>OX941080.1:120227500-121450000 GCA_954870635.1 Arctium minus | reverse complement strand
GAGAAGTGATAATGGAACAGAATTCAAGAATGCGACTCTGCAAACCTTTATGGAATCTGTTGGTATATCACACAAATTTTCTGCTGCGATGACACCTCAAGAAAATGGGGTCGTTGAACGAAAGAACAAAACATTGGTAGAGGTTGCTCGAACAATGTTGTCATATTCTGAACTACCAATGTTCCTTTGGGCTGAAGCTGTAGCAACTGCGTGATTCACACAAAACAGGACTATTATTAATAAACTCTTTAATAAGACTTCTTATGAATTGATTAATGGTCATAAACCAACTATTAAATTCTTTCGTCTGTTTGGATGCAAGTGTTATGTACTTAACGATCGAGAGAACTTATCCAAGTTTCAACCAAAAGCCGACGAGGGAATATTCATTGGGTATTCTCTACAGTCTAAAGCATACAGAGTTTACAATACCCGAACAAAGACGGTGATCGAAAGCGCAAATGTGACCTTTGATGAGAACAAGACAAGGACTTCTGAACAAAGCAGTTCAGAACTCGGATCTAAAGGAAAAGACAAAGCTTCTACTTCATCAAGAGTAGAACCTGATCGTCAACAGAATAAGAAACCTGACTCTTACACTGATTCTGATTCTGATCTTGATCTATTATTTTTTGATGCTTTTAATGATTTATCTATTGAAGATAATAGTCAAGAAAATTAAGGAAATACTAACTCACACTCTACTAGTGCAGATATATCTGGCCCATCTGAAGAAGTTGGTGAAGCTTCTACGAGCACAACGCAAGAGGTTTCTGAACAAGTTGTTCCAGAAAACACAACAGAAATGATCTCATCACAAATTGAAGTGGGATCAACATCTGAACAACAACATCAGACAAAACCTACATCTGTAGAAGTTGAACCGTCTTCCAGTGCACAAAGTCCTACTGCGAGTGAAACAGAACAACCTGCAGTACTTGATGAGTTTGACACATCAAATAATCAAACTGAAAGAGATGTATTGCCTAGCACACACAAATGGACGAAGAGTCATCCTCCAGAAAACATTATAGGAGATCCGAATGCTAAAGTATCTACCAGATCTGCAACTGCTTCTGCATCGGCCAATTTGTGCATGTACTCAAACTTTCTCAGCAGCATGGAACCCAAAAAGACGTCTGAAGCTCTCAAGGATCTTGATTGGATAAATGCGATGCAAGATGAGCTAAATGAGTTTAAAAGGAACGAGGTGTGGAGACTTGTACCAAGACCCAAGGATAAGACCATTGTTGGAACAAAATGGGTATTTCGGAACAAGAAAGACGAGGCTCGTATTATTGTCAGGAACAAAGCACGGCTTGTAGCGAAAGGTTACAAGCAACAAGAAGGAATCGATTATGACGAAACCTACGCTCCCATGGCAAGGATTGTTGAATCAGTAATTGTATTCAAGATTAAATTGTAAAAAGGGGTTTATTTTGTAATAGTATTTAATACCTTAGGGGATGTTTAGTAGATTTCTAGAAATGCCTAGGTCATGTTGACCTACATATAAAAGGCATTTTTTCTAGTTTTCAAAAATAAGTGAAGATCAAGGAGGCCGCTCAATAGGTTTTACACACACGAGGTATTGATCTGTACACCAAGAACACATACACGTATTCATCTGATTATCAAGAGATCTATGGTATGTTGATTTGATTTATATTCATCTCTTGTTCTTATTGTGTTGTGTGATTGTTTATCAACTGATAACTGGATTTAACAAGTGGTATCAAAGACAAAGAATCAAGCTTTTGGATTAAAACAGTGTTTTTCGAAAACTTCACTGTGTGAAAATCGATTTCGTTGTTTACTATGTTTTTGTGCATAAAACTGATTTGATTAGGTGTGTTTCATGTTATAGAACATCATCAGATTGCCTAATTGCTTTTAAAAACACAAATCGATTGGTATTTTGAATATTTTTGCTCATAAAAAGGTCGAGCACTGTTCCATTTGATTTTATGCACAAAAGTTGTTTTTGGTCATTGTTTTTTATTGGGGTTTGATCGAAATAGATAGGTGAGTGATTTGTGTGATTTTTACACTAACTTTTTATCTGTTTGATATGTTTCTGGATTCAAAGTCGTGCACAGGGACGAGTTTGTGATGAACTCGCAAGTTCTGTGAAGAACTCGCAAAGCACCTCTAAGTCTCGCAGGGTGCTAAATTTGTCCAAGTACAAATTTCGCATGTGTTTGTGTAGCGAAACCTCAGGATTCACTATCTCGTTGTTTACGAAAGTTTAAATTTCACAGGGTTCTTAATTTTTGAATGTTTCATTAAGTGTTTGTTTCGTAGACACCTTGTCTACGAATTCTGAAGAATTCGTAAATCATTAGCTCACGAATTCCTCAAGATTCTCAAGTAGCTCTTACGAATCCTTAAACCTTATTTTCAAAAATTTCACTAAGTATCAGATTCGCAAATTCTTTAATCATAAGCTCACTCAGGATGAGAAATCCACTTTTGCGAAAAGTTTCTGTGACAAGTTGAAAATTTCCTAAGTCTAGGACTCGCAGGTCTGAGATTTGTGAATCCTTGCTTACGAAAGCTTTAGCGTGCGAAAGTTAAATCCTTCTTAAATTCTTCTATGTGCAAAAATCGCAAAGATCTTTTAGAGTGAATGTTCATTGCTTGCGAAAACTTCAAACCTGAAATCTGTTCTCTGCAAATCTCACTTGTGAAAGTTTGTTTTCTAAATTTATTCTAAGGGAAGGATTCGCTAGGTACTACTTCGCGAATTGTCAAGGTTTCGTAGGTTGTGTTTTTGCGAATTCTAAGTTTCTTGATTTCTCTTGTCTGCGAATTCTAGCTATTTATCTTTGCGAATTCTTAAAGTTTAGCAGGTTTGTTGATTGAGAACTTCTCTTATCTGAGGATCCAAATCACTCTAGCTTGCGAATTCTAGAGTTTTTTCTTTATTTTTGCAAATCTTTGTGTGATCCTTACTGTTTGCGAATTCTGCACTTAAGTATTTTTGGAAAATTATTTTTCTGAAATTTTTGAGTGTAGTTTTTATTTGATTCTTGATTCTAAGATATTATTAGTTGATTTAAGTTGTACAGATATCATCATGCCTTACATAGACGAGAAGGGAAATACAGTGCTGACCAAGAGAGATTGTGCTTTAGCATATACGCTAGAGATTCCAGCACTAGAAGCTGAGAATGAAAATCTAAAGATTCAGAACTCATCTCTTCTTGAACAGATTAATAAGTTGAAAGATGATAAAGACTTAAAGAACGACTTACAGTAGACCAACATAATGTTTGCTACTTGCTTTTGTGCTAAGTATCAAGCAAATCCTAAGGAGTCCCATCTTGCTGCAATCAAAAGAATCTTCAGATACCTCAAAGGCACACCCAATATGGGCCTTTGGTGTCCGAAGGATTCTGGTTTTGAACTAATGGCCTATACAGACGCAGATCATGCAGGCAACAAATTAGACCGAAAGAGTACAGCAGGAGCATGCCAGTATCTGGGTGACAAGCTAGTAAGTTGGTCATCTAAGAAACACAACTGTGTATCAACTTCTACAGCTGAAGCTATATATGTTGCAGCTGCTAGTTGTTGCTCACAGGTTCTGTGGATGATGACTCAACTAAAAGACTATGGATATGAATTCAGCAAAGTGCCTATCTACTGTGACTCCAAGAGTGCCATTGCCATAACTTCTAATCCGGTACAACATTCTAAGACTAAGCATATCAACATCAGGTATCATTTTATAAAGGATCATGTTGAGAAAGGAAATATTGAAATGCACTTTGTGTCTACTGATTTTGAGGTTGCAGACCTATTTACAAAACCTCTTGATGAAAAGAGATTTACATTTTTAGTCAGCAAACTTGGAATGGTAAACCTTGATGCATAGCAATATTTTATTTTTGTACCTGTTGTTGAGGGGGAGCTAGATCTGTTTTCATGTGTTTAAGTGTTTTGGTCAATATATTCTTTGAAAAGTTTGATGTTATTAACATTTATGGACTCATGTTGAATGAGTACCAAAGACTTATCTTGTTTTGCAGTATAATTCATTGGACTATGACTTCTGATCACATCAGATCAGGACTCGTACTTCAGTCAGATGAGCAGAATGTCAAATCAAGGGGGAGACACACAGACTTGCACATGTGAAGGGGGAGCATAATGGAAATTCTGTAAGTTAGTGCGTGAGTGTGTTTTTTTTCAAATGGTTTTGAAATCAGAAAGAATTTTTCAGAGAAAAAGTTAATTTTTGTGCTTAAAAGTGTTTTTACAAAACTTGTTGTTTTTAGAAAGAGGCTTAATGCATTTTTGGAAAGTTTCCATTTTTGGAAAATTTTCAAAAAAAAATTCTAAGTGTAGAACGCGCATAGCACTATGTGAGTTTACACTTCGCGCAAATCATTGCGTGCGCAAAGTGTAGAACGCGCACACTTCATTGTGCGAGTTCTCACTTCGCGCATGACAAAGGCTGCGCGAAGTCCAAAACTCACAAGCTATGTCATGCGCGTTTCTACTTCGCGTACATAACTACTTGCGAGTAGTTACTGTTCATTACAGTTCGCGCATGTAGTGTCATGCGAGTATCTCTTTCGCGCTAGCTTCGTCGTGCGAGTTTCACCACTTCACGCACATCGTTCATGCGCGAAGTGCACACACATCTTGTCATTCATCGTGCGGCAAGTGCAGTTTCATGAGTTATGCGAGAAGTGTGATACCCAATAAACTCTTGCCACGTGTCACTTTACTCTCAGGGTATAAATTCGAAAGTTTTCCAGTTTTCATCTCACTTCTCTCATACATCGTCAGCGAGTTTTACACTTAGCATTTTTTTCTCTCAAGATATTCTGCGACTTTTGGTTTTCAGACTCATATTCTCGAAGAATCAAGTGTAGGTGTTTATGTTTTTTGTTCGATTCTTATATCTTGTTTGTTTGTTTTGTTTTCAGATTCGATTTTCAAGATCTAGGGTTTCGATATTTTTTTTCAGTTCATGTTTGTGTCTGTTCATATTCTTGAACAATGACACTGATTATTTTGAGTTTGTTCTTTCAAAATTAATGTTTATATTGCACATAATACTTTATTTGTATCTGGGTTTGGCTCGATATTTCTTCTTTGCAGGTTTACCATAACTTAAGGACTCTTTGAACTCGAACTATCTCTGTGACTTGAAAGATTTGATTTTTTTTGGAACTCGATGACTTGAACAGATCTGATAAAATCGATTTTGAACAAGAACTGAACTCTTAGATATTTGAACCAAAATGTTAAACTTTTGGATTTCTGTTCTGGAACTTTGAAATCTTTTGAACCTTGAAATCATGAACAGGACTGTTGGATTGTTTTTTTTTTTGAAGATTTTGTTTGGACTAAATCTATATTAATAGACACTTTGAACCTAAATCTGAAACTATTAACAATTAATGAAATTTATAAATCAGATTGTTGGTATTAAAAGTTGTTTATTTGAATTTTGAAATTCAAATTTTGAAATTCAAATTTTTGGATGAACAGTGTCTGAGAGTTCTAATCAGATTCATGAGAGTTCTTTGCATTGAGAGTTATAAACAAAGTCATGAGAGTTCTAGTCAGAATTCATGTTAGTTTTATGAGAGTTTCAAAGTCTGAAAGTTTTGGTAAGATTTGCAAGTTTATTGTTATGAGAGTTCCATACTTGGAAACCTTTTCAAAATTTCTAGTTTTCAAGTGTTTTTGCAATACAAAATTTTTTTTGTCAAAACAAATTCAAAATGTCAAGTGTTTAGTTCAAGTTTGTGTCATTTTAATCATTTTCTTTCAAAGTTACATTTTGTATTCTTGTAACTTTCTATGCTTATCTGTTCTGATCTTTAAAGTACAATTGTTTCTGTACTTGATACTTTGTGTATCAAAAAGATTTTCTGAAAAACATATTTTGAGCTTATTTGACTAACATATTGGATTTTATTCAATACTTGTTATACTTTTCAAGTAATCAATGGCGGAGGAACACATTCATGATCAAAGTGTCCATATGGATGAACATGATCCACATGGCTCTAAAGAAACACCTATGCCATCCTCACGATCTCATTTTCAATCTGAGATTGGTGAAGATCTTGATCAAGCCCTCATAAATCAATCTGAGTACCTGTTCCTATATCCTAACAACCACCATGTGGACTTTGACAGTCTGAATGTCAATCCACTTGTGGTAGAGATTCTAAAAGGCCATCCACTTCACCATGCTCTAACAGCATTGTTGTTGTTCCACTGATCTACTTACAGCAAGTCTGGAAGACGATCGAGTATGTTGTTGAAAGTGTAACCAACAAGTATTTTTGGCTCAGAATTGACAACTTTACTTCTATGCTTACATATCAAAGACTCGGATGGATTCTAGACTTACCGGAGGCAAATTCTAGAGAAGGCAGAACCAGATTTGATTCTTACCGAGTAGATTCTGAAGTCTTTGCAGGCATTCTAGCCTTGGATTACACTGGTTCACTTACCAAGATCAGTGACTTCAAGAAGACCAACCTTCCTCCCTTCTACTATCAAATGTTCTCTGTCTTCAACCGATGCTTCACGTCAAGAAATTCCGGTCTAGACAACACCAACATGCATACACTGAGATTATTCCATGCAGTCGTGTACGGCCTACACGTTGATTATTTTGTGGTGTTCTGGACCGAACTTTATGAGAAAGTAATCAGAAAAAGGACATCCAAGCGTCCTATCTATGTGCCTTATCAGAGATTCTTACAGCTGATTATCCGAAGTATAAATCGATCGAACAGATATATTCCGAAACGAACTCAACATGAACTTGCTCCGGAATTTGAAATGAAATATCTTCAAAAGCAGAAAAAGCAGTTTCCTTACTCCATGCCGGTTCCACAAGCTCTGCTCTCTTATGCCGATCCGAACTCTGAGTGCGTAGTTGAGTATAGAGAGTCATGGGAATACCAGCACCGGTAATCCCTACCCAGGACTCAAACCTTAGGCGAGAGGAGTCAGTTAGGGTTCCAAAGGGGGAGCATGTGAGTTGATTGGGGTTGTAAATCATATTTGTATAAAAGGGGAGATTACAAGAGAAGATAAAGATTGTTCAAAGGGGGAGCTTAATCAAATCGAGCTTAAAGAGAGAAGATCGCATTGCTAAATCTTTTAGTAATGATCTTGACCCAAAGGGGGAGATTGTTAGAGCACATAATTGTTGGATTCAAGATCATTAAAGTTAGAAGACTGAAATATCAACAATACAAGAAGTCAAAGCTGGAAAAGTCAACTCTCACTTAAAGTCAAAGTCTTTTGTTAATAAAGTCAAAGTCAATGTAATTGTATTTTGTTTGTTTTCTTTGTAATTTTCAAGGGTATAAATAGTCTTTATTTGTCCTTGTAATCAGTAGTACACAAATCAGAGAAGAGCATCATTCATATTATTCTTAGAGAGAGAGAGAGATTATAGAGTGAGAAAGTGAGAGAGATATGTAAACTGTGATTGATCAATATACATATGACTATGGATTTCTCATCTTGATTGTGTTTGTAGCAATTTAGAACTTGAATATTGGGAATAAAAATTGGTATCAGAGCAGATCCAAATCGAAATCAATTCAAGAAAAATGGTCGACACTGTGTTCTTCAAGTCCAGATCTGATTTCGAGTTTTAGTGTGTTTTTGGAGTAGATTTTGATTAGGTTGTGTTAGAAAAGCATAATTGATCGAGTTTGTAAAGATTAATTCTTCAATTGCACTGTAATTTTCTCAAATTTTTGGATTTTGTTGAGTTTTTTAAGGCACGAGTTCTTGAACACTGTTTCATAGATCAAATTGTAATTTTGAGCGTTTGATTTTGTAATTCGTGTATTGTAAACTGTTAGAATATTGAAATCGAGCATCCCTACAAAGTTTCAAATCAATTGGACAAGTATTGGACCGAAATAAGATGGAAAAATCAATTTTTTGTTCGACAGACTGAAGAACGCGCAAGATCCACGAAACGTGCAAGTTCATCCGCAAGAACGCGCAAGTTGAAGATTTTGGTCTCAAACGCGCAAGGTGTTATCTGCGAGTTCTAGAAACGCGCAGATCTAAGTCTGCGAGTTTGAAATTTGGGAAAAAGTTTCTAAGTGTTGAAACGCGCAAGTAGACACTTGCGAGTTCTACAAACGCGCTAATCGAAGGGTGCGAGTTTGAGCCGGAATAGTGATCTGCGAGTTTGGTCAAAACGCGCTAGTAGCGACTAGCGAGTTTTTCAAACACGCACGACTCTATCTGCGAGTTCATCAGTGAATAGTCTCTTGCGAGTTTAAGCATCTAGCGAGTTTTAGCGACTAGCGAGTTTTACAAAACATGCAAGCCTTTGCGTGCGAGTTTCACAAACGCGCAAGCTTAAGCCTGCGAGTTTCTCAGTAAACAGTTGTTTGCGAGTTTCAGCGTCTGCGAGTTTCATATTTTAATAGTGACTGGCGAGTTTCTATACTTAGAATATTTTCTGAGAAATTTTCAAAACAGTAATATGGCTTTTAATAGTGAAATTTTTTTCTCTAGGGGTGCTGCCCCTTGACCCCACCCGCTAACCGGGTAGCGGGACCCCCGTGCTAAGTCTGCGGAGGGGGACATAATTCTGATTGTGATCAAAATCTCTGAATTTTTATTTCAAGTTTTTCTGTATTTTGTGATTTCATATTGGATTAACGATCATTTTTGTCAAGTTCTTTTTGTAACAGATAATTCAAGATGGGATATTTTTCTGATGATGATGAAAAGAAGATTGAAAAGCTCAAATTAGAGAACAAAAATCTTGGTTCCTCAGTTGACTACTACTCAAAGAGATCAAAGAGATACAATGATGTAAGGAAGATACTGAGAGAAGAAGTTAGTGCGTTAAAGAAAATAAATGAAGATCTGCTAAACAGACTTCTGGGCTTAATGATGAAAATGTCTTGTTTTTGGAAGTTGAACATACTGAGTTAAAATGCAAGATCTCAGACTTAGAAGATCAAATTGTCAAGTTTAAGCAAACAGGGTGTGCTAATGAAAAGAAGATCTTTGAATTAGAATTTCAAATTGTTGAAGAAAGATCAGTTTTTGAGAAAGAAAAGAAAGAGTTTGCTAAGAAGTTCTCAGATTTTTCCAGAAAATGTGCTGACAAGAAGAAGATGGTTGAGCTGAAATGTATAAAACTTTCTCAACAAATTCCTGACTTTGAGAAAGTAATCATACTGGAAAGAGAGAAATTTGATAAAGAGAAGAAGATCATAGAACAAAAGAATGTTGGGATATTTAAAGAAATATCTGGTCAGAGGACAAATGCTGAAATGGGCTTTGAGGAAGAAAGAAGCTTATTTGAGAAGGAGATTAAGAAGCTTACTGAGAAGCTATCTAAGCTATCTACAAGTGTGCTTAAAGAGCAGAAAACGAAGTCTGAATTCAAGACGAAGATTGACCTTCTTGTAAAAGAAAGATATAATTACTCTTCAAAGGTAAAAGAGCTTGAAAAGATTGTTTCAAAGGTGGTGGTGACTGAGCACACGACTCCAGAGTCAAAAATCCAATCACCTAGAAATAGTTCAGTTGGTTCTAACAAGCCAACATCAAGCTCACAACAACAAACTGTTTCTACAAACAGGTCAGGTAAATTTTCTTATCAGATTCGTACAACTAACATTTTCTATGATTGGAAAATAGATGGTTCAGGTACACATAGAAGGAGAAGAAAAAGATATGAAAAAGAGAAGTTGGTTTGGAAGGTAAAACCAGTTGAAAATGAGAAGAAGGATGAGAAGAAGGAAGAAAAGAAAGGAAAGAAGGAAGAGAAGACAGGTAACAAATCATGTGTATCTGCCTCAAATGCAAAGAAGAACAAAGTGCTGAAAGGTAAACCTGATCTTGCTTATTCGAGAAATCAATTGATCAGGTTATCTAAAAAGAGGTATTGTTCTTATTGTTGTACTTATGATTTTGTTCATAAAGCTAGTGATCATTACTGGTATGGTTCTTATTCTGTTACTCCCATACGAACTGCAACTAACACACATGGACCCAAATACCAGTGGGTACCAAAACCGAAGATTGATTCTATGTTGCAGGCACCACAAGTCAAGGGGGAGTAAGAGAATCAAGGCTTCTAAGTAAATCAACTTAGGACCCATACTTCAAAGGAGTTTGACTTCTAAACACAACAGTTTAGGACTCACTCTTCAATGATGAAAAAGAAATGCTACTCCCGGGCTGATAAGAGAGTGTACTCAGATACTCAGAAGAGGAAATCAACCTTCAAGGGGGAGTACATAATTTTTCTGGAAATATGTATTCGGAAGATATGACGAACTACACTTCAAGAGAAGTTGTAGATCTCTATCATGTGCCTTTTCCTGATAAATTTCAGATGCATATTTTCAGGGGGAGGAAAGAATTATGACTTCTGATTATTTTAGATCAGAACTCGTACTTTAATCGTTTTACTGCTTTATGTCATTTTATTTTCGAATAATTTTGTGAATAAATTTGCTTTGACTAGACTTTGAGACTTATGAAGGATGAGAGAGGATGACACGATCATATCTTAATAACTTCAGCTTGACTTCTTGAGATTTAAGACAAAGCGAAAAAGGTTAATTTCTTATCTTAATCTCATATATGGTTGAAAGAAGGACAACTTTCAATCATAGAAAACATGTTCTGAAATGTTCAAACCACTTCCTGAATCTCAAACCGATTACATGAATTGGAAGATAATTACAAAGATAATTACTTGTGTATTGTCTTTTCTTTATACTTTCAAGTATTCACACACACCGGTTTGACTTTTTGTTCACATTGTTCTTACCATGTCTCATATTGAAACATATTTTCGATGGTAAGACACCCCGCTTGTACTTCAATGAATTTTGAGCGTCATTTCATTTCGAAGCATTCATTTCAAGAATGTCTATATTTTTGTTTCATATAGACTATATCTGTTATTCTTGACCATAAGCCTAAATTGATATATCATTTCATTTCTGATCATTTTCATACAATGTCAGATTTTCAAACAAGTCTTTTACATTCATATCTATTCTTTCAATATACTTGTTTGAAAATACTTCAATGTTTAAAAATGCTCATATCTTCATGATTATATCATCTTAGCATTCACTTTATCTGAAATTTGTATATGAGTTTTAACTGATATAGTTAAACCATTTGAGCAACACATGCTTTCTAGGATTATATGGGTTCTTTGTGCTAGGACTTAATTGAACATCTATGGAATCATGTTAACCAGTGATTTCTACCCAAGAAGTTAAACCTTTAGTGATTGAGTATGAAGTGTCTAAAAGAAATGAGTGTGGGATTTGCGTTGAGGTAAAATGGAAATGAGAGTTTGGTTAGATGTGAGCTTAATGATTAAAAAGAAAGAGGGTGTGAGATCAGAGTAAAAGAATATCAAACTCTGCACCAACTACTTTCTGAGTCGGGCAGCCACATTACTAGTGTTTCACAACTCTTTGGTGAACGTTATTGAAACAGGCAACTAGCCCATGCCAACTCTTGACAATACCCCACCAGCCACTCATTTTCTTCTCAAAAAGAAAATGTTTCACTTTTTCAAGGGGACGCAGCACATAATTTATTTGATTTTCATTTGGAAAAATCTGGATATTGAAAAAGAAGGAAGTTTGCCCCACCTTCGGACTTCAATCATGCACATTGAGTCTGTGTTTATCTACTGTTGTCTCAGTGGTTTACACTATGTTGAGCCTTAAAAAGCAATCTTTCGTGCTTAATTCTTTCTACACTTGCACGAACACACAAAGAATTTGTTTCTTTGTCATAACATTCATAGAAATTACCTTTGTGGTATTTAGATGATTGGATGGAATCCCTAGGGGAGTGAATATCAAAAAGCTCCTTTATATTGTGTATTTGTTACACACAGTGACTTCGTGTTACTGACAGGCACGTTAACTGATTCATTTGTTGATTCAGGTGTTACACATTTCTAACTTGTCTGGATTTGAAAAGATCTAGATAAATACATGGTTACGGATCAATGAATCAGAGGCTCAGTTTGACAGATCAGAATGGTCAATGACATTTCTTGAAGAATGTTTTGATGATATTGATGCTCTAATCATCAAAAAGGGGGAGAAGATAAAGAAATGTGTGATTCAAAGAAATGTTAAAGTTGAAAGAAATGTCCGGAAAGAAGTGTTTGTATTGGATATGGAGAGAGATATTTCAGAATTGAAGTTTGTTCAAAGTTGATAAGACAAAGTTTAAAGAATTTCGAAAGCAAGCAGATTTTGGAGAAAGTTTATTTGAAGAAAGTTGGATAAATCATTCAGAGCTGAAAATGAAGATAATTTCTTTCAATGTCTGAAAGAGGTTTGTTTATAATCTTGGGGGAGAATGTTACTATTCTTGAAGAACATATTTTGAGAGAGACTGCTGAAAGTTGTTGAAGATACTGTGTTTATCAAAGAAAGGGGAGAGTGTAAATATTTCATGCTAATAGGGGGAGCATGTGAGTTGATTGGAGTTGTAAATCATATTTGTATAAAAGGGGAGATTACAAGAGAATATAAAGATTGTTCAAAGGGGGAGCTTAATCAAATCGAGCTTAAAGAGAGAAGATCGCATTGCTAAATCTTTTAGTAATGATCTTGATCCAAAGGGGGAGATTGTTAGAGCACATAATTGTTGGATTCAAGATCATTAAAGTTAGAAGACTGAAATATCAACAATACAAGAAGTCAAAGCTGGAAAAGTCAACTCTCACTTAAAGTCAAAGTCTTTTGTTAATAAAGTCAAAGTCAATGTAATTGTATTTTGTTTGTTTTCTTTGTAATTGTCAAGGGTATAAATAGTCTTTGTTTGTCTTTGTAATCAGTAGTACACAAATCAGAGAAAAGCATCATTCATATTATTCTTAGAGAGAGAGAGAGATTATAGAGTGAGAAAGTGAGAGAGATATGTAAATTGTGATTGATCAATATACGTATGACTATGGATTTCTCATCTTGATTGTGTTTGTAGCAATTAGAACTTGAATATTGGGAATAACAGGGAGAGACGAGGGAAAATTTATAGAGGGGAACTGGTGGGGTTCAGAACATTACCTCTGAAGCTGTGGGGACCTCGGCACAAGATGCTACACGTCTAGAGGTTTCCACATCCGAACCTGAAAGGACTTTAGTTCGTCAATCAGGTCCTCAGGTAAGGATAGCTGATGAGGATGTAAATTTTGATACTGAGTCGGATATGTATATTAGTTCATCATATCATGTTCCTTCAGCTACTTCGGATCATCAAGCTGAAGATGTTATTTTTCATGAAACAGACATTGACAATGAGAATCTCCAGCATAGTTTTGGTTTCCTAGATGATGTTTCTCTACATCATGAGGACATGGTTATTGATACTGCTGATACTGAGATTGCTCAAGTAGTAGGAGATATAAGGAGATCAGAGGGTGATATAGTCGAAAATTTTGAAAGTGTGAGACTGAGAGAAATTGAAGCAAAAGAATATGGAGAGCGTGAGTGTAACATAACCTACCATTCTAGGCGGGTAACCAAGTCAAGTGCTCTGTTGCATGTGTTGCAATTGGAAGTACAAGACATAAGTCGCCCACTTATGCAAATGCATACCACAGCTAGCCATTTTACTGCCTCTCAATAGGTTGTAGTCTCATCTTTACACGGGGAATTATCACATAATCTATCTGCCGTTCACTCGGAAATGTCAGGTATTGAAACAAGAGCTCAGCTACACATTTGAGTCTAGAACCAATTGATACATCTTCATTCATTCCTAGGACACAACCAATACTTTCTGCTACCATCGGTTGTCTTAGTGACCCGGTCGGAACACCTGTAGTAGATCCGCAGTCCGGACTACAAGGATCAGGTGGAAGTCCTATCATTTTTAACGTTCTTCCAGCGATGAACAAAGGCCACACTGTTGGATCCTCAACAGTTGTGTCAACGGGAAGTCTAAGTGACCCCGGTGTTACTTTACCTGAATTTGTGTCAAAGGAACATCTCGACGACGCCTTAAAGGCTGTTGAAAACCGTATCACTGAGCGCTTAACTGCTAACTTTCAGGAGGAGATTGCAAAGGTGAAAAGTTTACTGAAGGGTAAAGGCCCAGTGTTAGCGTACAGATCTATTGGATTCAAGATCATCCAATCTGAAGATCCAATCTGAAGCTAAAGCCGGAAAGTCGACTCTTAACATAAGTCTAATGTCGTTTGTAATAAAATATCAAAGTATTGTTTTTAGTATTTTATTATTATTCCTAAATATCTAGATATTATGTTTAGATATTATATTAGTTTATTTAGTTAGATATTAGTTTTAGTTTGCAAGTTGATGTAGTGTGTTAGAGAAGCAAAAGAAAAATATCATATCACATTCAACACACACACTCACGGTGTAAACAAGAGAGAAAAACATCAAGAGCTTCAAACCGAAATCATCAACCTTTGTATTCCTTGATTTGTAATCTAAGACGGGTTGGTAATCATATTGTTGTGTTCGTTATTACTTGATTAGAACTGGTTCAACGATTAAATCGGGACACACAATTGGTATCAGAGCTTTGCCAGTTTCAAATCAAAAATATAAACTATCGACTTTGTGTTCTTCATTTCAAAATCATTTTTGAGTTCTAGAGTGTTTTAGGAGTTGAAATCGATCAGGTTGTGATCGATTTGTGGTATAGATCGAGTTGGTGTTGGTTAATTTCATTATAGCACTTCAATCGATTCAAATTTTGGGATTTTGTTGCAAAACAATTCATGTCTTTATCTCACTGTTTCATCGATCAAAATCATCAAAAAGTGTTTGTTTGAGAAATCAAAGGCTAGCGATCTGTTCTAGAAGTGTTAGTGGTCAATCTGTCAAATTTTAGAACTGCTAATCGAAGTCTAGATAGGTTTTTAGTCGATTTTTCGAAGCACAGGGACGAACTCGCGAGAAGTGAAATTTTGCGCCAGTTCATAGAGAGTCTTGCGCCACGTTCAGTTCGCACAAACTCTTCTTTTGCGCCACAAGCTGTTCGCGCAAAAATCTTCATTTGCGCCATCAACGTCTCGTGCATAAGTCCTTTCGTGCGACCAACCTCTAACCCAAAACTTGTTTTGCGCCATCTACACTTCGCGCAAACCTCTACTTGCGCCAACCTCAGTTCGCGCAATTCTCAAGAAAGCAACTTCCTACTAAACGCAACTTTTATGCCAAACACTCTAGAGCAAAGTATTACTTCGCGCCACACAAACCTCGTGCAAACCTGTTGTGCGCCAACCTCTATTAGCACAAAACGATCTGAAGTCTCAAGTCCTTTTTGCGCCAGCCTCTCTTCGTGCAAGTTATCATTTGCGCCACCTTTGTCTAGCGCAAACTTAATTTTTGCGCCACCTTCTCAAAGCGCAAAATTTGCTTTTTGCGCCAGTATCAGACTTGGTCTTTTTTTTTTAATCAGAATGACTTCAAGAGAAGCTCTAGCGATCGGAACTGACACAAAGCCACCAATACTCTTCAGGGGAGACCATGAGCAGTGGAAATATCAGTTCATGGACTTCATTGAAAGACATGATTTGGTTGTTTTAATCAGGAAATCCTTAGAACAAGGAGTTATGGCACCTATTTGGAGGACTCCTTCAGAGGGAACTGATGAGCAACCATATCAACTTAAGTTTGAAGATCTAGATGGTGAAACCTAAGAAGAGCAAAAGCTGATAGATTAGCAAAGTCTTATATTCTTCAAGGCATTCCAAATGAAATATATGTGAAGATAGACAGTTATAAAGCCTCTGGCAAAGAGATGTGGGATCAGCTAGAGAAAATGATGCTAGGTTCCAAGTTTGGGAACCAGCTCAAGATATCCAACTGCCTAAACAACTATGAAGAATTCAAAGGTAGAGTTGGAGAATCTCTAGAAGAAACTTACGACAGATTTATGACCTTGCTGAACGAGTTAATAAATCCCGAGTTGAATGTCAAAATCCTGAGTATCCTTCAGCCTGAATGGAAAAGATTTACAAGGCAGATGAAGCAAATCAAAGATCTGAACGATATTCCACTTCATGAGGTATATGAAACCCTCAAGCAAAATGAGGAAGAGGTGGATGAGATCATGGATGATAAGAGACTATCTGAGAAGACAGTTGATGACTTAGTTGCTCTTGTTGTAAAGCAGAAGAAGAAGAAGAAGAAGAAGAAGAAGATGATGATTGTGTCTAAATCAGATGATGTTGAAGCGAACTCTGACTCTGACGACTGTGAACAACTAAAGCAGGTTATGCTTATGTTGACTAAGCCGAGCTCAAATAGTCAGAGGTATTCATCAGGCCCAAGCAACTATGTTCACAAGGAGAGGGTTGAAGGGAAGAGGTTTGAAGGAAAGAGAATAGAGGAGAGGAAGCCAGAAGAGAGAAGGTATAAAACAGAAGAGATCAAACATCCGGTTCCTCCAACGTTCTACAACTGTGGTAGACCTAGACATTTTGCAAAAGACTGCCGAAGACCCAAAGTCCGGAACTCTGACTATTACAAGAACAAAATGCTTCTAGCCAAGCAACAGGAAGCTGGAAAAGCATTGATGGCAGAAGATGAGTTCTGGATTGATCAATCAGACAAAGAAGATGAGAATGAAGAGAAGGATGAGAAAGCACACCTATGCTTCATGGGAAAGCTGGAGATAGAAGGTGAAGCAGATTTCGATGAAGATAATAACGAAGAGGTATGTGATTTAGATAAGTCTGATTTCTTAAATCAAATGCATTCCATGATGTTAAAACTCCAAGAATTAGAGTCAAAACTTAAGCGTGAAAAAGGTGTTAATCATGATCAAAACCAATCAATATAGAAACTTAGCAATGACCTTGCTGAAGAAAGTATTGATTGAGACTTTACACAAAAACAATGACACTAGCGCAAAAGAACAAACCATAATTCTTAAAGAGGTTACTGAAACAAAGACTAAATTGCGAAAGAGTGAATTTGATTTCAAAGAGCTTACGAAATCGCATTCTTCAACTTCTAAAGAAAACGAATCTTTACTTGCAAAATTAAAAGCTTCGGAAGAGAAGTTATACACATTGGGTCAAACTGAACAAACCATTCATCTAAACAAACCCAAAGAGGAAATAGAGAAACGGGGACTCGGATATGAGAATCCACACTACCTTAAAAAGGGTATATCTGAAGTGCCATCACTTTATGATATTACATTTATGAAACTTTCTCACCGATTCCCTAATCTTAAAGTTTTCAATACTGGACTGTCTAAAGAGGATGAAGCCAAGGAAACTGAAAAACGAAAGAAATCATCTAAAGTTCACCTTCCATTTTATTATGCGAAGCTGAATAATAGTTATAATGATGATCCAAAATATCAAAAGAAATCTCTTTCAAATGATTTCTTTCAGAGTTATTCTGTAAAAGAAATGGAGGCGAAGCCTATTAATGGTAAAATTTACGTCCCTCCTCTCGTATTGGAAAGTAAAATTTCTGAACTTGAGAAATCTTTAGCAGATGAAAGACTATTGATTGAGATTGAACAAAAAGTTTTTTCAACTGTGCTTAAGAGTACTGTTCTTTCTAAATCATCAAAGGCTTCAAAATCTGATGATCTGTTTGGTTTAGCTAATGGAGGGTTTGATTTTCTAAACTCCGATGGTGTTTTAGATGATCATTTTAATCAATTTGATTTTCATGCCAAACTTCCTAACCATTCATCTTTTGTTCTGAAATCCTTGGGAAAAACCAGTATGTTTGTAAAAAGTTCAAAATCAATGAAAGTTGATAAATCAGTTTCTGTGAAAACTAAGAATGCAAAAGGTATGAACACGAAATCTCAGCATTCACAGATATCGATCACTACTGGTAAGCCTAAGACGAAGCATTCTTTTGTTGATCAAAAGTATAACTCACAAGTTTCAAATGTTTCAGATCTGAGCAAGAAAAGGATAGGTGTTAAATCTCAATGGCAACCAAAACAGGAGATTGACAAGACTGATAAATCTTTTTGTAGTGTTGATTGTAATAAGACTATGCCTAGTAAAGATGTTTTGAATGCGAATGTTGCTACTATTTTGAAACCAAAACTTGTCGTTTATCGCAAGAAATATTTTATGAAGCAATTATTCGAGTTATCTTTATCTGCTAGAAAGTCTTCAAATTATGATAAACATGTTTATGCTTCTTGTCAAGATTCTGATGCTTGGTTTGGAACTTATCATGTGCACTCTTATCATTCTAATGCTTCTAATGAACTTCAAATGAAAAACGGACCCGAATTTCAATGGGTACCAAAATCTTGTGCTAACACAGTTGGACCCAAATTACAATGGGCACCGCTAAATCTGTGTTGCAGGAACTCAAAGTTTAAGAGGGAGCATAGAACTTAGGCTTTTGAACAAATCAGTTCAAAACCCAGACTTAAATGTCAAGATGGAGGCTTCTAAGTATATCAGCTTAGAACCCGTACTTCAACAAAGTATGGCTCTTGAATAATGCAGTTCAAGACCCGCACTTCAGTGATCAAAAGACCTTACTCCAGTGCTGATAAGAGATTGTACTCCAATACTCGAATGAGGAAATCAACCATCAAGGGGGAGTACATATTTGTTTGAAATTATAAATGCATATCTTTTTAACTGACATATTTTTGGATGCATAATTTCAAGGGGAGTAAAATAAAAAGGTGATGACTTCTGATTATTTTTTATCAGAACTCGTACTTTAATTGTTTTTCTGCTTTTTGTCATTTTATTTTCAGTGAATAAATTTTCTTTGACTATGACATAAGACTTATGCAGTTTTTGAGAGATGCTTACAAGATCATATATTTATGACTTTAAGCTTAGCTTAATGAGATGTAAGATCGCACGTAAAGGTATAATCCTTTATCTTAATCTCATATATGGTTGAAAGAAGGACAACTTTCAATCATAGAAAACATTGTTCTTAAAAGTTCAAACCACTTCCTGAATCTCAAACCGATTACATGAATTGGAAGTGTGATTTTAAATGTTTTCAAGATCTACATTGTGCTTTAACTGAAATAGTTAAACCAATATGAGCATCATATGCTTTCTAGGAAAACATCGGATTTCATTATGATAGGACTTAACACAACTTCTATGGAATCACCTTAACCAGTGTATCCTACCCAAGAGGTTAATCCATAGTGATTGAGTGTCAGAAGTCGAAAAGAAATGAGTGTGGATTGTGTGATGAGGTATATCAAAAAAAAAGTAAGCTAAACGTTTAAAAGAAAGAGGGTGTGAGAACAGAGTTAAAAGAATATCAGAACTCTGCACCAACTTTTTCTGAGCCGGGCAGCCACAATTCTAGTGTTTCACAACTTTTTGGTGAACATTATTGAAACAGGCAACTAGCCCATGCCAACTCTTGATCAAACCTCACCAACTAATCATTTTCTTCTTAAAAGGAAAGTGTTTCACATTTTCAAAGGGGAAGCAGCACATTTGCTATCTGATTTTCATTTGGAAAATCTGGATATTGAAAAGAAGGAAGTCTGCCCCACCTTCGCACTTCACTCATGCACATTGAGTCTGTGTTTAACTTACTGTTGTCTCAGTGGTTTACACAATTTTGAGCCAATAAGCAATCATCTGTGCTTAATTCTTTCTATCACATGCACGAACACACAAGGAATTTGTTTCTTTGTCATAACGTTCATAGAATTTACCTTTGTGGTGTTTTGATTATTGAATGGAAGCCCTGGAGGAGTCAACATCAAAAAGCTCCTTTTCATTGTGTATTTGTTACACACAGTGACTTAGTGTTATTGACAGGCATTTTAACTGATTCATTTGTTGATTCAGGTGTTACACGTTTATTTTTTCTGGATTTGCAAAGATCTGGATGAATATCTTTTGAATTGACGGATCAGAGGCTCCAAATGAAAGACATTTCTTACTCAGAGTTTTGATGAAATCGTTTCTCTATTCATCAAAAAGGCGGAGAAACTAAAGCTTGAATAAATGTCCATTACATTACAAGATTGAAAAAGAGAAGAGCTAACCAAGAAATGCGAAAGATCAAAGTATTCTGAAGACATGCTGATTTTAGAGAAATTTTCTTTGAAGATACTTTGCTAAAGCATTCTGAGCTAAAACCTGGAGATTATTACATATGGAAGACAGAGAAGGAGATTGCATCTTCTGAGCCAGAAAAAGAAGACTGAATTGCTAAAATATTTTTAGTAATGATCTTGATCCAAAGGGGGAGATTGTTAGCGCACAGATCTATTGGATTCAAGATCATCCAATCTGAAAATCCAATCTGAAGCTAAAGCTGGAAAGTCGACTCTTAACATAAGTCTAATGTCATTTGTAATAAAATATCAAAGTATTGTTTTTAGTATTTTATTATTATTCCTAAATATCTAGATATTATGTTTAGATATTATATTAGTTTATTTAGTTAGATATTAGTTTTAGTTTGCAAGTTGATGTAGTGTGTTAGAGAAGCAAAAGAAAAATATCAGATCACATTCAACACACACACTCACGGTGTAAACAAGAGAGAAAAACATCAAGAGCTTCAAACCGAAATCATCAACCTTTGTATTCCTTGATTTGTAATCTAAGACGGGTTGGTAATCATATTGTTGTGTTCGTTATTACTTGATTAGAACTGGTTCAACGATTAAATCGGGACACACACCCAGTGGTGGAAGAGCCTATTCAGCCACCTCCACCACCACCCGTTCAGCATGATGATCTATCGGTGGAGGATCTGAAATCACTACTTTATGCCAAATTATTGTCTTAGGCACCCGCTGAGGATTCAAATGCTGACTTGCTTGGATTACTCAGAACTCACCAACCTCAAGCCCAAACTGAAGTTGTTTCCATTCAGAGTTCAATGCATTCAAGACAGAAATGGTTCAGCATATCCAGGAATTGACTAGAGCAATTCAGGATTCTTGTAAGACTCAAGCAGGTTCGAAGAAAAGGCATGATCATGATTCAGATCATGACCATGAGGGGGAGATAAGTAAGAGACAACGAACTGCTACAGAATCTGAACATGTTGATGGTGGTTCAGACAGGGGTGAGGACACTGAGATGATTGATCTAGTTGGTGATGATCAGATGGATTTGGGTGAAGGTCAAAGAATGGAGCTGATTTTGTATGTTAACGAAGAAGTAGATCCATTGGTTGAAAAGCCCGTGGTTGCTACTAAAGAAGAGATTATCAGCCTCACTGGATTAGAGGAGATTTATGTGATAGACCTTTCTTCTGACGATGAAGAATCTTTTGGAGAAAAGTATGAGAAGTTCTGGAAAATTAAAGAAGAAGAAAGAGATTTGTTTGAAGAAGGTGAAACAAACATTCTAGACATCCTTGCATGCTCTCAGGAAGACATCCAGCTCAGTCTTGTGAACACAGATCTTCCAGAAACCACTCTTCAACAATCTGAAATTCCATCGTTTAAACAAATGGTTGTCATTGAACCTTCCAACCAACCTTCTAACCTACCTAACCAAATAAACCAACCTACAACAAGCCCAGAAATCCAAATCATCCAAACCACTCAACCTGATATACCTACCCAACTTACCCAAACTATCCAAACTACCCAACCAACCTTAACACAATCAATCCCTTCTAGCCAACCTATTCCACCTACCCAAACAAACTTACCTAGCCCACAAAGATTCCCAAGCCCAAACCAAGATGAACCACCCAGATCTGAAAACCTACCCAACCTTAATACCGAAACTGAAAATGAACCTTTCTTTCCTTCTAACCCTGTTGAAACCCAAGTCGGTCCTTCTGATCAACCATTCTTACCTCCTGTTCTTACTAATGATCAATTCAGATTGTTGAGGAATAGATTGATGCAACCATTTCTTGAAGAAGAGATGAATAATATTTTTGTTCACAGGATCAGAGAGATGGATAGATTTAAAGTCTTGGGTGTCTTAGACTAACATCCAGATTATCAAGAAGAATATGCAAGAATGATGAACTGGGTTAGACAAAGGGAGAGTATTGTGAAAAACAAGTCTGGGATTGTTTCGTTAAAGCTTGTGAGACTTGTTCAGTTTGTTCGTATCTGGTATCCGATATTCCATGTGCAACGAAGAGACTTAACAGAATGTGTTTTCTCTGAAGCTGATTTTTGTTTTCTAAATGTGGACGACATCGAGTATCTGTACCATCTATTCAGGAATATGGCTGTAAGGATGGAAAACATTCTTGTTGCACTGGATGCTGTGAAGAGGTTTATGAGAAGGCAAGTTAATTTCACTTACTGTTATGACTTTCAGCTTGGAATAGAGAAAAACCAAAGAAAAGTCAATATGATAAAGCCTGATCTTAGCTTGGAGAACATTGATGATTACAGTTTGTTTACCGTGATTGACAAACCTGGACTTGGTGTGGTTTACAAGAACTCTGAGAACAAGAAAAGGTTCTTCAGACTTTTAGAAATCACCAAGTTTTCAGATGGAACTTGAAGTTGATCAATATGCAGTTGGAGAGAAAGCTTAAAGATAACAAAGAAAAGCGGAAGCAAGGTGAAAAAGGTATGGGCAAGTCTCTCAGAATCAACACTGAAAGAATAGTTGATGCCATCTATGATCGTTTCAACTTTAGACGCGGTATCAAAAAATTTGAGTCATTGCTCGGGATTCTTCAAGGAAGACTATCACGTTGGGGCAGACCTATTATTCACAATTGATCTAAAAGGGGGAGATTGTTACTGTATTTTTTAGATCAATGTATTTGACTTTTATGTTTGACTTTATTGCTTTTGAGAGAACCTTGTAGTGAGGTTTGCTTTGTAATGTTGTAAGAGAAAGTCTTGGTTTAAATAGCTTGGTTTGAGAAACCTTTTTGTAACACCTTGAATTGTACGCTCATTACTTATGACTAATAGACATATGACTTTCTGTCTCTACACTCTATCTCTAAAATCTTGATTTAATCTTGTTTAATTGATATCAAAGCTTGAATTGGACGTTTACTCATTCAATATACTTGTTTTGAAAAGTCTTCAATGTTTAAAATGCTCAAATCTTCATGATTATCTCATTGAGCATACATACATCTGACTTGTATATTTTGTGCTTTAATTGCAAAATTAAACCAGTTGAGCAACATATACTTATAGGATTACATGGGTTAATTGTGTGAGCTTAACTGCAACTTCTATGGATTCACGTTAACCAGTGTTTCCTACCCAAGAAGTTAATCCTTGAGTGATCGAAGAGTGAGGAGTCAAAATACTGAGTGTGGGTTAAGCGTTGAGGTAAAATGGAAAAAAGAGTTTGGTTAGATGTGAGCTTAATGATTAAAAGAAAGAGGGTGTGAGATCAGAGTAAAAGAATATCAAACTCTGCACCAACTTTTTGTGAGTCGGACAGCCACATTGCTAGTGTTTCACACTTTTTCGTGAACATTATTGAAACAGGCAACTAGCCCATGCCAACTCTTGATAAAAACCCCACCATCTACTCATTTTCTTCTCAACAAGAAAATGTTTCATATTTCAAGGGGACGCATCACATAATCTATCTGATTTTCATTTGGAAAATATGGATATTGAAAAAGAAGGAAATCTGTCCCACCTTCGCATTTCAATCATGCACAATTGAGTCTGTGTTTAACTATTGTTGTCTCAATGGTTTACACAATTTTGAGCCTTATACTTAAAAGCAATCATCATGTACTTAATTCTTTCAAACACTTGCACGAGCACACAAGGAAATTTGTTTTTCTTGTCATAACGTTCATAGAAATACCTTTTTGTTGTTTCAATGATTAAATGGAAGACCTGGGGGAGTGAACAACATCAAAGCTCCTTTCCAATGTGTATTCGTTACACACAGTGACTTCGTGTTACTGACATGCATTTTAACTGATTCATTTGTTGATTCATGTGTTACACTCTTATTTGTCTGGATTTGTAAAGATCTATATGAATACATTATTTTGAATTGACGAAGAATCGGAAGCTCTTGATAAGATCAGTGGTCACAATAGATGAAGTCACATTTCTTGTTGAAAGTTTTGATGATTTCATGCTTCTATCATCAAAAAGGGGGAGACAATATCAAGAAATGTTAAAGATGGGGAAAATGTTTAAAGAATTGATTGTGAAAGAAAGAGTTCAAAGATTTCAAAATTGAAGTTTGTTTAAAGCTGTAAGAATTCAAAGATTTCAGAATTTTTGAAAGCTGAAATTTTGGAGATAATTTGCTAAAGCAATCATAGTTGTGTCTGAAAGAGGTTTTACAACCTTTGGGGAGAATGCTAATTTTCTTGAAGAACAAACTTTGGGAAGATTACTGAAAGTTTAAAGATAGAGTTTATCAAAGAAAGGGGAGAATGTTATAAGCATAAAAGAGAAGAATTAATCTGATTTTAATCTACAGAGAGGGAGTTTGTAATGTTTGTACAGAAAGGGGGAGAAGATTCAGATTGAGCTTAAAGAGATAAGATTGAAGTGCAAAATCTTTTAAAGATGATCTTGATCCAAAGGGAGAGAATGTTAGAGCACATATTTGTTGGATACAAGATCACAAAGAATGAAGATTAAAGTCAAGCAAGTCAAAGCCTCAAAGTCAACTCTCAAGCAAGAAAGTCAAAGTCTTTGTAATAAAGTCAAAGTCAAAGTATTGTGTTTTGTTTCCTTTTTGTTGTTAGTATAAATAGTCTTTGTATTATGTCTTTGTAAGTAAGTCATTCATTGTAATCAGTTTGTATGAACTACACGGAGCATATGAGAGAAGAGGTCACTGTTATATCATTTTAGTGAGAGAATGTAGAGAGAGAAAGTGGGATTGTAATTTTTGGTTTCTAAATCAATGACATATGATTTACGAATTGTTCATCTTGTTTATTGTTAGTGATTAGAACATGAATTAGGGACATTATCACAAAAAAAGGGAGATTGTTTTGAGCATAAATGTTATTCCCTGTTTTTCTAGTTTCTAATCACAAACAAATCAACAAACAAGATTCAATCAAATTACCTGTTTGATTCAAACTCCAAATCTCAATATTACAAACTTTCTCTCTCTAGAACTCTCTCTCTCTCTCTCTACAGATCTCTCTCTGGAAAACGTACAACTGAATACAACTACTAAAAATAGAAATACAAAGCTATTTATACCTACAAGAATTACAAAGAAACTAAAAACAAAATACAAATGTTGACTTTGACTTTTATTACAAAAGACTTTGACTTTAATGAAAGTTGACTTTCTCAGCTTTGACTTCTTAAACTTTGACCTTCAGTCTTCTTGATCTTGTATCCAACAGATTTATGCTCTAACAATCTCCCCCTTTGGATTCAAGATCATTATTGAAAGATCTAGCAATTCAGTCTTCTTTTTTAAGCTCTGTCAGTACAATCTCCCTTTTTTCTTTGATGGTATTCTTTCCAAAACTGTCTTCAAACGATTAACAATCTCCCCAAAACTTTCACAAGATACTTTCAGACTTTGGAAAGAAATTATCTTCAGAATCATCTCGGATTGCTTTAGCAAATAATCTTCAAAGAAAATTTCCTCAAAAATCAGCATATCTTTATAAATTCTTTGATCTTCTTCAAATCTTTACTTTAAATCTTCTGACTTGGAAATTTCTGAAAATCATCTCTCAAAACTTTATCATTTCTTGATACCATCTCCCCCTTTTTGATGATTTGAGCATCTATATCATCAAAACTTTTCTTCCAAGAAATGTCTTTGACCATTCTGATCTGTCAAATAGAGCCTCTGATTCTGTGATCCATAACCAAGTATTCATCTAGATCTTTGCAAATCTAGACAAAATATGAGTGTAACACCTAAATCAACAAATGAATCAGTTAACATGCCTGTCAGTAACACGAAGTCACTGTGTGTAACGAATACACAATATATAAAGGATCTTTTTGATGTTCACTCCCCCAGGGCTTCCATCCAATCATCGAAACACCACAAAGGCAATTTCTATGAATGTTATGACAAAGAAACAAATTCTTTGTGTGTTCGTGCACGTGTAGAAAGAATTAAGCACGAATAATTGCTTTTAAGGCTCAACATAGTGTAAACCACTTAGACAACAGTAGTATAAACATAGACTCAATGTGCATGATTGAGGTGCGAAGGTGGGGAAGACTTCCTTCTTTTTCAATATCCAGATTTTCCAAATGAAAACCAGATAGATTATATGTTGCGTTCCCTTGAAAATATGAAACATTTTCTTTTTGAGAAGAAAATGAGTAGTTGGTGGGGTTAAATCAAGAGTTGGCATGGGCTAGTTGCCTGTTTCAATAACGTTCACCAAAGAATTGTGAAACATTAGTAATGTGGTTGCCCGACTCAGAAAGTAGTTGGTGCAGAGTTTAATATTATTTTACTCTGTTCTCACACCCTCTTTCTTTTGATCATTAAGCTCACTATTAACCAATCTCTCATTTCCATTTTACCTCATCACACCCACACTCATTTCTTTTAGACTCCTCACACTTAATCTCTATGGATTAACTTCTTGGGTAGAAATCACTGGTTAACGTGATTTCATAGAAGTTCATGTAAGTCCTAGCACAAAGAACCCATATAATCCTATGAAAGCATAATGTTGCTCAAATGGTTTAACTTTAGCAGTTAAAGCTCATATACAAATGTCAGATGAATGTATGCTCATAAAATATAATCATGAAGATTTGAGCATTTTTAGACATTGAAGCATTTTCAAACAAGTATATGAAATGAATGAATATGAATGCAAAAGACCTGTTTGAAAATCTGACATTGTATGAAAAATGATCATAAATGAATGATATAACAATCAAAGCTTAAGGTCAAGAATAATGGATATTGTCTATACGAAACAAAAATATAGACATTCTAGAAATGACGTTTCAAAATGAAATATCGCTCAAAATTCTTTAAAGTACAAGCGGGGTGTCTTACCATCGAAAAATATGTTTCAAATTTGAGACATGGTAAGAACTTTTTGAACAAAAAGTCAAACCGATGTGTGTGAATACCTGAAAGTATAAAGAAAAGATAATACGCAAGTATTTATCTTTAGAAACACACGGTTTATAATCATGTAAGCACAAGTAAATCTTGAAAACATTTAAAATCACACCTCCAATTCATGAAATCTGTTTAAGAATGGGAAGTGGTTTGAACATTTACGAACATGTTTTCTATGATTGAAAGTTGTCCTTCTTTCAACCATATATGAAATTAAGGTAAGAAATTAACCTTTTTCGCTTTGTCTTAAATCTCATCACGTCAGCTGAAGTCATAAAGATATGATCGTGGCATCTTCTCTCAATCTGCATAAATCTCAAAGTCTAGTCAAAACAAATTTATTCACAAAAATTTATTCAAAAATGAAAAGACATAAAGCAATAAAGCGTTGATTGTACGAGTTCTGATCTGAGATAATCAGAAATCATAGTTTTACTCCTTTTCTTATATGTTCCCCCTAAAATCATGCATCACAAAAATTTTGTCATATAAGTAAAATGCAGAAATTAGTTATGCTCCCCCTCAAAAAAAATGTAGATCATCTTTAATCTTCTCTTACTCCACCTGAGATCATGAGCAAACAATTAAAGTGCAGATATCCTTCAAACATAATGATAGAGAAAATGATGAAAAATAACAATACGTAACTTTATTAGGTAACAACCGATTATGTCTTAAGATTTAACATACCAAGATTAGATACAAGAAAAATAAATCTCTTTTCATCTAAGGGTTTGGTAAATAAATCTGCAAGTTGATAATCTGTTTTGATAAAATAAAGTTCAATTGTTCCTTTTTCTACATTATCTTTTATAAAATGATACCTGGCGTCAATATGTTTGGTTTTCGTATGCTGGACAGGATTAGCAGATATCGCGATTGCACTCTTCGAGTCACAATATATTGGAATTTTATCAAACTTGAATCCATAGTCTCGCAGCTGTGTTCGCATCCACAACACTTGAGAGCAACAACTGGCAGCAGCTACGTACTCTGCTTCAGCAGTTGATGTGGAAACGCATAATTGTTTCTTTGATGCCCAGCTAACGAGCTTGTCTCCAAGAAATTGAATGTGACCTGAAGTACTCTTTCTGTCCAACATGCAACCTGCATGATCTGCATCTGAATTGGCAGTCAGTTGAAAACCAGTATCCTTAGGATACCACAGACCAAGATCTGCAGTCCCCTTAAGATACCTAAAAATCCTTTTGACAGCAGCCAATTGGGATTCTTTAGGAGCAGCCTGATATCTAGAACATAAGCATGTTGAAAACATAATATCTGGTCTACTAGATGTAAGATACATTAACGATCCTATCATACCTCTATAAGTTCTAACATCAACACTTTTACCCGAAGGATCAGTGCTAATTTTAGTACCTGGTGCCATCGGGGTTCCAATTGGTTTACAATTTTCCATTTTGTACTTCCGAAGAATATCCAAAATGTACTTAGATTGGTTAATGAAAATCCCTGTTGAAAACTGTTTAACTTGTAATCCGAGAAAGAAATTCATCTCTCCCATCATACTCATTCGAAAACGTAACACCATGAGGTTAGAAAAGTTTTTGCAATATTTAGAATTAGTAGAGCCAAATATTATATCATCAACATATATTTGAATAAGGATAATATCAGCTTTTTCCTTTTTGATGAACAAAGTGGTATCAATTTTACCTTTAGAAAAACCGGACTTTACCAAGAATTTAGATAGAACATCATAACATGCTTGAGGGGCTTGTTTTAAACCATACAGGGCTTTGTCTAAGATGTAGACATGATCTGGCTTATCTGGATTGACGAACCCTTCTGGTTGAGACACGTAGACTTCCTTCTTAAGAATGCCATTCAGAAAGGCTGTTTTCACATCCATCTGATAGACTGTGAAAATCTTATGAGCTGCGTAGGCTAGAAACATGCGGATTGCCTCTATACGCGCTACTGGAGCATACGTCTCATCGTAGTCTATGCCTTCCTCTTGCCGGTAACCTTTGGCAACAAGTCTAGCTTTGTTCCTTATGACGATACCATCTTCATCCTTTTTATTCTTGAATACCCATTTAGTGCAAATTACGGATTTTCCTTCCGGTTTTGGAACTAATCTCCAGACCTTCAGGGCTTCAAACTAATTTAATTCTTCTTGCATGGCAGATACCCAATCCGAATCAGCTAAAGCCTCTGATACTGGCGTGGGCTCTATCTTGCAGAGGAATGAGTCATGCATACATTGATTAAGAGTCGCTGACCTAGTTTGTACAGACTTGTTGAGATCTCCAATTACTTGATGTAAAGGATGCTCTTTGGTCCAGCGATGCTCATGAGGTAGTGGAGTAGATACTGATTGAACATGATCATCATCTAGAAATCCACTATCAGACTCCTCAGTTTGAATAATAGGAGGGAGGTTTGCAGTTGAAGTTTCAGGTGCATAAGCATCAGTTGGAACAGCAGACTCTGGCTGTTGAGTAGACAATATATCACACCCAACTGAAATAGTTACTTCTGGCTCAGTAATTACTTGTGTATCTTCAACTGTAGGAGTAGATGTTGGAATGTGAATTTCTGACTGAACTGGGGATTCAAGTTCAGTTACAACTTCTGAAGTGACTAGATGATTGCAACTTGTGTCTTCAGACCTGTCAGTCACAACAGATTTAGATACATTAGATCCTATAAACTCATCATAAAAGAATTCAAATAACAAATCTAGATCAGATAAATGTGAAATTGAAGTAGAAGCGTTATCCAAATTTTTCTCCGTAGAAACAGGTTCTGGACTGATCTGTCCAGAAGCTAATACTCCAGTGATAACGGGTTCTGAACTAAATTGTTCAGAAGCCATTTCTTCATCAAATGTAACATTAACGCTCTCGACAACTGTCTTTGACTCCTTCAGATAAACACGGTATGCTGCAGATGTTGAAGAATAACCAATGAAGATACCCTCATCCGCCTTAGCACTGAATTTGTTCAGATTCTCTCTATCGTTAAGCACGAAACACTTACACCCAAATATATGAAAATACTTGATTGTCGGTGTTCTGTTGTTGATCAGCTCATATGAAGTCTTTTGAAAACGTCGGTGTATCATGGATCGATTTTGAGTATGACATGCAGTTGACACAGCTTCTGCCCACAGAAACAAAGGTAAGTCCGATTGGCTAAGCATAGTACGAGCGGCCTCGACTAGTGTTAGGTCTGATTTTATAGTAATCATTGTATTTATAGGCTTGGTTAAATACTGTGTCTAGTAGCTTAATACTGTGTTGTATTGGACCTGGGGTATTTTAAGTCCCTTTGGTCTTTGTGTCTTGTAAGAAACACACTCACATTAATACAATTTACACTTTACGCTTCCAAAGCTCTCACTCTCTACTTTCTCTCTCTAGGATTCATTGATCTTGGGCTCTCAATTGGTATCAGAGCCAACTGAATCTTGAGAGAATTGAGAGATTGTTTTTCTAAATCTGAATTTGTGATTGAAATCGAAAGTTTGATCGATTTTCTTAAAATTTTCAAGAAAATCTCGTTTTCTTGATTTCTCATAAAATTTGGATCTGTTTTTGATGGAATTATGTTGTTTTTGATTTCATTAGTTTCGTTTTTAATATTCGATCATATTTGTTTCAGGTTGTTTTTCAAGAAAAACTGATTTAGATCTTCGATTTTGTGAAATTGAAATTTTCTGAATCCGATCATCACAGTTCATTCAAGATCATTCAAAAGAGGTGTATCGTCTTGAGCTTAAGCAGCAAAGAAAATTTTCAATCTGTAAGATGCTGAGAAGAATTTTTTCTTAAAAAGTCAGAAAGCTTCACAAAGTCGCTTTTATGGTCCGTGCTGATTTAGAAGATTATTTTTGAAGACCAAAGCGCCAATGATTACTAAGGGGGAGATTGTTAGGTCTGATTTTATAGTAATCATTGTATTTATAGGCTTGGTCAAATATTGTGTCTAGTAGCTTAATACTGTGTTGTATTGGACCTGGGGTATTTTAAGTCCCTTTGGTCTTTGTGTCTTGTAAGAAACACGCTCACATTAATACAATTTACACTTTGTGCTTCCAAAGTTCTCTCTCTCTACTTTCTCTCTCTAGGATTCATTGATCTTGGACTCTCAACTAGTGTCCGATTTCGCCATTCGACTACTCCATTTTGTTCAGGCGTACGAACAGCAGAGTATTGATGTGATATCCCTACCGATTCGAGATATTCTTCAACAATCTTGTTTTTGAACTTTGTGTCGTTGTCCGTTCGAAGAAACTTGACTTGTCTCTGCAAATTCACCTGGGTCGTCTTTAAGAAAGTAATGAGAACTTCGGGTGTCTCATCTTTTGAACGAAGAAATTTGACCCACGTGTATCTTGAAAAATCGTCCACAATAACCAACACGTATTTCTTTCCTCCTAAGCTTTGTGTTCTCATTGGACCGCAGAGATCCATATGTAACAACTCTAGTGGAGAACTGGTGCTTGGTTCAAGCTTCGGTTTATGTGCGGCTCTCTTCATCTTACCCTTTTCACATGCAGCGCATAAGTGTTCTTTCTCATATCTCAGTTCAGGAAGTCCTTTTACCAACTTATCTCTGACCAACTTGTTGATATAACGAAAATTCAGATGTGATAGTCGTCGGTGCCAAAGCCAACTTTGTTGCATCGAAGCTTTTGACAATAAGCAAACATGACTGTCATTCTGGACCTTTGAAAGATTGATGGAATAGAGATTTGTCTTTCGCTTGCCAACTAAGAGTTCTGTGCCGTCTTCAGAACGAACTGAACATCTCTTAGCTTTGAAGTTGACCTCTAACCCTTTGTCGCAGAATTTCCCGATGCTAAACAAGTTGTGCCCTAAGCCTTCGACATAACTCACCTTCCTAATCGTTATGTTGTCTTGAATAATATCACCAAATCCTAAGATTAGTGAAACTTGGTCATTCCCAAATCGAACATTGCCACTGAATTTCTCTGTATAATTAGACAATAAAGCTTTCTGCCCGGTCATATGCTTGGAACAGCCGCTATCCAAGTACCACATATGTCGGGTCTGCAAGAGAAATCAGGAAACAATAACTTTAGGTACCCATTTAAAAATGGGTCCTAACAGATTAGCACATGATTTTGGTATCCATTTAAATATGGACCCTCCTTTTCTTTGAAAACTTTTAAAAACATTTGATCTTGAAGAATAAACATGATAAGATCCAAATCAATCAGTAGAATTATGAGAATAAGCAAAATCATTTCTCCGATAATGAAAAGATTTAGTAGTAATAGGAGATAATTGAATCAATTGCTTTCTTGAATAACACTTGTAAGAAGTTACAGGGTTTTGTTTAGGTGAAGCAAGTTGACCAACTACATCATTATCACTACTAACAGATCTAGTACATGAGTTATCAGAAACTGATTCAGCTATCTCATCATTCTTCCTCTTTGGTCGCCATTCGGTTCTCGCTTTCGACCTTTTCTTCCTTATATCTGAAACAAAAGATTTATATTTATTAGGAAAATCAGATTTCTGAGATTGAGTTTTCTTTTGTGTACCAGTGTATTTCTGTTTCTGTAATCGTTGTTTCTTATGTTTCTTACCTTGAGCATAGTAATCAGCAGTTATAGAAACTGATTCACCAACCTGAGTTGATGATTCATCAATATAAAAACCACTTGGTAACACTTTTTCAGTTATAAGACAAGTAGAATGATCAGGAAGAGGAGCATTGAAGTCAAACATATCAAATTCTTCTATGCACCCATCATCAGAATTAAGAAAGTCATTTGCAGACTCAAATAAGTCATCAAAATTATCAGACGAAGTTTGAGGTGCCTTTGAAACTGTAGAACACTTTGTAGATTTAGATTGAAAAGCAGTATTCTTTAAAACTGTAGAAAATACACTTTGTTCAATATCTACCAAAATTCTTTCATCAGAAACAGCATTTTCAAGCTCAACTATTTTGCTTTCAAGAATGAGTGGAGGAACATAAACCTTTGCAGTTGCAGGTTTTGCCTTCATCTCAGAAATAGAATAACTAGCAAAATAGTCATTTGAAAGAACTTTTGGTGTTTCTGACAGATAACTATCATTTAACTTTGCATAGTTAAATGGTAGTTGCATTTTCTTTATATTCTTTCTATTTTCAGTTTCTTTGGCCTCAACTTCTTCTGGTAATTTGGTAACAAATTTGGGTTTTAAATGAGTATGATTACCAGCACAAGCAAGAAAATCAAAATTATATAATGCTGGTTGTTTTCTGATGGCTTTCATTAAGTAATGGGGGTTTTGAAAACCAAGTCCCCATTTTTCCTTAACATCAGCCTCTTCGTTAGGTGCATTAAGAAAAATGGTTTGATTTGTTTGGCCTCTTGCATAGAGTTTGTCTTCCAAACCATTTACCTTCTTATGCAAAAGCTTGTTTTCAACCTGCAATTTATAAACAGTTAGTGCAGATTCTTTCTTCTCAAACTCATACTTAGAAAATTTAACTTCAAAATCAGAAATCTTCTTTTCAAAACAATCTACTTGAAGTTTAGAATCAGAAGCAGACTTGCATAAAGAATCAATTAGATCTTTGTTCCCAATAACAGACTTATTAAGCTCAAAGATCTTGTTGTTTCTTTTAGCAACTCTGTCTTTTTCTTTCTTCAGTTTTACTTGAAGGTCATTAAGCTCAACCATCATAGCTTCCATTTTGGTTATGAAATCCTTTTCAGTTAAGTTTAATACCTCATCAGCTGTCTCATCATCTGACTCATCATACTTGACCTCTTTTCCCATTAGACAGAGATGAGCAGTTTCTTCTTTCTCTTCCTCTTCACCCTCTGAATGATCCAGCCAAAATTCATCTTCAGCCATTAATGCTATGCCAGCTTCTTGCTGTTTGGCCAATAACAATTTGTTCTGATAATACTGGAGTTTCGAACCTTTGGCTTTCGACACTCTTTAGCAAAATGTCCAATCTTGCCACAGTTGTAGCATTTAATTGGATCATTTGCTGGCTTTTCAGCAACGGTGTAATCATTCAGAAACTTCTTCTTTTCTTCCGGATTCCTTTCCATATACCGGTTATCTTCATGTCGCTTTCCTTCAACTCTTTCTCGATGCTCATGATTCTTGGAATTAGATGAAGAGTACCTTTGAGAATTGGATGGCTTCTTGTAAAACTTCTTATGAAAAGCTCGGGTCAGTAAAAGCATTGCTTGTTTGAGACTTTCTCCATCATCACCATCTGATTCAGATTCTGACTCAGAACTTGTAAGTACATTCTTCTTTTTCTTCTTCTTTTTCTTTTCTTTCTTCTTCTCTCCAACAACCAGTGCAATGGGATCAGGAACTTTTTCTGCCTTCTTTTTCTCAGCTCTTTTCTCTTCCACTTCTTCTTCATTTTGCCTCAGAGTCTCATAAACCTCATGTAACGGAATGTCATTGAGATCCTTCATTTGTTTCATCCTACGAGTATGCTTTTTCCACTCAGGTTGTAGGATGCTCAAGAATTTGACATTATTCTCAAGTTGCTTCTTTTTCACCTTGTTCTTTGTCAGTTCATTCAGAAGCAAGACAAACCGTTCATAGGTATCTTCCAAGCTTTCATTCTCTTTGGCTTTAAATTCTTCATAACTGTTAATGCAGTTAGCCACTTTCATCTGAATCCCTACTTTGGATCCCATCATCATCTTTTGCAATTGATCCCACATCTTCTTAGCATTTGCCTTGTAACTATCAATCTTGATGTAGATGTCATTTGGGATACTTTGAAGAAGTAAGAATCTTGCTTGTTTATCTGCTTTATACCGGCTTTTCTGTTCCTCTAAATATTGACTATACTCTACTTGAACTGTTTTCATCTTCTGTTCTCTTTCCTCAGTACCATCTTCACTATCAGATGAATCATCATCAGGTATTTGAACTGTGATTGGTACCATAGGACCTTCTGTAATTGACAGCATAATGTTTTCCCCATTTGCATGTCTGTCTACAAAATCCAGAAATCTGTCTTTCCACTGTTCGTATTCTCCTTTGAACAGTACTGGAGGCTTGACATCAGTGCCAATGGAAAGAGCATCTTTAGAAATCATCTTGAATGAACCAGTTTGAAAAATATATGCAATAAGAAACTAGAAATTGATCGTTAGTCCAAATATGAAATCACAAGAATATAGAAATGACACTGAAAATAAAATTCAGAAATTTTGATCACAATCAAAATTTTGTCCCCCTCCGCAGACTCGCAGGCTTAAACTTGCGCGTTTGTGAAACTCGCACGTAAAGATTTGCGTGTTTTAATAAACTCGCTAGTCGTTGAAACTCGCAAGATACTGTTCTCGATGAAACTCGCTAATGCCTGAAACACGCAAGTAACTATTCACTGAAGAACTCGCAGATAGAGGCATGCGTGTTTGAAAAACTCGCTAGTCGTTACTAGCGCGTTTTGATAAAACTCGCTAATCGCTGTTTACTTGAGGCGTGCGCGTTCCAACACTTAGAAAATTTTCTAAGATTTTCAAACTCGCAGATGAACGAACTCGTAGATCACTGTTCCTGCTCAAACTCGCACCCTTCGATTAGCGCGTTTGTAGAACTCGCTAACCACTACGTGCGTGTTCTGGTCCTTAGAAAAATTTCCCAACTTTCAAAACTCGCAGACTTCGATCAGCGAGTTTCTAGAACTCGCTAACAATGCCTTGCGTGTTTTGACCAAAGCTGTGATTCTTCAGCTTGCGCGTTCTAACGAAGAACTTGCGTGTTTGTCCGATGAACTTGCGCGTTTTGAAGATCTTGCGCGTTCTTGAAGTTTTTCGAACAAAAACTTGATTTTCACTTCAAATTCGATTCAAATCTCCACCAAATGATCTGAAACTTTGCAGAATTCTTCAAAATCATGTTTCGAACCAATTACAATGCAGAGATTACAAACCAAAACAACAAAAATACAAGATTGAGCTATGTAACAGTGCTAAAAAAAACGTAAACAAAAATACAACAAAATCCAAAAATATCAAACAATTACAGTGCATTTCTGAAATTAAACCATACAAACTCGATACAAATCACTAATCACACAAAATCTGATCGATTACAACTCGAAATTCTCACTAATACTCAAGAACACAGTGTCGAACCACACTTTTTCTATTTCTTGATCTGATTTCAATTTGGATTTTCTCTTATACCAATTGTTATTCCCTGTTTTTCTAGTTTCTAATCACAAACAAATCAACAAACAAGATTCAATCAAATTACCTGTTTGATTCAAACTCCAAATCTCAAGATTACAAACTTTCTCTCTCTAGAACTCTCTCTCTCTCTCTCTACAGATCTATCTCTGGAAAACGTACAACTGAATACAACTACTAAAAATAGAAATACAAAGCTATTTATACCTACAAGAATTACAAATAAACTAAAAACAAAATACAAATGTTGACTTTGACTTTTATTACAAAAGACTTTGACTTTAATGAAAGTTGACTTTCTCAGCTTTGACTTCTTAAACTTTGACCTTCAGTCTTCTTGATCTTGTATCCAACAGATTTATGCTCTAACAATAAAGAAGAAGATAGAATTTCAGTGCTGATTATTGCTAAAGTTCTACAAAGAGGGAGATTGTATTGCTAAAATCTTTTACAGATGATCTTGAATCCAAAGGGGGAAATTGTTAGAGCATATTTGTTGGATACAAGATCATAGAAGTTGAAGGTCAAAGTTCAAGCAAGTCAAAGCTAAAAGTCAACTCTCCTAGTGAAAGTCAAAGTCAAAGTTGTAAATAAGTCAAAGTCAAAGTCTTAGTTGTTTTGTTTTTGTAAGTATGTATCTTTGTTTAGTTCTTTCTTTTAATAGACTTGTAGCTTAAGTAATCATGGAACATACATGTAACTAGAATTGAATACGCAAAGCCTTAGAGAGAAAAAGTTGTATACGAATTCCAGATTTGAAATACAATTACAGGTTGAGTAATCAATCTAATAATCATCTTGTTTGTTTGTTTGAATTAGTAAGAACTTGATAATTGGTACATTATCAAAAACTCAGATTGATGCTAGTACACCGAGAGTTAACTCTCGGTATAAGTCTTGGTGAGCAATGTTTGCTTCTTTGATGCATTTCTCCGAGCCTTGACCCAAGATTTGACTTGCACGGGCTTTGCTTTGCCATTAAACTTATCACGTGCGTCATTCTCGTCTATAATTAGCTTCTTTTAGACCCATTTCTTAGTTTATTCCCGAAAGATAGATACTCGAAAAACTCATGAATAAACGTGAAAAGACGCTTTGTTTGTTTGGAGAAACAATCATAATTACCCGAAAAGTGGCTCTAAAATAACGCCAAAATTGGCGTTATCAACCCCCCAAACCGAGCGTTGCTTGTCCCCAAGAAAATTAGCGATAAAGATAAAATAAGAGAAGATCAAAAGCAAGCTTATTCTGCAAAGTGGCCTACGAGTATACTTATCATAAAGTTGAACTATTATTGTGCCAACTAGTCGTGAAGAACAACGAGAAGACAGTAAAGAATTCAATCATAGCACAGGTAACAACAAACTAAACATTGAAAATTGAACTGAAAATAGCTACACTGTACTGAACTACAACCATTCAATTACACTTTTAGGGAGGATTTCGCCTCGACCCTACCTCACTGGATGCACTCGATTCACTCGAATCCTAGGCTATCACACATATATTTCATGCATGTGTAGTTTATAAACAAAGAAAAATCGATTAATAATTGCATGATGTATAAGTTGAAAAACGCACATATGAAGTCAAAGTGATCTCGGAAGGGAATCAAGTAACAAGACTAGGAATATTAGTAAAAGTGTTAGTCTACCTTTATCACATTTTTTGGAAGATCATTCAGGTCTATTAATGGGTTGCAATAGGGCTAGGGGTTATGGTTAAAAAACGATGGGTAAAGTGGAACAAAAGCCCAGATTTGTCAATAAATTGTGTGGTCCTTCGACTTTTCACCTTACTCACCCCCCCCCCTTTTTCACTTTCCTTCTTCCACCATTACACCCTTTGGGTGTATTTCTCTATCATGTTTCTCCCTTTTTTTTGCTCAGGTAACTACCCGTTTTTTTTTTTGGCAACCATTGGCCCTCTTTTATTAGCAACTCTATGATCTAATTGGCTCTGATTTCCTTTTCCCAATCCTTTTTCTATTCATTCCTTTCTATCTCCCGTCGCCATGATTGCTACCCGCTTATGATTCACACATCTTAGGACAAGGGTTGGCTAGTGTTTAGGCTGGGGTTAAAAGTGGGTTGAGAAACGAATATTTATATTAGTGAATGGTTTCAAAAGGGGTTGGGTGCACACAATTAACATAAAGGAACGAAAGCCAAAAAGAATTGAATCATAGAACTCATACACAATGCCTGAAATCATGTCTTAAGGTCCACACGAATAGGTGACTAAACCTTTACTCAATATCCTGATAGACGTCTTTGCTACTTGATGCAATTTATAGTGAGATCAAGCTATAACCAAGAGAAAGAGTAACAGATAAGTGTATAGACTATTTTGCATTATGTCTCTTAGAATCGAATCTGTATTCGTTAGGTTCAACATCCCACGGGTGGTTTCCACTAAGGTCTCCTAATCATGTATTTTTTTTGAAAGGGTGTCCTAGGCTATGCCTAGACATCTCTTGGCAAATTAATGACTGTAAGACATCAGCCCTGATTAAACCTCAGTGGCCACAATTGTTGTGTACGCCTGGATTCGAACCCTGGGTAGATGGTATATTTCACCACATCCCCCTGGGCCTTAAACCAGTATGCCACAACCCTTGTTGATCCAGGCTATATCACCGTTATCATATTCGCAAGACAATATAAACTTTGTGAAAACTGTGCTTTTCATAAAATCCCGTGTCCTCATCCTAAAAGAAAATTTTAAAATTTTGACCCAAAACAGTGTAATGCAATAATAAGTATGCTCGTGCCTACAACCCCAAACCTTACCAACACATTGTCCCCAATGTGTCAGCTTGGTTTTGAGTTAATGCGATAAGATGTGCATAAATCATGTTGCATGATGCCCAGATAATTGCAATTAGAGTATAATGTAAGTATGAGTAATGACAAGAGTAGTAGTTTAGTACAGTCATCCATACAGCCAATAAGTAGAATGTACGAGCATCGATACTTAAGTCTCAGTGTAATTCTCGACGAATAAAATTTCAAAACACTCCAGAGACTACAAATACTTACTCTGAGAGTTAAGTAGTGATGCAACTCTCAAAAGGCCAATTTCCCAAAACAATCCAGTGGCTACCAGGACTTGTCCCGAGATTTAACTAGCGGTAAAACTAATGAAGGCCAAATTTTGCAAACTCTATTAGGAATTACTGGGAGCTCCACAAGGCCATAACTTACCACCAAAACCGCGTTAGTCGCTGGGAATCGTTCAAAACTCAGATTTTTGACAAGAGGCCTCAATGAAACAACTACAAAAACAAAACTAACAAAATAAAAACTATGAAACTTAAATGAAAACAAACCTAGCGGGTTGCCTCCCTCCTAAAGCCTTATTTATAGTCGTGGCACGACTGTGTAGCTCTCAACTTGGCTCGATATCGCTTGTAGATTTGAACCACCCACACATACAGTTTTCCACAGACTTTCCCACATCTGGTTTTCCGTGATCAAAGGTTTCTTGTCCAGTCCGACCCTTTACACTCCCTAACACCTTGAATGTCACTTTTTCACTACCAACTCTTAATGTCATCTTACATTCCTTCATGTCAATAAGCGCCTTGCTCATGGCCAGAAATGGTCTTCCCAATATTAGTGGAACCTCCTTGTCTCCATCCATATCTAGAACCACAAAATCACCCGGAAAGTAAAACTTACCGACTCTAATCAGCACATCTTCAACTATTCCATGTGGGTGCTTTACTAATTGATCTGCCAATTGTAGTGTCATCGAACTCGGCTTTACTTCTCCAATACCCAACTTCCTGAAAATTGATAAAGGCATTAAATTAATACTAGCTCCTAAATCACATAACAGCTTTTTAAAACAAAATTTTCCATTTTGTATAGGTATAGAAAAACTCCTTGGATCTTGAAGCTTCGGGGGAAGCTTATTTTGAATAATCGTGCTACACTTCTCTGTGAGTGCCACAGTAGCTTTATCCTCAATCTTCCTTTTCTTGGATAGAATATCTTTCATAAACTTAAGATACGTCGGCATCTGGGCAAGGGCTTCTACAAAAGGAATGTTGATGTGCAATTTCTTGAAGACGTCAAGAAATTTCTTGAACTGTTCCTCATCCTTGTGTGCCTTCAATCGGTTTGGAAAAGGTAGCGGTGGCACATAAGGGTTGACTATCGGCTTTGATGGAAGTGTCACATCTTTTTCCTTTGACTCTTTTGGATCAACAATATCATTAGGAGTACCATCTTTTAGCCCAACATCTTCAGCCTTGATCCTTTCCGTCTCTATATGGTCATTCTCGGATTTATCGATAATTGGCCCATGAGTCGAATCTTTGATCAATTTCGTGCCACTTCTCAAATGAATGGCATTGCAATGCTGCCTTGGTTTTGGTTCAGTGTGACTAGGGAATTGACCCTGAGTCCGGGATTGTAGGGCTTTAGCTAATTGACCCACTTGTATCTCTAGAATCTGTATTGAAGTGGTATTCTGCTCAGTTGTTGCCTTCATAATGCTCACAGTGGTTGCTAGTGTGCTTACAGATGATGTAAGTCCTTCAACAGTACTGTCCATTTTGGACATGAACTTCATCATAATGTCTTCCAACCCCGTTTTCTTTTCTTCTACTTGTCCTTCAGCGAAGTTACTTTGATGGTACCCTGGTGGAGGATAAACATTATTAGGTTGAGAAGAAGAAGAAAAGTTAGAATTATTACCATACTGATGTTGTTGTTGTTGTCCCATTGTCTCCTTAGGCTGGTTATGTTGTTGATTCCATGAAAGGTTGGGGTGTCTCTTCCATCCCTCATTATAAGTGTTGGAGAAGGGATCATTCTGAGGACGATTGTTTCTATTATGTAGGAATTGGACCTGCTCGGGTTCTTGTGATGCTGGAAACAAGTCAGGAATGCCTTCCTCATTCGGATGTGAAGGCTGGACGGATACTCCTTTTAGTTGATTAGTAATGATTGCCAATTGAGCTTTTATCACCTTCAGCTCTTCAGAATCTTGGACATTGGCTACCCGTCTGATAGAAGATCGTGGAGTGGCATAGCTATGTTCAGCCAGATTCTCGGTCAACTCGACTGCCTCTTCGTAAGTTTTGTTCATTAATGCTCCACCCGTTGCCGCCGTGATGTCATTCTTGTATTGCAGGTGAAGGCCACCAAAGAAGGTTTGGATGATCACCCAACCATGTAGACCATGATGTGGGCATTTTTTCAGCACGTCCTTATATCTCTCCCATGCCTTGTAAAGTGTCTCTTGGTCCTAGTGAGCAAAATGAGTAATTTCAGCCATTAATTGTGTGTCCTACCTGGTGGGAAGAATTTCTGTAGGAACGCTGCAGCCATGTCTGCCCATGTGAGGATCTGATCAGTTGGTAGGCTCTCATCCCATATTTGTGCCTTTCCCTTCAGTGAGAAGTTGAACAACCTCAGTTTGATTGCATCATCTGACACTCCGTTAATCTTAAGTATGTTACAGATCATTTCAAATGTATGGAGATGTCCATGAGGGTCTTATGTTGGTGCTCCACCAAACTGATTTTGTTGTAACATATGGATCGTGCCATACCTTATCTCAAAGTTGTTTGCTCCTATCGTAGGGGCTTAAACACCTCTATTGAGGGCTGCGACATTTGGATTGGCAAAGGATCTCATCGAAACTCTTGCTGGTGCTTCCTCTCCCATTATATGATTTGCTTTAATAAATCTGAACCAGGGGAAAAAAAAGAGGATCAAGGAATGTGTGGAAAATAAAATAAAGCAAAATAAAATGTCCAATGCAATAGCGTTTATATTTGGTAGTGCTATCAGTGCGAACTAGTTCCCAGCAACGGCGCCAAAAACTTGATAGGTGGGTTTACACGCCCTAATCTTATCGCAAGTGCACGGGTCAAATCAAGTAATAGGTTGTTAATGCATTTTGTTAAGATCATTTGTCTTGTAATAGTTTGACTTTTCAATATGTTGCTTAATATGAGGTCAAGGCATGTTTGACCCATATATAAGCTTTGCTCCTTTGTTCTTTTCTTTGTGAAAGTCATTGTGTAAGAGAGCTATAATCTTGTGACTAAGTGAGATCAATGACACAATATTTCTCTCTCTAGAAATTATCTCTCTAGAAATTCTCTCTTTGTGCTTAATCTTGAGTGCTTAATTGTTTGAATTATTTGAAATCTTGGACTAACAATTGGTATCAGAGAAAACCAAAGATTTTCATAATGGATTGATACGAATTTTTGGTCAAAATCATCGGAAAACTTCCATGTTTGGAAGAACTCGCAGAAACAGTTTTGGAAAGTAGTTGTTGAATTTGAATTTTTTTCAATTGGTCGATTTTGGAGCTGAAATTTGATACCACAGTGATCGCATCATCAAGAAGAACATTTCTTGTTTGAATTTCAAATTCAAACACTCATTGTATCCTTGTCAATTTTGAGATTTTATTCTTTTTCTTGAAAAAGTTTTGAACTTACTGTTTTGGGATCGAACTCTTACATTTTTTTGTTTTTAGTCAAAATTTTGTACTAAAGATTTGTTCTTGCATTGTAATCGATCAACCCTGTCAAGTTTGAAGTCTTAATTGCTGGATTTGAGTTCAAAATGGCTGAAATTAGCATTTTCGAGGAAGAACTCGTAAGATCTATGGTTGTCGCAAGTTCATCCGAAGAACTCGCAGACTGAAGAACTCGCATATTAAAGAACTCGCACGCTAAAGAATTGCTTTGTTTTGTGTTGTTTGCGACTTCTGTTCAAGAACTCGTAAGGCTCCCTTTTGATCTTGATTTCTAAAACATAGAATTTTTCTAAGTATAGAACTCGCAGGGTGCTCTTTGCGACAAGTAAGAACTCGCAGAACATTACTTGCGACTTCTTGGAGTTTCTCTTGTTTGATCTGCGACAAGTCATCTGCGACAAGTGGTTTCTCTGCAACAAGTTAATTTCTCAAAAAATTTCTAAGTCAAGAACTCGTAGACACATTGCGACAAGTTCTCTGCGACTTCTCATTTCAGCTAAGGCAAGAACTCGCAGACTATGGTATACGACTTCTCAGAACTCGCAGACCCCTACTTGCGACAAGTAGGAAATCGTAGCCTTTGATTTGCGACTTCTTAAGGCCTGCGACAAGTTATTGTTCTTTATGACTTCTGCTCTTAGTTGTCTACGACTTCTGACACTTCGAATTTTTCTGAGTTTTCTGAATTTGACCAAGGTTTACTTTCAAAGTCAAGTTGTATCTGAATTCTTTGGACGATCATTTTCAAGCAGTATATCATTTTCAAGCAAGATGTCTAGAGATTTGCTCAGTATGGGTTCAAAATCCAAACCACCAGTTCTACAAGCAGATGAATATCCGCAATGGAAGAAGCGGATGATAAACTTTCTAAACAATCAGGACAAGAAACTGATGAGCTCTATCATTGATGGACCACATTTTCCGCATGTTACAGTTGAGAGAATTCCGACAACTGATACTAATCCATAAATTCCTAAGAGAATAGTGGTTAGAGAACTAATTCAATACAGTAAGAAAGACAAGGAATTGGTTGAGCGGGATGCACAAGCCCTAACCTTCTTGATAATGGCTATAACAAATGACATCTTTAACAAAGTAGACAGTCGAGACTCTGCTAAGGATATCTGGGATGAATTGGAAAGGCAGTTTCAAGGATCTGAAAAATCCATGAAAACTAAAAGGAACTAGAGCATCAATGCTTATAAAGGTTTCAAAGCCAAGGAAGGGGAATCTCTGAGGGATGCTTACAACCGGTACAACAATATTTTGAATGATCTGCGGAGAAATGGGGTGCAGAAGTCAGAGTCTGAGATCAACTTTAAATTCATCAAAAATCTTCAACCATAATGGGATACCTACTCCATTCGGTTGCAAATGAACAAAGACATGGATGATGAATAGATCAATGATTTCTTTTGTGTCCTAAACCAGCATTAGGACAAGGTTAAGGAACAAGCTGCTGTGAACAAAGAATTGTTACAAATCAAAGAGAAACAGAAGAAAGTTGAGGATTCTCTAGCTCTGCTTCCTCAAGGAAAAGGAAAGAAGATGAAAGGAAGTTCAGTTTCAACCAAGTATGGAAAGCATAAAGCTTTTGTTTCTGATATTGTTGAGTCATCTGAAATTTATGAGGAAGAGGATGAGGAGTCTGATAATGAATTGTCTGAGTTTGCTGAAAAACTGGCATTGCTGACTACAAACTTTCACAAAATATTTGGAAGGAAAAAGTATTACAACAAGTACAAATATGTAACACCCCGGATTTTTCATTCTATAATCTTGGTACTCTTGTGTTTAAGCGTTGTCGTTAGCACCGCGTTTAGTTTGGAGTTTGAGTTTGGATTTTGTTGGTTTTGGATTAACCACAGTGAACCAAGCGAGTTGCACCACGACTTGAGGTCGCGGCACAACCCGCGAAACCCCCTGTTTGGTGTGGGTTTTGTGTTAGCGGGTGAGTTATGCCGCGAGTTGTGGTCGCGGCATAACCCACGTGATAGCCTGACCGACTTAGGTGGGTTTCTTCAAAATATATCTTTTGGTTTTAATATTTCAAATCTCTTTTCTCTCTCTCTTTTTTCTCTCTCTCTTTCTTGGTTTCGAGTTTGGTTCTTCGATTGCCGTTTGTTGCTAGTATTAAGTGCATCTAGCACGGGTTCGGTATAGAAAGCTTCTTCTTCCCTCGGTGGTCGATATCTGGGTTTTCGGGTTTTTGTCTAAAACCTATTTGGTGAGTTCCTACTATATTTTTCTAAACTTTATACATGTCAAAACTTACATTTTGAACTTCTATATATCTCCATGGTTTCAGATCTAAGTTTACTACATTTTGATATAACTTGAGTTTTGGGAGATTTTAGGGTTTCGGATCATTTTCGATTAAAATGATGGGTTTCATCTTATTTGAAGTAAAAGGATGTTTTACTTGGACATTTATGTGGGTTACTTGAAAGAATGTTTAAAGTTCATTTTTGATGATTTTCATTCTTACCAGAAGTTAAACTTGAAAATGCATTTTTGTTTATAAATGTTATTTTATACCATATGACTATCTATGGTTGGTCACATATATTGTTGTGACGAGTCTGTACCATTACTAGTGGATCCCTAGGTATTGAGTCGACTTATATTTGGGATGTCTTTTCCCCTCTTTGTAAATGGATGTATATGATCATCGGGGGCCAGTTGGTACGGTTATGTGAGACCGGTTACTATCCATGGATCATATTTTCCTTTATTTGTAACTATGGATGCATGTGATCCTCCGGGGCCATTTAGTACGGTTATGTGAGACCGGTTACTAGCCATGGGTCATAGTGTAGTCCTAGTGAACGAGTTTTGAATTGGTTTCCTCCGGGGCCCTCCCTTACATCGTAGTACGGGCCTTTGTAGTTCGTGGCCATGGATTCCAAGTGTTTCGACTCATAACTAGGATTGTGACCTACTTTGTGTTACGCTACAATCCTTGGTAAAACTGGTTATCTTTGTCATCGTATGATGAGTTTACTTTTAAAAGGCCCGGTTGTGGCAAAGGTTTCATTTGAAAATTAAACCTTATTGAAAAGATTTCCTTATGATACAATTGTTTATATCTCTTAAAATTTATAAACTGTATGTTCTCACTAGGCTTTAATCCTAACACTTTTTCTCAAATGATATGTATAACAGGTTCCCGTTAGCGGTGGGTTGCTAAGGGCTTGAGTGACGAGCTTGGTCTCGGGGATTTTTGAGATGGTATATATGTTGGGCAATTATTTAAGTCCCATTCTTTTAATGATATTGGATTAACAACCTATGTAATCTAGATAGGTTATGTTTAGATTAGTTTGTTGTTGAGTTTAATATCAATATTCAGATTGTAAAGGTTAAGTACATTTCCCCTTTTTGGGAGGTTTATACCAAGTGTGATGTTTATTTGTCCAGTTTCCGCGTTTCAAATTCACTCTGGTTTTTAGGGTGTTACAAGTTGGTATCAGAGCTCTAGTTTAAGTGATCTAGGCATGAATGTAAGATGTCTAGACTTAGACTAAGTATGTTAAGCATTGATTCGTGAGCTTGGGTAGAATTTCTAAGATTGGTTGGTCTTAGAGTCGACGGAAATTATAGTTATCGAACGTTGTAGCGATGGTATTAAGAACCTTTATGTATTGTATGTTCATAATTTCACTTAGCTAATGTTATTATGAGAATATTTATACGTGATTATGCTTAATGTACCGTTACTATGACAATTGGTAATGTCGTATTCGTTCTTTCGTGTTCATTCTGTTGATCTGTCTCTTATTCTTTTCGTGCTTGTGTGGCAACCATTACGTAGGTATGGTGAACACACGTGGTCGTCCGTCGGGCGGCGGTGATCTTCGCGATGTTAGTTCGCGTGAGCTGAATCCTGTGGTTAGAGTGTCAGCAGTCGTTCCTCCGGGAATGCCACTGATATTTACTAGGGAGGTAAAGCTGGAGCCAAGAGTAGATTTGGCATCCACCAGCCCCGTTATTCAAGTGGCAAACCCTCAAGCTTATATGATGGCCAGCGTCATGCAGATGGTGACGTCGGCCATGGAGAAACATCAAGAGGTTTTTCAGAAGATGTTGGAAGACCGGGATACGAGCCTCAGGAGGCATGGGGCAGTGGAGGATAATGTGTTGGTTGGCTCTGGGGGCACCGGGAATAGAATCATATCTGAGGAGCACAGGGTGGTCGGTGCTCCGAAAAGTGGGAAGAGTTGTTCCTACAAATCTTTTCTGGGTTGCGGACCACCAGAGTTCTCTGGTTCCGAAGACCCAGTTGCGTGTGTTAAGTGGATCCGAGCATTCGAACAGGCCTTCGGTTCATCCGAGTGTGGTGATGACCAGAGGGTAAGATTCGGTACTCAACTGCTCAGGGATACGGCGCTGACGTGGTGGAATGTTATCCAGTCCACCCTCTCTCCTACTGTTTTGGCCCAACTGACTTGGGGCGAATTCAAGGTAAAGTTATTGGAAGAATACTGCAATGAGAGGGTTGTAGATCGGATCGAGGCAGAGTTCTGAGCGCTTGAGAAAGGGAATTTGATGGTGAGAGAGTATACCCGTCAATTCATGGAAAAGATGGGGTTAGTGGGGCATGTGGCCTCAACTGAGAAGGAGAAGATTAAGGCCTATCCGAAGGGTCTACCGTCGGACATGATGACTATGGTCCGAAACTCGAAGGCTTCTAACCTTCGGGAGACTATCGAAGAGGCGCAGTTTATGGAAGAGGTTTACGCAAGAGGTAAACCGGGGAATGTTGTGGCAGTTGTTGAGAAGAGGAGATGGGAGAGCAGTCCAGTACCTCCCAAGAGAACCCGACCTTTTGTCGGAAATCAAAGCTTCGGCAGTTATCAAGAAGCTAGTTGGTGCCAGAAATGCAGAACCAAGCACCACGGTAACTGTAACACCACTTCCCAAACTTGTTTCAAATGTGGGAAAGCTGATCACCTCGCCAAGGATTGCCCGATCAGAGGGAATGTCTGTTTCGAGTGCAAGGCACCGGGGCACATGAGGAGAGATTGCCCGAAGCTCATGACGGGTAGCGCGCCAGTAAAGAAAGAGAATCCACCTAGGGTTCCGGGTCGAGCGTTTCAGATGACGGCCGATGAGGCCAAGGCATCAGCTGATGTGGTATCGGGTACATTTCTTATAAACTCAGTACCTGCTCGTGTTTTATTCGATACGGGTGCCAGTTTCTCTTTTATATCTGAGTTGTTCCGTCCAAAGATTGTTATGCCAACTACTAGTCTTGAGGTTGCGTTAGTAGTTGAGATAGCAAATGGTAGTCAAGTTCTGATCCGCGATGTTCTGAAAAGTGTATTCTAGGAATCGAAGGGAGAGATTTCCCAATCGATTTGTTGCCGATGTTAATCAGGGGTTTTGATGTTGTGGTCAGTATGGATTGGTTAGCAAGCAATCATGTTGAGTTCGTGTGTTCCAAGAAATTAATTCGACTTCCCAATCCCAGTGGCGAAGTTGTTATGATTTATGGTGAGAAGGGGAATGGAGATGTGGCAATAATCACCATGACTAAAGCACGCAAGTGTTTGGTGAAAGGATGATCGTCTTTCCTAGCCTACGTGATCGACGCCAAGCTAGAGAATTTAAAGCTCGAAGATGTGAATATTATGCGCGAGTTTCCAGACGTCTTTTTGGATGACTTGCCCGGGTTACCACCCGATCGCCAAGTAGAGTTTCGGATTGATCTCGTACCGGGAGCGGCTCCTGTTGCTAGAGCCTCTTATCGGTTAGCGCCAGGGGAGATGCAAGAGATGATGGCCCAACTCCAAGACCTTTTGGAGAAGGGATTCGTAAGACCGAGCTCGTCGCCGTGGGGAGCTCCGGTCTTGTTCGTCAAGAAGAAGGATGGCACAATGAGAATGTGCATCGATTATCGTGATTTGAACAAAGCTACAGTAAAGAACAAGTATCCGCTTCCCAGGATTGACGACTTGTTCGATCAACTCCAAGAAGCGGGGTGTTTTTCCAAGATCGACTTACATTCGGGTTACCATCAAGTGAATGTAAGAGAAGAAGACGTTCCGAAGATAACTTTCAGAACGCGTTACGGCCATTACGAGTTTCTTGTAATGCCTTTTGGCCTAACGAACGCACCAGCGGTATTTATGGATTTGATGAATAGGGTGTGCCGACCTTTCCTCGACAAGTCGGTTATCGTATTCATTGATGATATACTCGTGTACTCTAAGAGCGAGTTAGAGCACGAGCAACACCTACGCGAAGTTCTTGATGTGTTGAGAAAAGAAAGATTGTATGCCAAGTTTTCCAAATGTGACTTTTGGATTGAAGAAATGCAATTCTTGGGTCATGTTGTCACTCGAGATGGAGTGAAAGTGGATCCCTTCAAGATTAAAGCTATGATGAATTGGGAACCTTCCAAGAGTCCGTCAGAGATCCGCAGTTTCTTGGGTCTGGCGGGGTACTACCGGAGATTTATTCAAGACTTTTCAAAGATCGCTTCTTCCTTGACAGTTTTAACTCGGAAGAATGTGAAGTTCGATTGGACCGAAACGCAAGAGAAGGCGTTCTGTATTATGCAAAAGAAATTGTGTGAAGCTCCAATCTTGTCGTTGCCAGAAGGGTCAGAAGACTTCGTGGTCTATAGCGACGCTTCGAAGATGGGATTAGGATGTGTGTTGATGCAAAGAGGCAAGGCAATCGCATACGCCTCGAGGCAACTTAAGATACACAAGAAGAACTATCCTACCTACGATTTGGAGTTAGCAGCGGTGGTGTTCGCCTTGAAGCTTTGGCGACATTACCTCTATGGAACGAAGTGTACGCTCTACACAGATCATAAGAGTTTAAAATACGTCTTTGATCGAAAGGAGTTGAACATGAGACAACGGCGGTGGCTCGACTTGCTCAAGGATTACGATTGTGAATGGCTTTACCATCCCGGTAAGGCTAACGTTGTAGCCGATGCGTTAAGTCGGAAGGACTATAGCGGAAGTATTCGGGCTACACTTTTGAGAATCGAGTTAGTGTCTAGTCTTGTTGAGAAGATCAAGACATCGTAGGTTGAAGCTTTGTTGGAAGAAAATCTCAAGGAGGAAGTCATGACGATACAACGTTTTCTCTTAACGGAAGATAGCCGTGGGGTAAAACTGCTCAGCGGTCGTGTGTGGGTGCCCAAACTTGGGGGTAACCGTGATCTATTGCTTGAGGATGCTCACAAGTCCAAGTATTCCATTCATCCGGTAAGTACAAAGATGTACAGGGACTTGAAGTTGCATTATTGGTGGCCAGTAATGAAGCTTGATGTGGAGCATTATGTGGAGCGTTGTGTGACGTGCTCGCAAGTTAAGGTCGAACATCAACGTCCGTATGGGAGTCTTCAGTCCTTAGAGATTCCCGAGTGGAAGTGGGAACACATTACCATGGACTTCGTGACGAAGTTGCCGAAAACTCTTCAAGGTCACGATACCATTTGGGTAATAGTCGATAAATTGACTAAGAGCGCTCACTTCTTGGCTATGCGCGAGACATTACCGATGGACAAGTTAGCGAAGCTTTACATCGATGAAGTGGTCTTGAGGCATGGAATACCCTTATCAATCGTGGAGGATCGCAACAGTCGGTTCACTTAGAACTTTTGGGATGGGTTTCAGAAAGAGCTTGGTACGCGAGTTAAGTTGAGTACGGCTTACCATCCACAAACCGACGGGCAAAGCGAGAGAACGATCCAAACGTTGGAAGACATGTTGAGGTCTTGTGTCATCGATTTCGGGGGTAGTTGGGACTCTCACCTACCTTTGGTGGAGTTTGCTTACAACAATAGCTACCACTCGAGTATTGGGATGGCACCTTTTGAGGCATTGTACGGGCGGAAGTGCCGAACTCCCGTGTGTTGGCTTGAAGCGGGAGAGAAGCAATTCGCCGGACCTAAAATCGTGCAAGAGATGGCCGATAAGGTCAAATGCATTTGTGAAAGGTTGAAAGCGGCTCAGGATCGGCAGAAGAGTTATGCCGATAAGAAGAAGCGGCCGATGGAGTTCCAAGTAGGCGACGTGTGTTTCTTAAAGTATCTCCATGGAAGGGCATTATCAGGTTCGGAAAACGTGGGAAGCTGAGTCCCCGTTTCCTTGGACCTTTCAAAGTGCTTAAGCGTGTAAATTTACAAGCCTACCAATTAGAACTGCCCTTAGAGTTGAGCAGAATCCACAACACGTTCCATATTTGTTACCTTCGGAAGTGTTTGGCGGAGGAAGAAAGCGTCATTCCCCTCTCAGAGTTAAGAGTGGACGAGGGCAAACCGTTGTGTATAAGAACCTGACGCTATCTTAGAGAGAAAGTTTAAGAATTTGCGTCACAAAGAAGTCACTATGGTCAAGGTGCAGTGGAAGCATCATCGGGGAGCCAACATGACGTGGGAAGCTGAGGAGGATATGAAGCGAAGATATCCTCACCTTTTCGAGTAGTTGGATTTCGGGGACGAAAACATTCCCAAGTTGGGGAGAATTGTAACACCCCGGATTTTTCATTCTGTAATCTTGGTACTCTTGTGTTTAAGCGTTGTCGTTAGCACCGCGTTTAGTTTGGAGTTTGAGTTTGAATTTTGTTGGTTTTGGATTAACAACAGTGAACCACGCGAGTTGCACCGCGACTTGAGGTCGCGGCACAACCCACGAAACCCCCTGTTTGGTGTCGGTTTTGTGTTAGCGAGCGAGTTATGCCGCGAGTTGTGGTCGCGGCATAACCCGTGTTGGGAACTGAAGATGTGAACAAGTCTTTAATGCTGCTAGTTCAGAATTACTACTGCCAGAGGACTTCAAAGTTAATACTGCTGAGTATTACTACTGCTAGTAGAATTAATACTGCTAGTCAAAGTTAGTGCTGCTTGAACAAAGTTAGTACTGCTTAGCTAGTTAGTACTGCTAGAAGTTAGTGTTGCTTAGTAGTTAATGCTGCCAAGACTCAGTTAATGCTGCTTCTAAGATAATGTGAAGATAATGATGAATAGATCGTGGTTAAAGATAAACAAGGATATTCTGAAGATATTCATGGACGATATACTGAAGATATTCTATTTATTTGTAATTATCTTTTTATTCAGTATATGTATAGATTTGACAGAATTGTTTAGATACAGATTAACAGTTTTGAACAATTCTAATTTTTTGTTCTATAGAGAATCAACCTCAAGGCATAGTTCCTAATTCTAGAGAAGTAGAATTCGTCTTGAAAGAGCTTGTTCTTCAAGATTGAGGTTGAGTGTGTAATCTTGTGATTTTAATACAAGTTTGCAAAGTGTTTATCATATACTGTTTGTTTACTGTTTCATTGAATATCAAAGTGTTATTCCGCAACTTCTTTGATATTGTTTCTGAGACTTTATTCTTGTTGAGAATTTGATCCTGAAAAGTGGTATCAGAGCCTGTTCTCTCAGAAACATCTATTCACTCATCATGGAAAACTTTGCAGAATCAAACAGTACTCTAGTCTCAAAGGTTCCAATGCTCAGACCCAATGAATTCGATATGTGGAAGATCAGAATCAAGCAGTACATACTCCTCACCGACTATTCTATGTGGGACATCATTGAGAATGGCCCTTCTGAAGCAGGAAAGATTGGTGCAGATGGAAAGAGAACTCCACCAAAAACTGATGCTGAAAGAAAGACTAGACAGACAGAGATGAAAGCCTTGAGCACTTTGCTCTTGGCTATCCCCAATGAATACCAACATCAGTTCTGCAACTGCACTGATGCAGAGATGCTCTGGAATGCTCTAGAGAAGAGATTCTCAGGTACCAAAAGTACCAAGAGAAATCAGAAAGCCATTCTGAAGCAACAATATGAGAATTTTATGTCAACCAAGAATGAGTCCATGACTCAAACTTTTGACAGGTTCAACAAGCTTATTGGTGAACTTGCTACAGTGGGAGTACAAATTGATCAAGATGATCTGAACAGAAAGTTTCTAAGGTCCCTGAGTGATGAATGGACCATGTATACTGTGTCTTTCAGACAGAATGATCAACTGGAAGAAAAGGAACTTGTTGATCTGTATAATGATCTAAGAGTTTTTTAATCTGAGGTAGAGGCTAAGAAAAGGCCTTCTGGGTATGTTCACAATGCTGCACTTCTTTTAGCATCAACTGATTCTACCTCCATCCCTGAATCAGTTAGTATTGCCAATGGAGCACCTCAAGATAAAGGCACTGAAATTGTTTTTGAAGCCTTTCTAGCAAGTCATGGAAACTCTTCTCTCATTAATGATGACTTGGAACAACTCCATCCAGATGATCTTGAAGAGATGGACATTAAATGGCAGATGGCCATGCTCTCTATGAGAGTTAAGAAGTTCATCAAAAGAACTGGAAGGAACAACTTCTCACAAAGAAGAGAAGATGGAGCAGGTTTTGACAAGTCAAAGATGGAATGCTATAAATGCCATCAGAAAGGACACTTTGCTAGAGAATGCAGAAGTGGAATGCCTCAAAACAATAACCACCAATAAGCTCAATCTGGAAGCTTCAATAGTAACAGAAACTCTGCACAAGCCCTTGTCTCTCAACAAGGCATGGGGTTTGATTGGAGTGATCAAGTTGAAGAGGACATCCAGAACCAAGCTCTAATGGCAGAGGTGTCTGATCTCCCAACAGAGGTAACTTCCAATCTTTGTTCTCAAAATTGCATTAACACTGTTAAGAGGTATAGGGATCACAATCAGAACATGAGTGATAACCTTAAGAGATTGGAAAAGGACATAAAAGATTATGTGAGTATAGTTGAGAGATTTGAAGAGCAGATTAAGGGTTTTCAAGCCAATGAGCTTCAACACTCTTATGACACAAACTACTGGAAGTGGGAGAAGAATGACTTAGAACTTCAACTGACCAGATCCAAAGAGGAGAATGAGAAGATAAAGAGGGAGTTTGAGAAAGCCAAGCTGGATATTGAGAAATTTTCCAATGCTTCTAAAGCAATGGACTCTTTGCTCCAAACTCAAATCCATGACAAACTTAGAAGAGGAATAGGGTACAATACCACACCACCACCCTATAACAACAACTACATCCCTCCTAGTTCAGATTTGTTAGAAACAAAGGATAGGAAGGACCTACCTAAGGGAGCCACTGAGATAGATCCCTTAGATGAAGTAGTTGTTAAGGATAAAACTGAGAAAGAAGGTGTCAAGGATAAAGACAACACTGTGAGTGGTGAGATTCCTATAGAAAACCACATAATCACCAATGAGGGATCTGGAAAGCATTGGATCAAATCCAATGAGATAGAGAAGACTGGGAAAAGAACAAGAAGGTTCACTATAAGCAGACCACTGTTGTGAACCCTATCCCTTGCAAACAGTGTGCATACAATAAATTTAAGCCCCAAAAACATGATAAACCAAGGGGAAATCAAAGAAACTGGAACAACCAATAGGCACAAAAACAAGGCATTGATCTAAGTAAAATCAATAGACCAAAGCCTTGTTTCATATGTGGAAAGTTAAACCATTTGGCTAAGCATTGTTAATTTAACCCTACTAACCAACAGATGAACTTTCAAAGATTTGTGCAAAAACCTGTTGGTTATAGGAAGGTTAGAAAGAAACATGTGGTGAAGAAATCTGTTGAAAACAAAGGCCCCATGAAGAAAAAGGTTTTGAATGAAAGTATTAAAATGTGGGTGCCTAGAAGCACTAAAACAGTTAATACTGCTGACAGAGATAGTGCTGCTAGAAGCATTACTACTGCTACCAGTGTTAGTACTGCTGAAAATTTTAATGCTGCTAATACTGTTAGTACCTCTTCAAAGATGAATACTGCTAACACAGTTACTGCTGCTAAAACAGTTACTACTTCTAATAAGGTTAGTACTGCTAAGCATGCAAGTGCTGCTAATGCAGTTAGTACTTCTAAAACCAGTACTACTTCTAGCAAATGTGTTTCCAAGCCTATCATTGTGACAAAGTACTCCAGAAATGAGGAGTCAAAGTTTAAAAATCTTGTCAAGAAATAATGCAAGTATTTTGATGAGAAAGGGGTACGCAAGACCACTTTGGCTTGGGTTCCTAATTCATACTAACTGATTTATCTTATGTGCAGGGCAACCAACAGCTCAAGGGAAAGAGCATTTGGCATGTTGATAGTGGTTGCTCTAGGCACATGACAGGCAACATGTCATGCCTTCAGGATTTCAAGCATATCAATGGAGGACATGTTGCTTTTGGAAATAACCTTACTGGTGGTAAAATAAGTGGCAAAGGTAATGTCACAAAAGGTAAGATGACATTTGAGGATGTCTACTATGTTGATCAATTGAAGTACAGCCTGTTAAGTGTATCACAGGTTTGTGACAAACAACATAGCATATTGTTTACTAACACAGAGTGTATGATCCTTGCTCCAGGGTTCAAGGTAGTTGATGAAAGCATGATACTACTTAGAACTCCAAGAAAGGACAATGTTTATTGTCTAGATATGGACAATGTTGATAGTGATTTATCCCTGAATTGTCTTGTTTCAAAAGCTTCTGTGGATGAATCCTCTCTTTGGCACAGAAGGATGTGTCACATGAATTTCAAGACTATGAACAAACTTGTTAAAAACAACCTTGTAAGAGGTTTACCATCAAAAGTCTTTTCATGTGATGATCATTGTGTTGCTTGTCTTAAAGGCAAACAGCACAAAACTTCTCATAAGACCAAAGAGTTAAATTCTATTTCTTCTTGTCTCCAATTACTGCATATGGATCTGTTTGGTCCTACAAATGTTATGAGTATAGGCAAGAAATCTTACTGCTTGGTTATTGTTGATGATTACTCCAGATTTACTTGGGTATATTTTCTAAGGACTAAGGATGAGACAAGTGGACTGATCAAATCCTTTATCCTAAGAATTGAAAACCAAACTAATCAAAAAGTAAAAGTCATTAGATCAGATAATGGGACTGAATTAAAAATCTTGATCTAAACACCTTTTGTGAAGAGAAAGGCATTGAGAGACAATATAGTGCCCCTAGGACTCCTCAACAGAATGGAGTTGCTGAGAGGAGAAATAGGACACTAATAGAGGCTGCTAGATCTCTGTTGGCTGATTCAAAACTGCCAATTACCTTCTGGGCTGAAGCAGTTAATACTGCTTGTTATGTCCAAAACAAAGTTCTAGTAGTCAAGCCAAAGAACAAGACCCCATATGAGCTTTTAAATAAAAGAAAACCATTTATTGGATTTTTCAAACCTTTTGGGTGTCCTTGTACTATTCTCAATACCAAATCTCACTTAGGTAAGTTTGATAGCAAAGCAGATGATGGATTTCTTGTTGGTTACTCATCTCAGAGTAAGGCTTACAGAGTCTTTAACTCTTCTTCTAGAATAATTGAAGAAAGTGACAATGTCAAATGCAATGAGAACACACCAAATCCAATTGGGTCTGGTCCTCAGTGGCTATTTGACATTGATTCACTAACTAACTCTTTTGGTGTCAGTAGTGATGATTATGCAGGTTCAGGGAGTGGAGGATCAGAAACTACACAAGTTCAAGACAGTTTATCTCAATCTGTGATCTTTCCCATACCCACAGTGGATCCTGTTGAAGACTGTGAAAAGGAACCATCTACTGAACCAAGTCAGAGTGAAGAAGAAAGTAGAGATGAGGAGACTCAAGACAATAAAGAATCAGAAGTAGCTGCTGAAAACACCTCAGTTGAGTTGAATGACTCCAATCTAGAGGTGGGACTTAATGAAGAACCTAATCATCACACCAGAATTCCAAAGAATCATCCTCCACAACTGGTAATAGGAGATATATCCTCTCCTATGATGACTAGAAATCAAAGCAGGCTGCAAGAATTGCAAGATCAACAGCATACAGTGCTTTCTTGCTTTTTATCCCAGCTTGAGCCTAAGAAGGCACATGATGCTATGAAAGAATCCAGTTGGATAGAAGCAATGCAAGAAGAGCTACTGCAATTCAAGCTGCAAGATGTTTGGGATCTGGTAGACCTTCCTAAAGGCCAAAGAGCAATAGGAACAAAATGGGTCTTCAGGAATAAGAGAGATGAAAGAGGTATTGTGATAAGGAATAAAGCAAGGCTGGTGGCTCAAGGGTATACACAAGAAGAGGGAATAGACTATGATGAAGTATTTGCACCTGTGGCCAGGATAGAAGCAATTAGATTATTCCTGGCTTATGCTTCTTATATGAAATTCAAAGTCTATCAAATGGATGTGAAAAGTGCATTTCTTTATGGCTCAATTGAAGAAGAAGTATATGTCTGTCAACCACCAGGGTTTGAAAACCCAAGCTATCCAGACAGGGTATACAAATTGAAGAAAGCACTTTATGGACTGCATCAAGCTCCAAGAGCATGGTATGACACTCTGTCATCCTATCTCTTGGAAAATGGCTTTGAAAGAGGAGTCATTGATAAGACTTTATTCATCAAGAGAAAGAAGAAGGATATCTTGCTGGTCCAAATCTATGTTGATGATATCATCTTTGGATCTACAAGAGACAACATGTGCAAGGAGTTTGAGGATCTAATGCATCAAAGGTTCAAAATGAGTTCCATGGGGGAACTTACTTTTTTCCTTGGACTCCAAGTTCAACAGAAGTCGGATGGAATCTTTATCTGTCAGTCCAAGTATGTGCAGGACATTCTAACCAAGTTTGGTTTCTCAGATTCAAAACCTGCCAGCACACCTATGGAGACACACAAGCAGATAACAGCAGATCTTGAGGGGGAGGATATGGATGTTCATCACTATAGATCCATGATTGGCTCTCTCATGTATCTTACAGCATCTAGACCAGATATAATGTTTCCAGTCTGTGTATGTGCAAGATTCCAAGTTAGGCCAAAGCAATCTCACTATCAAGCTGTTAAGAGGATATTCAGATATCTCAAAGGGCAACCCAGATTGGGACTTTGGTAACCTCATGACTCATCCTTTGACCTACTTGCATACTCAGATAGTGATCTAGGTGGAGCAAACTTGGACAGAAAATCTACTTCTGGAGGATGTCAGTTTTTGGGTGCAAGACTAGTGTCATGGCAGTGCAAGAAACAAACCACAGTGTCCACATCTACAACAGAGGCAGAGTACATAGCAGCTGCAAGTTGTTGTTCTCAAGTTTTATGGATTCAAAATCAAATGTTGGACTGTGGGGTAACCTTTCTACACACTCCAATATTTATTGATAATAGCAGTGCTATTAGCATTGTGAATAATCCTGTCAAGCACTCAAAGACAAAGCACATTGAGATCAGGTATCACTTCATAAGAGACTGTAATGAAAAGAAACTTATTCAAGTTGTAAAGGTTCATACTGACAACCAGTTTGCTGATCTATTCACCAAAGCCTTTGATGTGGGTAGATTCACTTTCTTGGTAACAAGTGTGGGAATGATCAACTCTGAATAAACACCTTCTCAAAAAGTGGTTCAATACCTGTATATTGTGTATTCTTGGTGGTCCTAATCTTTCTTTTCAGGGAATACATAGCAGTCCTCAGTTCATCACAAGTTGAAAAGAGTAAGTATTGTTAATACTGTCAGTGCATTGTTAATACTGCCAGTGCATTGTTAATACTGCCAGTGTATTGTTAATACTGCCAGTGCATTTTTAATACTGCCAGTGCATTGTTAATACTGCCAGTGCATTTTTAATACTGCTTTCAGTTAATACTGCTAGTAGTTAATACTACTTTCAGTTAATACTGCTAGTGGTTAATGTTGCTTTCAGTTAATACTGCTAGTGGTTAATGCTGCTTTCAGTTAATACTGCTTTCAGTTAATACTGCTTTCAGTTAATACTGCTTTCAGTTAATACTGCTTTCAGTTAATACTGCTTTCAGTTAATACTGCTTTCAGTTAATACTGCTCTAGGTTAATACTGCTTATGTCCCGAATACTATAAATACCCTTTGCCCGCCTAAAAGTTCATAACGACTCTTTGCATACTGTTCACTTGCGCTCTAAACCCTTTCTCTCTCAAGTTCAAAGTTTTCAAGCAAGAACCTTCAAGGTCAATGGCATCCATGGCGTTCATAGACGAGCACAATGAAATCGTGATGCTCCAAAAGCCAAAACAAGCTGAAGGTTTTCACCAGATAGTCGACTTTCTGAAGTCAAGCCATATTGCCCATGCTCTCACTCTATCTCCTACCATCTTCATAGAGCATCAGAGGCAATTATGGGCAAATGCCACCATTGTTACTGAGAATGGTGTGCAAATGATCAAAACAAGGGTGTGTGACAAACCCTTGACAGTTACTGAAGAGGTACTTCGCATCAGTCTACGTCTAGACGATGCCTCTGGTATAACTTCTATCTCTAATGATGAACTGTTTTCTACTCTTACAAGAATGGGGTATGGAGGCCCATTGGGTGTGTTCAAGTTCTCAAAAGCCAAATTTTCACCCCAATGGAGTTTCTTTGTCCATATCCTTATGCACTGTATATCTAAAAAGACTACTGGATGGAGTGAGTTCAGTAGCACCATTGCTTATGCTTTGGTATGCTTAGCCACTGCCAGAAAGTATAATTTTTCCCAAATGATTTTTAATGATCTTGTCTCAAACCTGGGAAGTAAAAAGAGCTTTTATATGTACCCCAGGTTTGTCCAAGAAGTTATTAACCATGAATTGACGGATATACCTCATTTTGATGGGGTATATGTACCAAAAATTCCCAAAGGTAAGGTCTTTTCAAACATGAAAAGATCCCCTCTAGACTCGGAAGGAGTTGACACCCCATTGTTCTCTACAATGATGGTGGTGTCCCAAACTGATGAAGGTATGGCAGCAGGGTCAAGGCCCCCATTAGACCAACCCACTGCTAGCCAATCCCAACCTTTCCACTCTAAATCAATTCCCCAGTCTCTTCTTGATAAACCAACTTCACCAATCACCCATACATACAAAAGGAAACAGGTAAAGAAGGCCCGTTCCCTTCTTGTACCATCAACCCCTAAGCCTTTAAGCCCTCTAAGGGAGGATTCTCCCTTAGAGAATATCTACAGGGAACCCACAAGGGTGTCTCCCAACCCAAAGGAGGTGCTCTCTGAGGAGGAGGAAGAGCATATGGGTGAGAAGGCTGCCACTACTCCTGCTAGCTCAGAGGAGGTCAGTGGTAACATACATAAGACCTTCCCCATGGCAACTTTGAATGAGCAATCATTCAAAGTTCCCCGGTGCCAAGAAACCAAGGGGGTGGAAAGTGCTTCTGTTAGGTAGAAGGCTTCCACTACAAAAAGATCCTATGATCCTTCAAAAGAGGGTAACACTTCTGGAGAAGGTGAGGACAGATATGACTATGATGAATTGATGGAAACAATGGGTAACATCAACCTGGATGTTATTAAACAAGGCAAAGAGATAGAGGAAATGAAATTGGTAATCTTGTCCCAACAAATACAGATTGCCAAATTAAAGAAAATGGTGACAAGGTTGGTGCATAAGAAGAGGAGAAAGCAGTTTGTTTTGAAGAAGAGGTCAAATAATAAAGATGCTTCCAAAAAGGGGGAGAATTCTAGCTCAGAACAGATAGATCAACAGTTTGAGGGGGAGTTTGTTGAAGAAAAGAAATCTGCAGAAACAACACCAGCAGCAGTTACAACTAAAGAAGCAGAAATGGTTACTACTGTTGAGCCAAAACAAGCAGCAGAAACTGTTAGTGCTGCTGAAACTTCACAAGCAGCAGTAACAGAGTTAACACCAACAGAAATTGAAGTATCTGAAATGCTCATCAAAGAAAAGAATGACACTCCCAAAGCAAAAGGAGTGGTCATAAATGAAGGGGGAGCAAAGAAAATAGAGAAGAAAGAAATGGCTGCAGATGCAAGGAAAAAGGGAAAAGCAAAGATGATAGAATCTGATCAACCATCTAAAAAGCAAAAGATGATTGAGTCAGATGAAGCATTAGAAAAGAAAGTACAAGAAGAGTTAGATCTAGCAGAAAAGGAGCAGGTTGAACAAGACAGAGAAATGGCCAGAGCACTTGCAAATGAGTTAAATGAAGCATTCCAGAAAGGGCTGGAAACAGAGAAGGCAAAGCAAAGAGCAATGAGCTTGAGAAAGGCTATGATGGCCAGAACAAGTGCTAAGAAGAGAAGACCTTCACAAACTTACCTTGCCACTCAGGAAAGAAACAAAATGATAACTTTCTTGAGGAGTGAAATTGGGGTAAAGAAAGAAATGTTTGTGAAGATGACTTTTAATCAAATCAGGGATCTCTATGAGAAAGAAATGGGGAAGCTGAAGAGTAATGAAAAGGATAGAGTGGAGTTTGAAAAGAAGGCCAAGGAGAGACATGATGTGAATATGAATCAACCATTCCCTGAAAGTGAAGAGGGAACTCCTACCAAAGAAAAGGCAGAGAAAAAGGAAGAAAAGAAGAAGGAAGCTACTTTAGGGCAAGTTCAAAAGACTCTGAAGAGAACTAAAATGATGGCTAAAAGAAAGAAGATTGTAAAGAAGCCTAGAGTAGAAGAAGAGCAAAAGGTTGCTGAAGAAGAAGAGCAAAAGGTTGCTGAAGAAGAAGAGGCACCTAAGAATGAGGCTGAAACTCAGGAAGTATCACAGAGTTCAGATGTAAACATGTACATGGTGGTAATGGATAAAATTCCAAAGCCTATTTCAGCTGAACCTGTTGGATTCAAACCTCCTGAAGTTATCCACTGGGACACTATGGATGTAGATGGCAAAGAGTACATTAGGTTGAAAAGAAAGGATGAGAAGTATGAAGTCTACAGCACCTGGAACAAAATTGTCAGAGAGTGTTCAAGATCTGATTTGGAAGAAATGTTTGAAGTGGGGATGAAAGTTCATGCAGATCAGTTGACAGCTCCAGGGTTACCAATTGTGAAGTTAGTTATGGAATACTTATGCATGTTGTTCAAACCAGAAGCAGTAAAGCATTTGATAAAAGATGTATTTAAAGCTGTTAGAGGATGGACTCTATATGAAAAGAGTGGAGTCTACGAACTGGCATTGGATACTTTTCACATGGAGTATTACTTGGTAGATAGGGTATACAACCATACAAATCTAAAGCTTCATGCCATGTTAAATAAAAAGTTGGGTTGTGCACCAAATTCAGAAATGGCAAAGTACTTAATTCAGAGAACTATAAATCAGAGTATGGGACTGGATCCTAACATTGGAGTAGATCAATGAAGAATTTGGAAGCATTTGAAGAACTTGACTTCTCTTTCTAAAAGTCAAGTTAGGGGGAGATTGTTGGGAACTGAAGATGTGAACAAGTCTTTAATGCTGCTAGTTCAGAATTACTACTGCCAGAGGACTTCAAAGTTAATACTACTGAGTATTACTACTGCTAGTCAAAGTTAGTGCTGCTTGAACAAAGTTAGTACTGCTTAGCTAGTTAGTAATGCTAGAAGTTAGTTCTGCTTAGTAGTTAATGCTGCCAAGACTCAGTTAATGCTGCTTCTAAGATAATGTGAAGATAATGATGAAGAGATCGTGGTTAAAGATAAACAAGGATATTCTGAAGATATTCATGGAAGATATACTGAAGATAGTCTATTTATTTGTAATTATCTTTTTATTCAGTATATGTATAGATTAGACAGAATTGTTTAGATACAGATTAACAGTTTTGAACAATTCTAATTTTTTGTTCTATAGAGAATCAACCTCAAGGCATAGTTCCTAATTCTAGAGAAGTAGAATTCGTCTTGAAAGAGCTTATTCTTCAAGATTGAGGTTGAGTGTGTAATCTTGTGATTTTAATACAAGTTTGCAAAGTGTTTATCATATACTGTTTGTTTACTGTTTCATTGAATATCAAAGTGTTATTCCGCAACTTCTTTGATATTGTTTCTGAGACTTTATTCTTGTTGAGAATTCGATCCTGAAAACCCGCGTGATAGCCTGGCCGACTTAGGTGGGTTTCTTCAAAATATCTCTTTTGGTTTTAATATCTCAAATATCTTTTCTCTTTCTTTTCTCTCTCTCTCTTTCTTGGTTTCGAGTTTGGTTCTTCGATTGCCGTTTGTTGCTAGTATTAAGTGCATCTAGCACGGGTTCGGTATAGAAAGCTTCGTCTTCCCTCGGTGGTCGATATCTGGTTTTTTGGGTTTTTGTCTAAAACATATTTGGTGAGTTCCTACTATATTTTTCTAAACTTTATACATGTCAAAACTTACATTTTGAACTTCTATATATCTCCATGGTTTCAGATCTAAGTTTACTACATTTTGATATAACTTGAGTTTTGGGAGATTTTAGGGTTCCAGATCATTTTCGATTAAAATGATGGGTTTCATCTTATTTGAACTAAAAGGATGTTTTACTTGCACATTTATGTGGGTTACTTGAAAGAATGTTTAAAGTTCATTTTTGATGATTTTCATTCTTACCAGAAGTTAAACTTGAAAATGCATTTTTGTTTATAAATGTTATTTTATACCATATGACTATCTATGGTTGGTCACGTATGTTGTTGTGACGAGTATGTACCATTACTAGTGGATCCCTAGGTATTGAGTCGACTTATATTTGGGATGTCTTTTCCCTTCTTTGTAAATGGATGTATATGATCCTCGGGGGCCATTTGGTACGGTTATGTAAGATCGGTTACTAGCCATGGATCATATTTTCCCTTATTTGTAACTATGGATGCATGTGATCCTCCGGGGTCATTTGGCACGGTTATGTGAGACCGGTTACTATCCATGGGTCATAGTGTAGTCCTAGTGAACGAGTTTTGAATTGGTTTCCTCGGGGGCCCTCCCTCACATCGTAGTACGGACCTTTGTAGTTCGTGGCCATGGATTCCAAGTGTTTCGACTCATAACTAGGATTGTGACCTACTTTGTGTTACGCTACAATCCTTGGTAAAACTGGTTATCTTTGTCATCGTATGATGAGTTTACTTTTAAAAGTCCCGGTTATGGCAAAGGTTTAATTTGAAAATTAAACCTTATTGAAAAGATTTCCTTAGGATACAATTGTTTATATCTCTTGAAATTTATAAACTGTATGTTCTCACTAGGCTTTAAGCCTAACACTTTTTCTCAAATGATGTGTATAACAGGCTCCCATTAGCGGTGGGTTGCTAAGGGCTTGAGTGACGAACTTGGTCTCGGGGATTTTTGAGATGACTAGTATTGATGTTGGGAAATTGTTTAAGTCCCATTCTTTTGATGATATTGGATTAACAACCTATGTAATCTAGATAGGTTATGTTTAGATTAGTTTGTTGTTGAGTTCAATATCAGTATTCAGATTGTAAAGGTTAAGTACATTTCCCCTTTTTGGGAGGTTTATACCAAGTGTGATGTTTATTTGTCCAGTTTCCGCGTTTCAAATTCACTCTGGTTTTTAGGGTGTTACAAAATATGATTACTACTGAGCCAACAAGTACAAAGGAAAGTTTGACAAGAAAGAGGAGAAAAATATGAAAGGAAAGAAGAGAAAAGAAAAGAGAGGAGAAAGAAAAGGAGAAAAGTGACAAGTGTTTTAACTGTGGAAAAACCGGTCACTATGTCAGAGATTGTCCAGAAAAGAGAGTAAAGAATTATGAGTATTATGCCAAGAAAGCTCAGTTGGCAAAGGCTTTAGAGAAAGGAAAAGCTTTGAAAGCTGAGGAGGAAATTTGGCTAGAATATTCTAATGAAGAGGAGGAAGTTAAAGCGAATTTGACTCAAGTCCACTACAACCTCATGGCTCATCTGAATGAAGATTATGATTCTGAGGTACACTCTAATTCTAATAATTCTGACACATTCTCTGAAAATGAAGAAGTTATGAACTTGATGTCTCAATTAAACTTAATGAACTCTGAGTTTCAAAAATTGAAAGATAATTTTCAAAAACAAAAGAGTATCACTAAGGGACATCAAGATCAAGCTTTTATATATAAAACATTAGCAGCAGAAAGAGAAGAAGAAAACAATGTTCTAAAACTGGATAAGGTAAACCTTCAAACTAAGATATCTAAATTGAAAAAAGAGTTAACTTCTTTGAAAGATAAAAATCTTGATCTAACTTTGAAGTATGACATTGTTTTGAAGGATAGGACTGAAGCATACGCAAAGATTAAAGAGTTGGAGGATCTTAATTTTAAAAGAGGTCAAACAGAACAGACTTTGAAAATTTTGACCAGCAACCCAAAAGATACTCGTTTTTATAATCCTAAAATGGGTCTGGGACTTCCGGATGTTGAAATTTTAAAGAAAGTGCTTGAAAATCTTTATAATTTTAAATCAACATGTGACACTCCATTTGTTTTAATACTTCACATCCGTGAAACTTTTGTCAAGTCTGAGAGTTCAACACCTGAGACTCCTAAGGTAAAAACAGAAGAACCAGTAAAGGTTAAATCAGTGATCAAAACTGATTCGGATTCTCATGATTTTAAAAATGTTGGTTTCAAATACGACGACTTAAATTTATCTTATAAAAATAAAAAATAAAAGTTTCGTCGAATTTGAAAATCTTTTTCCAAACTCACATGAGACATCTAAATCAAGTTTTGTATCTGATGAAACTAGAACTGTTATATCTTGTTCTATCAAAGGAGACAAAGATGAGAAATCTCATTCTGAAACTAAGTCTGTTTTTGGTAAAACTTCAAATTTTACTGATTCTGAATACCAGGCAGCTTTAAAAACCATTTCTGATTTGGAAAGACAAATTTCAGTTCTCAATACTCTTATTGCTGAATTGGAAGATGCAAATAAAAAATTTTGGATGGAATTAGATTCAAGTCTGATTCAAAATGAAACTTTACAAAAAGAAATCAAAAATTTAGAACCCCAAATCTTTAAAATTTCAAAAGGTAAAGAAGTTTGTCCAAATTAGAATTCTCCATCCTCTAATGAAATCAATGTTGATGTGAAGTCTGACACTTCAACAATGGATATTCAAACTCCTCAAATGAAAACATCTTTGAAGATTTTAACATCTTTGGAAAAGGAGTCAAGTATTTCTGAAAAGGAGACTGTTCGGAAAAAAAAATTCTATTTTCCAAACATCTTCTAAATCTGAATCTTTCATTAATCCTCTTTTTGAACCTAACTCTGATTGTTCTTCAGATAACAAAGTGAAGAAGGAAAGTAAGAAGAAAAGGAAGATGAAGGTGGAAGAGAAGATGAGTCTTCTGATAGTTTGAATTGTAATAGAGTAGAGAGACGTTGTACTCAAGCTTGTCAACTTTGTTTGAATAAAACAAAAACTCTTTCCCGAAATGAGTTGTTGACACAAGCTACTACTAAATTACGATGCTCAAACTGTCATGAAAATTCATTTTCTTTGAAACCCAAGTTTTCCAAAAAAGGAAACCAATCAAGTTTGTGAACAAGAAAACTTCTGCTCAATCTACTGTTAATCATAAAGCTGAAGTTTACTCTTTTGAAAAGAAAAATAATGGTTTAAAAATGAATAAATTAGTTGACGTGAAATTTGTGGGGAAGTGGATTCCAAAGTCAGAACTTAAAGCACAAGTTTCATCGAAAGAACCCAAATTTGAATGGAGAATCAAAGGGTCGTCAACTGATTTAAAGAAAGTTAAGGATACTAACAAGAAAGAACTCAAATTCATATGGGTACCTAAGTTTAAGTGACAGTTTCTTGCAGGCTTGTCATGTGTGGATCATAGATTCTGGTGCATCAAGGCACATGACAGCACATAAGCACCTATTGTTCGACTATGTAGATCATTATACAGGTTTAGTCAATTTTGGGAAGGAAATGAAAGGCTATGTCAGAGGATACGGATTATCAAGAACAGCATGATTTCTATCTCAAAAGTTCTGTATGTGGAAAGATTGGCTTACAACTTATTCTCTATCAGTCAGTTTGCCGAGAAGAAATGCAAAGTTGAGTTTGATGAAGATTATTGTTATATCAAAGTGGAGCACTGTTGATAAAAGTTGGAAGAATTGGATTATTATATGGTGTTCACTTTCCAACTCTAAAAGCTTCAAAACCAGTTTGTCTTATTTCTAAGACTTCAACAGAGGAAAGTTGGCTATGGCACTGCAGTTTATCTCATCAACATTTCAGAGATCTAAATAAGTTCAGAACTCAGAATTTAGTTACTGGTTTACCATAACTAAAAATGGAACAAGACTCACTTTGTCCAGCATGTGAAAAGGGCAAGATGAAAAAGAGTTCTCATAAGCTAAAAATGTTATCAAACTGTACAAGATCTCTTGAACTTATTCACATGGATCTCTGTGGGCCAATGAGAACACAGTCTATCAATGGTAAAAAGTATATCTTGGTGATGATTGACGAATATTCCCGATATACTTGGCTAGAGTTCTTAAGGCAAAAGTCGGAAGCTCCAGATTTGATTATCAAATTCATCAAAAGAATTCAAGTTCTTCTTCAAATCCAAGTTCAACAGTTGAGAAGTGACAACGGAACTGAGTTCAAGAATATAACTCTTCAGAGCTATCTTGATTCTGTTAGAATTTCACATAATTTTTCGGCTGCAATGACACCTCAAAAAAGAATGGTGTTGTTGAAAGGAAGAACAGGACGTTGGTGGAAGCAGCACGTACAATGCTTGCCTATTCTGATCTACCTCGGTTCCTATGGGCTGAAGCAGTAGCAACCGCGTGTTTCACACAGAACAGGACCATTATTAATAGACGTTTAAATAAAAATTCTTATGAGATTATTCATGGTCGAAAACCTACGATTAAATTCTTACGTGTGTTTGGCTGCATGTGCTACGTGCTAAATAACAGAGAGAATTTGTCAAAGTTTCAACTGAAAGCTGATGAAGGAGTGTTTATTGGATATTCTCTACAATCCAAAGCATACATAATATACAATACCAGAACAAAGACTGTAATTGAAAGCATCAACGTATCATTTGACGAATCTTCAAATAGGACTTCTGAACATTTCAGTTCAGGACTCGCACCTAGCGACATAGCTTCTACATCAAAAAGTGTAGAACCTAAGATAAACCAGAATAAGATTTCTAAATTTCAAACCTTAACTGAATCAGATCTTGATTTGTTATTATTTGATGCTTTTAATGATATAATTACAGAGGATAACAATCAAGACAACTCAACGAACATCATCACACCTACCACAAGTGCAGACATATTTGGACCATCTGAAGAAGTTGGTGAAGCTTCTGCTAGTCAAGAACAAGTTGTTTCTGGAAGTGCTACACCAGACAGCTCATTTGATCCGGTCTTACCATTAGTTGAACCAACATCAACATCAGCTGTGTCTGGAGATATTCCATCAGAAACACAACCTGAAGAAGCTATTACATCACCAAGTGCAAAAAGTCCAGAGGCAAATGAAACTGACTTGCCTGCAGTACAAGATGAGTATGATGAAACAAATAATCAAACTGATATTAATCATCTACCAAGCACACACAGATGAACAAAGGCACACCCTCCAAAAAATATCATTGGTGATCTGAATGCAAAAGTGTCTACAAGATATGCATCTGCATTTGCGAATTATTGCATTTTTGTCAACTTTCTAAGCAGCATGGAACCTAAAAAGCCGTTTGAAGCACTGAAAGATCCGGACTGGATAAATGTGAAGCAAGACGAGCTGAATGAATTCAAACAGAACGAAGTGTGGAGGTTAGTACCAAGACCCAAGGATAAAACCATTGTCGGAACTAAATGGGTTTTTCGGAACAAGAAAGAGGAGGCATGTATAATTGTCAGAAATAAGGCATGGTTGGTTGCTAAAGGCTATAATCAGCAAGAAGGCATAGATTATGACGAGACCAATGCACCCGTTGCCAGGATCGAAGCAATAAGGATTTTTCTTGCATATGTCGCTCACAAAAATATCAAAGTGTACCAGGTGGATGTTAAAGCAGCATTCCTGAACGGTATTCTACACGAAGAGGTGTATGTGAGTCAACCTAAAGGCTTCATTGATCCAAAGTATCCAGATCATGTGTGTGTGCTTGATAAGGCTCTCTATAGATTGAAACAAGCATCGCGCGCATGGTATGAGACATTGACTGTTTATCTTTCCGAGTCTGGATTCCGAAAAGGTACTATCGACACCACTTTGTTTTTGAAAAAGAAAGGTGAGGATTTGATTCTTGTGCAAATTTACGTAGACGATATTATTTTTGGTTCTACGAATCCGAAACTTTGTGATGAATTTCAAGACATCATGAAGAGTAGGTTTCAGATGTCAATGATGGGAGAGTTGAACTTTTTCTTAGGTTTACAAGTTAAACAAACCCCGGAAGGGATTTTCATTAACCAGTCAAAATACATCAAGGATATGTTAAATAAATTTAATATGACAGATTTAACACCCATGAAGACTCCCATGCAATCTGGAAGTTTGTTGGATGTTGATATCTCCGAAAAATCAGTAGATCAACGAACCTACAGAAGCATGATAGGATCTCTTCTTTATTTGACATGAAGTAGACCAGATATAATGTTTACTACTTGCTTTTGCGCTCATTATCAAGTGAATCCGAAGGAATCCCATCTCGTTGTTGTTAAACGAATCTTACAGTACCTTAAAGGCACACCAAATTTGGGCCTTTGGTATCCGAAATATTCTAGGTTTGAACTAATTGCCTACACAGACGCAGATCATGTAGAAAATAAGTTAGACAAAAAATAACGTCTGGATCCTGTCAATTTTTGGGAGAAAAACTAGTCAGTTGGCCTTCGAAGAAGCAGAATTGCGTATCAACTTCTACGGCCGAAGCAGAATATGTGGCGGCTTCTAGTTGTTCGCAAGTGCTGTGGATGAAGACACAACTTAAAGACTATGGATATAAGTTGAACAAAGTTCCCATTTACTGTGATTCTAAAAGTGCAATAGCAATCACGGCAAATTCGGTGCAACATTCCAAGAGCAAACACGTAGATATTGTTGGATCAGTAATTGTATTCAAGATTAAATTATAAAAGGGGTCTAGTTTGTAATAGTGTTCAATACCTTAGGGGGTATTTTAGCTGATATCTAGAAATTGATTAGGTCATGTTGACCTACGTATAGAAGGTATTATTCTCTAGTTTTCAGTAGACATAATTGAAGATTAAGGAGGTCGTATTCTCTATATTGTACACGCATGAAGAGGTATCTGTACACCAAGAACACACACACATATTTATCTGATTAATCAAGAGATCCATGGTATATTGTTTTGATTTATTCATCTCTTGTTCTTTATTGTGTTGTGATTGTTTATCAACTATAATTTGGGCTTAACAAGTGGTATCAGAGCCAAAGAATCAAGCCTTTTGGATTAAAACAGTATTTTTCGAAAACTTACTGTGTGAAAATCAATTTCATGGTTTAATGTGTTTTTATGCATAAAATCGATTTGATTAAGTGTATTTTATGTTATAGAACAACATCAGATTGCCCTATTGGATTTAACGGCACAAGTCGATTGGCTTTTTATGATTTCTGAAAATTTTGTTCTTGAAACTGTTGAGTACTGTTCCATCTGATTTCAAGCATAAAAGTTGTTTTTGGTCATTGATTTTGATTGGGGTTCGTTCATAGTATGTTTGTGGATGATTTGTGTGAATTTTACACTTTGTATCAACCGTTTGAAGTGTTTTCTAGATTGCAAATCGAGTAGAGGGTCGAACAGTTGAAGAACACGCCAGATCTCCTTTTTGCGACAACATCATCTGGTTGTGGTTATCCTCAAGATCAAAGTCATTCACTTTTTGCGCCAGTCTCATGGGATCGTCTTCAGATTCAATGTTCTGCGCAAATTCCTTTTTGCGCCTCATCTATTAGCGAGAATTTCAATTTGTGCCACACCTCACACCGTTCCACATCGGTCGGGGGAGATATCGGTCCACACCGGGCGATACAGGACACCGGTCGGTACAGGACACCGGTCGGTACAGGACACCGGTCTGCACAGAACACCGGTCGGCACAGGACAACGGTCAGGGACACCGGTCGCGACACCCATACCGGTCGTCATCAGTTCTTCGCGCAAATCTATAGTTTGTGCCACCTTCTCTTCGTACAAAGTCTTTCTTCGCGTGACCCACTTCTCACGCAAAACCAGCTTGCCTCTCTCTGCTTTCAGCCTTAGCGAGTTTCTGATTTTTGCGCTACTATAGTTTGTGCCACTGTCCTTTAGCGCATATCTGGATTTCACGCCAGCTTTGCTTAGCACAAACTGTCTTTTGCGCCACTGTTCCTAGCGCATTCTGTGATTTGCGCCAGATTTTCTCATTTTCATTTTTCAGTATTATTCTGTATTCATTTGATTTTATCAAGACTAACGATCATTTTCAAGTTTTTATTGCATATTTATTTGCGAAAGCTTCAGGATTCATAGGTGTTGCTTGCTAATTTCTTTGTGTTTTATACTGTTTGCGAATTCTGCATTTGATTATTTTTGGAAATTTATTTTTCTGAAAAAAATTTAGTGTAGTTTTTATCCAATTCTTGATTCAAAAGATCTTATTAGTTGATTCTCTTGGTACAGATAAGTTTGCTTACTAATCATACAGCTAAAGATGTCGAACCAACTTCTCTCTATGGGCTCTCAGTCCAAACCTCCTGTCCTCTTGGCAAATGAGTATCAGCAATGGAAGAAAAGAATGATTCAGTTTCTGAATCACAAAAGCAGAGATTACATGGAATCAATCACTTCTGGTCCAGTAAATCCAATGATCAGAGTACCTAGTCAAGCTGCAACTGAAAACTCTCCAAAAATCCCTGACAGATTTGTTCCTAAACCGTATGAGTGCTTACAGAAAAGGGGAAAGATTTGTACAAGATAGATGAAGAGGCTCTCATTTACCTGACGATGGCCATCCCAAATGACATCTACAATCGGGTAGACAGTCGAAATTCAGCTAAGGAAGTCTGGGATGAACTAGCTAGACAATTTGAGGGAAGTGAAGCTTCAATTCAGGCCAAGCAGAATCTGTGCATTAATGCCTACGAGGGATTTCATGCAAGGGAAGGAGAGACACTGCTTGATACCTACAACAGATACAACATCATTCTGAATGACCTAAGGAGGAACAATATCTCTAAATATGCTTCCGAGATAAACTATAAGTTCATCAAGAACTTGAACCTTGAATGGAAGAACTTTGCCATCAACCTTCATATGTCAAAGAACATGGCTCAAGAAAACGTCACTGATATCTTTTCTACTCTTTCTCAGTATGAAGAAGAGGTGAGAACTATCAATAATGAGTCCAAGAATCTGAAGGACTCTGTGGCTCTCATAGCTGGCAAAGGAAAAAGTTCAAGTTCTGGTCCTATATCTGCTGCAAGGATAAAGAAGAAAGTATCTAAAGCTCTTGTTACGGAGGTTACTGAGTCCGATTCTGCTTCAAGTGACAAAAAACTGGAGATTGATTCTGATGATGATATACATAAGTTCTCTGAGAACTTGGCCATGATAACTCGTCAATTCAAGAAGAGCTTTGGCAAGAAGAAGTACTATTCAAAGCTAAAGTACGAAGGGTACAAAAAAGAGAAGTCTGAAATGAGATACAAGCCAAGGTATGGAAGGAGAGAGGAAAGACGAGAAGAGAGGAAAGATGAAAGGAAGGAAGATAGAAGAGAAGAAAAGAGAGAGGAAAAGAAAGAAGAGAGAAAGGATGAACCGGGCAGATGCTATAACTGTGGCAAATTTGGACACTTCTCCAGAGATTGCAAGTTCAAGAAAGTAAAGAACTCATAATACTATGCAAGGAAGTCACTCATTGCCAAGAAAGTGGAAGAGGGAAAGGTGCTTATGGCTGAAGAGGAAAATTGGTTGTTCCAAAGTTGTGATGAGGAGGAGCAGGCGCACTTCACTCAAGTCTCCTACATGGCCAAGCTTGATGGTGATGATGAAGCATCTGATGCTCATTCCGTAGATGACAACTTTGAGGTAAATTCTGAACTTATTGAATCTCTGATGGTCCAAATACACAATATGAAAGATGAGTTTGCTTTGTTGAAAGGTAAACTTAGCTCCGCACATCAAACAGTCGTGAGTTTTCGTGATGAAAACGCTTTGCTGAAAGTTGTTGTGGAAGAAAAGGAAAAAGAGAAACAAAGTTTAAAAGCTGAAAAAGAATCTTTAAAAGGAAAAATATATGGTTTAGAAAAGGATCTTGTAAATCTTAATGCTGAAAAAGGTGAGTTCAAAATCAAATTCGAAGTATGTTTTCAAGAAAGAAATGAAGCTTACACCAAGATTAAGCAATTGGAGGATATTAACGTGAAACGAGGTCAGACTGAGCAGACTTTAAATCTATTGACCAATAAACTCCAAGATGAAAGATTTTATAAAGTTAAACCAGATTTGGGTTTGCCAATTAACGATGTTTTGAAAAAGGCGCTGGAGCACTTGTATAATTTTGATAAACTTGGCTCCATAATCAGACCCATTCCAAACATTCGTGCAACTTTTGTTGAAGCAAGTACTTCTAAACCTTTTACAGAGACCAAAGGTAAATAAGAAATGGGAGAAAACAAGTCTTGTGGCACTGATTCTCAAAATTCTTTTACATCAGTTGGTTTCAAATATAGTGATTTGAACAAAAGCTATGATACTCGAAAGATCGAACTTGTTGAGTCTGAATCACTATTTACCACACCTTCAAAAGAATCAGTCAGCAACAACACAGTTCCACCTGAGATTGAATGCAAATATGATAAGTATGAATCGGATGTCGATCCATCAAATATACCATCAGTCTCAAATCCAATTACTCCTAAACCTTTACTTGTTGAAAAGATTGAAGAAGAAACTGTCATCACGAATGGATCCTGTTTTAAAAATGACAAAATGGAGTTTATTGAGAAAATGGCTGAAGAAATGTTTTCTGAAATGATAAATGATTCAGACTCTGATCCTGTTTCTATTTCAAAGGAGTCAAATTTTGTGAGTGATCATACATCTGAATTGATGAAACAAATCGATACGTTGCAACAGTATCTTGAAGAGGTTGAAGATGAAAACTTTGATCTCAAATTTAAACTTGAAAAATCTTTGAAAGATAATCAAGAGCTTTGCACAGAGATCAATGATTTGAAAATTACTTTGTTTAAGAATGTTTCAAATGATAAACAGATGTTCAATGATCCAAGCTGGAAAGTAAGAACTAATCCAGAATTTGATGATTTATGCAAAGCCTTCTGTCATTTACTCTGTTTGTCCTGAATATCCATCTAGTATTTTTGAAAAAGGTGAAACTTCAAGTATCTCAAGAAAAGAATCACCTTCAAGAAAGAGACTAACAAGATTCCTGTTTCTGTTTCAGATATGAAAGGAAATGGAGTTGGGAGGAGTAAGAAGAATAAAAATGATAGCTTGAATAAAAATGATAGTTTGAATTTTAGTGAAACTTCTGTTGCAAACAGTTGTACTACAGACAGTGATGTTTTGAAATGTACTTCTTTTGATGGACATGAATGTCAGATTTGTTCCAATAAATCTAAATTTATGATATTTGCTCGAAAGAATTTATATTGCAAACACTGCTGGGATAATTCTTTCAAATACTACTCCACCCCTAAGTCCAAGAAAAGTAAAAGAAAAGCTAAACTGAACCTTAATTCTAATTCTTTCACACAACCCAAAGTGTTTCGTGCTAAGGTTACTAATCCAAGATCTAAAAAGCATTTTCAAGAATTAAATGTTAAAATGGTTTGGAAATGGGTTCCAAAACCCCGATATGAATGGAGAGTGAAAGTTAAACCTGCTGATATTCCTGAATTGCTTGAAGCTAACAGCGAATGACCCATTTTGATATGGGTACCAAAGCAAAACTAATTGTCTCTTTTGCAGGTATGTCGAGTGTGGGTGATAGATTCCGGCTGTTCACACCACATGACAGGATTCAAGCACCTCCTACATAACTACGTGGAGGAGCCTGTTGGAGCAGTTAGATTTGCTAATTCAGAAGTAGAAGGACATGTCAGAGGATATGGAATGCTCGATAATGGAGTTGTGAAGATACAGAAGGTGCTATATGTTAAAGGTCTTGATCATAATCTGTTTAGCACTAGTCACTTCTGTGACATGAAATACCAAGTTCGCTTCACAACATCTCATTGCTATCTAGAGAATCCAGATGGTTACGAAGTCTTCAGAGCTGAACGCCATGGAAATCTATATTATGTAGATTTTTCGACTCTGTCCGCCACACGTCCCGTATGCCTATTAGCCAAAGCATCTAAAGCACAATCGTGGATGTGGCATCGACGTTTGTCTCATCAGAATTTCAGATCAATAGCTAAGCTACAAAGACAAGGTTTGGTCAAAGGTCTACCAGAAATGAGGTTTGAGAAAGACTCACTATGTTCTGCATGTGAATTGGGAAAAATGAAGTGAAGCTCATTCAAGTCCAAAACTAAATCATCAACCTCATCTGCACTGGAACTTATTCATATGGACCTTTGTGGCCCAATGCGAACAGCGTCTATCAACGGCAAGAAATACATCTTAGTAATGATAGATGACTATTCAAGGTATACATGGCTCGATTTTCTTTGCAACAAGTCAAATGCGCCAGAATTGATTATCGCTTTTATTAAGCGCATTCAAGTACGTCTTCAATTGCCAGTCCGAACTCTTCACAGTAACAACAGCACGGAGTTCAAGAATGACACCTTGCAGAGTTATCTTATCTCTGTGGGAATTTCACATAACTTCTCCGCAGCCTACACTCCACAGCAGAATGGCATTGTTGAACGGAAGAACCGAACTCTTGTTGAAGATGCTCGTACTATGCTTGCATATTCTGATCTAACCATGTATCTTTAGGCTGAGGCAGTCGCAACAGCTTGCTTCACTTAGAATCGTACCATTGTGGTCAAACATTTTGATAAAACATCATATGAGTTAATCAACAATCGTAAACCTAATATCAAATTCCTTCGTGTTTTTGGTTGCAGGTGCTACATTCTACGAGAGCGTCAAGGACTATCAAAATTTGATAAGAAAGCGGATGAAGGATATCTCGTTGGATACTCCCTGACATCCAAAGCTTATCGAATCTACATTACTCGAACCAAGATGACTGTTGAAAGCATGAATGTATCCTTTGATGAGAATTCTACTCGGACTTCTGGACACAACTGTTCAGAACTCGGACTCAGGAACAAAGCTTCTATTCAATCCAGAATAGAACCAGCGTCTAAAGAATCTACTTCTTCTATGACTAACTCTATCACTTCTGAGTTAGATTTGTTGTTTATTGATGCCTTCGATGATATTTGTGCAGACTTTGGCAATGACATATCAACATCAACACCAAGCTTGGAGATCCCTACTCTTTCTGTAGACATGTCTGGATTGTCCGAAGAAGTCACTGAAACTGCATCTCCATCAGGTACAACTAAACTGTTAGTTTTTGACTCTACTAATGTTGAATCTGTCTCTACAGATATTCCTTCTGGAAATGAAGTCACAAGTACTTCAGTTGCCATTCCAGAAGCTTCAGTATCAGAAACACCTGTACAAGATGTCCCGAACACATCTGTGGATCTACCTGTCGTGCATGATGAATACAATGCATCAAATACGCAACAAACAGTTGAATCCTTACCAAGCACACATCGTTGGACTAAGGATCATCCCCTGCATAACGTGATAGGTGACGTACAATCTGGTGTCACGACACAGTCAGCGTCAGCATATTTCTGCATGTTTTCAAGCTTCCTTAGTTCCCTAGAACCAAAGAAAGCATCCGAAGCTCTACGTGATCCCTTCTGGATTTCTGCTATACAAGACGAGCTTCTGCAATTCGAACGGAACAAGGTTTGGCGCTAGATCCCACTACCTAAAGGTAAAACTGTCATTGGAACTAAGTGGGTATTCAGAAACAAGAAAGACGAGGTTGGAGTAGTTGTGAGAAACAAAGCTCGACTGGTTGCAAAAGGGTACTGTCAACAGGAAGGTATTGACTATGACGAAACATTCGCCCCTGTTGCAAGGATCGAAGCCATCAGAATCTTCTTAGCATATGCAGCGCACAAAAACTTTACAGTCTATCAAATGGACGTAAAGTCAGCTTTCCTAAATGGCGTTCTGCATAAGGAGGTCTACGTGGCACAACCTGAAGGTTTCATTGATCCTCATTACCCTGATCATGTCTACGTAGTAGACAAAGCGCTGTATGGTCTTAAACAAGCACCAAGAGCCTGGTATGAAACTCTAACTAAATTTCTCCTAGCTTCTGGTTTCAAGAAAGGTACGGTTGACACCACCTTATTTCTAAAAAGGCAAGGTGGGGACTTGATTCTCATTCAGATTTATGTTGACGACATAATATTTGGGTCGACAAATCAGAAATTTTGCAAGAACTTTTCTAAAATCATGGAAACAAAGTTTGAAATGTCGATGATGGGTGAATTAAACTTCTTTCTTGGTTTACAAGTAAAGCAATTACCCGAAGGCATTTTCATTAATCAAGCCAAATACATAAAAGACATGTTAAGAAAGTTCAATATGTCAGATAGTTCTGTCATGAAAACACCAATGGCTACTGGTACACTCTTAGATGCAGATTTCTCTGGTAAACCTGTAGATCAAAAGGTGTATCGTAGCATGATTGGTTCTTTACTTTATCTGATTGCCAGTCGCCCAGATATAATGTTTGCCACATGTTTTTGTGCGAGATATCAATCTAATCCTAAAGAGTTGCACTTTAATGTTGTTAAGCGAATCCTTAGATATCTCAAAGGCACTCCTAATTTAGGCCTTTGGTATCCAAAGGATTTTCGTTTTAATCTAACTGTCTTTACAGATGCTGACCATGCAGGATGTAAGCTAGACCGGAAAAGTACCTTTAGATCATGTCAATTTATAGGTGACAAACTTGTAAGTTGGACCTCAAAGAAACAAAATTGTGTTTCAACATCCACTGCTGAGGCAGAATATGTAGTTGCTGCTAGTTGCTGTTCGCAAGTCCTTTGGATGAAGACACAGTTAAGGGACTTTGGGTACAACTACAAGCGCGTGCCTATTTATTGCGATTCCAAGAGCGCAATCGCCATAACAGCTAACCCGGTTTAGCATTCAAAGACCATGTTAGCGCACAGATCTATTAGATTCAAGATCATCCAATCTGAAGTTTGCAATATGAAGCTAAAGCTGAAAAGCCACTTTCAAGATTAGTCTAATGTCAGTTTGTAATAAATCGTCAAAGTTAGTTTATTGTATTTTAGTGTTTTAGTTATTAGTTCCTAAATATCTAGATATTATGTTTAGATATTATTTTATTAGTTTAGAGAATATCTTTGTTAGATATTATCTAGTTAGTTGTTAGGTGAGAAAATAATATCTATCACAACACAATCTAAGATCTGAGTTTACTGTTCATCAGAGAGAAAAACACAGAGAGCTTCAAAAGAGAAATCAATCAATCTGTATTCTGTGTTTGTAATTAAATCAGGTTGGTTAATATATGTGTTGTTGTTTTGATAAGAACTTGATAATATTGTGGACCGACAATTGGTATCAGAGCCTAAAACAGATTCAAATCAAGTTTTATAATCATCGACTCTGTGTTCTTCATTTCAAAATCATTTTTGAGTTTTAGTGTGTTTTTGGAGTTGAAATCGATCAGGTCTTGATCGATTAGTGTGCTAGATCATTTGGGTAGTGTTTAATTTCTGAATTGCATTTCTATCGATTCCAATTTTGTGATTTTAGTGTCAAATTGTTCATGAGTCGAAACTCACTGTTCCATCGATCATTTCTTCAAAAAGTGATTATTCTTTAGATCAAAGGCATGTAATCTGTTCTAGAAGTGTTAGTGGTCGATTTGTCAAAGTTGGGACTGCTAAATCGAAGTCTAGATAGGTTTAACTGTCAAATCAGTCGTTTTTTTGAAGTTGCAGGGACGAACTCGCGCAAAGTTCAAGTTTGCGCGATATCATAGCAAGGTTTGCGCCAAAGTCAAAAGTACTTCAAAGTTATTCGAGCAAAGTTACTTTTGCGCTATCAGTTACTCGCGCAAAGTGTCCTTCGCACCAGCTTCGTTTAGCACAAAGTTCAAGTTTGCGCCATCAACATCTCGCGCAAATCTCTATCTTCAAAGTTTGCGCCATCAGCTTATCGCGCAAAGTTCAAGTTTGCGCCACTAACGTCTAGCGCAAAACTCCATCTTCCAGACTAACTAAAGTTTGCGCTACCTTCACTTCACGCAAAGTTCAGTTTCGCGCGATCCTCATCTCATGCAAAACTCTTTTGCGCCAGCGTCTTCTAGAGCAAAGTGTCCTTCGCGCTAGCTACGATTAACGCAAAGTTCAGGTTTGCGCCATCAAAATCTCGCACAAATCTCTATCTTCAAAGTTTGCGCCATCAGCTTATCGCGCAAAGTTCAAGTTTGCGCCACTAACATCTAGCGCAAAACTCCATCTTCCAGACTAACTAAAGTTTGCGCTACCTTCACTTCGTGCAAAGTTCTGTTTCGCGCGACCCTCATCTCACGCAAAATTGTCTTTTGCGCCACCTACATCTCACACAAAAATCTTTTGCGTCAACCACTTTTAGCGCAAATTATGCTTTTTGCTCCAGTTCTATACTTGGTTAAATTTGGAAAGTTTATTTCTGAATTTTATTTGATTTTATTTGGATTAACGATCATATATGTCAAGTTCTTTTGTTACAGGAATCATGGATGATGATTTCTTTGCTCCACCTAGAGAGAAAAGCCTGTCTCATTAAATTTCAGATCTTCAAGAACAGTACAAACTAGATCAGATGTCTATTTCAAAAGAATTTTTATCATCTGCAACTGATATAAAATCTACTGTTTTAGAAAGAGGAAAATATGAGCAGTGGAAAATCCATTTCTTAGACTTTATTGACAAACATGAATTGAACACTTATATCAGATTGTCTTTGCAGGAAGGGATGATGAAAATTCCAACAATGTTCAATTCTTTTCGAGGAGCTTATGGATTTATGGAAATGAAAGAGGTTCCCGTATACCATAATGAATACACAGATGAGCAGAGAAGGAGACATGAAGCTGATAAATTTGCCAAAATTCTTATCTTGAAAGGAGTTTCAGAAGAGATTACTATTCAAATGAATAGCAAACTTAGCAAATGGGCTACAACAAAACAGCTATGGGATCAACTTGAAGATATATCAAAGTTGTCTCAGATAGAAAAAGTTAAGGTTTTGGAAGCTGAGAACTCTGAATTAAAAGGACAAATTTCTGATTTGGAAGCTCAAATACAGAAGCAAGAGTCTGTTGAGATGAATGAGGAGAAATTCAAGAACTTGGAGAGTGCAAATGCTAATCTTCAAAAGAAAATATCAGACTTGAATCAAGGGTTTATCAAAGACAAATCTGTGTTTGAACAGGAAAGTTCAATATTTGCACAGAAGTTCTCTGATCTTTCCAAGAAGAGTTTTGAGGAGAAGAAGGTGATTGATCTTAAAAGTATAAAGCTTTCTCAACAAGTTGGTAACTTTGAGAAAGTAATCATTTTAGAAAGAGATCAGTTTGAAAAAGAGAAGAAGGCAATAGAAGGAAAGAATGTTGGATTCTTAAAAGAGATATCAGATGGAAGAAAGGGTGCAAAGAAGGGATTTGAAGAAGAGAGAAGCACCTTTGAAGCTGCAATTAGAAAGCTTAATGCAAAGCTATCTGAACATTCTAAGTGTGCAGAAAAAGAGAAGAAAAAGAAGTGTGAGCTTGAGACGAAGATTGACCTTCTTATCAAAGGAAGAGACAGTTATTCTTCAAAGATTAATGAGCTTGAAAAGATTATTTCAATGGTGGTGGTGACTGAGCACAAGACTCCAGAGTCAATTGTCCACTCACCTAGAGATGATTTAGCTGATTCAGAATACTCTTTCAAGTCAGCTGCAAGTTCAACATCCAAATCTGTTTCTTCAAAAAGATCAGTTAAATCTTCTGATCAAATTCGTAATACTAACCTTTTCTTTGATAGAAATACAGATGGTTCAGGTACACATCAAAGAAGAAGAAGAAGCAGCTACAAAGAAGCTGAACTGGTTTGGAAAAGGCAACCAATTAAAGAAAAGAAGGAAGAAAAGAAGAAAGATGAGCTGAAATGTAAAAACTCATGTGTACATACGCAGAATGCCAAGAAGAACAATGCGTGTAAAGGTAAACCTGATTTTGTCTACACGAGAGATCAATTAATCAGTTTGTCAGGTAAGAAATTCTATTGTTCTTATTTCCGTACACATGATCTTGTTCGTAAAACTAGTGACCATTACTGGTATGGTTCTTACTCAATTACTCCCATAAGAACTGCAACTAACACAGTTGGATCCAAATGGAAATGGATACCAAAGAAAAGGGATGATTCTGTGTTGCAGGCACCTACTGTCAAAGGGGAGTAGGAAGAAGAAAATGGCTCTTGAATACAGCAGTTCAAGACCCGGACTTAAATGTCAAGACGGAGGCTTCTGAATAAATCAGTTCAGAACCCGAACCTCAATGAAGATGACTTCTAAACACAACAGTTTAGGACTCATACTTCAGTGATCAAAAGACCTTACTCCTGTGCTGATATGAGATGTGTACTCCAATACTCGAATGAGGAAATCAACCATCAAGGGGGGGTACATATTTGTCTGAAATTTTAAATGCATATCTTTTACAAGATGATAATTTTTCTATGCATAATTTCAGGGGGGGTAAAAGACTTATAACTTCTGATTATTTCAGATCAGAACTCGTACTTTCATTGTTTTACTGCTTTTTATCTTTTAATTCAATGTGAATAATGTTACTTTGACTTGACTTTAAGACTTTTGCAGTTTGAGAGACGCTTACATGTTCATATCTATTATGACTTTAAGCTTAGCTTCATGAGATGTAAGATCGCACGTAAAGGTATAATCCTTTATCTTAATCTCATATATGGTTGAAAGAAGGATAACTTTCATTCATTGAAAACATGTTCTTAAATGTTCAAACCACTTCCCGGATCTCAAACCGATTTCATGAATTGGAAGTGTACGTTTAAATGTTTTCAAGATTTACTTTGAGCTTTAACTGATAAGTTAAACCATTTTGAGCATCATATGCTTTCTAGGAAAACATCAGATTTCATTATGCTAGGACTTAACACAACTTCTATGGATACACGTTAACCAGTGTTTCCTACCCAATAGGTTAATCCATAGTGATTGAGTGTGAGAAATCAAAAAGAAATGAGTGTGGGTTGTGTGATGAGCAATAATGAAAAAGAGAGTTTGGTTAGCAGTGAGATGAATGTTTAAAAGAAAGAGGGTGTGAGAACAGAGTTAAAAGAATATCAGAACTCTGCACCAACTACTTTCTGAGTCGAGCAGCCACATTTCTAGTGTTTCACATTTCTTTGGTGAACATTATTGAAACATGCAACTAACCCATGCCAACTCTTGATCAAACCTCACCAACTACTCATTTTCTACTCAAATAGAAAGTGATTCACATTTTCAAAGGGGAAGCAGCACATTTACTATCTGATTTTCATTTGGAAAATCTGGATATTTAAAAGAAGGAAGTTTGCCCTACCTTCGCACTTCAATCATGCTCATTGAGTCTGTGTTTAACTTATTGTTGTCTCAGTGGTTTACACAATATTGAGCCTTAAAAGCAATCATCAAGTGCTTAATCCTTTCTATCACTTGCACGAACACACAAGGAATTTGTTTCTTTGTCATAACAGTTATAGAAATTACCTTTGTGGTGTTTCGATGATTGAATAGAAGCCCTGGGGGAGTGAACATCAAAAAGCTCCTTTCCAATGTATATTTGTTACACATAGTGACTTAGTGTTACTGACAGACATTTTAACTGATTCATTTGTTGATTCAGGTGTTACACGACTATTTTGTCTGGATTTGAAAAGATCTGGATGAATATCTTTTGAATTGACATATCAGAAGCTCCTTAAGAAAGACATTTCTTGACATAAGAGTTTTGATGAACTCGTTGCTCTTTTCATCAAAAAGGGGGAGAAGAGCTACACAAGATATGGGGAACAACACAAGTTTAGAGCAAGTATTCTGAAGACATGTTGATTTGAGAGAAATTTTCTTTGAAGATACTTTGCTACAGCATTCTGAGCTAAATCTGAAGATAATTTCCTCCCATCATCTGAAAGAGAGTTTATCTACGTCTTTTGGGGAGATTATTACATATTGAAGACTAAGAGGGAGATTGCATCTTCTGAGCTGAAAGAGAAGACTGAATTGCTAAATCTTTTTAGTAATGATCTTGATCCAAAGGGGGAGATTGTTAGCGCACAGATCTATTGGATTCAAGATCATCCAATCTGAAGTTTGCAATCTGAAGCTAAAGCTGAAAAGACACTCTCAAGATTAGTCTAATGTTAGTTTGTAATAAATCGTCAAAGTTAGTTTATTGTATTTTAGTGTTTTAGTTATTAGTTCCTAAATATCTAGATATTATGTTTAGATATTATTTTATTAGTTTAGAGAATATCTTTGTTAGATATTATCTAGTTAGTTGTTAGGTGAGAAAATAATATCTATCATAACACAATCTAAGATCTGAGTTTACTGTTCATCAGAGAGAAAAACACAGAGAGCTTCAAAAGAAAAATCAATCAATTTGTATTCCGTGTTTATAATCAAATCAGTTTGGTTAATATATGTGTTGTTGTTTTGATAAGAACTTGATAATATTGTGGACCGACAGACCAAGCATATAGATGTACGTTATCACTTCATCAAAGATCATGTAGAAAAAGGTGATATCGAAATGCACTTTGTTCAAAATGATTTCCAGTTAGCTGACCTTTTCACCAAGCCGTTGGATGAAAAGAGGTTCCAGTTTCTAATCAGCAAACTTGGAATGTTGAACATGTCTTCTTAGACCTTACTCATGATTCGAGGGGGAGTATTATGAATCTTAATCTTGTGTTTTATATATTTATTCTACAACTGTTGCTAATGATAGAGGAATCATTTTCACAAATGATTACCACAATTTCTTTTGTGTGCAGGATAATACAAGTGACAATGGCTTCTAATCACATCTGATTAGAACCCGCACTTCAGTGTTTTGTTTTCTATTTGTTTGTTGTTCTGATTTAAAATATATATATATATTATTAAGTTGAGGGGGAGATTAATTTTCAAAGAGCTTAATTGCCAACCACTTTTAGTTTGAGGAGGAGAATTGTACTGTCAAACACGAAATGTCTTTGACTTCTCCAAATATTTATTCTTCATGTTTATTTGTGTTCCTTTGTGCTTTCATGTACAAAAAGCTATTGCACATCACATTCTTTTAGGAAGATACATGGGATTTGATGTGTGAACTTAATTGAACTTCCATGGATTCACGATAACCAGTGTTTCCTACGCAGGAAGTATTCCCTAAGTGATTGAGGGGAGAGGGGTCAAAAGATTTGAGTGTTGGTGTGTGAAGAGGTAAAATGGAAAAGAGAGATTGGTTAGAAGTGAGATTTAAAAGATTAAAAGAAAGAGGGTGAGAGAACAGAGTAAAAGAATATCAAACTCTGCACCAAATTCTTTCTGAGCTGGGCAGCCACATTATCTGATTGGTTCACATTCTTTGGTGACCATCATTGAAAAAGGCACCTAGCCCATGCCATCTCTTGCATACAACCCCACCAGCTACTCATTCTTTTCTCAAAAAGAGAATGTTTCATATTCTCTGGGGACGCAGCACATACGCTATTGGTTCTTCATTTGGAAGATACTAATATTGAAAAAGAAGGAAAGTTGCTCCACCTTCGACCCTTTTCTCATGCACATTGAGTCCTTGTATATTATTTGTTGTTGTCTCAACAAGTTTACATACTTTGAACCTACATTGAAAAGCAGTCATCTGTGCTTAATTCTTTCATACACATGCACGAGCACACAGAAATTTGTTTTCTGTTAGAACGTTCATAGATAACCATGTGTTATTCGATGATTGAATGGAAGTCCTGGGGAACCTACATCAAAACCAGCTCCTTCTATAGTAACTTTGTGTTACTCAGTAACTGTGTGTTACTGACAGGCATTTCAAACTGAATCATTTGTTGATTCAGGGTTACCACTTATTATTACTTGAATCTGCAAAGATTGAAATAATCACTCTCTCTATCTGGGGGAGACTGCTCTTATTTCCACACAGGAATCTATACATGAAGACTGCGTTTAATTGTTGATTTGGGGGAGAAAATTCCTAGTTTGTTTTGAAATGTTTTGATGATGTTGATTCTCACCACTCATCAAAAAGGGGGAGAATACAAGATAAGAATTTTTGAAAGACTGCTAAAGAATTCAAAGATATCAAAGTGTCTGAGCTCATTTGATCTATCAAAAGTCTGACTGAAGATGATTGTCAGAAGGACACTTCATTTAAAGAAAGAGGAAGATGAAGATTGCAAGCTACAAGTTTTGAAGCTGTAAACGTCATATCAGATACAGTTTTCAAGAGAAGTGAAGACCCGAAGATAATTGAAATTTTTTTTTAATCTTGAATTCAAAGGGGGAGATTGTTAGATCAGTAATTGTATTCAAGATTAAATTATAAAAGGGGTCTAGTTTGTAATAGTGTTTAATACCTTAGGGGGTATTTTAGCTGATATCTAGAAATTGATTAGGTAATGCTGACCTACGTATAAAAGGTATTATTCTCTAGTTTTTGGTAGACATAATTGAAGATTAAGGAGGTCGTATTCTCTGTATTGTACACGCATCAAGAGGTATCTGTACACCAAGAACACACACACATATTTATCTGATTAATCAAGAGATCCATGGTATATTGTTTTGATTTATTCATCTCTTGTTCTTTATTGTGTTGTGATTGTTTATCAACTATAATCTGGGCTTAACAGATATCAGGTATCATTTTATCAAGGATCATGTAGAAAAAGGTAATATTGAAATGCATTTTGTTTCAACTGACTTTGAGGTTGCTGACTTATTCACAAAACCTCTTGATGAAAATAGATTCAATTTCTTAGTCAGCAAACTCAGAATATTGAATCTGAATGCATGAAAATATTTTCCTATCTTGTTTTGAGGGGGAGTGTGTTCTTGTTTGTGTTTGTGTGAGGATTTTTGGTTGGATATTATTTTCTAAGTCTGATACATATACTCAATGTGGACTCATGTTAAATGAGGACCAAGTTCATCATCTGTTTTGTAGGTCTGACAGTTTTCATGAAATATTGTTAAATCAATAGCCTGGACATTGACTTCTGATCAATTCAGATAATGACTCATACTTCAGTATGATGAGTTGAATGCAGTAATCTAGGGGGTATACAAATATGTGCACACTTCAAGGGAGGTATCAGATAAAGTGTGTGAGTGTGTGTGTGTGTTCAAAAGTTTTGAAATCTGGAAAAATTTTCAAGTGAGAGATGCTATTTTTGAGCTTTAAAAGTGATTTTGTGCAAAGTTGCTATTTTTAGAAAGTCAAAAAGTCAAATTTTCCATTTTTGAAAATTTTGCAAAATTTTTCTAAGTATAGAACTCACAAGAAGTGCTCTGCGACAAGTCACTTGATGCAACCTTTGGTCTGCGACAAGTAGCTTGACGCAAGCCACTGTATGCGACTTCTAACTTGACTCAATCCATGGTCTGCGACAAGTTACTTGACGCAAACCAAAGCCTGCGACAAGTCAAGAACTCGTATGCTTCGACTTGTGACTTCTATGAACTCGTAAACCATGCTTTGCGACTTCTATTCCTTGCACAACTTGACGCAAATCGAACTTTGCGACAAGTTTACAGACAACTTGTCATTGTTTGCGACAAGTTCCTTTTTCAATGGTTTGCGACAAGTGGGAGGTCCAATCCACTCGTGCCATGTGTCAAGCCCAATCTCGAGTATATATACGAGTTGTTTTCCTCAGATTAAACCCACTTGTTTCATAACCGTTTGTGACTTCTCATACTTAGATTTTATTTCTCTCGACTCCAAATTTACGACTTTTCAGATTTCGACTATCTTTATTCGATTCAGTGTAGGTTCCAATCATTTTATTTGTTGTTTGTTTGTATCGTTGTATATTTGTATTGTTTGCAGGTTTTTAATCCTTTGATTTAGGGTTTTGTATGTGACTGTTCGATTCTTAAACTCATTTTGAACCGAACTCATGAACTTGAACATTTGGACTGAAATTTGGTGTTCTATTCCCAAATATAACTTGTGAATCTTGTTGGGATTTTGAAATCGGTCATATTGGTACGTATATTTAACTGAAAATCATTAACCTTGACTTTGGATTTTGATAATGGACTCTACGACGGTTCGACAATGTTATGGACTGATTTGGACTTAATCGATGAGTAACAGGGACTATTTGTTAGGTCATGAATTCGTAATTAAATCAATGTAGAAAGATTGAACAAAAGATAGATTGGGAAGAAAATGATTGTATTATTCACAATCTAGAGAGAAAGAGTTTCTCTCACTAGAAACACTTACAACATTGAAGGCTACATTGTGAATGAAAAGTTACAAACAAACTACAAACATCTCCTATTTATACCCCAATCACCTATGTTACACATTTTAGCCCAACCCATTATGCTAATGACAAGGTCTAATTCACTAAGGATGACTTTACAAAACTTTCTAAATACAGTACATTAACATCCTCCCCCTAAAGTTTTGTAAAGGAATCATCTCTTATCAGCTTCAGCTCTTCTCCCCCTTGATTTCTTTGAAAAACTTTAGCGTTGCTTAAACTTCAAACAGCTTCGGCTCCCCCTTGAAAGTAGCTCTTATTCTTGGAGTATCAACTTAAATATCAGATCTGATGCGGACAGTAACCTCGACTAAGTGCACATAAAGACAGCTTTTAACTTTAGTAAACCCAACACATTCCTTAACGCTCACAAGAATGATATGTGTGGATTATGACATGACATTTAAAGTGCATCTTCAGTATATAACATCAAATCTGTCTTTTACCGCGAGTTGAATAGGAATTCAGCTTAAGAACTTAATCTGGTATGCTTGTCAGAGGATGCAACATGTAGCAAACACTACTGGGTAGGGTAGAAGATTTATCTGAGGAAAAATTTGACAGCTAAATCTCACAAGGCAACTTGTCGCAAAAAAATGGGTGTGAACAGTAACTTGTCGCAAATGCTCAGAACTCGCAGACCATTTAAACTCGCAGAACAAAAAAACTCGCAAAGCATTGTTCATAATGCTTCGCGCTAAACGTGATGTGCGTGTTCTTGAAACTCGCAGGCCTCTTCATGCGCGTTTTATGCCTTAGAAAAAAATCTGACAAAATCCAAACTCGCTAAGCATGAAACTCGCAGACCGAAGGAAAATAATCGCCCAAACTCGCAAGCTTCGACTTGCGTGTTTAGTAAACTTGCACGCAGCATCTAGCGCTTTTGCTCAAACTCGCAAGCTTCGAGTTGCGCGTTTCCCAAAATCGCACGCTTCATCTAGCGCGTTTCAGGACTTAGAAAAATTTGACAATATCAAACTCGCAGACGTCCTTAGCGCGTTTCTCTCTATCCTTGCGCGTTCTTCAGCTAGCGTGTTCTATAGATGAACCTTGCGCGTTTTCGACGAACTTGCGCGTTTTCGACGAACTTGCGCGTTCTTCGATGAACTTGCGCGTTCTTGCGATCTAGCACGTTTTCGAGTCTGAGATCTTGAAAACACCAAATCTTTCACATTTCTTCGATTTCTGAGATGAAACTTTGTGAGCATGTTCGAAATATACTTCTAAACAACTTTGTAGTTGATGATCTTGTCTAAAAACATCTAGATACAAGGATTCGATCACAACACAGTAAAAAAAATATTTCGAACCAAAAAATCTCAAAATCGAACAATTCTTCTAATCTAATTGAAATTGCACAAAGTGATTGATTACAAATGGTTCGACTCTAATCACATCATCAATCTAGCATCAAATCTCGATCGATTAAGCTCTAAAATGAAGAATTTGAAAATCTCATTACTGTTCATGCGACTACAGTACTGTTTCATTGAAAAAATCATGAATTCGATCGTTTCGATGAATGATTTCTACGATTAGGCTCTGATACCACATGTTAGGTCATGAATTCGTAATTAAATCAATGTAGAAAGATTGAACAAAAGATAGATTAGGAAGAAAATGATTGTATTATTCACAATCTAGAGAGAGAAAGAGTTTCTCTCACTAGAAACACTTACAACATTGAAGGCTACATTGTGAATGAAAAGTTACAAACAAACTACAAACATCTCCTATTTATACCCCAATCACCTATGTTACACATTTTAGCCCAACCCACTATGCTAATGACAAGGTCTAATTCACTAAGGATGACTTTACAAAACTTTCTAAATACAGTACATTAACAAAAACAAAAGTGCACATTATGATCATTGCTTTGCTCATCAACTTCAAATTACTCTTGTTGTTGTATCGAAAAAGCACTCAAAGATCTCTGATTTCTTTTTAGTAAACAATGTTGTGAATGTTGTTGGAGGTTTGTGCAAACACCGTGATATGCTTCGAGAACAACAAACTGCCAAAGTTTTTGAAGCACTTAATTATGGTGAAATCCCAAGTGACCGAGGCCTCAATCAAGAAACTTCTCTTACTAGAGAAGGTGACACCCGTTAGGGATCACATTATGGTACTTTGGTCAGTATGATTGCATTGTCTTCATTTGTGATAGATGTGCTTCAGATGATAGAAGAAGATGGATTAACCTACGAACAAAAATCTGAAGCCCGTCTTCTATCTAACTCATTGCATTCATTTGATTTTGTGTTTTTCCTACACTTTATGAAAAATGATATTGGGGATCACCAACGAATTATCCCAAGCATTGCAAAAGAAAGAGCAAGATATTGTAAATGCGATGAAGTTGGTTGAGTTTGCAAGCATCAACTACAAGAAATGAGGGTTGAAGATGACAGGTGGGATTCTCTACTCAATCAAGTTACTTTGGTTTGTGAGAAGCATGATATTGATGTTTGTAACATGGACAAAATGTTCTTACTTTCCGGAGGGTCACGTCGAAAAGCTCCACAAATGACAAACTTGCACTGCTATCGTGTTGAGTTATTTTATGCGGTCATCGATCTGCAACTTATGGAATTGGAGCATCGGTTTACAGAGACTAGCACTGAGTTGCTTATTTCCATGGCGTGTCTAAATCTAAGCGACTCTTTTTCAGCTTTTGATGAGAACAACTTGATTCATCTTGCTCGTTTCTATCCAGATGATTTCTCTGAAATGGAACTTTTGATACTTGATGATTGAGACTTATATCGTTGATATGCGGACTACAGAAAAGTTTTCTAACCTAAAAGGGATCAGTGAACTTGCACAGAAAATGGTTGAAACAAAAAGGGATAAGGTGTTCACTCTCGTGTATTTGCTTATAAAACTAGCAATGATATTACTTGTTGCGACTGCGACTGTTGAGAAAACATTTTCAGCTATGAACATCGTAAAGAATAGTTGCGCCATAGAATTGGAGATCAATGGATGAAGGATTGCTTGGTTACTTATATCGAAAAGGATGTTTTTGCTGAAATTGATAACGAAGATATCATAGATAAGTTCCAAAAAATGAAAACTCGTTGGGGTCACTGTTAAATATGTAAAGGTCAAATATTATCAAATATAATGTCGTTATTTTTGCTATTTTCATAATGTTGACTTTTATTTATTTTTATATGGTGTTCCCCCTCATACAAAATCCTGGCTCCGCCCCTGGTTCCATGGGGTGGGGGTGGAACAAGCATGTTCCACTATGTTCTTGTCTGTTCCACCTAATAGTCCTGCCAAACGTAGGACAGTGATCCATGTTCTGTACTGTCGTGTCGTATTCAGTGTACCAAACACACCATAAATGATTGTTTAGCTAGGTGTATTTATTATTATTTTTGTTTATTTGATGTGTTTTGTAATGTGAAAAAGGGTAAAGTATGTATTTTGGTAGTTTATAAGATAAATTATTAATTCGGAACAATTATCAAACAATCATTATTTATTCAAAATTAAATCATATAGAGATGATGATTTAATGTGCATTCAAAACATTTACCAAACGATAAACTTTCATTCTGCGCAAAATCATACAAGACTTTTTAATTATTCTGCACCGAATTATTTAGTATCTATCAAACAACCCCTGATTGTCGAGACACATAATTTACTGGAACACTATGAGATTGAAGTCCTTGGAGTGGCAGAAGAATAGATCCGATCTTTTCTGTTTTTTCCCCTAAGTATGGACTTGAATATTATCTTTTTTTAAAGACAAATTATACCTTTCATCTTGCTTACATTTATTCGGAATTTACATCCGGTCGCATTGCACAAGTACACAACTAGTGTATATATATAATATATATATATATATATATATGATTTGACCATCTTTTTGGTTTTATTCTTATATACTATTTACATCGTGCATCCATTAACATTCAATAATGTAAGGTTTCTATATTTCCAAGATTTGTATCAAATAAATAATACTTGATATGTTGGAGGGTGTAATGCCTCGTCTATAACTCTCATTCCGAAGAACCAAAACCTGATTGGTCTTAACGAATTTAGGCCGATTAGTTTAATTGGAATCTTTTAAAAAAAATTCCCTAAGGCGTTAGCGGAGAGAATGAAGAAAGTTATGGGAAGAATTATCGGTCACACTCAAATGACTTTTATAAAGGGTAGGTACATTCTTGATGGGGTGCTTATCGCAAATGAAGCGGTGGACTATATTCGAAGAGCGAAAAAGAGAGCCATGGTGTTTAAAGTGGATTTTGAGAAGTCGTATGATAGTGTGGAATGGTCGTTTTTGTTTGATATGTTGGATAATATGGGGTTTGGGGATATTTGGTGTAAATGGATAAAGGCTTGTTTGGTTTCTTCTTCTACTTCGGTGTTGGTTAATGGGGCGATTGAGAAGGTGAAAAACAAGTTAGCTTCGTGGAAAGCTAAATTGATTTCGTTTGGCAGAAGACTAACTTTGGTAAAATCGATCATTGGTAGTTTATCGTAGTACTATTTATCTCTTTTTCGTGTCCCTAAAGGAGTGATTAGTGAGCTAGAGAGGGTGAGATCCCAGTTCTTTTGGGGAGAGGGTAAAGGTCCTTATAATAACAAAGGGATAGCTTGAGTTAGGTGGGAAAGGGTCATTAAATATTTCAAGAGGGGAGGTCTCAATGTGGGAAGTTTGCAATACTCAAATTGGGGGTTATTGGGTAAATGGTGGTGGAGGTTCATTTGTGAGAAAGATGCACTTTAGGCAAAGGTGGTCAAAAGTATATATGGGGAAGGAAGGGGGGATAAAGAATGAAGGAAGGGGTAATAATAAGGGGAACTCGACGTAGGCTAATATAATCAAGATAGGTAAAGATTTAGAGAAGGTGGGTATTCATTTTATTTCTTCCTTCGGGAAAGATGTAGGGGGTGGGTTTGACACTAGATTGTGGACGGATAGGTGGATTGTTAATGAGGAATTGGGTTCGAGGTTTATAAGGTTATTCCAATTGGAATCAAACAAAGAAGCCTTGGTTTCTGTTGATCCAAGCTCTCTCAGTGATTTGATAACGACCCTCTTTTATACTTAGTGAAAATTACGTTTTAATATGTATTAGTGTTTCACCATCAGCGATCAAACTGAGTCTGTTCAGTTATCACCGATAGTCTTTCTTATAAACATTTCTATGTATTAGTGTTTCACTATCAGCGATCAGACTGAGTCTGTTCAGTTATCGCTGATAGTTTCTGATGTAAATAGCTAACGTAATCCCTGAAGACAAGCCTCGCGTCAACAGATGTTCATAGCTGAATCGAAGACGAAGCTGCTGAACAAAGACAAGTCTACTAGTGACCTGATGCGGATATCAGTGAAGCAAAGACGAATCTACTTATACGCGAAGGAACATGAGGAAAAGCTTCAGCGATCGCTGAACTCTTGATGTCTCTGAAGAAAGAGATATTCAGCGATCAAATGATCACTTAGCTTATACCTCAAGTTTCCTTTTGTCTTGCCTTGCACAAACCAGTACGATGTGTCAGAACGGACATATCTCTTTCACAAATCGTACAACAACTCTGTCAACTACACTGTTCATGATACGACCGAAAGCATGTCTCCCAAAAGTCAGACTACCAAAGCCAATCACTGAATGACACGTGTAAAGTACCCTGTCATGCATTTAATGCATAGGGTATAAATAGAAAGATCACCTCTCCATTTGAGGGTGTGCTCAATTCTTGAACCAATATAAAAACCTTTGCTTTCTATACTTCTAAAACCCCGATTCTCTGAAATTCTTGTGCAACCATCTTAGTGTTTCTTAAGTTTGTTTAGATTGAGTCTGTCTTAATCTTATTCCGCAACGAACTTGTAAATTGTGTTTGATTTATCAATAAACATTTTATTAAACTTTAAATTTATGTGTTTGTATTCAACCCCCCCTTCTACAAACTTGTTAAGCACCTCCGGGACCAACAAGTGGTATCAGAGCAAACTATTTAATCTGATAAACAAGATCTTGCTTTATTCTCTTCTTTGCTATTCTCAAATGGCACTTAACACAAACACTAACTACTATGATAATGGTTCACTTTCTAAACCTCCTCGATTTAGCAGAGATAACTTTTCTCTATGAAAAAATCGAATGATGCTATTTCTTGAAGGTGCAGATCCTACTATACCTGAGTATGTAGAAAATGGACCCTATGAACCTCTTAGAATTATAGCTGCAGTTCCAGCTACTGCCACCACTGAAGCTGTCCCTAAGCGCTATGTCGTTAAGGAAATAAGACAGTGGAGTGATGAAGAAAAAAAGAAGGTAGGTATAGATGCAAGAGAATATACCATTATTTCAATGGCTCTGCCTGATGAAGTTTTTCATTCCATCATGCATCTGAAAACTTCTAAAGAAATGTGGGAAACCATATGTGTTCAATATGAGGGCACCACTGAAATCCAAGAGACTCGAAAGATTAACTTGGTAAGACAGTATGAAAGTTTCATCGCTGGTAAGAATGAATCTCTCTCTGACGTTCATCAGCGGTTTAATTGCTTAATCATTGATCTAAGAACAGTTGGTAGGACTTATTCTAATTCTGAGGTCTTAACAAAATTCTTAGAATGTCTTCCTGAAAGTTGGGACAATTATTCAATATGTCTTAAGCTAACAAAAGACTTAAATTCTCTTTCTCTCAGCACTTTGTATGGAATATTGCTCAACTATGAGCAATCGAATCTATTGAAGAAGAATCTTGTAAAAGATTCTAAAGACTCCAAAAGCACTCCTGTTGCTTTAGTCTCTTCAGAGATAATTCCATCTCAGCGATCTACTCTCACCATCACTGAGTTAGATTCTGAATCTGAGGATCCATCAGACCCTGATCTTTCAGAGTTTAATGAGTCCTTAGCACTCTTGACAAACTCTTTTAAGAGATTTGCAAGAAAGAACAATTTCCGAAGAAATAAGCCTCTCTCTCTTAGTGAAAAGCCAAAATCAACTCCTGTTGATAAGGCTACTTCCACTTGCTATAACTGTGAAAAGATTGGACACTTTGCTAGTGAGTGCAGGTCGAAAAAGGTCTTCAAACCTTCTACCTCAAGAAGATCCAGTGATGACAAATACCTAAAGTTGAAGAACAAATATCAAAAGCTGAAAAGCTATAAGCAAAAAGGTAAAGGTCTCATCGCTGAAGAACACGACTGGGCTGAATCAGAAGAATCAAGTTCTGATGAAGAAGAAGTCGCTAATCTCTGCCTCATGGCTGAGATTAAAGAAGAAGTGGAAGAACCATCTGAACCTTCTATGAGCTACATATGATCTCAGGTATCTATCTCTACAAATCCCTCTCTGCCTGAAGCTGAGAGAAGTCACGCTGTTGATGTGCTGACGATTGATCTTTATAATGCTTTAAACGACAAAACTCAAGCTAAGAACAAAAATGTTCATTTAACTCAAGAGCTAGAGAAATGTCATGAAAAGATCAGAGAACTAACTCTTTTAGAAGAAAAGTTGAAAGATCAAGTCATTATAAATGAAATCATCAGCATTGAACGCGAACAAGCCATCGCTGCTCTAAAAGCAGAAAAGGCTCATGTTGAAAAATGGTGCAAATCATCAACAAAGATCTCTGAGATAATAAATGCTCAAACTCCTGAAAGTGATAGAACTGGTCTTGGTTTTTGGACACCACAGGATGAACCTAAAGAAGAAAGTTCCATGCTTAAGTTTGGAACATTTGTCACTCCTATCTCTGACACTTCTTATAATCAGTTTTATCCTTCTTCTTCAAATTCTATCCTTGAGGAAAAATCCAAAGGCTTTAAGTCTGCGGATAAAGGAAAATCCATTCTTCGTCCTCAAAAGGCTACCAAGAAAGCAAAGTTGAAAGTTCCTTCTAAACCTTCAGTGAATCAATCCTCTAGCTTTGTGATAGAAATCTTCCATCTCTGTCCTCCAAAGCTAAAGATTGACCTTAAACCCACGAGATCTGAAAAAATGAAAATTCCTCCCAGATCTCATGATGAAGGCATTCTTGGAGTTGGACCTGCTCATCTTAAACTTGCAAAATCTTCTACATCTGGTTCTAAAACCACTTTCAAATATAGAAAATGTTATCACTGTGGTTTTACTGACCATATTGCAAGCAAATGTCCAACTGCCACTAAAGCTGATAAATCAGCTAAAGTGAAGATGAATGCCTCCAAGGCTGAAAAGGTCACTAAAGCTGAAAAATCGAGCAAGGTGAAGAATACCACTAAGGTTAAGAAATTAACCAAGGTGAAGGTTATCACTGAAGATGAATCTTCATCTGCTGTGAAGATTACTGAACCTTCCATCTCCACTAACCCAAAAGGACCCATTGAAAAGTGGGTACCAAACAACGCTTAATCTTCCTTATGTGTGCAGGGATCAAAGGGCATCTGGTATCTCGATAGTGGATGTTCTCGTCATATGACTGGACAAAAAGACCTGCTCACTGAATACAAGGAAGAGAAAGGTCCCTCTGTGACTTTTGGTGGAAATGGAAAAGGCTATACCCGAGGGTTTGGTGTCCTCAACAATGGGACAACTACCTTCAGAAGAGTCGCTTATGTAGATGGACTGAAGCATAACCTTCTAAGCATCAGTCAGCTATGTGACAAAGACTACGAAGTTCGCTTTTCTAAGAAAGCATGTTCAGTGGTGAATGAGAAGGGAAAACTTGCTCTCAGTGGTTATCGTAGAGAAAATGTCTATGTTATAGATATGGACTCTACTACCACTGAAAACTTATGTTTTCTCTCTAAAGCCTCTTCTAATGTAAATTGGCTATGGCACAAAAGGCTTTCTCATCTAAATTTCAAAACCCTGAATTCTCTCTCTTCTAAGGAATTGGTTTCTGGTCTTCCTCAGCACTCATATGCTAAAGAATCTCTCTGCTCAGCATGTGAAAAAGGAAAACAAACAAAAGCTAGTTTCAAGTCAAAACAAGTCTCCTCAGTGACAAGTCCTCTTCAGCTCTTGCATATGGATCTGTTTGGCCCTGTCAACATCCAATCAATAGCTGGAAAGAAATATACACTTGTCATTATAGATGAATACCCTCGCTATACCTGGGTTATCTTTACTCTCGCTATACCCGGGTTATCTTTCTTCGCTGCAAGAGTGATACTCCAGAAGAACTATTATCTTTTGTTAAAAAGATGGAAGTACTGAACAATCTTACTGTTCGTTCAATAAGAAGTGATCATGGAACTGAATTCAAAAATAACTCTCTGAACAATTTCTTTGAGAACAAGGGAATTTCTCATAATTTCTCCTCAGTAAGAACACCTCAGCAAAACGGAGTCGCTGAAAGAAGAAACAGAACGATCATTGAAGCTGCTAGATCAATGCTCAACGATTCTCACCTCCCTACTCAATTTTGGGCGGAAGCTGTAAACACTGCATGTTTTACTCAAAACAAATCGCTGATAGTAAAGCGATTTGGAAAGACAACTTATGAACTCTTTCATGGAAGAAAACCATCTATCAGTTTTCTTCATATCTTTGGTTGTCAATGCTTTATCTTAAACAACAAAGATCAGCTTGGAAAGTTCGACCCAAAAGCTGATGATGGAATATTTCTAGGATATTCCTCCATCTCCAAAGCCTACAGAGTTTTCAACAAGCGAAGACAATCTGTGGAAGAAACAATTCATGTCACTTTTGATGAAACTCGCTCAGCGAACTCTAAACCAATCACTGACAATGAAGAGTTAAATGCTTGGATGTTCTCTCACTACAAATAAACTGAACCCTTCTTTTCAAACCATCAGCACACAGATCCACCTACTGCTGATGATGATTCAAACATCATACATCCTAACGCTGAATCCAACTCATGGGTTTCAGCTGAACCTCTTAACACACTGCTACCATCAGATCTACCTTCGTCTGAAAACCTCTCTGATAACAATAGTTTGTCCACTACTCAACAGTTAATTGCTGATGAACCTCAAACGTCCTCATCAGTAAACATCCCAATTGTTGATCCAACCTCTGAGTTAAGCGATCATGCTTCTGCTCAGCGATGGACCAAAGATCACCCAATAGATCAAATTCTTGGTGATCCCGATGCAGGTATTCTGACACGACGAAGTTCAGGTAATATCTGTCTCTTTGTCAAATTTCTCTCTTTAATAGAACCAAAGAAAGTTGATGATGCCCTCAGAGATCCAAACTGGGCCAGCTCTATGCAAGAGGAGCTGACTGAGTTTACTCGTAACAAAGTTTGGAATCTCGTTCCTAGACCATCTGATAAAAATGTTATAGGCACCAAATAGGTGTTTAGAAACAAATTACATGAACATGGAACTGTAACCCGCAACAAGGCTCGAATTGTTGCTCAGGGATACAGACAAGAGGAAGGCATATACTATGATGAAACCTTTGCCCCTGTGGCTAGGCTCGAAGCAATTCGACTATTCTTAGCCTATGAAGTCTATAAAGACTTCATTGTTTATCAAATGGATGTAAAATCAGCGTTTCTAAACGGAAAGCTGAATGAAAAAGTCTATGTAGAACAACCTCCAGGGTTCTATGACCCTAAGCATCCAAATTATGTTTATAAATTGGATAAGGCTCTCTATGGTCTCAAACAAGCCCCTCGTTCTTGGTATGACACTCTCTCATCTTTTCTTATCTCTGAAAAATTTGAACGTGGCAAAATTGATAATACATTGTTTTTCAGAAAGATAAAAGGTCATATTATTCTTGTACAAATATATGTCGATGACATCATATTTGGTTCTACTAACCCATCTCTCTGTACTCGCTTCGCTGAAAGAATGAAGAAAGAATACAAAATGAGTATGATGGGTGAGCTGACATATTTTCTTGGTCTTCAGATTAAACAATCTGACAAAGGTACTTTTATCAGCCAAGGTAAGTATGTTAAAGATATGCTGAAAAAGTTTGATCTTACACAAACTTCAGCGATGAAAACTCCTATGGCACCTCCCCTGACACTTAACAAAGATCCATCTGGAAAACCTGTTAATGTCACTGCCTATAGAGGAATGATAGGCTCCCTGTTGTATCTTACGGCGAGCCGACCTGACATTATGTACTCTACTTGTTTATGTGCACACTATCAATCTGAACCCAAGGAATCCCATCTGATCGCTGTTAAGCGAATTTTCAGATATCTGAAAGGAACTCCTAATCTCGGTCTTTGGTATCCCAAAGACTCAGGGTTTGATCTAACTGGTTATTCTGATAGTGATTTTGCAGGTTGTAAACTTGACATAAAGAGTACCACTGGTGGATGTCAACTCCTAGGAAGAAAGCTGGTAAGTTGGACAAGCAAGAAGCAAAATTCAGTGTCCACTTCCACAGCTGAAGCTGAATACGTAGTCGCTGGAAGCTGTTGTTCTCAGATCTTATGGATGAGAAATCAACTATTAGACTATGACCTTCAGCTATCAAAGATTCCAATCTATTGCGACAACACTAGCGCTATCGCTATAGCAAATAATCCAGTGCTACATTCAAAGACTAAACACATAGAGATCAAATATCATTTTATCAGAGATCATGTAATGAATATTGAACTTCATTTCATCCCTACTGACTATCAGCTTGCTGATTTATTCACCAAACCTCTTGATGAGACAAGGTTTAACTTTCTCATCAGTGAGCTTGGAATGCTGAATCTCGAAGAATAATTCTTCAGCTTTCATGCATTGTGTCAGTAATCATAAGTTCCCCTTTATCATTTCATCTCTGATAAATATTCTGACTCTCAGGTATATTTTCTCCATCCCTACAACTGAATCTTCATTCAGTTAAGATGTTTTTCAAAATATAAACTTGAGTGAATTGTGGATTTGGTTCCTGTGGTTTAGTGATTTCTTTGACCATGGTCCTCATTCTATGTTTATTGTGGATTTGGTTCTTGTGGTATTCAATTTATTTTGGTCATGGTCCTTCTGACTAACACTTCCATTAACTTTGTTAAATCAATGACCATTTTAGTCATTTTTCCTATTTTTGTCCTTTTTTGATAAGAAAAATATAAACAATATTTTTATACACACAAACACACATGCATACACACACATGTGTGTATATATATAACGATATTAAAATAAGACATTATTGTATGATTTAATTGTTTAATTTTTTAAAAATTAATTATATTAAATACGATTTAATTTTATTATTTTATTGTAATTGTGAAAAAAGATATAGTTTTATTGTTTTAATGTAATTAAAATTTCAATTTAAACAAATCAGATCATAAAACTATATCTTATTTATTTATATCGAATAAAATAAAATATGGTTTTATGATTTGATTTATTGAATTAAAATTTTAATTAAATTAGAGACGATTTAATTATATTGTTCTTTTACTATCATTGCAACAAACAATCTTATTGTTGATATTTTAACACAAAAAATCATTGAAAACCGTTGAGAAATGAACTATAATTTTATCATCTTAAAATTAGAAGCTCCAATTTTCATATTGTTTTTTAGTCAAAAACTCAAAATCAATTTTCATATTGTTTTTAGTATGATAAAATTAAAGTTCATTTCTCAACGGGTCTAATGATTTTTTTGTGTTAAAATATCAACAATAAGCTTGTTTGTTGCAATGATAATAAAAGAACAATCTAATTAAATCGTATTTAACTTAATTAAAATTTTAATTCAATAAATCAAATCATAAAACCATATTTTATTTTATTCGCTCTAAATAAAATAAGATATAGTTTTATGATCTGATTTGTTTAAATTGAAATTTTAATTACATTAAAACAATAAAACTATATATATTTTTACACAATTACAATAAAATAATAAAATTAAATCGTATTTAATATAATTAATTAAAAAAAATTAAACTATTAAATCATACAATAATGTCTTATTTTATTTATTTTAATATCGTTATATATATATATATATATATATATATATATATATATATATATGTGTGTGTGTGTGTGTGTGTGCGCATGTGTGTATAAAAATATTGTTTATATTTTTCTTATCAAAAAAGGACAAAAAATAGGCAAAATGGCTAAAATGGTCCTTGATTTAACAAAGTTAATGGAAGTGTTAGTTAGAAGGACCATGACCAAAATAAATTGAATACCACAAGGACCAAATCCATAATAAACATAGAATGAGGATCATGGTCAAAGAAATCACTAAACCACAGGGACCAAATCCACAATTCACTCTATAAACTTTAATCACTGAACTTTCTTCAAATGATTAAAAGCTTTTTGAAAAATAAATTTATCACTGATAATTCTAGTCAGTGATCCTTAAAAGAAAAACCAATCCCTAACTTTACCATCAGGGATACTTTCAAAAAGAAAATATATCGCTGACTTTTCTTCAGCGATAATTTCAAAACGAACAAATGAATAGTCTTTCTCTCTCCTATGACGTCATTTGAACCGATAATCCACGACATGCCTTTTTTCTGACACGTTCGTCTGTTGCCCTTCTATCCAATCAACTTCGTGGGACGTGTCCATGTCATGATGAACATTTGTTTTCCCGCCTATCACGCTCTCTCTCCTACTCTCAAACGTATAAAAAGAATGTTTTTCCATTCTTATCGTTTTACGCTTTCTGGAAATACTTTCAAAGCAAGAAAACTCTCTCACAGCATTCTAGCATTCTCAAGCATTTGCATCGTCTTCTTCAGATCAACAGGTTATTCTTGATCTTCTTCTTATTCTTGTTCTAAATCTTTTTACATAATACTCCATTTATGGACTGTCATTATGGGTTTATAAGATTTTCTCACATAAAATCATTTTTATTTTGATTTTATTCATTCAAAACCATTTTATTTTGATTATCTTTATTCAAAATCTTTGGTTTTTCTTCTTGTTCTTATATCTTTTTCTAAGATAAACTTTTTAATCTTCAAATATGTTGGTTTTTTCTCTGTTTATTTCCTCAAATAGAAACTGGTAAAACCTTCTTTATTTTTAGACTAAAACCTTTCTTCTACTCTTCTATCTGTTCATATTCAGAATGGCTCAATCTGCACTTGTCGCCTCTAAAAATGTCAAGTTCGCAATCACTGACTCTGAGCTTCCGAAAAACAATCATCTTGCTCGACTTCATTTTGATGGTGTCAAATACCCACATCTGGTGGATGCTGCAAAGTTTCTAAAGCAATCCTGCATTGCCTACGCCATCACTGTGGATCCCACGCCTTCAAAAGCTCTTCTCCAACAATTCTGGTTTACCGCTGAAGAGACCTCCATCACCAACAAAAAGGGTGAGCTGGTTCCTGCTATTTCCTTCGGCACTGACCTTGGACCGGGGATGATGACTGCCTTAGGGCTAAGAAAAGCTCTGCGATTTCCTGACAAACCCAGGAATGGATTCGATGCCTTGCCCACTAATTCTGAACTCATCCAATTCTTGGATGTTATGGAATACTGTTGGGAGCCCAAGCCGAGGACGACAATTCCCAACAAGAAGCTGACTCTCGTGAAGAAGGCGAACATGCCTTCTCAGCTTAACTACATCTTCTCTCACTTTATTCAGTGTATGAGTGGGAAGAGTGGGTCACTGGATCAGGCCAGCAAGATTCAGGTCCAAATGGCCTACTCCGTGATCGTTGGAAGGAATTTTGACTTCGCCACAGCTATCTTTGACGATCTGCGGTCAAAGATAGAGAAGACAGAGAGGGATCCCAAGATCCCCTATGTACGCTTCATTTGTGCGTACCTGAAGTTCCTCTACCTTGCTACTTACCCCACTAATTCTGATGCAACTTTTCCCAAAGTGGGCCAGCGCTCCTTGGAGGTCAAGTCGCTCCCCAACGAGGTAAGTATTTCTGAACTCCGCTCCCGTCTCTCTCTCCACACTTCTTCGTCTTCAGCAGCCACGCAGGGGGTTCCTTCTTCTGCTATCCCTGCCGCTACCCCTTCCAAACGACCATCAACTGGTTCCATTGGTCCTTCGAAAAAGGCCAAGGTGACCAAGGATAAATGTACCTCTAGCTCAAGACCTAAGGATGTTTCTCAACAAACCTCCTTGGATGCGTTCGTAGGTCTCTCCTCCACATCCTCAGCGATACCCACATCAACCGTGCCAGTGACTACGGTCGCTGTCACATCAACAGTGACACCACCCATCATCTCAGCTCCTCAACATCCTAAGGTAACTACTGAGGTAACTACCACTATCCCTACTTCTATCCCCATCTCTCATCCTTCTATTTCTTTGGTCTCTGACCCATCATCTATTTTTTTACAGCCACATCTTGGACCCATAGGACCTGAACATCAAACTTTTGAGGAATCTATGCAATTCTACAAATTGTTTGATAATTAAGGTACTCTTATAACCTTAAACACTTCTCCCAACTCGCCATATAAGCCTGTTTCTCAAAAACTAACTTATATTTCAGGTCCTAGTTTGGCAACTGTTGACACCAATGTCAACAGTTTGAGTGCAAAGGTGGAGTCTCTCACTGCCTCTCTCACCAATACCACCAGCGCTGTCCATACCGCTGGTGAAGCACTAAAGACACTGACAACTCAATGCGCCTACAAAGCTGACGCCTCTCAACTCGCTGCTCTCCAAGAAGCGATTGTCAAAGTCAGGGAGGACTCACAGCAACAGTTTGATGCCCTGTCTACAAAGGTTGATTCTTATGAAGTACTTCTTCAGTAAATCCTGACTCACCTGAAGGCACCAACTCCAATTCCTGCTCATTCATTTACAGAGAGCGATCGCACCTCTCTAAACATAGTTGTGGAGTTTATTCATCAAGCTACGTCAGATATCCCTGTACTTGAAGACCGTCTCACAGGACTGGAGGCTGAAGTCCAGAAGATGGCCACTGCAAACACTTCTACTCCTTCCAAAGATCTCTCCCTCCGTGATAATGACAAAGAGGGGGAGAAAGAAGCTGAACAAAATAAGGAGACTGAAGCTGCTGCTGATGAACAACAGAAGGAAACTCCCTCTCATGTTGAGGGGGAGATAGCTGCTGAGAAAGCCTCTCCTACCATCGATGAGTTAATCGATGAAGAGGAAGAGGAGGACGATGAAGATGAAGCCCTTGATCTTGAAGATCAAGAAGAAGATCCTCATCAAGATGATGACGATGAAGAAGATCAATCTCTATGGTGTTCTTGAGCCGTCACGTCATCAGCGATAGCTTCGAAAGAAGTTATCAAAGCAGGGGGGAGTCATGAGACATCTTCAGGAACCTCTTCCCAAAGCAAAGGTGTAACTGTTGAGTAAAGCCTGAAGATGACCTCACTATCTGAGGAAAATCCTTCTTAGGTATGCCTTACCCTCGTTCCCTTATCCTTCTATAAAAATCCCACCCCTGTTTCTTTCTAAGCCTTTATCTCTCTACTTCCCTGAAAATAAACTAATCTTCTTTTTCATTTTCTGACCAGACAGTTCTCTCCCCTGCTTAAGGGAAAAGAGCTACAAATAATCCCAGCCTCGGAAGCTGATGACCAAATAATCCCAATCTCTAAAGAGATTGATGAAGAGGATGAATAAGAAGAGTCCCTGCAACATCCACAAAGGCCCTCTAGACCACTTCATTGGTCAGAGGAAGAGATGAAGAAAAGAACAGAGATGATCTCTCATCTGGAGAGTCAATGACTGAAGATCCCCTCTCAATCATCAGATCTAGAGTTCCTGACTGAAGCTGAAATTGAAGAATCCGTCAGGGCTGAGAAGTTGATTGCTGATTGTCAAAGAGATGCCTCTCTGGCTCTCAAAATTCATTCTTCTCAAGTCAAAGACTTAAAGTTGAAAATGAAACCAGTGGAAGTTCAGGCCGCTCTTTTGAAAGAGATTGAAGAGGAGCTCTCAAAAGAAAAAGCGGTCAGCGATAGCTCAGTCGATTGGTGCAAACATAAACTCGACTATCGCTCTGACCCAATGAAGATTGTTTCAGTCGCTATCTCTGGAAGAAAGAAGAAGGATAATGTTTCTGTCACTATGGAGATTACCAGAGAGGATGGAAGCTGCAAGGCTATGTTCGTTTCAAAGCTGGAAAGCTTCGGCTATATGGAATGGCTTGAGTTCAAAGATGCATTGAGAAAATCAAAGTCAATCTACAGAGGCTATGTTGAAGGGATAAATGATGCTCTCATCAACAGAGTCGCTGCAATATTAAAGGTGTCGTCTGCTCTTCCTTCTAAGTCAAAGCAATTCAAAAGGAAGCCTGTCTCCTCCTCCTCTGAAAATGTCGCAGTGATAAGGAATGAAACCTCCATCAAATTTTCAAGAGAAGCTCTGTTCGGTCCTCCTCCTGATCTTTCAGTTCTGGATCTATCTCTGCCTCCTGGTGGACCATATGTTGCGGGACAAGTACTTGAAGAACCTTTTGGAATCTTCTTCAGAGATGACGAGGAACAACTCAGATTTCAAAGAGTCTCTGAAATCCCTATTTGTCCCCTCGGTCTTCTCAAGGATCTCATGTGCTTATGGTGTGATCTCTCTCCTGTTGCTGAGCAAATCAAAGCGATCATTAGCCAAGAATCTTTAGAGCGAAGGCAAAAATGAGAAGAAATACCTGAGTATTTGATCAATCCTCCTAAACCCTCTTTAGAGAACTGATAGATTAGTTTTATTTCTTGTAATCTATTAGTAAATCTTACAGTAGTTAGTACACCACTTGTACTTGTAATTTTCATACCTTGTAATTCTTTTCTTGGATTAATGAAAATTTCAGTGATGTACTTAACTCCATCAGTACTGTAAAAGATCCCTCAAAATAGTAATTGGGACGTGTATGTTATGAGTCCTAATTATTCCTTATTTTGAACTTTAATAGTAATTTTCTTCAGTTACTTTGTCATTATCAAATAGGGGGAGATTGTTGATCCAAGCTCTCTCAGTGATTTGATAACGACCCTCTTTTATACTTAGTGAAAATTACGTTTTAATATGTATTAGTGTTTCACCATCAGCGATCAAACTGAGTCTATTCAGTTATCACCGATAGTCTTTCTTATAAACATTTCTATGTATTAGTGTTTCACTATCAGCGATCAAACTGAGTCTATTCAGTTATCGCTGATAGTTTCTGATGTAAACAGCTAACGTAATCCCTGAAGACAAGCCTCGCGTCAACAGATGTTCATAGCTGAATCGAAGACGAAGCTGCTGAACAAAGACAAGTCTACTAGTGACCTGATGTGGATATCAGTGAAGCAAAGACGAATCTACTTATACGCGAAGGAACATGAGGAAAAGCTTCAGCGATCGCTGAACTCTTGATGTCTCTGAAGAAAGAGATATTCAGCGATCAAATGATCACTTAGCTTATACCTCAAGTTTCCTTTTGTCTTACCTTGCACAAACCAATACGACGTGTCAGAACGGACATATCTCTGCCACAAATCGTACAACAACTCTGTCAACTACACTGTTCATGATACGGCCGAAAACATGTCTCCCAAAAGTCAGACTACCAAAGCCAATCACTGAATGACACGTGTAAAGTACCCTGCCATGCATTTAATGCATAGGGTATAAATAGAAAGATCACCTCTCCATTTGAGGGTGTGTTCAATTCTTGAACCAATATAGAAACCTTTGCTTTCTATACTTCTAAAACCCCCATTCTCTGAAATTCTTGTGCAACCATCTTAGTGTTTCTTAAGTTTGTTTAGATTGAGTATGTCTTAATCTTATTCCGCAACGAACTTGTAAATTGTGTTTGATTTATCAATAAACAGTTTATTAAACTTTAAATTTCTGTGTTTGTATTCACCCCCCTTCTACAAACTTGTTAAGCACCTCCGGGACCAACAGTTTCTGAAAGAGGGGAATCGTAAGGTGACAAGTGGGTTTTGAAGTGGAATTGGAGGAGAGTACCGATAGGTAGAGAGTTGGGAGAATTAGAAAATTTAGAAACTATTTTGCTCGAGTGGGCTCCAAAGGTAGGCATTCGCGATCAAAATAAATGGATTCTCAGAGTAGATGGGAATTTTACAGTGCAAGAGTTCAAGAAAATAATTGAAGAGAAGATAGCTTCAAGTGGCGATCAAACCGAAGAAACCAATTGGTCAAAGTTGGTTCCTAAGAAAGTAGGAATCCTTATTTGGAGGGCTAGACTAGGTAGGCTTCCTTGTAGAGTGGTTCTTGATAGGATGGGCTTGAACATTCCATCCTTACTATGTCTGAGATGTGGGAAGGATTTGAAGACGGTTAATCACGATTTGGTGCAATGTCAACAAGTAAACAAAGTTTGGCAAACTGTCTTTCGATGGTGGAAGATCAATAGAGACCGAATCGAACCGCTTAACGATATTCTCGAGATTAATGGAGGTCTCTCTTTATGGATAGAAACGGTTTGGAGTTTTATTTACCTTATTTGGTCTCATCGTAACCAACTTGTGTTCAAAGGCGAAAAAGGGAAATTGGAAGATCTACTCCTCGAATTTCAGCGTAAGAGTTTCGAGTGGATCGAGAGGAGAAATCGCAGCAGAAACGTCGGTTGGAGCCAATGGATTGCACACCCATTGGGACTGCAGTAGCGTTTCCTGCAGTGTGCGGTCCCCATGTTTGGGCTGATTCGGTACCGTGTTCTTTGCAGTTTCGGTGTCTTTTTATATGTTCGGTTGTTTCGTTTGATTTCTTTGTAGTGGTTTTGGTGTTCTTGGTTGTGTCTTGATTTGGTTCGCTTCTTGCAATCATTTCTTCTTTCAATCATTTCTTCTTTCTATGGGGGTTGGCCTTGCTTGTGGCCTCTTGCTTTTTGTAGTTGGTTGTTTGGTTTGTAGTTGGTTGTTTGGTTTTGGTAATAAAGTGCTGCTTTTCAAAAAAAAAAAAAAATAGTACTTGAGAAAGATTTATGAATTCCTAAGAAAATCAAACTTTGCGAAAATGGGGATTGGAGAGGGGGGGTGGGTATGTAACTTTTGAAAATTGAAGTCCTATAAATTAAAAATGAATAGTAATTCTTTCCAAGACTGTTCCTGATGCTCCAACACAACTGAAATCACCCTCATGTCCCCACTGAAACCTTAAAATATAGGAGGTTTAAAACGGTCCATCAGGGGCAAAACTGTAAATGCAATCAGCTGCCACCTGTGCACCAGACCGAAGAAAAAAAAGGAAAGGGACATATACGAAAAGAGGGGCACCTCGTTTGAAGCTTCAAAAACCCACACACATCGAAACCCTAGAAATTTGAATCAGTTCATGATTTGGATTCAAATCAAAGGAAAAGATGGGTGATTTCAATCTTGCGCTTGTGATTGTGGCGATCGTCGTCTGTGTATTGGTGTTTCTTATCAATGTATACCTCCTTGTGAATTACCAACATCCCGATGACAAAAACCAGGCGTATTTTCCCAAAATCGTTGTCGTTTTGGGTCTCTCCGTCGCTGCTATCTCCATCCTCATGCTTCCCGCCGATGTTGCCAACCGCCAGGCTTGCCGGCACGCTATATATAACGGGGCTTGTAATCTTACATTGCCGATGAAAGATCTGTGGTTGGCTATTTACATTATCGATGCCATCCTCGTTTTCTTCGTTATTCCATTTGCAATGTTCTACTACGAAGGTGACCAAGATAAGTAAGTCATTACGTGGTAATTATAACCATGAATTTGATGATTTTGTTGATACTTTAGAAAGAACACTGAAGATGGTAAAATGTCCGAGTCTCTCACAGAGTATGGTTTTAAAGTTTTTCGTTGTACATCAGAAGCCTAAATGTACATTGATGAGTGCTAAAACTATTAATAAGAAATTTAATCGCAACGTTAAAGTTTGTGAGCAAAGTTACAAATTGGAAAAGAAAATTTGAAGGTGTTAAATTTATAGTAAAGCTCGCAGCAATTTTGATTTGAACACTAGGCTTTGAATTCACAGTTAAAATTGTATGTTCTTTACTTCTTTATGAACCCTAGGATTATATCTATGAGCTTGGATATAGATGTCTGAAACGAGGCATGGTTTAAATCTTAAGTTCAAATTGATTAATTTTTAATTTCAAGACAATACTTTTGAATCTTTTAGGAATTTGTCAGCAGTGTTCCTTACAAGAATACTACACTTTGGAAAAAGATTGAATTTAGCTGATGAAAAACTCATATACTGATTTTTTTTAATTCAGAAATATTAGCTTTGACCGCAAAATTCAAAATGTATCTCCTTTTCGGAGTGGATCGAGTATATTAAAATGCTCAATGCACGTGTAGATATGCTAATGATATTGTGTATGTCTATGTACTAACCAATTTGTGTATGTAGATCTGTTGGGAAGAGAATGAAAAGTTCATTGATGTGGGTGATCACTACAGCTATTATCTGTGGTTTACTGCTGGGTATTCTATATGGTTAGTACTCCATTTTATGATCCCTCTCTCCTCCTGGCAGAAAATGTCAGTTCCAATTGTCGTTAGCTGCAACTAGGATTAAAATTCATATCTGGTAAATGGCAATGGAAACTATGATATGTTTCTATGAACCTGTAACGATGCTTACGAAGGTTGCATGTGTAATAGAAGTACCTAATGAACCAGTGGTAGTGTATGTGTCTTGTTGGCCACATTGTTTGGTTGATGGAAAAAATATATTCTTCAAATATAGGAAAAAGATTATAATATTAAAAAGTCGGTCAGTCTTATTAGAAAGCCTGAGCAGCTGTTACAATGAACCAAGATGTGGAGCTCATCAAACGTGGTGGTACTTAATGATGTGAGAACACCAAACTCGTTGGGAAGTTGGCCACTAAAGCTTCCAGGCAAGCTACTATTCTTAAAATAAAATGTCATGGTAAACTATGCATGTGATGAGGCCATGAGGAGTGCGTTGACACTTTTAGTTGGGTGAATGGATGCCTAGTTCACTCTAAATATGATATCTAATTTTTAATCAGAACTATGTTGGTTGATTCAAATTTGTTTTATTTGTAAGTTGTAAGCCACAAGGACTTCTTACGAGGCTTATACTTTGTGCAGTTGAAAAAAATATGGAACCATGTGAACAGCTGAAATGTACAAGCAAATATCAATTTGTGAGATTGCCTTGCATTTCAGTACAGTAGTTTATCACTCAACTAGAGACTAGAATAAGTTTTGGACTTTGGACCACGTCCTCAACTAACTTTGGAATGGATTTTGACATGATCTATTCATTATCTTGAATTTTGATTTTATCATTGTGTGACCAAGGTTCAAAATGGCATGAGGCGTGGCGTAGCGGCAAGGTCAAGCCTCAAGCCTTACACGCCACGGCAAGGAAGCGACGTTTTTCAAGGCTTGACATAAGATATCAAATTTGTGTGTCATATATAGAATTATATACATACAAATATGTTTTCTATATATTATTCAATCAGATAATGATATTAAAAAATTTATATTCATATTAGAAGAAACAAAAAATATAGATTATTATTATAAAAATATTCTTTGAATAAATATTCAAAATAGAACTTGGAAGGGTAATTTTACAACTTCGTTTTAATTGCGAGTCTATGACGTGTATGAATTTGTGAAACTGTGAGTGATGTGATTAGATAAATCTATACAAGTGTACATCTAAAGTTAAAAATATAAAAACACTAAAGCTAAAAAAAATTAAAAAAACTAAAAAAGTAAATCTTTTTGAAAAGAATCACGGCTTGTAAAAGATGCATGCTGGGGAGCGCCATGACGTGAGGCATGCCTTACAGAAACGCTATAGGTCTTATTGTAACGACGGAGACATGTCTTGCACACCACCATGGCGTGCCTTTTTTAACACAATGTGACTAGATGGAAAATCAACAAAAACTTGCACATACTTCCATTTGCTATTCTGTAATGGATGTTGTATGTTTCTAAATATCTTTGACAAAATGCAATTGTATGGAAATAAAATGGGTTAGAAGTGCTAAAAGTGGTGAAAGATGAGAAGGATGATGCCTATTCTTGCAAGGGATCAGCTATGAGAGCTAAGACCACATTAAAAACAATCATAATCACTCTCTATTAAGATGTGGACTACATTTGAGAAACCTAGACAGTAGGAAATGTAACCTTGCTAAACTACCACCGTTGAGACAATAAAATGAAACTGCCACTATACTACTAAATAGTAGATAGTCTACTGACCTCCTCACTTGTAGTATGAGAACTCTAAGTCTCCTGTTGTTTCTACTAAACAATTAAGTTGTTTCTAAGGTTTAATACGGATTCATTATGTGATAGCTTGATTGTTATTTGTTCAAGACCTTGCCATCCTCATCAATATAGGTGGACAACATATAGAAAATGATGAACATGATGTTTGGAACGAGTCTTAATGATACTTTTAGTTTAATATTGTCTAATCTACTCTGAACTAGGGTTTCCACCCCCATCACACTGCCTGCTAGGATTACATACCATGGCTAGGATGTTCCATATCCTCTCCTAACATTGCTATGATGCGACTTTTAACAAGTAAATATACATGACATCTAAAGCTGAATTACTGTGATATAATAAGTTAGATAGATCACCTTTTAATCGTTTTTAGCTATAATTGATATGGAATAGAAAACGAGGCTCTTGGATTTGGCTTGTGATATTCATATGTTAATGCCATTACTTCTTTTCTTTTTTCCTTATTGCAACTTCAAATTTAACTGCTTGCTACTGCATATCAATGTGCCAAACCTTGATTCTCAACCCTGCATTTATTTTGGTTTTGGTTATATTTTTTTATTTTATTTCTGGTTTGGTTAGTGTACTATAATATTTATACTTCATATATTAATTGGTATTTTATAGGTTTAAACATATGCTAAAATACATCAAGGCAAAACTGGTAGGATTCAGGTTGGGTGGATATGTGCTGATTGAATTGGGGGTGCAACATACAAGGATACGGGCTGGATATAGTGAATGGTGTCCTGCCCCATTCCTATCTCTAGTTACAAGTGTAAAAAGTTAATTGCTGCTAGAGGCATTATCAAGTCAGTTATGAAAACACATTGCATTTCTACATAATCATTATACAAATGTTACTCTATTATCAAATAGAAACATAAAGAATAGGCTGTGTTCCTTGTATACAAACATACACTAGTATATTTGGGAATGTGACAATTACATGATTCTTTTAGCATAGTTGTTAATTATATCTTGTCATTGATGTTTTAGGTTCTGTTTTTGGTCATGGTGAAACCTTATATTTCCCATATACTATGCTGTTAATATTGGTGATATATCGTTGATATCTCGGATATCGGACCTTGGCAAAATATCGGTGTCGATAACATCGCCGATTTTTGCCGATATTACCGGTATTTGAGTGATATTTTGACCAAAATATCGGTCTTAAATACCGATTTTTTTAGAGGTTTTTTTGGGCTTTTTAAATAACTATTGGGCTTTATATATTACTTGGGCTTCTTTTAATTAGTCAACTAAGTAGTCTTTGGTTTCCAATTCCAACGTTCTTCTACGTTTATGAACACTTTTCCTATTTTGTTTTGCGAAACTTGTTTAAGTTGATGTTTAAACTATGTTTTTAGTTAATGCATATGATATGTTTATGGATGCATACATATATATAATTCTAAGAAATATTATATGAACCGATATTTTTGGACTGATATATGACCGATACACCACTGATATTTCAAATATCGGACCATGACCGATATACCACCGATATCCGATATTAACAGCATAGCCCATATACTCGCATTCTATTTTATCTTTTTGTTTGGTTCAATGTAGTAATTTCTGATGTCAAATATCTTCAATGTGGTATGGAATGTCACATATGTCTTGGTTGTCTATATCGATCTTTGATGGATGGTACTTTGTAAGAGTTAGAACCTATTCTGTAGCTTGTAAACTCCCTAAAGGGTACCTTATAGGCTAGGAATAAGTTTCTTGCCCTCATTGTTGTTGTATTACACTTGCTGTAATAGATATACGCGATACTGTCCATATATAAATCACCATGAATTAAGATTGCTACTCATATTTTTTACTACTTTTGGTTGTTTTGTTGCTGAGTTCTACCATCATCATGTACTAGGTCTTGTTGGAAAGGTTGATTTCACTGTTAGGCACCTCTCTTCTTCAACTGCTGCTTTCCCAAATACCTTTGGATTCTCAAGTAGTGAACCGTGTATTGGGAATGGTGCACGCCAGGTAATGACAATCAATTCTTTTATGTTTTGTCTGATCGTGTGTTTGTGCTTCACATCTTAGCTGTAGGAGTTTCTTAGCATTACCATTCACATTTAATGTTTATGCCTTTTTATCAATATCACAGTGTTCTGCATATACTGCCAATCCTTCATCAGAGACGACATGGACCATGCGCTCAACCTTTCCAGAATATGTTGTTGCTCTTGCTACAATTGCAGGATCTGTGCTTTTCTCTGTATGTTCTTTCTTCTCTGAGTGTACCTAAAATATGTGTAAGTATTGATAGTACTTAACAGATGCAAAATTGTATATAGCCATCTGAATATAATGCCTAATCCTAAAAACACGCATATAATAGCTAGATAGGACTAAATGCAGATTTTAAAAAGCCATATCTCTCTACGTTAATTGGTCCCTTCCTTCTAATGGATGTAAAAGGTGAAAAGTTAATGCCAATCCTAAACTTATGTCTTGTCATATTTAGATATTTGGCGGTGTTGGCATAGCTTGCCTCCCACTGGGACTTATATTTTCGTTCATCAGGCGACCAAGGGCAGTTATAACTAGATCGCAGTACATCAAGGTAGTTACTGCTTTATATCAAATTCTCTTGTATGATTTCAGTTGCCAATTAGTTCTGGTTTTGGTTGGTTTATTGTGTAGGAAGCAACGGAACTTGGTAAAAAAGCAAGAGAATTGAAGAAGGCAGCGGATGCACTTCACCAGGAACAAAAAAGTGGTTCAAAGGGAAGGAAGTGGCGAAAAAATATGAAGGCAGTAGAAAAAGTATGTCTACGTTGTCATGAAGTTTTGTTGAATAAGGATTTGAGGTTTTCTGGTGGGTATTTGTCTACTTTATTTTGAAGTTCTGTCTACAAAGGAATCAAGGTTCATTGGTATATTTAACATGAGTCACTGTGGCCTAATGTCAAACTGCCAATTTGCTCTTCTCATGCTGCCTAGGTTGAAGTTTTGGGTCTAGCATAGGTGGGTATGAAAGGTAACAGAAGATATATAGGAGTGATAATGATGGTATTATGAGCTTTACGACTAGGTATATTTGTCATATACAAGACCATTAAAGTTCTGAAATTATTCTATGCCAATAATGCTCCCGTATCACCATATTAGGATGGCCCTGATCTTGCCCTTTCATAAAATTGTTGGGTCTATTTTTCAATTCTACCTGTATATGTTATGTGATGATGCTTGGTCAATTAGTGGAAGTAGATAATTTGTCAGCATGCACATGCACACACACACACACACACACACACACACTCTCTCTCTCTCTCTAGGTATTCCCATTGACTTCTACATGAAGACTGGTGTGTGTGCTTCCATACAAGGATATCATATATGTTTATGTGTGCAAATTCATCATGGAGTTATTTTCTTTTATTTGACCAAAGAAAACGGGATAAAGAAATAAGGATTAACTAGATCTTATCTAATGAAATTGGAAAGAAGGGCGAGTATAACGAAGAGAGAAGGATATGGACCAAGAAGGCAAAAAGGTAAGTTTTGGGTGCCAGTTCCGTTGTGGTAGCTTCAATAGGGATGGGAGGAGTACCATGTATATTATTTGTTGTTTGTTTTACTGTCATTTCCTTCTTTACTTTTTATGGGGGCGAGGGTAGCTGTGAAATACTTGCAAGTCATTGACCTTGGAAGTCCCTGGATTGTTGACTTTGTTATAAATGGTGAGAAGATCATTTGAGACCTTCATAAAATTCTCTATATGTTTATGTTATTTGGTTGTTTTCACAAAGCTGACAAATCTCTATCCTTCAGGAGTTGCTTCTTCTGGAGGATGATGTGAAGGCTTTAGAAGAGATGTATCCTCAAGGTGAAAAGGTGATAATTAAAATGTACTGGGTTTTGAATTACAGATTGATATTTTTTCTAGTCGCCTACTAATTCACAGCCTAATTTATTCAGGCAGAGACTACCTGGGCTATGACAATTCTTGGCTATTTGGCAAAACTTGTACTTGGAGTTTTTGGGTAAGTTCTCCTAATACTATGCATCTGGTATTCTGGCCGTGTCTTGGAAAAACTTAGGTGTCCCATTATGCTCTTTCCAATATTATCTGAAGTCATTGATAACTAGTAATGCCATTGGGTAATTAGCTACAATCAGGGGTGTAAACGAGCCGAGGCAAGCCGAGTAGCAGGTTATTTGAGCTCGGCTTGAAAAACTAATATCAGGCTCGAGCTAACTTTTTCAAAGTCGGTTCGAGCTCGAGCTCGAATATCTTTTCAATGTTTGAACTCGATGATTTTTATATTTTGATTATATAATTTGTAAACATATAAATATGTTTGGCTCGAAAAAGTGTATGCTCGAATGGCTCGACTACGCTCGACCCGGTTCGACTCGACTCGTAAAGTTTATTCGAGCTTTCGAACGAGTCGAGTCAAACATTGGTGTTATGGAGCTAGACTCGTTAAGTTAAACGAGTTTTATTTTGTGTTTGATATTGACTCAAGCTCGATGATTATTAGGCTCGAGCTTGAGTAACTCGTTAAAAGCTCGACTCGTTAACACTCCTAGCTACAATTATTGAAAAAGACCTGGTAAAGATTTAAGCGTTATATTTTTTCATTATATATTTGGATTTTGTAATAGTTCCATCATGGTTACCCTGACATGCGATTTTTGTTACCAAAGGGCCTTTGGCCTAGCGGTACCTTGTAACCCAACCACTTTTTAGAGGTCAAGGATTCAAGTCATCTCGCCAAAGGTGAAAAGTGTGTGCGTTTGCTTTATATAAGGCTTATATACTTTTAAAAAAAGAAGAATTATAAGTTGTCATTGTCTTTCAAAAAGTAGAACTACATTATGATCTTTGTGGTTGAATGGGCTATATTTTTCTATATTGATGATTGGCATGGGTTTTTTAATTTCTCAAAACCAAAATCTTGAGCTTCCTGTGTGGTGTTCTATATGTTGTTTAATATACTAGTGATTTTCTGCCTACTGTTAAACATATTAATCGTGTATAGTTGTTAGTTTCAGCACAGAGTGAACGCGTATCTCTATCACTTTTTTTTCAGCTCTTTTGTCTTCTTAATGGTTTAGGTTTAAACTGTAAACGGACATTCTCATTCAAATAAACTCTCGGCTTCTCATTACTCATTTTGTTATTCTGCGTGTGTATGGTTAAACTGTATGTTCATAAAATTGTTATTTCCCCTTCCTCATTTGGTTTACTTTCATTTTAGGGTGTTCAATTTTTAGGTTTTCACTTTCTTTAAAAAATGTCAAATTTTTTTCCTTTTATACCTATTGTAATAGATGCACAGCAAGTTGTGTTTTTTTCTCTTTCTTCCAAACTAGCAGGTCCAAGGGTGAAAAATGGAATCCGATATAAATTGTCCGCTTCTGATCATGTCTTCCCATTTGTGCAATGAATGAACTCCGAAATTCCATTTATCATTATGTTTCCTATATGAACTCCTCATTTCTTCATGCCAAATCTAGATTTCATTTATTTTGAATCATTGATGTTCTACAGTATTATTCCTGTGCCACACATCATCTCAAGATTGCTTTGGTGTACTTGGTCCCTGCTTTACAATTACTGGCAGTCTAACTAAGTAATCAGAGTTTGTTCTGATGTATTCTTTCTGTTAGGTTGATTGTTTCAATTGCCTGGGTTGCACACATTGTGATATACTTGTTGATTGATCCACCTCTATCACCGTTCCTGAATGAGGTTTTCATCAAGTTGGATGATGCTTGGGGTAATCTCGAGTTCCTATATGCTCTTCCATTTTAAATGCACGGACATATATAATCCATCTTATTGGCCTTATGCTACTTCAGGTCTGCTTGGAACTGCGGCATTTGCATTCTTCTGCTTCTACCTTCTGCTTGCGGTGATTGCTGGGGAAATGATGCTTGGCCTGAGACTAGTGTTTATCACTATCCATCCAATGAAGTAATTACCTTTTCAAGTGCATTTGTAACACCACAAGTTAATTTCTAAACCACACCAAGGCAAACGAAACCTGACCTCTATCCCAAAGACCATTAATGAATTTTTAGTGGTTGCTAATCGTGAAACCAATTGACAGGTGGGGAGCTACCCTCATGAACTCTTTTCTTTTCAACGTGGGACTTATTCTTCTTTCCTCCATCAGGTTGGCCAATCTCATGCTATATAGATCATTAGTAAATTAACCATTTTATGTGGCAATATTGGCGCACACAATGCTGGAAATTCCATTTGCCTCATAACTTCTGTACTTCATTGTATTTTTTTTTATACTTTTAATCAATTTGAGTTGAACATTTCGTTTTTACCCCCCAAATGTTTTTATTTCAGTAGTTATACAGTTAAACGCAGTAATCAATCTATCCTACACACAAATTTGAAGTTAAGGAAACCTGGCACTTAAAAGTCAATTGTGAACTACTTCTGGAACACATGCAGTTCCATTTACGTGATCGATCCAGTAAAAGAATTTTCGGCATGATCTGTTTTCTGTTTTGTGTTTTCAGTGTGATTCAGTTCTGTTCCACAGCATTTGCATACTATGCTCAAGCTACAGCTGCCCAAGAAATATTTGGTCACACATTGCAATCTCTTCGTGGAATCAAATATCTATACAAGTTAGTCACAGTTATTTCTTCTCTTTCAGTTTCCGCTACCAACATTTTTGAGTTTTTTTTGGTATAGACCCGTGCTCATTTATGATTGTTCCATGAACAGGTATAATGTATTTCAGATTGCATTCATCGCTCTAGCAGGCTTAACCTTCGTGTATTATACCGCCTTTGTAAGTTTTTCCTTGCTCATTTTGTCACACTCCCTTCACAAGAGTTGCAACAGTTATCATATTAATTACATGCTTCTTTTCTGGAAAGTTCTGAAACAAAGTTTATTTGTTTCTTGTCATCATTATGAGCTATTGATAGGAATATTCTAGCCGCTTGGCTAATGATCAAGCATTTTATTAAAGGGTTAGTTGCTAAAGAGACAAATGCATCATAGGCTATTACTGATTTGATAATGAAATACTTTCATCTTTAGTTTTTCGATTGGTAAACCAAACGAACCTAATATATCCCACTCGAAAGTAGGGTCTGGAAACCTTACCTCAACCACTAGGATCAAGAGGCTGTTTCCGTGAAGACCCGCTGCTTTTGCACCATGCATGGTGTGTGCAAGCAGGCAATAAGATAGACAATAAAACAGGTGAGATCAGGAAATAATAGGTAGACTAACGATTCCATTGTGTATGCACGATTTAAAGGTGTGCAAGCAAACAATGTAACAAGATAATACAAGTAAAACTAATGTAAATAGAAACTTAAACATATGGGTATGACCAGAGACCAGTAAGGGGCTGTTCGGTTGGTTTTTCATTAAGCCCTGAATGGGTTAAGTTGTATGTTTGGATTTAGCTATCTGAATGAATGTGACTAAATTGTTGTTCGGTTATTGTGCTGAATAAACTATCTGAATAATACAAATGACAAATTTACCCTTGGTGTTTTATCTTTGCTTTTTTTTTTTTTTTCTTTAAATATCTTCATTATTAAACTTCATTAGATGTTTAGACTAAATTATGAGATAGGATTTTGAATAAATGGCTTGATTATCTATGCAACAGAATCTATGTTCGAGCCTCTCACCTGCCATGAAATCCATATCCATCCCTTCACCTGCTATGAAACTCATCACCAAAACCCATCACCTCCACTTTTGTCAGCATCACCGTTTAATATAATCCAAAAAAAAAATACCTGAACTAGGATGACTTTTCCAAACAATTTTTTAACCTCTGGTTGTGGGTCTCGTGAGAAAAGAGGGAAAGGAAGATATATCAACGGGGACTTTTTTGCAAGGATGATGGATCTTACAAGAAAATGAGGGAAAGGAAGAGGGGGGCAGAGAGAAATAAGGTGATGGGTCGGTGGAAGACCGGCGGTGGCACAGGAGAGCTTCGATGGAGGCAATGGAGGTGCTAGTGGTGCTGGAGGCGCTGTAGATTCAAGGAATGGAGGTGTTCTTCAAGGGTTTTCTTTTTATTATAGAGGATGAGAGTGTTTTAAATGAAGGGTATATGGGTAAAAAGTTTGGCTGAATGTAGACTAGAGTATTTTTCAAGCTGACCGAATAAGCTACTGATTTCTAAATTAAGTCACTACCGAACAGCCATTTATGGCTGACCGAATAAGCTATATGGGCTATACAGCCCATTAAGCCACAACCGAACAGCCCAGTCAAGCAAGAAAGACAGGCCAGGTCCTATCAGGCCCAGCTATCCCACACGAGGATCCTATTTGCCAACTCTTTACCCTCCGCTCTATACCCTTGTTGTTGGCACCCTCAACCAGAACCTACTGAAATAGGCCACTGTAGTCCTATGCCTCCAAAACTCCTATCAAAGGCGATGTCCTTGGAAATGCTTAAAGTTGCCATGTAAAAAGAAATATCGGCGTAAGACAACATATATATATATACACTTGGGATCATGTGAGACCAACTTGTTTCCGTGAGACCATGTTTTTACACTTGAAACTTCATAGCAAAACACTTGTGAAGGTTCGGATTTTTTTACCTTCAGAGTGTTTTGCTGTGAAGTTTCAAGTGTAAAATCATGGTCTCACGTGAACCCAACCCTATATATATATATATGTAGGCGAAGGATCGTGTAAGAAGTTGAGTTAATGGTGAGAAGCATGAGAAGTGGATCTGAACCGTTGATCTCTTTTAATCTCAATCAACCCCTCCCATGAATTACGGCTTAAAGGGGAATTGATCTGATGCATCTCTGTGCATTTTATCTCGGTGCATCTCATCCTAATGTGCGTCCATTTCTAATCCAACGGTTGATAACCACTTCTCACGCTTCTCACCGGAACCCAACCCTATATGTGTATGTATATATAAATTATAATCCATCCTACACCTGAATGTTTTTCTTTGAAGCATATATTTGTCAGAGTGGTTTCCTATCATCTTTGCTTATCAAATTGGTGAATGACTGATAGTATATCTATACCTTGGTAATTAACCCCTTGTTAAATTATAATGATGTAAACGTTGCAAATTTCAAGAGCCAATAGAGTTATTTTTAGACATTCCGACTCGTAAAGAATGAAAAAGATAAGTAGATCATTATAATATTTTGGGTTTTGTTTAATCAGGGATGGAGAAGAAAAAAGCCGAGCGGGAGGTTTCAGCTGTCGTCTTAAAGGATGTTATGACCAGAAAAGCATGGACAGAGTGGAGTAGATGTATCGGCTGAGAAATTTTCAGTTCAAATGATGATTTATTTCAATTGCAATTGCTTCTCTATACAAATGAATACCACATATAATCTGTGTCAAATATATACTCGAGAAGTAGCAGACCAGCATCGAGAGATGGTCGGGACGGGCGTAGAAGTTCCGAGTTGGGTTTGCTGCCGCATTTTGTTAACACCATTTGTATGTAATTTTGCTGGTTTAATATTATTGTACACGGTGTAATCATGTAATATCTAATTTGATGTAATATACAGGGAATGTGAGCATTTATCATCTTTCCAACATATTGTGTTTGTTGGAGGTTGATGGATTAGTTAATTCGAAATTATCGGTGATTTTAGTATCATCAAACATTTAGGTATAATTGAGATTTCTACAACGGTATGCACTAAGGTCTTGTTTACAATATTGGATAGGATTTGGAATTCTTTTCCATTTCAATCTCATGCTTGGATATGAAATCCACAAACATGGAATAGAGAAATACCATGGGGGTAGCTGGTATTTCACCGGTTTTTATAGGATTTGTTTGTAATAATGTTTTAAAATATGTTAAAAACAAATGTTTTGTAATAATTAATTACAAAAAAGGTAGTTTATTTTTTTATAATTTGTTTTTTTAATTATTTATAATGAACGAAATTGAATTTCATTTTAAATCTTACAAATCAAACATACTAAAGATTTCAAATCCTCTTAATTCCAAATCATTTCATGAAATCAAATCCCTCGAAAATATTTCCATAAGTTTCTATTCAGAAGGTGTCTTTTGGTGCAATATACGTTGTTGATCTTATCTGTTGGTAATTATTTGATACTTGTTCTTATATTTAGTAAACAACTTAACCGCCTCAAATTAACCACTATAACAACCATATATAAAAGGCCACGATAAGATGGAACGCCTGCGCAAGGGCCCTTAGAGTTATCGGTTGAATTACCCATCAATTATATTCTTGGATGAGTGGTAATTCTATTTCATTTTATCTACATATGAGAACGATTTTATTGTTGAATACTCGAGTTTTTTTTTTCATAGAACAAGAGTAAGATTTAGGATTATTCCAAAGATTTCGTGTAACCTGCTTGAAGGTTAAAATATGCTATTTGGAAAGTGCTATTCGATATACGATTTAAGATTTTAACCAAGTGATTGTACCCACAAACCCATAATTTCTAAAAGAAAGTGACCGAAGATGATTCCTTCCTGACCTTGGATCATGTTTGGCAACCATAAATAAGCATAGGCTTTTTTTATTATTGTCTTTTATCTTTTTATTTCATTTTTTAATTTATGTTTGTAGGTCATTTTACATTGTTATATAGATTCTCTAACTAGTTTTTTTTATTATTATTAAATATGATTAATTTATCAGTCAACAACTAGCTTATCCATACATAACGTTGACCATGTTCTTGAAATGGCAAAAGACGGAATATTGGAATATAATGGAATATTAGGTAGATACTAGAGTTCACTGACAGTACGGTCTATTTGGCTTGTTGGAAGAGCGAGACTTACCCAGCAAGAGTCGTCACCTTCACTTACCGGATAAGACTCTTCATCCTTATTATCGCTTAAGATTCTCGGTCCTCGCCATGTTCATATAGTAAGGTAAATGACTTGTTAAGCACCTACCATGGTAAGCATTTAGTAAACGAGACAATCCCGAATCGTAAGAGGAATGGATGCCATGCCGTTATGACACTCAAATTCTATTGAGTGAGGTACATAAGATAAACAACCAATACTAAAAAAGCCTGTTGGTTCCATGCCTTGAACCGTTTATAGGTTTTCTTTATATTTTTATTTAATTAATTTTGGTTATGTATTTTTAAAACCTTTCACATTCATTTTACCAATACTAAAAATATTGGGTGGTCAAAAATCAAATATTTTATGATAGTTAAATTACTTTAACATGTTAATTTATTAATAAAAAACTAGAATACTACAAAAAATAATAAATTTATCAAATATATATATATATATATACATGTCGGGTTCAAACGAGAATGATACCTATTTAAAAGAATAAGAGAATAATTCTGGGCCAATCATTTTATTAAATAAAACTTTCTTAAAAATCGCCTAAAAAGGCATATGTGTCATTTGTTGTATACATATTATACATGGAAACTCATTTATTTTTATATAGATTATGTAACAAATTTAATTAAGGTATTTCTTTATGAATTTTTTAATAATTTTTTACAACATTAAAATAAATATGATTTAGTTTTTCATTTTAAATATTTATTTTTATTGAATTAGTTTATTTAAGAATTTTTTACAATTTTTCTCAAAAGTCACATGTAATATCCACAATTAATCGACATTTTTTTTCCTAAAAAAGACTCACTAATTTTCTTTTATATACCATTATGTAATCTTATACATTTTAAATGTGTTGTGCTACAGATCACATATGATTCTGTTTTCATTTTTTTTCAATGTTTAATTTGAATCATTGTTTTTTGAATTTTAAATCATATATGATTAGGAAAACATTTTGAAAAAAAAATTAATTCATTGTGAATCACATGTGATTTTGATGAAAATTATGAATTACGTTTTGAAGTACATGTGAACTTATATATTAATTTTAATTGTGTTTTGCTACACATCACATATGATTATGTTTTCATTATTTTTTCTTTTCAATGTTTAATTTGAATTATTGTTTTTCAAATTTTAAATCACATATGATTATAAAAAAATTTTGGAAAAAAATTAATTTATTATGAATCACATGTGATTTTTATGAAAATTGTAATTTTTTAAATATGAATTTAAATAAAAAAAGAATTCTTTCGATGAAAATTAAATATGCTTATTTTAAATGAATTAAATAAAAAAATTTGTTTAATAAAAAATTAAATCATATTAAATTTACAAATATAGTAAACGTAGAATCTTAAATAAATACCTAAAATAACTTTTATATAACTAAATTACTTTTATACCCTTATTTATTTATTTTTGGAATTAATTATTAAAGGTATTATTTAATAAAATGATTGGCCTATAATTATTCTCTTATTCTTTTAAATAGTTAGCATTCTCGTTTGATCCACCTCCCACATATATATAGGGTCATGTTCAAGGGAAAACCTCAAAAAAACGAAAAAACTGAGGAACACCCTAGTAGCCCTTCATATGGACGGTATACACTTGTGCATACAAGTAATTTGCAACATGCACACGTGCATACTGCACTTGTGCATAAAAACCAAAAAAACAACATAATTTACCTGTATGCACAAGTGTATATCGTCCAAATGAAAAACTACCAGAGTGTTATTCAGTTTTCCATTTTTTTGAGGTTTCCCGGAACCTCCCTCCCTCCCTCTCTCTCTCTCTCTCTCTATATATATATATATATATATATATATATATATATATATATAGCCATAGGTTCAAATGAGAAATGCTAAATGTATGAGAACTAGAGAAGTAATTCTAGCCCTTCATACTGTCAAGATCGGATTTGAGTGGTCAAGAATTGCGGCTTTAACTGGTCAAGAATTGCTGCTTTGACTGGTCAAGAATTACGGCTATTCCAAAAATAGAGGGACAATTTTGTAACTTTTACAAATAAGCGGCAAACGAGTTTATATGTGAACCTGTGTCATTCATATATGAACTATATGCTCATATGTGAACCCGTGTAATTCAAATATGAACTCTTTTTTAACTGATTCACGCATGAACTTTTGTGATTCATATATGAACTATGAACTAATTAACTGTAGGTTCATATGTGAATCATATGAACTAATTACCAGATTCACATATGACCCTTTGTGATTCTCATATGAACTACTTAACTGATTATCATATGAACTAATTAACCGATTCATACATGAACCCGTAAGTTCATATGTGAATCAGTTAAATAGTTCACATCTGAGCTAATCAAGAGGTTCACATATGAACTTGTTTACCGTGTATTTGTAAAAGTTACAAAACTACCCCTCTATCTTCTGCAGACCATGCGGATAATTATCCAGTGCTTCACAGTCAAAGCCGCAAATGTTGACTAAATGAATGATTAAGATCACTTCTTTATTTCTCATACATTTAGCATTTCTCATTTAAACCTCTCCCTATGTATATATATATGTCTTTATATATATATATATATATATATATATATATAGTGGAAGGATATTTTGCAACCCTTAAAAAGGTTGCAACTCTTGCAACTCACATCTTAACCGTTGGATTCATGATCGGCGGTTATTTTATTTTTATTTTTCTATTTTTTTTAATTAAAAATATTGGGCCTTATATCTATTGTAACCGCCGATCATGAATCCGACGGTTAAGATGTGGGTTGCAAGGTTTGCAACCTTTTTAAGGGTTGCAAATTAAACAATCCCTATATATATAGGCAAAGGATCGTGTGAGAAGTTGAGTTAATGGTGAGAAGCGTGAGAAGTGGATCTGAACCGTTGATCTCTTTTAATCTCAATCTCTCCCATGAATTGCGCCTTAGAAGAGAATTGATCTGGTGCATCTTATCTCGGTGCATCTCATCCTATGCTTCCCACCATTAACTTAACTTCTCACCGGAACCCAACTATATATATATATATATATATATCATTTGTTAACCACCCAATTCTTGTTAACTCTATGAACCTTGCTCAACCAATATAAATGCATCTTTGGTTGTTGTTTTAATTGTGTACATATTTAATGCAAAAGGGTATAAAGGTCATTTCATAATTAATCAATATTTCATTTATTTTCTTGGAGGTTACAAAAATAAAGCATCCATAATTATAACGTATGTTACGATTTCATAATTTTTTCCATTTTCGTCATATTTTTAAAATCATATGAATATTATCAAAGTCTTCCATTTCATATGTTTTGTCAAAATCGTATAGTCGTTGATTTCAAAATTTTTATCCGGTATTCATTTTAATTCAGAAAAACAAATGAACATCCCGGCAATGAACGCAACAATGTCCTCCAATGTTATGAATTCAGGCATCCATAATGACGTCGATAGAAGTGCGATTGGTGAAATTTTGTCAATTCCAGAAACACATAATATGGATGAAGGAAATCAAGATCAACTAGTAAACCAGGAACTCGGGAATGAGAACGGCGGAATATGCACCGTGGATGTATTCGATGCAAACAACAAAAATTGTATTGGTTAGTTTTTTTTAATGTTTTCGAGTTGTGTACAATGCTATCAGACTTTGTTACTCACCTACGCAAGGGATGAATAATTTTACAGAGATGAAAATTGATGAACCATGATATCAGACTCTATTACACACCTACAAAAGGGGTGAATGATTTTACAGAGATGAACACAAATGTAAATCTTTAATTTTTAGTTAGGCCCATCCGTCATGAACGTTTGTGATGATCTCACAAAGGGGGTGATTAATTTTATAGAGATGAACTTATATAAACTTGTTATATGTTATTTCTTCTTTTATTTCCCTTAGCAATGACTTAATATGGAATGATGTACATTTATGTTCATAAATGATTGCCCATAGCATAAAGATCATTTGTTAACCAACAATTTGTTGTTAATTTTGTGAACTTATTCCAACCAATAAAAATTCATCTTTGTTTGTTTTCATTGTTTGAATATTTAATGCTAAAGGGTAGATAGGTCAATTCTTAATTAGCCAATATTTCATTTATTTTTTTGGGGGTTACAGGAATAAAGTCTCCTTGATTCTAGCGTATGTTACGATTTAAAGAAAAAAATCCGATTTCAACTTAGTTAAAATCATATGAAAATTTTCCATGTCTGGTTTCATATATTTTCTCAAAATCGTAGAGTGGTTGTTTGCAAAAAGTTTATCCGCTATTCATTTTAATTCATAAAATCTCATGAATATCCCGACAATGAACGCAACAACGTCCTTACATTATGAATTTTGGGCTCCATAATGACGTCAATAGAGGTGCGATTGATGAAACTTTTTCGAATCCGGAAATCAAAGAATATGGGTGAAGGAAATCGAAGAAGATTAGCTGTGGAATATCATATTATGCATCTCTAGCAAGCATCGCCTGAAAGTAGGGCTGGCAACGGGTAAGGTATGGGTAGGGTAAGGGTTAATCCGTTATCCAATCCATTTAAAATAGCAGGTAACGAAACGGGTAATTATCCATCTCATAAAACATTATCCGTATCCTACCCTACCCATTAAAAGTAGCGGGTAACGAAACGGGTAATGGATAAATGGTAAAACAAAATTTCATTTTGAACAACAATTGATATTGTTAAACCTCAAACATAAACGTAAGTTCATAAATATAGTTATTATTTTATATCTAATTTGTTGTAGTAAACATTTAATTACTCTAAATATAATCATAGTATAATATTTTGAAAACAATTTAAAAAGTGTAAGACTAACACTTTTCGTTGTGATTATTTTCTAAATCCATCTTGTTTCTCATTTAATCAAAATGAAATCTTTACTAGATAAATATAAAAATAAATTAAAGTACATGTTAAAATACGACAACATTATTAAAAAAATATTAATAATTAACTTAATATAATTATGTATATATACATTAATATTTATATTTATATAATTATAGATACATATATATATATATATATATTATATCGTAACGGGTAATGGATAACGAAAAACCGTTTATCCATATCCTACCCACTAAAATTTCGGGTAATGGATAAGTGGATAAATGGATAAAATTTTCCTTATCCATACCCTTATCCAACGGGTCGAAACATAACGGGTAACGGGTTTACCCTTACCCATTGCCCGCCCTACCTGAAAGATAAGGGTTTGCAGCTGGATGTAGGTGATTTAGCCCCTAAAACAAAACTTTTCTTTCAAAATGATAAAGTAAAAAAGTTGCAAAGCTGACAGAGAATAAGAGAGATGAACCCAATCTAGGGGAAATTTTATATATCTAAGAAAATTCAAAACCCAATATTCATAGAATAGAATAAAAACATACCATGATATGATCCAGATCAAGCATATATATTGAACTCACAACAGAAAGCATAAACCAACAGCAACACACAAGAAACCTTTTTTAACCCTTAATTGCTCCGTCTCTTCAGGGTTCAACTTCATCAAACCTATGCATGCAATAGCAACAAGATTGTACGTACCTTGAGAATGTTATGCAAACTCTATGGGCAAAGACTCCCAATGCAAACTTGGTTTCCACTCAGCTTCCTTAACCACTTTCAGTATCTCTTTTGCCATTATCTTGCTTCCAACAGCTGATAAATGTATCCCATCTCTGCCATTCGTCAATAAACAGTCGAACACAAAACATAATCATGATCCATGGAAGGTTTTCTTCAGATCATTTTTTTTTTCTTTTTTGAAGTATATAATACGGCAAATATATAATCACACCTTTGGTGAGGTTTATACCCTTGACCTCCTTGAGGCTAGCCTCTACAGGTAACCCGGATACCGCTGGGCCAATGACCCTTTAGATTGAGATCAACTTGATAGTATGCATAGTGGTAAGGGTTTGTATGTTGGTCACTATCTTAAAAGAAACAAAAATATTGCAAAATACGTTGATATGTTATGCCTTGCACCAAGAAACTCATCTGCATGTTACCAGTTTTGGGAGTTCATAAGTGAGCAACATTAGTTTTAGAATGAACTCAAAGTTTTCGATGCAACGTTTTTCCCAAAAAACAGTTCTTGATGATGAACCTCAAATGATTATTTTAGTAGCATCATCAACATCTGAATTGAAACAAAAAGTTTGAAGCTTGCTTGTGAAGGATAGTTGAGTTTCTGGACCAAACACTTATTTCTTCTTGAATATATAGTAAATCAACATAGTAGAGCAACAAAATGGGAGAGGGTATATAATTGCATATAGTTTGACGTTTGTGAAAGAATAGGATATTAGTTGATGTTAAAAAAGAAATAGATATTGGAAATTTTCTAATCTATAATGGATATAACATGAATACCCTCGATAGCATACCAGTCCCAGTCAGAGACAAGAGTCCTCACATCACATATTCCATCAAAAGAATAGAAAAAGCCTATGTAAAGTAATAAGAACAAATCTTAATAAGATCCATTCCTGGTTTCATTATCAACTACATACTCAATGTTGACAGCAAAGTACTCGATTTTTCATAGATTCATAATTCCTGACTAGGAGAGGGAGACAAACCTATCAACTCCCAGTTTCAATTGTATGACTCCTACTTGTTTCAAGTTTCTACTTACGTACTGGAATTTGACCAAAAGAGAATATGCCTCTCGCAAATCAAAGAAAAGAAACTGTGTGATGCAGGCTAATTCTAGTTGTGAAACATCAGGGATACATAAATTTCTGACTGAGTTTTAAGTCAAGTATTAGCATTTTTCTTGACATAGAGGGATGATGCCTCAAAAGTGAGGCCTACCCAACACGTCATTTGTCAACCAAACTACCCGTACTCTCTTTCTCCTTTACTTTCTTGTTTCATGTTTTTTCATTTTTTTTCTTTTTAATCTTGGTTTAGTTTGTGACGATTAAAAACACAATGAACCAAATATATCGTAGGGCCTGTGAGGCTGTGAGGTAGGATGTACATAGATCTTGCCTATATGAAGACCCCGGCTTGCAAAACAAAGATACAAGGAGGCAAGTGAGAGAAGTAATGTAATAAGATAAGGGTGTGTTACATATGATAAAATAAAGATTGACATACAATGAGAATATGAAAAACTAAGACTCGCACAAATAAGACAAGAAAAGTAGGAAAGATTAAAACAACTCACCATCTAATGTAAGGCTTTTGTAGCCTAAAAGTGACCTCTCCACCCCTCCCCTACCCACCCTTTACCTTCTCCATACTCCCCTCCTCCCACCCCAGTTCGCTACATGTACCCCAACAACTAGTCTTGCATCTCCAAATGCCTATCAAAGGTCATTCCCTTGGAAATGCCTTAGCCCGCCATGCCCCTCAGCTGCTACTCCCATGTTCTTCTTGGCCTGCCCCCTCCTCACCCCCTTGACCATCGCACTTTCTATCCGCTTTACCGGTGCCTTCATCTGTCTCCTGCATACATGACCAAACCACAACAACCTTCCCTCCCCCAATTTATCCATGATAGGTACAACTCCCAAGTCAGCCGAAAAGACCACATTCAACATCCTGTCCAACATGGGCCTATTGCAAGTCCACTTGAGCATCCTCATTTTTGCGACTTCCAGCTTCCTCTCATGTGCCAACTGCCAACCTTGTCGCCGATAACCACAAGGGTTGTGGCGTACTGGTTAAGGCCCTGGAGGATGTAGTGGAATATCCCATCTGCCCAGGGTTCAAATCCAGGCGTACACAACAATTGTGGCCACTGAGGTTTAATCAGGGCTGATGTCTTACAGTCATAATTTGCCAAGGGATTAGTCTAGACATAGCCTAGGACACCCTTCCCAAAAAAAACCTCGTCTCCGAACACTCTGACCATGGTTGGTTTTATGGCTACCCTGTAGAAATTTCCCTTCAGTTTTAGAGGTACTCTCTTTTCGCACAACACCCTTGTGCAACTCTCCATTTTAACCACCCGCCTTTATCCTATGTGTTGCATCATCCTCGACCTCTCCCTCATCCTGAATCATGAACCTATTTGTTTGGGGTATCATTTGATCTCCAATGTTGACTCCCATCTCCTCGTCTTCCCTACATTATCTGTGAAGTTGCATTATAGGTATTCGGCCTTGGAACGGCTAATGTGAAGGCCTTCTGTTTCCAATGTCACCCTCCACTATTCCGGTCTTTGGTTCACTTCTACCCTCGACTCCGCTACCAACACAATGTTGTCAACGAATAACATGCCCCATGGGACCTCCTCTGGATTCTTCTCGAAATCTTGTCCAAAATCACAAGAAAAAGGAATGGGTTGCCGATCCCTACTGTAGCCCTGTCTCCACCGGGAAATACTCCATTTCACCCACCGAGATCCTATTGCAAGTTTTCATATGCTCGTATATATCTCGTATTACCATGACATACCTCCATGGTACCTCTTTATCCTCTAGGCTCCTTCAAATCACGTCCCACGACACGCTATCATAGGCCTTCTCCAAATCTATGAATACCATGTATAGGTGCTTACTACGCTCTTTATACTTCTTGAGATGTCTGAGGTCGTGAATTTACTCAATTGTAGACCTCCTTGGGCATGGAGCCAAATTCATCCTCTAACTCCCCCGTTTTGCGCCATATCCTAGCCTCAAACACACTCACATACTTTCATGGTGTTGCTAAGTAGCTTTACACCACGATATTTGGCACAATTCTGTGCGTTGACTTTGTTCTTAGATAGTGACACCAGTACACTAAGCCTCTACTCTTCAGACATCATGGTTGTCCTAAAGGTCAGGTTAAAGAGCTTTGTCAACTGCTGCACACCCACCTCCCCCAGACAAATACACACCTCAATGGGAATCTAGTTCTTACCCTTACCCTTACCCTTACCCTTACCCTTACCCTTAGTGCCTCTCTCACTTCCCTTATGCTATAATGCTAATTCTGCGACAAAAGCATCGATTGTGTGGACATTGTTGTCCCCCTTGCTCCCTTTACAACACTTTCTATTTCCCTTGCCTTGTTAAATAACTTACAATAATAATTGCGCCAGCTCCACTTAATGTCCTTGTCCTGTACCAAGACCCACTCATCCTCATCCTTAATATACCTAACGCCTCTGCTCCCTTGCTTTTGCCATGTTGTGTATTCCAATTTCCCCCTCTCTGGTATCTATCCTTTGTATATATCTCAAAAGACTTATCCTTTTGCCTCTCGTCTTGCTTCCCTCTAAAGGTCTTTCAACCTGACCCTATCTGCCTCCTCCTGGCACATCATAAGTTCCTTAATCATACGTCTTCATAGTTTGTAACGATTCAGAATATTAATTTAGATAGGATTTTCAAGATATTTTTGTTATCGAACAGTTCCAACTTCCACTGATAGTAATTAAAACTCCTTGTTCAGGCAAGTATACTAACTTGCCTAAACAAAGATTAATGGATGGAAAAAGAATTAGAAGCTAGGAACATATAAGGAGGGAAATATGAGTGTGTGGGTATATGGAAGCTTACTCACGTAAAGCAAGTTGTTGACCAGTCATGTTGCTGCTTAAATGCGGCACAAAGATTAATAGCTTTAATCCCCATCTCTTGGCACATTCTTACACAAGCATCTGCATATTTTTGGCACCGTTCATTTGTGCGATCCTCAACACTGGTTTCATAAAAAGAACAATTATTTGACAATCAGAAGGAAAATACGAAAACAAATTTAACTCATCAATAATCACCCCAAAATTTCTAGCATTTGAGCCTCATTCACGGGAGGAGTAGTAAGAAATATTAGGCGCGTCTTCTCTGAAAGGCTCTGGTAACAACATGTGGATTGTATTAGAACACATTACTTTAAGGGCCTATAACATGTCCCATGCATTAATACCACAAAGGTTCATTATAAACATGTAAGACCATGTATTGTCATTTAGAGTATTAATGTGAAAAAGTATATGTATATCCTGACTAAGTAATGGAAATCAGTACAATGCTACATGCTAATGTTAGGCCAATTTTTTGCTGACACTACTATGTAACCACCATTGTAAGTTAGGTTTAATTTGCAAGATTTTTTTTTCATATATCCGTATTCATCTAATTAAATATCCTCTACGCAATAGTAATAATTTTTGGGACTTCTCTAAAGACAGTTGGTAACAGCAAAAGCCAATGCAATAGTAATAATTTTTGGGACTTCTCTAAAGATAGTTGGAAGAAGATAAAAACCTAACAACATGGAAGGAGTCAAGAATAGGGAGGTCCAATCATACAACATGGTAGAAAATGTTTCAGTTCTTTGTTTCTTCTTTCCATTCATCTATGGTGATGTTCTTCATCATTTTCTTTTATTTGTTTAACATTATGATCTAGCCGTTTTCTTTTGTTAGATGTTGTAATCAAACCTCATGTTAAGGTTTCCCATCAATTAAACTTTCGATATTCGATTTTCATGAGTAAAATTTTTATTGATCTTAATGTGTTCCATTGATTGAATGTCATTCAAATTTTATGAGGTACAGGCAGTTCTAATCATTTGATATCATTAGATCAGTACGATTGATCTTTTATGTAACGAACACAGAAATTTGAATAAGACAACCCGAAAGGCATCTTGGATGAGTTGTCTAGTCAATTTAGGTTGGCATGAAATCGCGGTCGGGAGAGATGCTTAACTAACCTAGATCGTTAATATGTAATGTCAATCTGAATTGATGAAGATTTAAACCGAGAAGGACAACTGGAGTTGAGAACTATTGAGAAAGTTTACTTGGCCACATAAGGATAGCCTTATATTAGGCAATTCTATCAACACATGATTAATACATTGTTTGATTGTAGCCAATAGCTATATCTGTTTAGGTAAAATAAGAACCCTTATTAAATGCACTAATTTTGTGCTTATATTCTTATTTGCTTAATTTAAGTTATGCTTGTCGATTGATCAAGTCTATGGTCCTCCTGGGAATGATACTCTCTCTACTCACTTTATTACTTGGCCATGTCCGGTGCACTTGCCATTAGTGTATTAATCAAATAAAATATTATGCTAAAATTTACCTTCAAATGGATAGCTATCTTCCTCATGTTTTCAACATACTCAGAAAGAGGTACATGACTACTTAGGCCACATGGATGAGGAGAGACTGAATCGTTACCTCCAAAATAAACAATCACCAGAGATGGTTGTACTGGTTCGTCCTAAGAACCAACAAGTGCAAAGAGAAAAACAAATTAGCCTGAATATTTTGTCTTGCAGAAGGTTAACCAACAAAAACATAACTAAGAGAGGAAACTCACAAACATGTTACCATCATTAAGAAGCACTTTTATCAAGTCGGCAACTATACTGAAGAAATTACCTTTGGAAAAATTTGATCCAGAACTTCTACTGCGTGCCTGGAGTTCCAACCGGCATATCCTCGCAAAAAAATGTCTGCCTACACCATTTGCAAGTGAAGAGCGATTTATGTACATAAATAACAAATACACTCACTTCCACCCAATGCAGTTTTACAGACATCACTAATCTGTTCCACCACAATACTCCTCTTTACAATCTTCGTATTACTGTTTTCTAACATAAATCCAGTAGATTGCATAAATAAATTGGGTATACATAAGCCGGGGTCATACCCACATATGTCATTCAACAAGATCAAACAAAGAAGTTGGGAAGGTCCTGTAAACAAAAACTCCAACAAAAGGAGACACCAAAAATTTCAGCATATACATGACGCACGAAGAATACCAATTATATCCGGTGCCTCATAAAATTTTCATTTTGCTATTGAGATTTATAAAAAAATTGTAATATGCTCTTAATAATTGTTTTTAACCAAACACATGCCATATGTTCATCCTAATTGTTTTTAACCAATCCCAACTACACGCGGTGCCCCATAAAATTTTCATTTAGACTCCAGAGGCACTCTTGACCAAAGGCACAAGGATTGAACATAAGAGGCATTTATTGCAGTTTTCCCACAAAAATGTTAAAATTCTGGGTTTGTGGTAGTGATCACTTCGATAAAATCTTGGATCGTGTATAGGAAAGCACTTCCCAAATACAATATTTCGACCCTTAAGCCTTAGGTTTCACGAAATCAATATTGAGATAATCCAAGATCTCACTCTCGTTTCAAAGCAAAAAACTCGAGCATTCAACAGTAAGATTGTTAAGTTGTTTGTATCTAAAATGAAGAAATTACCTATTTAGAGGTGGTTATCATAGCGGTTAATTTGGGGTAGTTAAGTAGTTATTTGAAGATTAGAACAATTATCAAATAACTACCAATGGATAAGATCACAAGGTTACAAAAACAAAGTTCAGAAGGCAAATTGCCTTCAGAGTCCAGATCGCGATTTCTGAAGTGAATTGCAAAAACCTTCCAAGTTAGAATATTTCAGAAGGTTACACACCTTCTGAAAATAATTCAGAAAACTGCACACTCTCTGAATTCTTAGTGTGTACCGTTTCCGAAGGGGCGCTGCCCCTAGAACCCTGCAAGGGGGCACAACCCCGTTGACCCCTACTATATGACGATCTAAAGTTCAAAGAGCCATATACAAGTGTGCATTCCGCACCACCAAACTTGTCTTAATGCTCAATTTTGAATCTTCATCTATCTCAAGTCAATCTCAAGTGCACCAAAATGTTTGATGCCCCCAAAATCACCGGCAAAAAGAAGCTTATATGTCTATATTGTGTTACCTAAAATATGGTAGACATTGGTTTGAGATACAAGTATGGGTGCAAGAAAGGTATAGTTAGTGGTGGTATGTTTTGTAGGGAGGGGGGAGATAGTCTCATTTGATACACTATTTTGGCATGTGTTATGTTAAATAATTTCCTGAGCTAGGAAATATGAATGATATGTTTTAACTAGAAAAAGGTGGTCTATTAGGCATTCATGTGTTACGTGTCATACATGTGCTCTTCCATTAGAAAGTTTTCCAACATCCAACAAAACCTCACAAGTGGTCTTTGGGCTTTTATTTATTCAAGCTAATAAATTGGGATTCTATTTGTTTATTCAACAGAACTATGTGTTAGCTATAGGCCAATATGAATACATAGTATTTTCATATTGTGCTTTTAGTTGTTCCATTCTCAACCATTGACTAAAGCCATAACAAGAAAAGGAAAAAAAAAGATCTAATATATCTTTTCAACTTGTGAGGAGTTGTATCCTCTCTTACCCATCTCCCTCAATTATACCCCTTTTTGATTCAAAGTTCAAACGACTCATGCAAGCCCTAATCACCTACCTGTTGGAGTTCAGTCAATCTTTCTCCTCCTATATTTTTTCTCGAAACCTTAGTATGCAAATACACTAGTACTGTTACATTCCCCAAACCCTATAACTCACAAGTGCAAGGTTCTACATTGGCACACACGTTTGTAAGTACAAACCACCTGACCCCTTTCTCCACCTACCACCAGTAAGCGGATTCCTCATAAATACCAACTACTGAGGTAGTGATCTTACATCAATTGAGAAATTTGCAAGTGTATTGATACTTATCGTATGAAATCAAATGCATCAGTAGAATATAAGAACTTGAAATCACAATCGAATGAATCCGAACAAGAAGGAAAAGCAGATGGAAAAACCAACCTTACGAGCGTAAATGTGGGCAAGAATCGCACCCCAACCTCCCTCATTAAAGCTATACTCAACGATTGAGGAACCGAACAAAACGAACTGTGGCCTTCTTGGCCCAACCATTGTCTCGAGCTCTACCGATAGCCTAAAGTCAACTGGTTCGCTCTTTCTTCGTTAGAGAAAAGGATCACTTCCCCAAGCAAGTATGAAGGGTAGCTAGCAGGGTTGTTGAAAACACCTCCACCAATTCACCAAAAACAGACGAACATTTTTTCTATTTGAGTAAATTACAGATTTAGTCCCTGTGGTTATATATGGAAATTATGCATGGGGTCCTCCCATCCCAAACGGTGCGTTTGGTTTGGTGGGACGGACGGCACAAAAACTTTGTCTCATGTTTGGCGTGACATGCAATGTTTTAAAAACCGGTTTTTTGGTTGACCTGATGTGGTGACCGGGTCACGGTTTAACCGGGTGGTTGACCGGGTTTCAATGAATTTTATGTATTTTTTATTTTTTTGCATATATATATATATGTATATATAAAACCAAGAATTTGATGTCCACAAGTTAAAACATTAAAAATACACATAACAAAAAGTTTTACATCAATCCAAAAAATTAAAAAAACACATAACAACAAGTTTTACATCAATCCAAAAACATAAAAAACACAAATATAAGAAATTGATTTTTTTAACCGGGTTAGCCCGGGTTTTTATCGGTTCAATTAGACCGGTTCAACCGGTTCTACCAAAAAACCGGTGGTTCAATCTGGGTCGTAATTTCCCAAAAAACTGGTCGTAATTGACTCGGTCTCTTCACCGGTTCCCGGTTCAACCGGTTAAACCGACCGGGTCAACCCGAGTTTTAAAACATTGGTGACATGAGACAGGACAAAAATTTACCGTTCTACGTTTAGTGCAACATGAGACAGGGACAAAGACCGGACAATGTGAGACAAGATGGGACAAAAAAGGGTATTTTCTTATTCTACCAAAATAGGTGGAACAACATGGGACAAAAGTGAGACAAAAACTAAAAATCACTGATATACCTCCATTTGATATATACTCCTAATATGGTATTAGTCTTAAGGTGTTGATCTAAACTCTCTAAGTGATTTGATAACGACCCTCTTCTATACTTAGTGAAAATTACGTTTTAATATGCATTAGTGTTTCACCATCAGCGATCAGACCGAGTCTGTTCATTTATCGCTGATGATCTCTCTTAAATGCTCATATGTATTAGTGTTTCACTATCAGCGATTAGACTGAGTCTGTTCAGTTATTGCTGATGTTCTCTGATGTAAACGTAATCCCTGAAGACAAGTTTCGCGTCAACAGATGTTCATAGCTAAATCAAAGACGAAGCTGCTGAACAAAGACAAGTCTACTAGTAACCTGATGCGGATATCAGTGAAGCAAAGACGACTCTACTCATACGCGAAGAAACCTGAGGAAAAGCTTCAGCGATAGCTGAACTTCTTTGTATCTCTGAAGGAAGAGATATTCAGCGATCGATGATCACTTAGCTTATGCCTCAAGTCTCTTTTGTCTTTCCTTGCACACCCAATACGATGTGTCAGAACGGACATGCCTCTGCCACAATTCGTACAACAACTCTGTCAACTACACTGTTCATGATACGGCCGAAAGCATGTCTCCCAAAGTCAGACTCCCAAAGCCAATCACTAAATGACACGTGTAAAGTACCCTGTCATGCATTTAATGCATAGGGTATAAATAGAAAGATTACCTCTCCATCTGAGAGTGTGCTCTCTTCTTGAACTTAGATAGAAACCCTTGTTTTCTATACCTCTCAAATTCCCATTCTCTATATTCTTGTGCAGCCATCTTAGTGTTTTCTTAAGTTTGTTTAGATTGAGTTCTACTTAATCCTATTCCGCAACAGACTTGTAAATTGTATTTGTTCTGTGTTTGTATTCAACCCCCCCCCCCCTTCTACAAACTTGTTAAGCACCTCCGGGACCAACAAGTGGTATCAGAGCAGACTGTTTAATCTGATAAACAAGATCTTGCTTTATTCTCTTCCTTGCTATTCTAAAATGGCACTTAACACATACACAAATTACTATGATAATGGTTCACTTTCTAAACCTTCTCGATTTAGCAGAGATAACTTTTCTCTCTGGAAAAATCGAATGATGCTATTTCTTGAAGGTGTAGATCCCACTATACCTGAGTACGTAGAAAACGAACCCTATGAACCTGTCCAAATCATAGATGTCGTTCCAGCTACTGTCACCACTTCTTTTATTCCTGAACGCTATATTGCTAAGGAAATCAGACAATGGAGTGATGAAGACAAAAAGAAGGTTGGTATCGATGCAAGGGCAAAGACCATTATCTCTATGGCTCTGCCTGATGAAGTTTTCCATTCCATCATCCATCTTAAAACTTCTAAAGAAATGTGGGAAACCATATGTGTTCAATATGAAGGCACCAATGAAATCCAAGAGACTCGAAAGATTAACTTGGTAAGACAGTATGAAAGTTTCATCGCTGGTAAGAATGAATCTCTCTCTGATATTCATCAGCGGTTTAACTACCTAATCATTGATCTAAGAACCGTTGGTAGGACCTATTCTAATTCTGAGGTCCTAACAAAATTCTTGGAATGTCTTCCTGAATGCTGGGACAGTTATTCAATATGTCTGAAGCTGACAAAAGACTTAAATTCTCTTTCTCTCGGCACCTTGTATGGAATATTGCTTAACTATGAGCAATCAAACCTTTTGAATAAGAATCTTATAAAAGATTCTAAAGACTCCAAAAGCACTCCTGTTGCTTTAGTCTCTTCAGAGATAATTCCATCTCAGCGATCTACTCTCACCATCACTGAGTTAGATTCTGAATCTGAGGATCTATCAGACACTGATCTTTCAGAGTTTGATGAGTCCTTAGCACTCTTGACAAACTCTTTTAAGAGATTTGCAAGAAAGAGCAATTTCCGAAGATATAAGCCTCTCTCCCTCACTAACAAGCCAAAATCAACCCCTGTTGATAAGGCTACCTCTGTGACATTTGGTGGAAATGGAAAAGGATATACCCGAGGGTTTGGTGTCCTCAGCAATGGGACAACTACCTTCAGAAGAGTCGCTTATATAGATGGACTGAAGCACAACCTTCTGAGCATCAGTCAGCTATGTGATAAAGACTATGAAGTTCGCTTTACCAAGAAAGCATGTTCAGTGGTAAATAAGAAAGGAAAACTTGCTCTCAGTGGTTATCGTAAAGAAAATGTCTATGTAATAGATATGGACTCTACTACCACTGAAAACATATGTTTTCTCTCTAAAGCCTCTTCTGATGTCAACTGGCTATGGCACAAAAGGTTATCTCATCTAAACTTCAAAACCCTGAATTCTCTCTCATCTAAGAAACTGGTTTCTGGTCTTCCTCAGCACTCATATGCTAAAGAATCTCTCTGCTCAGCATGTGAAAAAGGAAAACAGACAAAAGCTAGTTTCAAGTCTAAACAATTTTCCTCAGTGACAAGTCCTCTTCAACTCTTGCATATGGATTTGTTTGACCCTGTCAACATCCAATCAATAGCTGGAAAGAAATATACGCTTGTCATTGTAGATGAATACTCTCGCTACACCTGGGTTATCTTTCTTCGCTGCAAGAGTGATACTCCAGAAGAACTAATATCTTTTGTTAAAAAGATGGAAGTGCTGAATAATCTCACTGTTCGTTCAAAAACAGTTCTCTGAACAATTTCTTTGAGAACAAGGGAATTTCTCATAAATTCTCTACAGTAAGAACACCTCAGCAAAATGGAGTCGCTGAAAGAAGAAACAGAACGATCATTGAAGCTACTAGATCAATGCTCAGCGATTCTCACCTCCCTACTCAATTTTAGGCTGAAGCTGTAAACACTGCATGTTTTACTCAAAACCGATCGCTGATAGTAAAGAGATTTGGGAAGACAACTTATGAACTCTTTCATGGAAGAAAACCTTCTATCAGTTTTCTTCATATCTTTGGTTGTCAGTGTTTTATTTTAAACAACAAAGATTAACTTGGAAAATTCGACCCAAAAGCTGATGATGGAATATTTCTTGGATATTCATCTATCTCCAAAGCCTACAGAGTTTTCAACAAAAGAAGACAATCTGTGGAAGAAACCATTCATGTCACCTTTGATGAAACTCGCTCAGCGAATTCTAAACCAATCGCTGACAATGAAGAGTTAAATGCTTGGATGTTTTCTCACTACAGAGAAACAGAACCTTTCTTCTCAAACCATCAGCATTCAGATCATCCAACTGCTGATGATGATCCAAACATCATACCTCCAAACGCTGAATCCATTTCATGGGTTTCAGCTGAGCCTCTAAACACACTTCCTCCATCAGATCCATCTTCGTCTGAACACCTCTTAGAAAACAATGGTATGTCTGACTCTCAACAGTTGATAGCTGATGAGCCTCAAGCTTCCTCATCAGTGAACATTCCCATTGTTGAGCCAACCTCTGAAATGAGCGATCATGCTACTGCTCAGCGATGGACCAGAGATCACCCCATAGATCAAATTCTTGGTGATCCCGATGCAGGTATTCAGACACGACGAAGTTCAGGTAATATCTGTCTCTTTGTCAATTTTATTTCTTTAATAGAGCCAAAGAAGGCTGATGATGCCCTCAGAGATCCAAACTAGGTCAATGCTATGCAAGAAGAGCTGACTGAGTTCTCTCGCAACAAAGTTTGGAATCTCGTTCCTAGACCATCTGACAAAACTGTTATAGGCACCAAATGGGTGTTTAGAAACAAGTTAGATGAACATGGAACTGTAACCCGCAACAAGACTCGACTTGTTGCTCAGGGATACAGACAACAGGAAGGCATAGACTATGATGAAACCTTTGCCCCTGTGGCTAGGCTCGAAGCAATTCGACTATTCTTAGCTTATGCACTTTACAAAGACTTCATTGTGTATCAAATGGATGTAAAATCAGCGTTCCTAAATGGAAAGCTGAATGAAGAAGTCTATGTAGAACAATCCCCAGGTTTTTATGACCCTAAGTATCCAAATTATGTATATAAATTGAATAAGGCTCTCTATGGTCTAAAACAAGCCCCTCGTGCTTGGTATGACACTCTCTCATCTTTTCTTATCTCTGAAAATTTTGAACGTGGCAAAATTGATAATACATTATTTTTCAGAAAGATAAAAGGTCATATTATTCTTGTATAAATATATGTCGATGACATCATATTTGGTTCTACTAACCCATCTCTATGTACTCGCTTCGTTGAAAGAATGAAGAAATAATACAAAATAAGTATGATGGGTGAGCTGACATATTTTCTTGGTCTTCAGATTAAACAATCTGACAAAGGTACTTTTATCAGCCAAGGTAAGTATGTTAAAGACATGCTGAAGAAGTTTGATTTAACACAAAATTCAGCGATGAAGACTCCTATGGCACCTCCTCTGACACTAAACAAAGATCCATCTGGAAAACCTGTTAATGTCACTGCCTATAGAGGAATGATAGGCTCCCTGCTGTATCTTACAGCGAGCTGACCTGACATCATGTACTCTACTTGTTTATGTGCACGCTATCAATCTGAACCTAAGGAATCCCATCTAATCGCTGTTAAGCGAATTTTCAGATATCTGAAAGGGACTCCTAACCTCGGTCTTTGGTATCCCAAAGACTCAGGGTTCGATCTAACTGGATATTCCGATAGTGACTTTGCAGGTTGTAAACTCGATAGAAAGAGCACCACTGGTGGATGCCAACTCCTAGGAGGAAAGCTGCTAAGCTGGACAAGCAAAAAGCAAAATTCAGTGTCCACTTCCACAACTGAAGCTGAATATGTAGCCGCTGGAAGTTGTTGTGTTCAGGTCTTATGGATGAGAAATCAACTATTAGACTATGACCTTCAGCTATCAAAGATTCCAATCTATTGCGACAGCACTAGTGCTATCGCTATAGCAAACAATCCAGTGCTACATTCAAAGACGAAACACATAGAGATCATATATCATTTTATCAGAGATCATGTGATGAATGGTGATATTGAACTTCACTTTATACCCACTGACTATCAGCTTGCTGATTTATTCACCAAACCTCTTGATGAGATAAGGTTCAACTTTCTCATCAGTGAGCTTGGAATGCTGAATCTTGAAGAGTAACTCTTCATCTTCCTGCATTATGTCAGTGATTCTAAGTTCCCCTTTATCACTCTATCTCTGAATAAATTTCTGACTCTCAGGTATGTTCTCTTATTCTCCGTCACTGAATATTCATTCAGTAAGTTGTTTTTCTCTCAAAAATAAAAATAATCATTTTCTTTCTTCAAATGATGAAAAGTTTTTTGATAAACAAATTCTATCACTGACATTTTTCTTCAGTGATCCTTCTGAAATGAAAATTCAATCTCTGAATTTCTATCAGGGATTCTTTCAAAAAGAAAACCTATCTCTGACGTTTCTTCAGAGATAATTTCGAAAAGGACAAATGAAACGTTTTTTTTTCTCTCTCCTCATGACGTCATTTGAACCGACAATCCACGACATGCCTTTTCTGACACGTTCGTCCGTTGCCCTTCTATCCAATCAACTTCGTCAAACGTGTCCATGTCATGATGAACATTTGTTTTCCCGTCTCTCTCTCTCTATACGTATAAAAGGAATGTTTCTTTTCATTCTTATCTTTTACGCTTTCTGGAAATCTTATTGAACAATAACTCTCTCTCTCAAGGCAATTCTAGCAAACACCTCCTCTGGTATTTGCTCTTCAAGATCAACAGGTTACCTTGTTCTTCTTTTCCTTTTAAAATTTTGTTATATACTCCTATATATGTTCCATCATTAAGGGTTTTTACAAGATTTTTGTTCACTAAAATCATTCTTTTTGATTTTATTCTTTCAAAACCTTTGGTTTTCTCATTGTTTTTCCTTCTTAAACTAAGAACAATGTCTTAATCTTCAAATATTTTAGTTTTTATACGTTTCTTTCTACAAATAGAAACTGGTAAAAACTTCTTTATTTTTAGACTAATCCTTTCCTTTTATTCTCATTTCTTTCCATATTCAGAAATGGCACAATCATCTCTTCTTGTTTCCAAGACAGTCAAGTTCGCTCTCAATGACTCTGAAATCCCCAAGAACAACCATCTTGGACGTTTGGACTTCGATGGTGTCAAATACCCACACCTAGTGGAAGCTGCTAGGTTCCTGAAGCAATCTTGCATTGCTTACGCACTCAATATTGATCCCAAACCATCCAAAACGCTTCTCCAACAATTTTTGTTTACTGCTGAAGAGACCTCCATCACCAACAAGAAAGGTGACCAGGTTCCTGCTATCTCTTTCAGCACTGACTTAGGATCAGGCATGATGACAGCTTTCAGCCTGAGGAAGGCACTCAGATTTCCTGACAAACCCAAGAGTGGATTTGACACTTTGCCAACTGATGCTGAACTCATCCAGTTTCTGGATGATATGGAATATTGTTGGGATAACAAGCCCCGATCGACCATCCCCAACAAGCGGCTGACTCTTATCAAGAAGGCAAACATGCCTTCTCAATTGAATTTCATCTTCTCTCACTTCATTCAGTGTATGAGTGGGAAAAGTGGTTCACTTGATCAGGCAAGCAAAGTTCAAGTCCAAATGGCTTACTCAGTCATCGCTGGAAAGAACTTTGAATATGCCACTGCTATCTTTGATGATCTCAGGTCAAAGATAGAGAAGACGGAGAGGGATCCCAAGATCCCGTATGTACGGTTTATCTGTGCATACCTAAAGTTTCTCTACTCTGATTCTTACCCCACTACTCCAAATGGCTCCTTCGCCAAAGTGGGTCAGCGTTCATTGGAAGTCAAACCGCTCGACAACGAGGTAAGTATCTCTACTTTACACTCTCGTCTCTCTCTCCATTCTTCATCTTCAGCGGTCGCACCGGAGGTTCCTTCTCCAGCTAACCCTGCCGCTAAAACCGCTTCTAAATGACCATCCGCTAGTCTTTCTGGTCCTTCGAAGAAGGCCAAATTGACTAAGGAGACCATAGCCCCTATTTCAATGCCTGAGGTAGTTTCTCGACAAACTTCCTTGGATGATTTCGTGGGTCTCTCCTCCACATCCTCAGCTATTACATCATCAACCGTGCCAGCGATCTCGGTCGCTGTCACAACATCAGTGACGCAACCACCCATCTCAGTAACAACTGAGGTTGCTACCCAACTCCCAACTTCTTCTATCCCTATTACTTGTCCTCCCATCTCTTTGGTATCTAACCCTCCATCCATTTCTACGCAACCACAGTTTGCACCCATAGGACCTGACAATCAAACTTTTGAAGAATCTATGCAATTCTACAAACTGTTTGATAACTCAGGTACTCCTATAACCCTAAACACTACTCCCAACTCTCCATATAAGCCTGTTTCTCAGAAACTAACTTTTCTTTCAAGTCCTAATATGGCGACTGTTGACGCTCATGTCAACAGTTTGGGTGTCAAGGTTTATTCTATCACCACCTCCGTCAACGAAACCACGAGCGCGGTGAATACCGCTGGTGAAGAGCTGAAGAAACTTACAGCTACTTACTCGTCCAAAGCCGAAGCCTCCCAGATCACAATTCTTCAGGGCGAGCTTGTCAAAGTCAAGGAGGATTCTCAACTCCTTCAGGGACGTGTGGATACTCTCAGCAACAATGTCCAGGGATTATCTGCAAAGATCGATTCATGCACAAACATCCTACATCAAGTCCTTGAGAAGCTGAATGCACCATCTCCGACACCCACTCCTTCTTTCACAGAAGATGATTGCACTTCTCTGAATGTCGTTGTTGAATTTATTCATCATGGTACTTCAGACATCCCTGTGATTGAAGGACGCCTGGAAACTCTAGAGGCTGAAGTCCGTAAGTTGGCCGCTGCCCAACCTTCCTCTCCGCCTAAAGTCCTCTCCCTCGTTGATAATGACAAAGAGGGGGAGAAAGTTGCTGAAGAAAATAAAGAGGAAGTTGTTGCTCAGGTTCACCCGGAAAGATCCTCCCTCTCATGTTGAGGGGGAGAAGGTTGCTGACAAAGCCCCTCCATCTTCTTCCTACGATCAAGTCTTTGTAGATGAAGAAGAAGAGGATGAGGATGAAGAATATAAAGATCTTGATCTTCAAGATCAAGATAAAGAGCAACACCAAGAAGATGATGATGATGACGATGAAGAAGACCAATCTTTATGGTTTTCTACAGCAGCCACATCATTAGTGATACCTTCGAAAGAAGCTGTCACAGCAGGGGGGAGTAAAGAAACATCTTCAGGAACCCCTTCCCAAAGCAAATCTAAGGGTGCAGCTGCTGAAGGAAGCCTGACTAAAGTTTCACTATCTGAGGAGAATCCTTCTCAGGTATGCCTTTCACTTGTTCCTATATCTTTCTATAAATCCCCAACCCCTGTTTCTTTCTAGCCTTTATCTTTCTTCTTCCCAAACAAACACTAAATTCTTTTATCTATTTTCTGACCAGACAATTCTCTCCTCTGCTTAAGGGTAAGGAACTACAAATAATCCCAGCTTCTATAGTTGATGAATCAATAATCCCAATCTCCGTAAATGAGATTGATGAAGAAGATGAAGAAGAAGCCCTACACCATCCAGGAAGGCCCTCAAGACTATCTCACTGGTCAGAGGAAGAGATGAAGAGAAGAACAAAGATGATCTCTCATCTAGAAAGTCAACGGCTGAAGGTCCCTCTTCAAACAACTTCTACAGAACTAGAGTTCCTAACTGAAGCTGAAATCGAAGAATCTGTCAGAGCTGAGAAACTGATAGTTGATTGTCAAAGAGATGCCTCTCTTGCTCTCAAGATTCAGTCCTCTCAAGTCAAAGACAAAAGGCTGAAAAAGAAACCAGTGGAAGTCCAGGATGCTCTATTAAAGGAAATTGAAGAGGAGCGCTCAAAAGAACTAGCGGTCAGCGATAACTCAGTCGAATGGTGCAAACATAAAGTTGACTATCGCTCTGACCCAATGAAGATCGTAGCCGTTGTCATCTCAGGGAGAAAGAAGAAGGACCGAACTTCTGTCACAATGGAGATAACCAGAGAGGATGGAAGTTGTAAGGCTATGTTCGTTTCAAAGCTGGAAAGCTTCGGTTACATGGAATGGCTAGAGTTCAAAGATGCGCTGAAGAAATCCAAGTCAACCTATAGAGGCTATGTTGAAGGGATAAATGATGCACTCATCAACAGAGTCGCTGCCATCCTAAAGGTGCCATCTACTCTTCCTTCCAAGCCAAGACAACTAAAAAGAAAGCCTGTCTCCTCCTTATTTGAGAATGATGCTGCAATAAGGAACAAAACCTCCATCAAGTTATCAAAAGAAGATCTGTTTGGTCCTCCTCCTGATCTCTCAGTACTTGATCTATCCCTGCCTCCTGGTGGTCCATATATTGCAGGGCAAGTACTCAAAGAACCTTTTGGAATCTTCTTCAGAGATGATGAGGAACAACTCAGATTCCAAAGAGTCTCTGAAATTCCTATCTGTCCCCTCAGCCATCTCAAGGATCTCCTATGTTTATGGTGTGACTTCTCTCCTTTTCCTGAACCGATCAAGGCAATCATTAGTCAAGAATCTTCAGATTGAAGGCAAAAAGAAGAAGAAATACCTGACTATATGGTTAATCCTCCAAAATCTTCTTTAGATAGCTGATAGATTAGTTTTCTATTTCTTGTAATCTATTAGTTAAACTTACAGTAGTTAGTTCCTCACTTGTACTTGTAATTTTCATACCTTGTAACTCTATCTTTGAATTAATGAAAATTTCAGTGAAGTACTTAACTCTATCAGTACTGTAAAAGATCCCTCAAAATAGTAATTGGGACATGTATGTTATGAGTCCTGATTATTCCATTATTTTGAACCATAAAGTAATTTTCTTCAGTTACTTTGTCATTATCAAATAGCGGGAGATTATTGATCCAAACTCTCTCAGTGATTTGATAACGACCCTCTTCTATACTTAGTGAAAATTACGTTTTAATATGTATTAGTGTTTCACCATCAGTGATCAGACTGAGTCTGTTCAGTTATCGCTGATGATCTCTATTAAATGCTCATATGTATTAGTGTTTCACTATCTGCGATTAGACTGAGTCTGTTCAGTTATTGCTGATGTTCTCTGATGTAAACGTAATCCCTGAAGACAAGTTTCGCGTCAACAGATGTTCATAGCTAAATCAAAGACGAAGCTGCTGAACAAAGACAAGTCTACTAGTAACCTGATGCGGATATCAGTGAAGCAAAGACGACTCTACTCATACGCGAAGAAACCTGAGGAAAAGCTTCAGCGATAGCTGAACTTCTTTGTATCTCTGAAGGAAGAGATATTCAGCGATCGATGATCACTTAGCTTATGCCTCAAGTCTCTTTTGTCTTTCCTTGCACACCCAGTACGATGTCTCAGAACGGACATGCCTCTGCCACAATTCGTACAACAACTCTGTCAACTACACTGTTTATGATACGGCCGAAAGCATGTCTCCCAAAGTCAGACTCCCAAAGCCAATCACTAAATGACACGTGTAAAGTACCCTGCCATGCATTTAATGCATAGGGTATAAATAGAAAGATTACCTCTCCATCTGAGAGTGTGCTCTCTTATTGAACTTAGATAGAAACCATTGTTTTCTATACCTCTCAAATTCCCATTCTCTATATTCTTGTGCAACCATCTTAGTGTTTTCTTAAGTTTGTTTAGATTGAGTTCTACTTAATCTTATTCCGCAACAGACTTGTAAATTGTATTTGATTTATCAATAAACAATTTATTAAACTTTAAATTTTGTGTTTGTATTCAACCCCCTTCGCCTTCTACAAACTTGTTAAGCACCTCCGGGACCAACATAAGGGTCACCACTACCCATCACCGCCACTACCACCATCAGCGACCACCAGTAGCCACTGTCGACCACTTCTACCTATTTTTCCATCATAACAACCTCCTCCATCACCTCCACAACCATCGGCCATCACCACCACCTCTACCATCGTTGACCACCTCCACTAACACCAATCACCACCACCTATGGCCGCCACCAGCATCGACGCCCACTGGTAGCCACCACAAAACCATTGTCGACCACTTCCACTTCTTCCTCCACTACTACAACAACTCCCTCCACTACTTCCACAACCACCGCACATCGCCACATGCACCGATCACCACCACCCATTGCCAACGCCACCACCGACGCTCACCGCCAACCATCGTCGATGAACTCCATCTCTTCCTCCACTGCAACAACCTTTATTACCACCGTCCACCGCCACCACCACTACCATCATCCACCACCTATACATCCACCACATCAACCACAACTACCATATGTAACATCCATGGTTGAGGTACGTTTCCAACTCTGACTTTTCCCTTGGATTTATTTAAAATTTAAGATCAGGGTCCTCGGGTTGAAATCAGAAAAGAAAACGGGTTCGGAGTATCTGGATGACTATGCCCGCGATTGTGACAAAGGTCACTCTCGCGGGGCACAATCGCGGAGGGCGTACCGCGTGTAGTGAGAAGGGCGCGACAATGCCCGGCAAGAGTGACGTGTCAATCTCGCAGGGCAATGTCGTCGAAAGTGTACCGCGGGGTACTGAATGCAGGCGACTATGCCATGCGAGAATGACCATGTCATTCTCGCAGGGCAATGTCGCGATCGGGCCTCAGGTCTTTAAATGTCTTTTATCCGATTTTGAGCTCATTTGATCAGTTTGAAACATTTTGAGGTGCGATTTTGGAGGAGCTCAAGGTAGGGTTTCTCTCTCTCATCATTCAATGCTACCATTTGGGTATCTTATTTGCATTTATTTGGGTTTGTTTAGGTTGGTGAAGGTGGTTAAGATCCTGTGGTTGAAATACCAAGTTTTCTTCCACATTCTACCCTCAAGTATTGTAACCTAGGGTTTCCTTGGATTCATCTAAGGTGAGTTTTCTTAATCATTTCTCTCATATAAATTCTAGGTTTTATGTATTTAAACTGATCCTTGTCTCCTAATCACATTTGGGTTTTTGTGGTGTTTTTGACCTAACTATGGATTTTGGGAATATTAGGGTCATTGACTAAATCAAGGTTTTAAGGGATTGTGTTCTAAACAAGACTAATGGTTTTCTATACTTGCCAACTATTTTGATAACTAATAAATGTCCATGGGGTTTTGATGAAACTCAAAGTGAAAACTAGGGTTGTAGTAAGATTTGATGTATTGGGTTAACTATGGATATATTGACTCTGTAAACGGGATATATGGAATTATTATTGATGAATCTATGTTGCAAGTTCTCTCTTAATCAATGTGGGATAAGCCCCATATTAATAACTTGTATGTTTGGGACTTGGTTTCTAGAATTACATGTATGTTTAAACATGGTTGTATTAGCATGTTTTGGTATTTGGTTTAGTGCAATGGATCCATAGGCACGATATTCCAATGTCTTATCCAGACATTTGGTTACCCTTGGCACGGGATAGGCATTGGGCTCCATGGTAAGTAGGGTGTGGGCCTATACGGTCGGGCAGCGTCCCATGGACAGTAAGGTGTAATCCCATTGTGCTCGAGTTCCCCTGTTTTGGAACTCTCAAGAATAGACCTGGAGTGGTTGACTTGATGTTTTCGAGCAATAGACTTGGAGTAGTTGAGCTCGCTATGTGGTTTGAACTGTTGTCAGTATTTACTGGATGCTAATGGTTTGTTGGATTTGTTTTGATTTAGCTCACGGCTAGATCGGCTACATGACTTCAATCGGGTTTATCATTTAAGTTATTTTCCGCTTAATTGTTCTCACTAGGCTCTAGCCTAACGCTTGTTCTTGGTTGTCATGTATATGGCAGGTCATTCTAGCGGTGGGACTCGTCGGGATTGAGAGGACGGCCTTGGGGTCGAGAGCGGTCTTTTTGATGATATAGTGACCATTATTTCTGAAGTATAGAATTATAATTTTTGAAAGAATAGCGACACCCGACCTTAATCTTGCTCATCCAAGTTAGATTATTAGGTTGTCGAGTTTATTCTTTATTTTGCTTTGGGTTGTAATTACTGTATTATAGTCCCCGTGTTGGGTTGGCTTACTTTGGTTCGAATTGTCATATTCTTTATCACAGGTTAAAAGATCTCCCTTTTTGGGTAGGTTGGTTTCTACCATTTATAGACGTTATATAGCCGAATTTTCAATTTTTAAATTTACCCCAAGTTTTGGGGTGTTACACCATCAGTTATTTCAGATTCTTCATTCAAATTTACTACCATTGTTTTTGTATGTATTTATATGTATGTAAAATGTGTAAAAAAATAAAAATGTTTTTTAATTAAATTATTTAAAGACATAATTTATTTGTGTTATTTATAATTATTATATGACATATAAAATTATCAAACAACTTTTAGGGAAAGTTTTCCAGTCTTATCCTATCTAATCCTAGTCGTACCAAACACAAGACGGACATTTATCTTGTCCAGTCCTGTCCTGTCCTGTCCAGTCCTTGTCTCTTGTCCTGTCCTGTCCAGTTCTGTCATGTCCAGTCCCTTCTAATCATATATGCGTACCAAACGCTACCCAAACGAACTAATTATATTCATGGTCCTTGTGGTTTTAATTTTGTTACGAATCAGGTCCCTTAATCTAACTTTGTTAACTTTATCTCCGTTAAATCAGGGGTAACATAATCAATTTTTTTTAAATAAAATATTTTATTGTACAAGGTTAAAGGACATTAGTAGAAGTTTAAAAAGCATGTGTTAGAGAAAGAAAAAACAAAAACATAAAACCATCCCCATCCCCAAGTTACTACCTCCTCCGTCAAAACCATTTCACCTATGGTTTATGGTCATTTTCTCCGTCCACCATACAATACAACAAAAACACACAAAATAACACAACAAACACAAAATAACCCTCACTCATCAAAATTAACCCAAATCCAACCCTTGATCATCAAAACTCAACGCAAGATAACACATCACACATTAATGTCTGATGAAAGCCAAATTTTTCTTACTCTAAGGTGCAAATGTTTATGGAGGGAATGGTTCATCAAATTCCCAATATCAAATAGACTAACTAGCAACTTTTTGATTTGAATGTGTGCAAGGCTGTTTGATGTCAGCTTTATAATTCATGGCATCTTTTCCATATATATCATATTCATAGAAGTTTTTTTTTTTCTAAATGGAAAAACTAGAATCTTGGATCCTATTAAAGCTACTTGAATGATCAAAACCCATAACATTTGATCCTCTGTTATGTTTTTTTCAAACTCCTTTTTTATGGCTTTTGTGCAAATCTCCAGATCAATTAATCTTGACTAGCAATGATCTTTTATCAGGTATTCAAGTTTTTTTTTCTTGAGTTCCTATGTTGAATAACCAAACTTGATCCTCTGTTTTACATACAAAACCTTAAACCAAAATACAAAACCTTCGATTTCTGGCCAAGGATTTTACCAGAAAAAAATGATACTAACCTTTGGATGTTTCCTTCTATATTTGTAAATTTTCTTTTGATGTTCATATATGAGTTTGTGGAGATTTGGGGTTTTCAGTTATGGGTTGGATGGAGATAGAGCCTCAACATCAGTGATCGACTTCGATGGAGTTAGAGATCTAGGGTTTCATAACTGGGTTCGATGGTGTCGGGAGGAGGAAGGGCGTCAGAGAAAAGGGAGGTCGGGAGTAGTTATGCTACGATGATCTCATTGTGTCAGTGACAAGACTATTTTGTATTTAAGCTTCAAAAGACTTGTACATATTGAATTCCAAGTTGTACAATAAAAATAACTATCAAATAAAACGGTAAAATGACAAAAAGCCCATCACATGAGGAGCACATAAGTTGTTTAATAGAGCTTAAGTTAACAGAGTTAGGTAAAGGGACTAAATCCAAAACGAAAATGAAACCACAATGACAATACATGGAATTATTTTGTCTTACCCAATTCATAATTTGTATAAAACCATAAGAACCAAATTTATAATTTGCTCATCTTTTATTAGAGTAAACTACAATTTTGGTCCCTGTAGTTTACATAAAACTACAAACATTGTCCCTAATTTTTAATAAACACAAAAATGATCACTACAGTCTGAATTTTGCTATAAAGTGATCCATTGTCCTAACATCGTTAGTCCAAAATGCAACTAAGTAAGGGGTATTTCCGTCTTTTAACCTATTTCCTTATTTTTCCTATAAAAGATAAATATTATATTATATTATATTATAACATGTTAAGCTCCATTTCATTAAAGGATGAGTTACTGAAAAGACAGATGCATCCCATTCACTGATTTGACAATAAATGTTAATCTCCATTTTTTTCAAAATCACTGGTACTAGTAAAAATAGATATAAGCATTCCAACATTTTTTTCTTGCCAAATAAATATTTGTCATATTGGTTTTACCAGCATCATTGCTTATCAAATTGGTGAATGACTGGTTGTAGATTGTTTTCAGTAATACAACCCACATATGTAAAGTAAAATGTTGCAATTTAGGAGCCAATAAAGTATTGTTTAGACATTCCGACTAGTAAATAATGAAACATATAAATAGATCATAATATTCTGGGTTTTGTTTAATCACAGACGGAGAAGAAAAAAGTCGAATGTGTCATCTTAAAGACCAAAAAACATTGAAAAAATTTCAGTTCAAGTGATAATTTATTTTAATTACAGTTGCTTCTCTATATGAATGAATACCATTTTTAGTAAGAGATTCGTGAGTTTCAGGCTTCCTAGAATAAGATACTATAACCCGTGTAAAATGTATACCCGAGAAGTTGTAGACCTGCATCGAGATAGTGTTAGAATGGGAGTAGAAGTTCCGAGTAGTGTTTGCTGCATTTCGTTCTCGTGTTTTAACACCATTTGTATGTAACTTTGTTGGTTTAATATTGTATGCGAGTGATCAAAGTAATATCTAATTTGATATAATATACGAGGAATGCGAGCATGCATTTTCTTTTCTTTTTTTTTAATGTATTTTATCATGTAAGACATTCTTTCTACAAGCATGATTGTCTGTATCTGGACCAACTTGTCTGTATCTTGACTAATCTAATGGGATTCTGAACTTAACAATCACAAAAACTTCAAGTGGCCCTGAAGGACTTCAACTAATCACCAAAGGAAACAAAATAGAAGTATTATCAATTAAGGTACTCCAACTAAAAACCAATTCTAAAAAGTTGGGTCTTACAAGACATTGTTCCATATTCAGTCATATATGTTAGTTTCATATCAATCATTGAATTTGCAAATGATATTTTGGTTACAACTGGGCTGATCGAGTGAGTTAAAGATCGAGTTTAGCACTGATTAGGATGAAAATCGAGGCCGACTACGCCTAAGGGGCTGTTTACCAAATTTTCTATTAAGTCCTGTATGGATAAATTTGTCTGTCTGGATAAAAGTCCGTCGTTGTTTACTTTTTTTTTATTAATCAACCGTCTTAACTAGTGGTGGCTAAATGGGCCTGATCCGGCCGGTTAACCGAAGCCCGACCCGGTGATGGACCGATCCGACCCAGTTACGTATCCGAAAGTCGTGACCGGTTACGGTATCTGAAAGATTTAGCGGCCCGGCCCGATCTGGCTCGGGACCGGTTGATGGACCTGTTATGGGCCCGACCCGACCCAGATCCGATTTAAAAAAAAAAAGAGAGTCATTTTATAGCCGTTAACTAGCCGTTGGGGACCATTTTTGACCCTTTTTTTGCCTCCTAACCCCCTAAAAACACTATAAATAAGTTGGGTGGTGCATGGGGTTAGACACCAAGTTACAAAACGCAAAAAACGTAAAAAACGCATACAATTCACATTTCTCGCTATATTCGTTTCACGCAAGTTCTAATATCTCTAGTTCTCTACTCTCAAGTCTCAGTTCTCAAGTTCTAATATCGTCCAATATCTCTAATATCTCTACTCCAAAATGGCCGGTGAACAAAACGACGAACAAATTGCCCAAGTTCTTGCCGAGCATGGACGAAAAGCCCCGGTTTGGAACAATTACAACATGGTGATCCTCACCAACGAAAAGAAAAAGGTGAAATGCAAACGTTGTGGAGCTCTCCTTATGGCGGAAGGAAATTCCACGTTAAGGCGACACGTCGAAAGTTCGTGCCCATCATTGAAATTGGGTGCCGATCCAAATCAACCGATACTTGACAATTCCGGTCAAATATGGACGTATGATGTCGAGTTGAACCGACAATTTACAACAAAATGTGTCATTCAATCCGGGTTGCCGTTTGGACATTTCGACAATCCTCACATTACGAACATGATCAAAGTCATGCTCCAACCACGCTACGAGAAGGTAAGCCGTCAAACTCCTAGACGTGATGCTTTAAAAACTTGGAAAATGGCTAAAAATGAAATGCGATAAATGTTTTCCTCCTTACCCAACAACGTTTCTTTAACGTGTGATGTATGGAGTGCACCATTCGGATTGCCACAATCTTATATATGCATAACAACACATTGGATTGAGCCGCAATCGTGGCAATTATGCAAACGTGTAATCACGTTTGAACCGTTTGGTTCGCCACATTCGGATGATCGTCAATTTTCTATAATTAAAAGAAAACTTCAATTTTATAATTTATATTCTAAAATTATTAGCATTTCGTTTGATAACGCTAGTAATAATACGACATGTGTAGACAAATTAAAGCTGGCTTTAACCCCTATTTTAAATGGGCAATTATTTCATACACGTTGTTGCACACACATAATAAATCTACCCGTTCAAGACATTTTAGGAAAATGTAGACGTATTTTAAATAAGTTTAGGGTTATGTTACGCCGGATTTTCACAAAAGGTAAAAAGTTGCCAAACGCATATAGACGATATGGCGAAGAGGTCGGTTTTCGTGCTTTGGGACCGACATTTGATATGCCGGTTCGATGGAATTTGTAGCACTTTAAAATTTCAACTTAATGAAAATCCGCTCAAACTCTTTCTATCTTTCTTTTGGAATTTGTCCTATAATGTTCCTATTGGATCGTTCAACTTACGAGAACCTTTAACCGAGAAAGAAAGATCGCATTTTCGATGTCCCAAAGGAGCCAAGCGACAATGCCCGACGACCTTGCCAAGGCCATTGTCGTTGGAGTCATTGTCGCCAAAGGGAGATGAGTTAGTGACAATGTCACTATCGCCAGGGCAATGTCGTCGGCGGGGAGTTTGACTATAAAAAGAACATCATCGATTTTTATTCTCATTTTCTGATTTTGGGAAGAGCTAGCTCGTTTTTCTCTGCTGATTTAGGGTAAGATCCATCCTCCCTCATCTCTCCTCATTAAATATCTTAAGCTACCTTACTCGTGAGCATTTATGATTGTTGCTTAGGTGGTTGTGGGCATTCCTTGTGAAGATTCTTCATCTTCAAGTGCTAGTGTCATCTCCTCCATTCTAGGGTTTTGCTAGGGTTTGATAAAACCCATATTGTGAGTACATCTTCAATCTTTAAAAATCTTATACATGTCAAAACCACGATTTTAGATTCCTAATCATCTTCTTGTTCATTTGTTCTTGTATAAATGATTTTGACCTAACTTTGTTTTTTTGGAGATTTTTAGTTTTCACTATTTTGAAATATGATGTAACATTCTATGTTTTGAACTATAAAATGTGGTTGTCTTCACATATTTGTGGGTAAATATCTAACTAAGGCACTTTAGCCATAGCTATGATTTTCACTAGATTATGAGAATCTTTTGGATGAAAGAATATTTTGATGAAAATGGAATTTATGAATGGTGGATAGTTTTATTGATAGTTATTGGACCGATCTTATGAAAGCAAGTAAACTATTTTATGGGAACATTTATATGAACTATATGTGTGATCATGGTTCTAGTCACAAGTGCAACTGTGACCAGCGTCAGACTATTACTAGTGGATCCATAGGTATAGAGTCGGCTTAATTTTGGGTTAAATCCCGTTTGTAGCTAGTTGAGACATTGGACCATAGGAAGGCAACTTGGTATGGTTATATGGGACCGAATATTAGCCGTGGGTCGTAAATGTAAATCCTAGCGAATGAGTATGACTAGGATCATTGGGTGCCCTCCCCCACATCTGAGTACGAGCCGGCGAGTTCGTGACCTTGATCCTAGTATGGTGAGCTCAATAACTTGGAGAGTGACCTACTTTTGTGTTCCGCCACGATTCTTGGAAATTGGGTCTCCCCCGTCATCAAAAGATGTATTTTGGACCGAAAGTTCTTCATGTGGTTATCGTTGTATTTTATAAATCAACTTATTGAAAGATCAATTATTTATTACACTTAAATCATTTCCAAATTATTTATATAAACTGTATGTTCTCACTAGGCATTAAGCCTAACACTTTTTCTCAAATGACGTGTATAACAGGTTCCCTTAGCGGTGGGTCGTCGAAGGTTTGAGTGATGAGCGTGGGTGCTTGAGGCATTTTTGGGATGATAGATATTTGGAGTCATGGTGTTCAAAGGATTTTAATATTTAGGGAATTGGCTTGACAACCAATTTAATCTAGATAGAACTTATTTAGATTAGTTTGTTGTCGATTTTTATATTCTTCTACAGGTTTTTGTAAACGCTATATTACATTTACCCGTTTGGGTGGTTTGCTCCAATTATAGACGTCATATTGCTGAATTTTCAAATTTTAAATTGACTCTAAATTTTAGGGTGTTAGACTTACAAAATGATGGATAATTTAATAAGACAAAGACAATATCTTACGACATTTTATCATTCATTACGCGGAGAACACTATTGGAGAACATGATTGACAAATGCTTGAAGGCTTACACGATATTTTGGGCGATTTCAAAACTGCAACAACTATGTTATCCGGAGTTTATTATCCAACAACCCCTCTACTTTTAAATCAACTATATATTTTGGCAAGTAAAATTTCACAATACGAAGACCATTACGATTTTGAAAGCTTGATAGAACAAATGAAAGCAAAATTGTTAAAATATTTTAACGAGATCCCGTTCACTTTTCTTTGTGCAGCAGCATTAAAGCTGTATTTAAATGTTACGGGTGTCGAAGTTTTAATAACACAAATATGTATGGCGTTTGGTTAAGATACACCTACAAATAGTACTTTTCAAGGGACCGCATATGACAATTTAATCATAATTTTCATGAATTATTTGATATTTATAAAACCTTTTATGGGGGAGGAAGCCAACAAACCTCCACAACTCCATTATTTTCACCGGGTTCTAGTTCTAGTTCTAGAGGCAAAAACTGGGCCGACTTAATGACAAATTTAATAAACGAGGTTTTAAATGAATCTAGTAAAAAATCTAGATTTGATGGGGGTGATTTGGGTGAATTAAATATTTACATATGTACTAATTTTATTGCTATATGCCCCACAGTCGTCGAAAATTATGAACAAAATAGATTTATTAGGATTTTGGAAAAAGAAACAACCTCAATTCCCGGTTTTGGCAGCTATGGCCCATGATATACTAACAATCCAAGCTAGTACCGTAGCTTCGGAGTCCGCTTTTTCTCTTAGTGGCAGGATCATATCGGCGCGTCGGACAAGACTAACCCCAGAGTCGGCGGAGTGCTGCATATGTTTGAAAGATTACTTAGATTACTCGAGGTGGATATAGACGAAGTGGAAGCAAATTTAGAAGAAAACGAAGTGGACCAAGGGCTAAGTACGCCGCCAACCACAACCGACGACGATGCTAGTAGTGTCGGCGACGTCTCACATTACGACGATAATGAAGACTACGACGTCGACCACCATGATCATAATATGGCTGTTGACCGACTTGAAAAGTACAGACTCTTCACGAGTACAATCCATACAATCCATGGGGTGAGGGGGGTTTGGATGTTTAATAAGTATGTTTTTTTATAATTGATGTAAAAACATTGAAAGTATAAATAAAACGTATTTTTAAAGTGTATTTGAGTGATCCAATTTTATTTTTTAAAGTTTATTAATTGATATAGTTAATTATATTAAAATATTTTATTTAAAAAAATAACCATTAACCGGTTTTGGGCCCGGCACGGGACCGAACCGGGACCGGTTACCCTTAACACTACCCGATTACCCGATATAGAGGCCTAAACCGTAACCGTCCCGGGACTGGTTGGGCTTGGCCCGGTTAAGGGCAGTACTGTAGCAGCCCAAGGAACGGTTGGGCCCGATCCAGCCCGTCCTGAGCCCGATTTTTGGCCACCACTAGTCTTAACAATAGAAATGACCGTTTTACCCATCAGTTCATTAGATAAATCTGTGAAATCTGGAAAGTCTAAACTAGAACCATGTCTAAAAAAATATGGAACTTCAAAAACAAAATCGAAATCAATCGGAATCTAGAACTTCAAAATTGAAATTGAAGTTTAGAAACTTCAAAAATGAAAAGGAGGTCGAACTTCCTATGAGGTCGAAGCTCAAATGAAGTCTAGAACTTCAAAAGGGTAGGAGAGGTAATTTTGTTGGCTGAACCTGGACAAGTCCACATCATGAGCTGTGCGAATAAGACGATTTTTTTCCATTAAGCTGCAAGTAAACATGCAACACCCGTAATTTCGATGTTATGTATAAAATAAATCTAGAGAAAGCAGTCGAGGAACGACCGAGAAAATGGTCGGTGGACAACCGAGAAAACGATCGGTGGACGACCGAGAAAACGGTCGAGGAACGACAAGGAAAACGGTCGGTACGAGTGTGGCTAAAGTGCCTAGCGAAAGTGACATATGTAACTTTTGCATGGCACTATCGCGGAGAGTATAAAACTCTCGGTACATCGCGTGAGAGTGCCTAGCGAAAGTGACATATGTCACTTTAGCTTGGCACTATCGCGGAGTAACACCTGTAATTTTCGGTAAGTAAAGGTCAACCGGATGTTTTTGCAACATGTATGTTAGAAGATGAATATGATTGAAAGAGACGATGAATATGCTGAAGGCTTGAGACTTCGATATATTGATTGAGAGAAAACGTACAATATGATAAAATAATAATGAGAGTGATAACCTAGACTAGAAGATACAAGATATTTATACAAAGACTATATGGGCCTGGGCCTTATACACACATGGGCCTGGTCCTTATAACATATATACACTAACATCCCCCCTCAAACTCAATCGGGAGAAGAATGAGCCAGATGGAGTTTGGAAACCTGATCACGAAACCGTCCTGGTAGATGAACTTTAGTGAAAATGTCGGCCGGTTGATCAATAGTTGAAATAGGAAGAAGCTGGATAGTCTTACGAGTCACGTGTTGACGAACAAAGTGACAGTCAATTTCAATATGCTTCGTTCGCTCGTGAAAGACATCCTTGTGAGCAATCTAAATCGCACTGTTGTTGTCACACCACAATGGAGTTGGAGAATGTTGAGGAGCCCCCATATCAGAGAGTAGCCAGCGTAACCACACAAGTTCTTGAGCCGTGTCAGCTAGTGCTCGATACTCAACTTCAGTACTGGATCGAGCTGTTAGAGATTGTTTCTTGCTCCGCCAAGATATGAGTGAGTCTCCAAGAAAGAAACAGTAGCCGGTAGTGGAGCGACGATCAGTCATGTCACTGTCCCAATCAGCATCAGAAAAGCCTCGCAAAGTCAATGATGATGTGGATGTAAAATGAAGACCGTGAAACATGTTCCCTTTTAAATATCGAAGGATGCGCAGGACAGCAGCATAGTGATCAGAACAAGGTGCAGACATGAATTAACTTACGGTATGAACATCATAGGCAATGTCAGGTCGAGTCACTATCAGGTAGACAAGTGACCCCACTAACTATCGATATAAAGTAGGATCACGCAGAGGAGGTCCAACATTCGGAGCCAAATGAAGGTTGTGCTCAAGAGGAGTGGATGCAGTTTTGTTGTCAGTAATCCCAACTTTTGACAAGAGATCTGAGGTGTATTTGGCTTGACAAAGATAAATTCCCGATGGATCTGAGAGCACCTCAAGATCAAGAAAATAGTGTAAAGAGCCAAGATCCTTTATCTCAAAACAGGAGCTGAGAGATGTCTTGAGATTAGCTATGCCTGTAGAGTCACTCATATCATCCACATACAAAAGAAGTAAGATTGTGCCAGCCTCAGTGGTCCGAGTAAACAGTCCTGAATCATAGTTGTTGGGTGAGAAACCCAGAGAGGTGACTGTGGAACTGAACTTCTCAAACCAAGCTCGCGGAGCTTGCTTGAGTCCATAAAGGGCCTTCCGAAGACGACAAACATGACCTTATGAAAGTCGAACGCCTGGATAAGGTGTCATGTAGACTTCCTCAGATAAGTCACCGTTCAAGAAGGCATTCTTAACATCCATCTGAAAGAGAGGCCATTGTTTTGTAGCAGCGATGGCTAGGAGACTACGAACAGAAGTGACTCGAGCAACAGGTGCAAATATCTCCTCATAATCAATGTCGTACTCTTGATTGAAGCCCTTTGCCACCAGGCGAGCTTTGTACCTATCAATAGAGCCATAAGATTTTGTCTTGATTTTGAACACCCATTTGGAACCAATGGGTGACTTGCCCGGTGGAAGAGGAACAGAGTCCCATGTCTGAGCTTTTTCAAGAGCCTGAAGTTCCTCATCCATAGCTTTCTGCCAATCAGGATTAGAGGAGGCTTCCTTGTAGGAAGCAGGTTCATGATTTGACAACAGAGTAACATAAACATGATAATCATGGAGATGAGAAGGAACCTGTCTTACCCGATCTGATCGTTTAACATTCGGAGATTGATTCGTTCCAGGAGCCAAAGACTCAGCAAGCAGCTTAGATGTTGGTTGTGCGGATGGAGCAGATGATTGATGTTGATTAGGAAAACTATGAGATGCAGGTGGTATAGGGGTAGGAGACTCTGAAGGAGAGGCAGAGTCAGAAGATGTTTGAACACTTGGCGGAGAAGAATGAGTCCAATGAGACGATGTGATGTCAGATTGGAGTGAGTCCAATGAAACGGAAGCATCAGTAAAGAACGGAGCGGTGAAGGTAGGGGACTTACTAAACTTGGATATAGAAGAAAAAGGAACATGTTCCCAGAAGGTAACATGACGAGATATACGAAGACGCTGGGAGATAGGATCCCAGCAGCGATAACCCTTGTGCTCAATACCATATACAAGAAACCAGCAAAGTCTGGAGTGAGGTTCAAGTTTGGTATGTTCATGAGATTGTAACTAAACAAAACAAGCACTACCCCATACTTTTAGAAGTTCATAGGCAGGGGTGACCTCATGAAGAGCCTCATAAGGAGACTTATTATTAAGGATGGGAGTAGGATGACGATTGATAGTATAAACTGCAGTGAAAGCAGCTTCACCCCAAAAACGTTCTGGACATTTAGCAGAAATGAGAAGAGTGCGAACCGTATCAAGAATATGACGGTGTTTGCGTTCGGCATGACCATTTTGAGGAGATGTGTCGGGACAGGAGTACTGAGAGAGAGTCCCCTGAGATTGAAGAAAGGAGAGAAGAGAGGACTCTTTGTATTCCATAGCATTGTCAGCTCTAAGAATCTTTAAAGATTTTGAGAATTGGGTGTGAATCATCTGAGCAAACATAATATAAATTTTAGGTAGTTCCGAACGATGTTTCATGAGATATATCCATGTGAAACGTGTATGATCATCAATAAATATAACAAAATATCGAGCACCCCCCATGGATGGATGTGGTGCTGGTCCCCATACATCAGAATGAATAAGATCAAAAGAAGAAGTAGAATTAAATTCATTCGTTTCGAAAGATAAAGCATGGTGTTTGCCAAGTTTGCATGATAAACAAGAAATATTGTTAGTTGATACACAATTTCCTAACACTCCTAAATTAGCTAATGATTTTATTCTGGCTAGAGATAAGTGACCTAGCCGGGCATGCCACAAATCAAAAGAAGAAGTGCTGGAAACTGAGGCAACAAGACTTGAAGAGGGTAATGAAAGACGAAGGTAGACCACTTCAATCATCCGTCCAACTTTACGGCCGAGTCCAAGGATCTGCTTGGTCTTTGGATCCTGTACAACACAACCAGAAGAATGAAATAAAATGATCAAATTAGATTCGAGAAGTTGCGCAATCGAAACTAAGCTCAGGGATAGTTTCGGAACATTTAGAACATCCGGTAATTGTATATGAGGAGCGGAGACATTTCCACTAAAGGAGACCGGTAGGCCAGTGTTGTCAGCAGTTCGTACTGACGCAAAATGCTGAGGTGATTTCTTAGAAACAAAACCATCAGTGCAGGGTGTCATATGATTGCAACACCCAGAGTCAAAAAGCCATAAGTTACCTGACGTAGCTGAGTGTGGCGAATTCATACCCATAGCACCAGACATGATCTGCTCCATGAGTTCCTGATTGCGGCGCATCAGTTCCATTAGGTCAGGTGAGGAGACAAAAGAAACCTCGTTATCAGCGACAGTAGACCCAACAACAGCGTGAGTCCGGTTCTAAGGGCAGTGTGCTTTGAGTTCTTAGGGCAGTCAGACTCATAATGGCGCGGATGAGTGATGCCACACCTACGGCACTTGCGAATAGAACAATCAAGGAGAAGATAAGCATTAGAATGGCAAAAAGCACACTCAGATGTGTTCGTATTTCCTACAGATTTGTTATGGTTGCTGTTGGTCCATTTACCTTTGGACTTGGGATGAGATGTGTAGAGAACGCTATCAGTAGCAGGCATCGGTGAGCGCATGTGAAGACGAGTTTCTTCACTTAACAATTCTGATATGGCTTCTTCAAGAGTGGGTAGGGGTTGCCTATGAAGAAGAGAAGCACGAACATTCTCAAATTTATCTGTAAGACCCATCAGAATGGTGATCAAATGTAGCTGGTTGAAGTAGGTTGTGAACTGTTGAGCGGTTTCATAAAAAATTTGTGGTGCTCCAAGACTTATATGATCTCTGAGAGACTGAATTTCAGAGATATAAGAGTTTACGGATTGATCAGGAAGCTGACGTTTGTTCTGAAAGGTAGTCCACAGTTGATACTGATGAGATAGGCCCGATGACGTGTACCGCTTGGCGAGAAAATCCCAGAGACTTTTGGCGGTGACATAGCCAAGAAACTGTTGGTTGATCTCAGGAGTAGTGGAGGCATTAATAAAACCCAGAATACAAGCATTATTGATGTCCCACTCATTCATGCGTTTGGCAAAATCAACAGCATTCTCAGTTGCTGCCTGAACTGGAAGTTTGGATGCACCAGTAACATAGGTGTAAATCCCATGAGATTTTAGCAGAATTGTCATATGGTGATGCCACAGGATGTAGTTTCTACCATTGAAAACAACCGAGATGTGATTTGAGTGACTGAGATTGGCAGCCATGGATGTGACGAGAAACTGTTCAGAATTGCACGACCTGTATCGACCGGTCTGATGTTGCGACCGGTATGGACCGGTATAAGGTTGCGACCGGTATGGAGTTGGCCGGACCTGGGTGTCGACCGGTATTAGCGACCGGTATGCGTCGACCGGACAAGTGTAACGACCGGTATGGTGTTTACGACCGGAGTTCTTCCGATCTGCGGCTAGGGTTTCGATTTCGACTTGATTCGAAGGCGACGAGAGATAGAGAGGGCGGCGACGATCGACTGCGGCACGGATGATTTACACAGTAAAATCGATGAACAGTGAAATCGATGAACAGTGAAATCGATGAACAGTAAAATCGATGAACAATAAACAGTGATGATGATTGAAAGGAACGATGATGATGATGATGATGAGAGTGCAAGCAAACCTACAACTCTGATACCATGTTAGAAGATGAATATGATTGAAAGAGACGATGAATATGGTGAAGGCTTGAGACTTCGATATATTGATTGAGAGAAAACGTACAATATGATAAAATAATAATGAGAGTGATAACCTAGACTAGAAGATACAAGATATTTATACAAAGACTATATGGGCCTGGGCCTTATACACACATGGGCCTGGGCCTTGTAACATATATACACTAACAATTTAGATGGTGGTATTTGTGTTGGAAAAATATTACTTTCATTTCCTAAGAGTTTCGGGAGTGTTGGCATAGTACAAGTCGAGTTTCGGGGCTTGGTACGGGTCTGACTACAATGATCGGCAACTATGACATGGCCATAGTCGCACTGGCAAAGTAGCAGCCAAGGGGGAGCCTTCTGGACCATTTGAGCGACAATGACATGCGACAATGACATGTCAAAGTCGCATGGCATTGTAGCACAATGGTACCAGACTTGTTAAAAGTCGGATTTTCAACCTCATTCTTCATTTCTTCATAACTCTCTCATTTCTACTCCATTTTGGCGATTCAAGTTGCTATGGTTTCGTTTTTGAGAGATTTTCAAGGTTAGATTGTTATTTTTGGGAATATATAAGAGTATTCGGTGGTGGGTTGGAAGCAAAGATCAAGTGCTCATCATCATCACCTCCATCTTCAAGAATTTTGGGGTTTTCTAGGTTTTCACCAAAACCTAAGTGGTGAGTTCATCCTACTAGTTTCTAAACATTGTTATAAGTTATAAATTCTCCATTGATGATTTCCTAGTGTTTGGTTTCTCAAATTTTGGATTTGATGATTTTGGAGAATTTAGGTCAAAATTAGGGTTTTGATATAAAATGTTTGGGGATCGATTCTAAATGGTTGAACATGATTACTTATGGTTGGGAACTTGTGGATCTAGGTTTTTGGAAGATTTGGCTTGATGATTCAGATTTCTTCAAGGAAGCTCAAGTTGGGGTAAAATCTAAATTTAGCCTAAATCTAGCAAGGTGAGTTTAAGTTGATTTGTGAAAACGGTGTACATGCCAAAAATGTCAATCTTTAAATGTTTATATGTTTTACATGGAATTATTAACCGTTGATTCATTTGATGAGTTTTGACTATTTGAAATGTCTAACTTTATAAACTTGTAAAACACCGTATTTGGGATTTTAGGCATTTTGATAAATGAATCATAAATATTGGCATTTTAATGATTCGTTTTATAAAGGTAGATTTTTGAGTATCAAAGTACTTTTATTGTGTGTTTTTGAAGAAATGCTTGATTTTGTGTTATGGGACACTTTTGAAAGAATAAATAGTATAAACTCACTTGAGAAATGTTTTGTCCAATCCAAACTACGTTGGAGTTATTTATATATTTTGGAGCATGGGTTTACGTTTGATTTCATTTTATTATTTTGTTACAATTGGAATTTCGATTGTTGAGCCTATGGCTCGGTTTGGACCTCGTTGAGTCTTGGGGAAAATCGTCCAGGTTTTGATAGCTCAATGAGCATTTGGTCATTATTTGCATTTACTGCATCTTATTTGAAAATTACATTTTTTGAATGTGTTAGTTTATTCGGTTGGAGTCATGTAATGTTTTTAACTAGTGCAATGGATCTATATGCACGGTGTTCTTAATGTCCCGTTTTGGACAAGTTCACCACTTTGGCACGGAATAGGCATCGGGTCACCATGGTAAGTAAGGTGTGGACCTATATGGTCGGACAGCGTCCCATGGGCAGTAAGGTGTAATTCCAAATGTGCTTGTATGTTTTGTGTGGATTTGGATACCTCAAAGTATAGATCTTGAGGGGTTGAATTTGAGTCTCCACAGGCAAAAGATCTAGAGGGGTTGAGCTCGATATATCTTATGAGTATAATCCATACATTTTGGTTTTCTGCATAGTCATGTGACCTACTTTTGTGTTCCGTCATGTGTATTGTAATTGGGTCTCCCCCGTCACCGAAAGGTGTTGTTTTGGGTATAGAGTTTTATAATCCATGTTTTCGGTGATGTTTTGAGTATGGGTCGTTATCCATATTATGTGGTTTTGGGGTAATACACTTTATCCTTGTTTTGGATATTTTGGATGATAGAGTTTACCCATGTTTTCAGTATTCGATTATTAAAGTATCAGTTATGTTTTAAGTGGATTTTGGGTTCTGGATTTATATTCGAGAGAACGTTTTGTTTTGTGGTTTTAATCACGAAGATGGTGAATGTTGAAAAAGAGATTACTTTTGTACTTAATGTATTTCATTTTAGAAATCACGATTTAAATAACATTCTTAAAGTTATTGTTTATATGTCTATAAGGAAAACTCTTGAGCTCACTAGGCGTTAAGCCTAATCTTTTTATTTGTCGGCATGCACATCAGGTTCTGGTTGGGAATGGTTCTAGCAATGCTATGAGGAGATGAGTACTAGTTTTACTCAAGGGTTAGTAGTTGGTGAAGTCTTCCGCATTTTAGAGATAGTGACTGTTATTGGATTTTTAGTAACATTCGTCCCTATTATAGACTGTGTACAAAAGATTGAAATGTGTTTATTGAAGTTAAACCTTAAATTGTTGTTGTAGATGAATCAGTTATCGATGTATTTAGAAAATTTTAAATTAGTTGTTATTTCCATATTTGAGGGTGTTACAAGTTGGTATCAGAGCATAAGTTTTAGAGAATTAGGTGTTGATTTCGAATACCTAGAATCAAACTAGCGTTCTTCTAAGTATGTGATAGTAAGATTGCACTACTAGAAACCCTAAGATAAGATATTTTGGGGTCGATAAAGTCACTAGAATCGGGAATCATGACGAGGGTAGCAAGGATAATCATGTATGGTACGTTCATAATTGTACCTGGCCAGTGTTGTGGTGAATTACATGTTTCATGTGTGTGCTTGAACCATCCTTATGTGAGGATCGATGGGGTAGTGGATGAGTTTCCGAGGAGTAGTGTCTTGAAGAAGCTAATGTTTATAGTGCGGTCACTTGTAGTGACGGTTAAGAATGAGGAATACATTAAGTCGACCATTTTGGGTCGGGGCAATTGGTTGAAGTAGAACCATAGGCTTATTGAATCGACCTTATTCGAGGAGAAATTGTAAGGTGAACGGATGAAACATTTGATTATTGCTTTAAGATATTTTAAGCATCCGGATGACAATAGTACGACTGGGAAATTGAGGAGCGTGATTTCGAGATGTTGAGTGACGACCAAATTCATGCACGAAGTTTATTTCTAAAATAAGTTTGCATCAATTGTTTCTCATGTTCTCAAATCATAAAGTGAGTTAGATTATGAAATCTTGGAAAAATATTTAACACGCACCAGATTTTAAACCGTGAGTTTAAACATGCATGAAATTGTTTTATTGCACATGATTGCAAATTTTTATTGAAGATCTCTTCATCCCCGTTTCTTGTCTAACGCTTTCGGATATCGTAATATCCATGTTCTAATGTTATTTGGAGTATTGGGCAAGTAACTGCGAGATTTTAACCTTGACATTGGATCTTCTCCACGTATGTTAAGGTTTTAAAGGAAAAGTTATTCCCATGTTTTTGCGTATGAGTTTTATTGAGAAGTTTAGTCTGTACGAGTTTTGTTGAGTTTTTGGGTATTATTTTACGATGTTTTCCGACGCATGAGTGAACTTTGAAATGTGTATGCTTTAATTTTGATGCATGTAAATTTATGAGTTTTATTGAGCGTTATGTCTCATGCGAGTTTTGTTGAGGGGTGTCACTTTATATCACAATGCGAAAAAGAGGAATTTTTGGAATTATGACATTTTAGTCGCAACTTTTTTATGCTATTTGATTATTGGGAACAAAGATTTTGGCACCATTTGATTTTTGAGTGTCGACGGGTTTCATTGAGTTTTGTGGAAAATTTTGTTGGGTCTTATGGAATTCTATTTTATGACGTTTTGTGTTGTGTAGATGAACTTTGAAACACGTATACTTGAATTATTGTGTGCGTTAACTTATGAGTTTTGTTTAACATTTTTGTCTCATGCGAGTTTTGCACATGTCTTTTTGCAACCGTATGAGACTTCTTGAGAGTTTTGTTAGGAGATGTTATTCTAGATGTTATTTTGGAAGTGTCAATATCGTGTGATTTCTCTTTTGGGTTTTATACAAATGTGTTTCGTTGTATGCTATTTAGTATTCGAATTGATTTATACGGTTGGTGTGAGTAAGCATATGAAGGATTTATGATGGTTCGTGTCGAACTTTCGCTTTAAACATTCTTCGGTTGTTGATTTTACTGTTATTGTTTCACGCAATGCTTTATATTGTTTTGCTGGTATGCATGGCATTGTAGCCCCTATTTTGGGACAAATAGCATTTTTTTCGTACGACCTAAAGTTTGAAATCAAACTAAATTATTGTATGTTTGACCAAATCGCATGCTTCTATCATCTTGCTAAGTTTGGGAAATAAATTGATATATGCCAATCTTTTTGGAAATTTTATTCCATGACATTTTATGTTTAAAGCAGAGAATTTTGGGGGCTTAAATTTGTGAAGTTCCCCTTTTGGAATTGGTACAAACATTTTTGCACATTATTTTAATGCAGAAAATTATTATACGTATGGTTCTAGGATTATGTAACCCGAAAATTGCAAATGGAATAACACACAAGTATACATGCTAAACCACTATTGTTTGAAACAAGTAATAAAGTGGTACAAAGTACCGAATATCGATCCACAGGGACGGTAAAGAAAGGATTTCTAACAAGTCAAAGTTAAAGTAAGATTTCAGATGATGAATTGGAAGGAATGATCTTTGAGTGAGTTGACAACTTTGAAATGGATTTAAAACAGTAAAGGAAGTGCATGGGTGTAAGTTCAGGATGGAGTTTAGCTACAGTGTGTTTAGGTAGACTGCTGCAGCATGAAGCTGCAACATTGGTTCTCGACCTTACTACTGAACTGAGAAGCCCTCTTTCAAGGTGCAGATGAGACTATGTACTGGAAGCTCCACGCATTCGGGAGACCAACCAATGTCGTGCAAATCTTACTGCTCTTTTCATGTAGTTCACAATCCCAAAGGATTGATACGGTATTACCTACTATAGCACTCCGATGTTCTAAAATTTACGTTGTCTTGAATGCAAGTCCAACTCATCTAAGTGGAACAACATTCGTCACTTTGTCAAGAAACACTCAGATGAAACTTAGGAACATAGGGTGAATAGCAAGGAGGATGGCTGATAGCTAAAGCAATCTTCCACTATCACAAAGGCCTTTATCTCTCAACCCTTACTTACACCCAAGCTAGGGGTATTAGCCCATCATCGCTTGAAAATAAATACAAAACATAAATGTAAATGCGAAATGTAAAGACATGTAATATAAAGTTCCAAAAGATTACTTAGATTAAAGAAAATAAAAGATGACAATAGCTACTAAGTAGTTTAGAAAACCACCTAGTTGTTTCCCTTGTCAAATAAACTACAAAATATTAAAGCTAATGTTTACTTGCAAAAGCAAGCTTCAAGTTGTGTCTAAACTACTGAAATTAAGCTCCTATTTATACAAGGGGAGGGCATCTAAAGGGCATCTAATGTCAAATACAAAGTACAAATATTCCTTTAACCAATGGTCTTTACCCAAAGTGTAATGGGTTTACAAGATGCTTTCTTTAACATGACCATAATATTATTATATTCTTCAAAAGATGCCTTCAGCTCTAGCTTGCAAAACAGATCCAGGTGGAGGGAATCTGATTCCTTTGCAAAAAGTTTATGAAGTGACGTCTTGTACTTGCTGAAACTGCGATCATGCTGTAGCCTCCTGCTGCAGCAAACCAAACAGTTACATTCTTCTAAAAATCAGCACAAACATTGGATCTTCCTCTTACTTAGCTCCAAACTACAATAAAGGATAAAAACAGGCAAAAAGACTCAAATTTGGTGATTGGGAGACTAAAAATAAGAGCAAATGTAAAACAAATAAGTGCTTAGAACGTGACAAGTTATGCACTTATCACATCCCCACACTTGAATTGTTGCTTGTCCCCAAGCAACGCAAATAACAAATAAAAAGACTCAATATGCGCGAAAAAAATTGAGTGATAGAGGTCAATAAACTCAAACAAATACGATAGCCTATCCTAAATATAAGTTCATCCAAACCGCAAGTTTTAGTACCATAAGCCAAGATTCAAGCTTCCTTTTGTTAGACAAACACCATCTTTTAAACACATAATCATTAGGACTTTTATGCGGGCCTTTAACTTTTTGTCCTCAATTCTCTTTCTCAAACTGCCTTTAAGTACTAGTTTGTATGTTGTAGCACATAATATAGGTGTTGCAGCATGTTTTATATTTTCTGCTTTGACATTTGTTGTCTACACTCATTCTTTTCGAGCTTATTTTATGCTCCTTGATCTTTTCTGCATAGGAGTGAAATATTCTCTCCCCACACTTGAATTTCTCAATGTCCTCATTGAGGATCACAATAAGCTTATGTTCAAAGGTGCAAAGGAAAAAAATTGTATGGCTTGTGTTTAAGAAAGATGGCCTAAATCATATTCTACGTTTATCAAAAATGGGTGCCAAGTTGCTGCCCTGGAAGACCTTGCTTGGTTCTAGTATAAAACTTAGGATGGATTAAGAACCAAAAAAATTGTTCGGGCCATGGTTTGCAAAAAAAAATTATTAGTGACTACCGCTCAGACTCAAAAGAATGTATTTAAAAATTTACCGACTCATAGATCCTAAAAGAAAAAAAAGAAAAGAAAATGAACACTATGGAGCTGAAGTTAAGAGAAATTGGACCCGTCCTACTCGTGATGAGTAAGTGTTGTTGCAACTTTTGTCCTTGGTTTGACGGATGTTTCTCTTTCCACTTATGTTTCCACACTTTTTTCAACACGTCTTTTCCTTCTTCATCAGGACAAACATATTCAACGTAACAAACGGGGGAACATTCTTCATTCTCATCAAGGTATCTTGTTGCATGAAGCATGTTGAAGGTGATTTCACGATTATGCATATCAATGAGTTCTTTGAATGGTAACTCATCTTCTTGATTTTTCAGCCTTGGAAGGTGAAGTTCATAGGATGGAAGATCTGGAACATGACTCACACCTTTGCGATCTGGGTTTTGACTGAAGGATGAATGAGTGGCGGTGGTCTTTGCCTCTGTTGGTGTTGTAGCAATAGGATTAAGGCATAACAGACTTGTTGCAGCATCACTCTATACAAATGATTTCTTTTTTACTTCATCTGGGAATAACAATGGGAAGTCAGATATGTTAGGAATAGATGCAATAACCTCTATACCTCTTTTTCCTACTGGTTGGGTGGGAAAACTAACAACATCAGGGGTTGTTGCTGTAACATCAAAAATAGTTGTTACAACAACTGTAAATGTTGCTGCAACATCTGTTTCAGTTTGTTTTTCAGGAAAAATCAGTAGGTCTTCTAAGTTAGTGTCTTTTACAAGATCCTCTTCATCAAACATAGTCACAACCATTTTATGTTCTCTCTCATTCTCATCAAGTTTTTCGGTCTCACTAGGGATGGTTCCACTAGACCTATTTCTCACCTCACGAGTTAATTTTCCAACTTGAGTTTCTAGATTTCTTATGGTTGCTTATGTGTGATTTATGAAATATTTCATCATTGTTTCCACTGACGTGGAAGAATCAGGTAGTGGGTGGGCTTGGTTATTTTGAAAAACTGGATGAGTGGAATGTTGTTGAAACATTGGTTGGTGACTGTAAAAATCACTAGGATGATGATTTTGAAAACCTAAGGGTCCTTGTGGTTTACTAACTTGTTGGTTCAAGGCCTGAGTATTCCAAGAAAATTTCGGGTGTTGCATCCACCCTTCGTTATAATTTTGAGAATAGTCACCTCCCTAGCATGGTTACCAAAATAGTTGAATGAATCTGGGTTGGATGGACATTGCTCAAATAGATGTCCTCTTCCACATAACACACATGTTACAACATTAACAACAGGATATGATGTTGCTGCAACAGACTGCCATCGTTCATGTTTTTTTTAACATTTTAGCCATATATGTGAGTTGTGCTGCAAGTGCACTATATGCATCTGTTTCACGTGTCCCAATTGTTTGTTGTTGTATTAATGTATGTGGATCATTCCAATAAAGATGATTATTTGAGATCCTTTCAAGTATGTCAAGTCCCTCATTATAGGTACAAGCTGTGAAAGCTCCTCTTGATGCAACATCAAGCATTTGCTTTGCAACGGTGGTTAAACCATTGTAAAATGTCTCTAGCTGAATACAATAAGGAATGCCATGGTTAGGGCATTTTCTCAATAACTCTTTATACCTTTCCCAAGTATCAGGCAGTGCTTCATCGTCCATTTGTTTAAAAAGAATTATCTCATTTATGGACTTAGCTTGTCTGGTGGGAGGAAAATACTTTTTCAAAAAGCTCTCTACAAGATCATTCCAAGATACAATGGAACCTTCTTGTAAAGAGTTAAACCAATACTTTGCTCAATCCCTTAGAGAAAATGTAAACAACTTCAACCGTAAGGCATCATTAGAAACTCTAGGGATTTTAAAAGAATCAGTTATTTCCATGAAAGATTTTAAGTGCAAATGAGGGTCTTTAGATGGCAAACCACTGAACTGGCCATTAATTTGCAACATCTGAAACATGACAGGCTTGAACTCAAAGTGAGTTGCCTCAATGTGTGGTCTTAGTATCCCATAATTTAATTGACTAAAATCAAGAATAACATAGTCCAAGATTCCCCTATCCCGAGAATCAGCAATGCTTATGATGTTCTCCATTAAAGTAACAGTAACAGGTGGTAGAAAAACCAAACTTTAAAAATGACTAAAAAAAATCCTTAGCTTTGGCCATCCCCGGCAACGGCGCCAAAAACTTGGTTCTTGGATTATGTAACCCGAAAATTACAAATGGAATAACACGCAAGTATACATCCTAAACCACTATCGTTTGAAAGAAGTAATAAAGTGGTACAAAGTACCGGATATCGATCTACAGGGACGGTAAAGTAAGGATTTCTAAAAAGTCAAAGTTAAAGTAAGATTTCAGATGATGAATTGGAAGGAATGATCTTTGAGTGAGTTGACAACTTTGAAATGGATTTAAAACAGTAAAGGAAGTACATGGGTGTAAGTTCAGGATGGAGTTTAGCTATAGTGTGTTTAGGTAGACAGCTGCAGCATGAAGCTGTAACATTGGTTCTCGACCTTACTACTGAACTGAGAAACCCTCTTTCAAGGTGTAGATGAGACTATGTACTGGCAGCTCCACGCATTCGGGAGACCCAACCAATGTCGTGCAAATCTTACTGCTCTTTTCATGTAGTTCACAATCCCAAGGGATTGATACGGTATTACCTACTACAACACTTCGATGTTCTAAAATTTACGTTGTCTTGAATGCAAGTCCAACTCATCTAAGTGGAACAACATTCGTCACTTTGTCAAGAAACACTCAGATGAAACTTAGGAACATAGGGTGAATAGCAAGGAGGATGGCCGATAGCTAAATCAATCTTCCATTATCACAAAGGCCTTTATCTCCCAACCCTTACTTACACCCAAGCTAGGGTATTAGCCCATCATCGCTTGAAAATAAATACAAAACATAAATGTAAATGCGAAATGTAAAGACATGTAATATAAAGTTCCAAAAGATTACTTAGATTAAAGAAAATAAAAGATGACAATAGCTACTAAGTAGTTTAGAAAACCACCTAGTTGTTTCCCTTGTCAAAGAAACTACAATTAAACTAAATATTAAAGCTAATGTTTACTTGAAAAAGCAAGCTTCAAGTTGTGTCTAAACTACTGAAATTAAGCCCCTATTTATACAAGGGGAGGGCATCTAAAGGGTATCTAATGTCAAATACAAAGTACAAATATTCCTTTAACCAATGGTCTTTACCCAAAGTGTAATAGGTTTACAAGTTGCTTTCTTTAACATGACCATAATATGATTATATTCTTCAAAAGATGCCTTCAGCTCCAGCTTGCAAAACAGGTCCAGGTGGAGGGAATCTGATTCCTTTGCAAAAAGTTTATGAAGTGACGTCTTGTACTTGCTGAAACTGCGATCATGCTGTAGCCTCCTGTTGCAGCAAACCAAACTGTTACATTCTTCTAAAAATCAACACAAACATTGGACCTTCCTCTTACTTAGCTCCAAACTACAATAAAGGATAAAAACAGGCAAAAAGACTCAAATTGGTGATTGGGAGACTAAAAATAAGAGCAAATGTAAAACAAATAAGTGCTTAGAACGTGACAAGTTATGCATTTATCAACGTACACGACATAAATTAATACCTGTTAAGACCATAGTGGTCCATTTGAAAAGTTGTTGTGTGCCATTTGTTATTGTCATTTTTAGCTTGAGTAATAGTCAAATGTGGCGTTTGTGACCAATTTTGCACAACTACCGAGTGATTGATAGTGAAATTTTTACACATATGATTAATTGTTATAAAGATTTGCGTTTGAAAGTTTTATAAAATTTCAAATTGGCATATTAGTTTGAAAAACCTTGAACTCATTAGGGCTATAGATTTAAACCCCTATCATGAAAGAAGTTGTAATGAGGGACTAGAGAAGTCCTTGGGAATTGAAGCATCAGATGATTCGACTTGTGGTCAGTTTTGAGTTGTGGATTACAGCCTTATAAGTAGGTTCACGTATGAATAATCGAGGTATTAGATTTATGGCTTCTCCCAGTTAATTAAGAGGTGATCCTTCTGCTTCGGTAAATCTGCGGATTAAGCCTTTTGTGTGGATGCTTGCTTTTGGTTGGATATGAGTTGCTGGGTTGATTGTTCGACATCATGCATGTGTTGGGGGTGTGCCACCCGGGTGAGTCTTTAGTAATAAAGGAAGTATTGTGGTTCGTTTGTTAGAGATGTAAGATTGGGAATTTTAGTGCCATGTTAGGTGTCAACTTTAATTCGGCAATACAAATTTGGAATGAAATATTTGACGGTATATATATACCTACGTTTTCAATATGACCATTTTGATTTTAGGCGTCGACTTGTTCTTTTGTGGTCAATGAATGTTTGGAGTGTTGAAGTATTCTCGTTGGACCATAAAGAATGTTAGCCTCCCAGTGACAGAACTTTAAGTAGATTAGAAGTTGGTAATTAAGTAGTGATGAATAGGATTTTCTTGACATGGTAAAGATTTTATCAGACCGAACGTTTGATGAGGAAGTATAGTTCCGAGTTGCGCAATTGCCCATTTTGGATAAACCGACTCCCTGGAGAGCATAATGGCAAGTCCCTGGAAGGAAGGCCTTACCGTTAATGAGGGTGAATTATTAAGGAATTTTGGGAATTATTTGGGCTTGGGGATTGATCTTTGGAATACGGTTGCAGAATTGTGTTGAAATGGGAAGAATTAGTCAATGGAAAGTGGAGGTCACTAGCTGCCCTTGAGGTAGTACGTGTCACCCAAGGTTGGGAGACAACAGTAGTCTCGTGGGTAGAAGCTACTCTAGTAAGTTAAGCGTACACTCGGAATATAAGAGTAATGTACCTAAGGGGACACATGTCGTGAGTATCAACATAAAGTTTATTGTGATTTTTCTAGCAAGTGGAATTTGAGACAACTACTCGTAAACAGAGACAGTATATTAATAGGGAAACCTTAAATGGGAAACTAGATTTCGAGGACGAAATCTCTTTTAAGGTTGGGAGAATTGTAACACCCGTAATTTTTGGTAAGTAAAGGTCACCCGGACGTTTTTGCAACGTGTAGATGGTGGGATTTGTGTTGGGAAAATATTACTTTAAGTCCCTAAGAGTTTCGAGAGTGTTGGCATAGAAAAAGTCGAGTTTCGGGGCTTGATACGGGTCCGACTACAATGACCAGCGGGCAAAGTAGCAGCCAAGGGGGAGCCTTCTGGACCATTTGAGCGACTATGACATGTGACAATGACATGTCAAAGTCTCATGGCATTGTAGCACAATGGTACTAGACTTGTTAAAAGTCGGATTTTCAACCTCATTCTTCATTTCTTCATAACTCTCTCATTTCTACTCCGTTTTTGGCGATTCAAGTTGCTATGGTTTCGTTTTTGAGAGATTTTCAAGGTTAGATTATTATTTTTGGGAATATATAAGAGTATTTGGTGGTGGGTTGGAAGCAAAGATCAAGTGCTCATCATCATCACCTCCATCTTCAAGAATTTTGGGGTTTTCTAGGTTTTCACCAAAACCTAAGTGGTGAGTTCATTCTCCTAGTTTCTAAACTTTGTTATAAGTTATAAATGTTCCATTGATGATTTCCTAGTGTTTGGTTTCTTAAAATTTGGATTTGATGATTTTGGAGAATTTAGGTCAAAATTAGGGTTTTGGCCAAACTGGGGATTTTGATATAAAATGTTTGGGAATCGATTCTAAATGGTTGAACATGATTACTTATGGTTGGGAACTTGTGGATCTAGGTTTTTGGAAGATTTGGCTTGATGATTCAGATTTCTTCAAGGAAGCTCAAGTTGGGGTAAAATCTAGATTTAGCCTAAATCTAGCAAGGTGAGTTCAAGTTGATTTGTGAAAATGGTATACATGCCAAAAATGTCAATCTTTAAATGTTTATATGTTTTACATAGAATTATTAACTGTTGAGTCATTTGATGAGTTTTGACTATTTGAAGTGTCTAACTTTATAAACTAGTAAAACACCGTATTTGGGATTTTGGGCATTTTGATAAATGAATCATAAATATTGGCATTTTAATGATTTGTTTTATAAAGGTAGATTTTTGAGTATCAAAGTACTTTTATTGTGTGTTTTTGAAGAAATGCTTGATTTTGTGTTATGGGACACTTTTGAAAGAATAAATAGTATAAACTCACTTGAGAAATGTTTTGTCCAATCCAAACTACGTTGGAGTTATTTATATATTTTGGAGCATGGGTTTACGTTTGATTTCATTTTATTATTTTGTTACAATTGGAATTTCGATTGTTGAGCCTATGGCTCGGTTTGGACCTCGTTGAGTCTTGAGGACAATCGTTCGGGTTTTGATAGCACAATGAGCGTTTGGTCATTATTTGCATTTACTGCATCTTATTTGAGAATTACATGTTTTGAATGCGTTAGTTCATTCGGTTGGAGTCATGTAATGTTTTTAACTAGTGCAATGGATCTATATGCACAGTGTTCTTAATGTCCCGTTTTGGACAAGTTCACCACTTTGGCACGAAATAGGCATCGGGTCACCATGGTAAGTAAGGTGTGAACCTATATGGTCGGGCAGCGTCCCATGGGCAGTAAGGTGTAATTCCAAATGTGCTTGTATGTTTTGTGTGTGTTAGACTGTAATTGTATTCAAGATTAAATGAGGGTCATTATTGTAATTGTTGTAATAGTTGTTTGTGTGTGTTGTAAGAGAGCTTAGATGGTTTGACCTTGCTTGGTCATGTTGACCTATATATAAGCAAGTCCTTGTATTGTTTCATAGAGAGACTTGTGTAAGCAAGAGAGTAAGTGTGTGAAAGTGAAGGTGTAATATTGGTGGTTGTTGAGAGAGAGTAAGAACACACACACACAAAGAACAAACACACATACGTGAGATCTGTGACTAATTGTTAGATCTGTGATTAATTGTAATTCATATGTTTGATCTAATAAAAGTGTTTGTGTCAATCTAAATGTGTTATAGCTAGTAATTCTTGGGCCACAATTGGTATCAGAGCCAAATCTGTTTGAAAATCAAGAAAATGTTTTGAGTCGTACTGTTCACGTCACTGTTCATAAAAGTTCAAATCGATTTTGAGTTTTAGTGGAAATTCTGAGTTGAAATCGATTAGGTTATGTTCGTTTTGTGAAATCGATCGAGTTAGTATCTTTTAATTCTTGAAATCCATGTGATTTGATCATCAATTTGAAGATTTGGTGTTTTTCGAGTTCTTGAGTTTCACGTACTGTTCTTGATTTAAATGTGATGATTTGTGTGTTGTTAATCGAAATTGTTTGTTATGATTGTGTTCGAAATGTGTTTGTGAATGAATTGTAAAACTTTCAGATCGAAATTCGAGGTCTAGATGAGTTTTTGGTGCAAATTTGTTGGTTTTATAGGTTTGCGTTTCATTCATCAGGTTTACGTTTCATTCATCTGAAGTTTGCGTTTCATTCATCCAGGTTTGCGTGTGATCATCAGAGTTTACGGGTGTTCATCTTGGTTTGCGTGTGATTCATACTGGTTTGCATATCGAATGTTTCTTTGTGCTTGATTTGTATTTTGCTTATCACTTCACAAAATCAAACTGAGTCTTGCGATTCACGGCACAAACGCAAAGTGGTGTTTGCGTTCCACACTACACACGCAAAGTGTAGGTTTGCACTTCTCGACACAAATACAAAGTGTCGTTTGCGTTCCACTCTATAAACGCAAAGTGGCATTTGCGTTTCACAAACTGAACACGCAAAGTAAACCACATCACAAACGCAAAGTATCGTTTGCGTTTCACAGCACAAACGCAAAGCTAAGGTTTGCGGGTCACTCGACAAACGCAAACTAAGGTTTGCGGGTCACTCTACAAACGCAAACTAAGGTTTGCGGTTCACACTACAAACGCAAAGTCTGGTTTGCGTTCCACACTTGACATGCAAAGCTTGGCATACTTAGAATTTTTTTTCTAAGAAATTTTCAAAACTGTAACACGCCCTTTAAATGTCAAAAAAAAATTTCTCTAGGGGCGCTGCCCCCATACCCCCGCAAGGGCGTTGCCCCTTGACCCCACTCGCTAACCGGGTTGCGGGACCCCCGTGCTAAGTCTGCGGAGGGGGACAAAAGTTCTTTCTGTGATCAAAATCTCTGAATTTTTTTAAGATTTCTGTAATTTTCTTGATTTGATTGGATTTAAAGATCTTTACTAGCTAATATTTTTCATCTTGTGAAGGTACATACATCTTTCAATCATGGCAAATGAATTTCTCTCTATGGGATCTCATATAAAGCCTCTGGTCTTATCTGTTAGAGATTATTCACAATGGAAGAAAAGAATGATTCAGTTCTTAAATCTAAAGAACAGAGATTATATGACATCTATCATAGATGGTCCGGGAAATCCACAATCATTTGTACCTGGACAAGCAGCCACAGCTACATCTCCAGCAATCGCAGATCGATACGTGCCAAAACCATATCAATTCTTTACTGATGTGGAAAAGGCAAGACATAAGATAGATGAAGAGGCACTTATCTATCTTACTATGGCAATTCCTAATGACATCTACAATCGCGTAGATAGTAGGGAATCTGCAAAAGACTTATGGGATGAATTGGAGAGACAGTTTCAAGGATCAAAGAAGTCAATTCAGACAAAGCTGAATCAGAGTATAAATGCATATGAAGGTTTCCATGCAAAAGAAGGAGAGACTTTGTTGGAAACATACAATCGTTTCAATGTGATACTGAATGATCTAAGGAGAAATGGGATGAACAAGTCAGAATCAGAGATCAATTATAAGTTCATCAAGAACTTGAACCCAGAATGGAAAAGCTATGCTATCAACATTCAGATGACCAAGGACATGGCACAAGAAGACGTCAATGATATCTTCACAACTTTATCTCAGCATGAGGATGAAGTAAAGCAACTTGGTGCTGAAAAGAAGATGGTCAAAGATTCTTTAGCCTTAATGTCTGAACGTAAGAAAGGGTCAAGTTTCAAGTCCAGTTCTTCTTACAAGTCAAAGTCAAGGAAATCCAAAGCTCTTCTAACTGAAGTTACTGATTCAAGCACTGATCAATCTTCTACTGAAAGTGAAGAATATTCAGATGAGGATATGCAACGATTCGCTGAAAATCTGGCTTTTCTCACAAAGCAGTTTAAAAGTTTTGGAAAGAACAAGTACAAGCCGAAATATGAGAGTTACAAGAAAGACAAGTACAAACCGAGATCTGAAAAGAAGTATGAGAAAAGAGGAGAGAAAAGAGATGAAAAGCGAGAAGAGAAGAGAGAAGGAAAGAAAGAAGAGACTGAGCCGAAATATGGAAGATGCTATAACTGTGGAAAACCAGGTCATTTTTCCAAGGATTGCAAGTTCAAGCGTACAAAGAATTCTGAATATTATGCTCGAAAAACACTGTTAGCAAAGAAGGTGGAAGAAGGTCAGAACTTAATGGCGGAAGAAGAAAATTGGTTGTACAAGAGTTCTGATGACGAATTTGCACACTTTACTCAGGTGTGTATGATGGCCAAAGTAGATGAGGACATTGGATCATCTTCTGATCATTCTGACTGTGGTTCCGAGGTACGTATTCAATCCTTAAAGGCTCAAGTTAAGTTCATGAAAGAAGAATTTAAATCTTTAAAAGGCAAACTTAGTCATGAAAGACAAACAATGTTGAAATTTCGTGATGAAAATTCAATGTTGAAAGATGTGGTTAAGGAAAAGGAATTTGAAAAAGATTGTTTGAAAAAGGACAAAGATGTTTTAAATTCAAAGATATCTGAGCTTGAAAAAGATCTTGTAAACTTAAATGCTGAAAAAGGTGATTTTCAACTAAAATTTGAAGCATGTTTTCAAGAAAGAAACGAGGCATATTGTAAAATCAAGCAACTGGAGGATTTAAATCTGAAAAGAGGACAGACTGAGCAAACATTAAATCTTTTAACAAACAAACTCCAAGATGTCAGATTTTATAATGTTAAAAAAGGTTTAGGTTTTGAACCAAATACTGTTTTGAAAAGAGCACCAGAAAATTTGTATAATTTTGATAAAATGGGCTCTAATTCTACAAAACCTGATATTCATGATACTTTTGTAAAAGGTAAAGTTGTGAATGATGATGACATTTCATCTTGCGCTGATTCTATTTCAAGTTTAAAATCTGTTGGTTTTGCTTATAAAGATTTAAATGAAAGTTACAAAACAAGAAAAATAGAATTTAGTGAATTTACTTCATTATTTTCTCCTTGTTTACCAACAGAATCACCCAAGGTTGAAGAAAATAATACTGAATCTCAGTGTCAGTTTGATGAATCTGATTCAGAAAATGCTGTTGAGAATCACATATTATCTGATTTATTCACTTCTAATACCTCAAATGTTTCAAAAGATGAAAATATCATGAATCAAAACCTTAAGTCTGATTTTTCAAAAACTATGACTGAGGAGATTTTTACAGAAATGATGAATGCTTCAGATCATGTTCCTATAATAGAAAAGATGGAATCAAACTCTGAGAAACAAGCATCTATTTGTGAGAAACAAATCATAGATATTCAAAAGACAATTGAAGAGTTAGAAGATGAGAACGTTGATCTCAAATTCAAACTTGACAAGTCTTTTGAAGAAAACAAAGAACTCTCTAAAGAGTTAAATATTTTGAAAGATGATTTGTTTAAACGAAATCTTCAAGATAAAAAGATCTTTGAGTCTCTAAACTGGAATGTTCATTCTAATCCAGAGTTTGATACTGTTAATTCTAAAACTTCAGTTGTTTATACTACTAATTCTGAATATCCTCCGAATATTTTTGAAAAAGGAGAAGCTTCCTGTACTTCAAAGCCAAAATCATCTTCTTCAAAGAAAACTAACAAGATTTTGTTTCCTGTTTCAGATGTAAAAAGGCAGAATGGTAAAGAAGAAAGGATGAAGAATGTGAAGGAAAATAAAGTTGTTAAAAATAAATGTAATATCAGTGATAGTGGTAGTTTGATATGTAAAAATTCAAACGTTTTCAAATGTCAAAGTTGTATGGATGGTTGTACTTCATTGGATAAATCTAAGCTTTTGACATTTGCACGTAAGAATTTTATCTGCAAACACTGTCATGATAATGCATTTATCATTCCTTCCATTTATCCTAAATCTAAAGTTGTCAAGAAAACATCACATGTCAAATCAGTTTCTAAATCCTTAACTCATCAGACTAAAATTTTTCATGCTAAGATTGATCATTTTTCTAAAAAGAAAACATTTCATGAGCTTAATGTTAAAATGATATGGAAATGGGTACCTAAGCCTCGCTATGAATGGCGAATCAAGGCTAAGGTAAATGATGTTGATGAATTGCGAAAAGCTAACAAGGAAGGACCCATATGGATATGGGTACCTAAGCAGAAGTAATTTGTTCTTTTTGCAGGACTCACATACATGGTATATCGATTCAGGATGCTCGCGCCATATGACAGGATTTAAGCATCTACTTCATAATTATGTTGAGGAACCTGCCGGTACTGTAAGTTATGCAAATTCTGAGGTTACTGGATACATTCGAGGACACGGATCTTTAACAAATGGCACCGTGACGATCAAAAGAGTACTATACGTAGAAGGACTTGATCATAATCTTTTCAGTACAAGTCAATTCTGCAATAGTAAATTTCAAGTTCGGTTTACTGATAAATGCTGTTATATTGAAGATAAAGATGGTCGTGCAGTTTTTAAGGCTAAGCGGCATGCAAATCTTTATTCTGTGAATTTTCCAACACTTTCTGCATCAAGACCTGTTTGTCTGATTGCAAAAGCTTCACGAGCTGAAAGTTGGATCTGGCATCGGCGTCTGTCTCATCAAAACTTTGATGCGATTAATCAATTGGCGAGACAAGGTATTGTCAAAGGTCTACCAGAACTAAGGTTTGAGAAGAATTCTCTTTGTCCAGCTTGTGAAATGGGAAAGATGAAGCGAACATCTCATAAAGCAAAGATAGAATTCTCATCCTCAACACCTCTTGAATTGATACATATGGACCTTTGCGGCCCGATGAGGACTCAGTCTATCAATGGTAAGAAATATATTTTGGTCATGATAGATGAGTACTCCAGATATACTTGGCTGGAATTCTTAAGGAACAAATCAGATGCAGCAGAGCTGATCATTGAGTTTTTAAAGAAGATTCAGGTTCGACTACAACTACCGATTATATCTTTGAGAAGTGACAATGGCACGGAATTCAAGAATGAAAAGCTTCAGAGTTATCTCATATCTGTTGGGATCTCTCACAACTTTTCTGCTACCTACACTCCTTAGCAAAACGGTGTAGTTGAAAGGAAGAATCGAACACTGGTGGAAGCTGCAAGGACAATGTTAGCCTATTCCGAATTGCCAATGTTTCTGTGGGCTGAAGCCGTAGCTACTACGTGTTTCACACAAAACCGCACGATTGTCATCAAAAGACATAAAAAGACAGCGTATGAACTTATTAATCATCGAAAACCGAATATTAAATTTTTTCGTACTTTTGGTTGCAGGTGTTACATTCTCAATGATCGAGACAATCTTGGTAAGTTTGACAAGAAGGCTGACGAAGGCTATTTCATTGGTTATTCGTTAACATCTAAAGCCTATCGGATTTACAATAGACGAACCAAGACGATCATGGAGAGCATTAATGTGTCATTCGATGAATCATCAACGTTGACTTCTGAACACAACAGTTCAGAACTCAAACTTAAACAGAAAGTTTCTATTCAAGACGGAATAGAACCTGAAGTCCAACAGAATAAGTCTTCTAATTCAAATAAAATTACAGCTGAATTAGACTTATTATTTTTTGATGCTTTTATGGATATTTGTGCAGATTTTGAAAAATCAAGTATATCCGCATCAACTTCAGAGGTTCCAATTATAATAGCAGATATTTCAGGACCTTCTGAAAATGTCACAATTTCAACCACATCAGGTACATCTCCACATATACATTCTGAAGATACTAATGTTGATTCTGTGCATGCAGATCCAAATTCTGCAACAGAAGTTCCGAGTGATTCTTCTATTGCTCCGGAAATATTTACTTCAGAAGAGGTTGTACAAGATGTCCCGAGCACATCTGGGGTTGATAAAGATTTACCTGCAGTATATGATGAATATGAGGAAGATAATACTCAATCTGAAATTCATCCGATTCCAAGTACAATGAAATGGACAAGAGATCACCCACTTCATAATATCATAGGTGATGCACAGTCGGGTGTACAAACGTGTGCAGCATCGGCTAATTTTTGTCTGTATTCAAGTTTTTTAAGTTCCATCGAGCCAAAGAAAGCTTCAAAAGCCTTGCGCGATCCAGACTGGATACTGGCGATGCAAGATGAACTTCTGCAATTTGAGAGGAACAAAGTTTGGCGACTTATACCACTTCCAAAAGGAAAATCTGTTATTGGAACAAAGTGGGTTTTCAGAAATAAGATAGATGAATCTGGAGTTGTAGTTCGAAACAAAGATCGTCTTGTTGCAAAGGGTTATTGTCAACAGAAGGGGATTGATTATGAAGAAACATTTGCTCCTGTGGCACGACTGGAAGCGATACGAATCTTCTTATCCTATGCAGCGCATAAAAATTTTACGGTCTTCCAAATGGACGTAAAATCAGCATTCTTAAATGGGATATTGCATGAAGAAGTATATGTTGCTCAACCAGAAGGATTCGTTGATCCAAAGAACCCAGATCATGTCTATGTCTTAGACAAAGCCTTGTATGGACTCAAACATGCACCAAGAGCTTGGTACGAAACTTTAACTCAATTTTTACTCGCTTCAGGATTCAAGAAAGGTACAATTGATACTACTCTCTTTCTGAAAAAGCAAGGTTATGATATGATTCTGATCCAGATTTATGTAGATGACATAATTTTCGGTTCTACAAATCCAAAGTTTTGTAAATTTTTTTCCAAAATCATGGAATCTCGTTTTGAAATGTCAATGATGGGCGAACTGAAAATTTTCCTTGGTCTTCAAGTGAAACAGTTACCTGAAGGCATTTTCATTAATCAGTCAAAATATATTCGAGATATTTTAAAGAAATTTAACATGACTGACAGTTCAATGATGAAAACACCGATGGCAACGGGCACACTTTTAGATGCAGATCTTTCTGGCAAATCAGTAGATCAAAAAGTGTACCGTAGCATGATTGGTTCACTGCTGTATTTAACTGCATGTAGACCGGATATTATGTTTGCTACATGTTTCTGTGCAAGATATCAAGCTAATCCGAAGGAATCACACCTGGTTGCTGTAAAAAGGATTTTTAGGTATCTTAAAGGTTCTACTGAGTTAGGCCTTTGGTATCCTAAGGGTTCGTCTTTTGATTTAACTGCCTATACTGATGCTGATCATGCAGGATGTAAACTGGATAGAAAGAGCACCTCTGGTTCTTGTCAGTTCTTAGGTGATAAGTTGGTTAGTTGGACATCTAAGAAACAAAATTGTGTTTCTACATCCACCGCTGAGGCTGAATACGTAGCTGCCGCAAGCTGCTGTTCACAAGTCCTCTGGATGCGAACACAGTTAAAAGATTTCGGATATACTTACCAACGAGTCCCTGTCTACTGTGATTCTAAGAGTGCGATTGCGATAACAGCTAATCCAGTACAACATTCCAAGACGAAACACATCGATGTGCGTTATCATTTTATAAAGGATCATGTCGAAAAGGGCGATATCGAGATGCACTTTGTGACTACAGACTACCAGTTGGCTGACCTTTTCACCAAGCCGTTGGATGAAAAGAAGTTTACCTTTTTAGTTAGCAAACTTGGTATGTTAAACGCCAATTTCATGATTCTAGGGGGAGTTTTCTAATCTTGTGCTTTATTTGAATATATTTTAGATATTTCATCATATGTTGACTGACTAAAGCGGAATCATTTTTATAATTATTACCAAAATCTTTTTCTTGCAGGATATGTTATGTGACAAAGGCTTCTGAACAAATTAGTTCAGAACCCATGCTTCAAAGCATAATGGCTTTTGGACAATTCAGTTCAAAACCCGTATTCAAATGTTTTCTTCTGAAGGATGCTTTAAAGATTACATCTTTTCAGGAAGTTTTTCGTTTGAAAGGGAGTTTGGAAATTATATTGCTATATCTTTTATAAAAATATCTCTAAAAAGATTGATGTTTTACAGATATCAAGGGGGAGGATATCTAGTCAAGGGTACTTTAACTGCTATATTCATTCTAGGGGGAGTTAAGGATTCCAATCCACAGGTATAACATTCTAATCCTTATACTCTAACACTTGTGAAAGAAGAACAACTTTCACTTGTGAAAAATGTTTTTAAAATGTTCAAACCACTTCACGATCTTAAAATGTTTTTCTGATTTGAGAAGTGTGCATTTTAAATGATTTTTGGTTACATAATTGCTTATCTGGCCGTGTGTTCTTTAAAGAATAATACTTGTGTATTTTCTTTTATATATACTTTGTCAAGTATTCATACACACACTGGCTTAGTATTTTCAAATTGATTATGTTATTACCATGTATCAAATGATATATCTTTCTGTGGTAATACTCCGGTCGTTTGGTATTCACAGTTGTTTGAATCAAACGTCATTTCATTTTAATGTACTTTCATTGATAATATGTTTATATATTGTTCATATAAACAACATACGTCTTTGAATTCCCAAATATTTTTCTTCATGATAATTTGATCTGATCTTAATTATTGTCAGATTCTCAAAACATTTCTATTCTTTTCATTCATATAAATTTTGAGAAATCTTAAATGTTCAAAATGCTCAAATTTCATTTTTGATTTTTGAATGAGCATATAAACACTGACATATGATTTCTTGTGCTTTACATGTCAAGAAAATCATTGAACAACATGTACTTTTAGGAACATGGGATTCAGTGTGAGTGCTTACTAGATCTTCCATGGATTCACGATAACCAGTGTTTCCTACCCCGGAAGAAATCCTTTGAGTGATTGAGGGGAGAGGGATTTAAAAGAATTGAGTGTGGGAGTGAGCTGAGGTAAAATGGAAATGAGAGATTGGTTAGATGTGAGCTTAAATGTTTAAAAGAAAGAGGGTGAGAGAACAGAGTTAAAAGAATATTAGAACTCTGCACCAAACATCTTTCTGAGCCGAGTAGCCACATTACTGATTGGTTCACATTTCTTTCGTGACCATCATTGAAATAGGCAAATAACCCATGCCATCTCTTGCATAAAACCTCCCTAGCTACTCATTCTTTTCTTAAAAATAGAATGTTTCATATTTTCTGGGGAAGCAGCACATAATCTATCGGATCTTCACTTGGAAGATACTGATATGGAAAAAGAAGGAAAGTTGCCCTACCTTCGAACCTTTCTCATGCACGTTGAGTCCATGTATAATCATTGTTGTCTCAGTGATTTACATACTTTGAGACTTATGAAACACAATCATTGTGCTAATTCTTTTAAAACACAAGCACGAGCACACAGAGAATATGTTTTTCTGTCAGAACATTCATAGAATTACCTTGTGTTTTTCAATGATTGAATGGAAGTCCTGGGGAGTCAACATCAAACAAGCTCCTTATATTGTACATTTGTTGTACACAATAACTTCGTGTTACTGACAGGCACTTCTAACTGTTTCATATGTTGATTCAGGGTTACCATTTTTATTTCGTTTGAATTTGAAAAGATTCAAATGAATATGTTCGTGAATCAAAGGCCAATCCAGATCAGATGTGAGAATGATTTTCCTATATGGGGAGATTGTCTATTATCCAAAGGAGGAGATGAAAGTTCTTGAAGAATGTGCTTATCAGATGATGGGAAGTTCATTCAATGACGGATCTGACTTTGAAGTATTTTAATGATTTTGATTCTTACAAATCATTAAAAAGGGGGAGAATAATCAAAGTTCAAGATCAGATTGAAGTTTTAAACATTTCAGAGGAGATAAAGTTTTCAGATGTTTAAAGTCAAAAGTTAAAGAAAGCTTGTCAAAGAAAAAGTGGAAGAAAGTCAGAGTTTAGCCAAAAGTTAATTCAAAGGGAGAGACAAATTTGAAGAATTGTCAAAGTTTTCAAGATGTCAAAGCCAGAAAAGATTTGAAGTTGAAGTTAATTCTGAAGATATAAAGACCTGAAGTTTATTGCCAAATTTTTTTTTAATCTTGAATCCAAAGGGGGAGATTGTTAGACTGTAATTGTATTCAAGATTAAATGAGGGTCATTATTGTAATTGTTGTAATAGTTGTTTGTGTGTGTTTTAAGAGAGCTTAGATGGTTTGACCTTGCTTGGTCATGTTGACCTATATATAAGCAAGTCCTTGTATTGTTTCATAGAGAGACTTGTGTAAGCAAGAGAGTAAGTGTGTGAAAGTGAAGGTGTAATATTGGTGGTTGTTGAGAGAGAGTAAGAACACACACACACAAAGAACAAACACACATACGTGAGATCTGTGACTAATTGTTAGATCTGTGATTAATTGTAATTCATATGTTTGATCTAATAAAAGTGTTTGTGTCAATCTAAATGTGTTATAGCTAGTAATTCTTCGGCCACAGTGTGGATTTGGATACCTCAAAGTATAGATCCAGATGGGTTGAATTTGAGTCTCCACGGGCAAAAGATCTAGAGGGGTTGAGCTCGATATGTCTTATGAGTATAATCCATACGTTTTGGTTTTTTGCATAGTCATGTGACCTACTTTTGTGTTCCGTCACGTGTATTGTAATCGGGTCTCCCTCGTCACCGAAAGGTGTTGTTTTGGGTATGAAGTTTTATAATCCATGTTTTCGGTGACGTTTTGAGTATGGGTCGTTATCCATATTATGTGGTTTTGGGGTAATGCACCTTATCCTTGTTTTGGATATTTTGGATGATAGAGTTTACCCATGTTTTCAGTATTCGATTATTAAAGTATCAGTTGTGTTTTAAGTGGATTTTGGGTTTTGGATTTATATTCGAGAGAACGTTTTGTTTTGTGGTTTTAATCACGAAGATGGTGAATGTTGAAAAAGAGATTACTTTCATACTTAATGTATTTCATTTTAGAAATCACGATTTAAATAATATTCTTAAAGTTATTGTTTATATGTTTATAAGGAAAACTCTTGAGCTCACTAGGCGTTAAGTCTAACCTTTTTATTTGTCGACATGTGCATCAGGTTCTGGTTGGAAATGGTTTTAGCAATGCTATGAGAAGATGAGCACTAGTTTTACTCAAGAGTAAGTAGTTGGTGAAGTTTTCCGCATTTTGGAGATAATGACTATTATTGGGTTTTTAGTAACATCTGTCCCTATCATAGACTGTGCACAAAGAATGAAACGTGTTTATTGAAGTTAAACCTTAAATTGTTGTTGTAGATGAATCAGTTATCGATGTACTTAGAAAATTTTAAATTAGTTTCTATTTCCAGATTTGAGGGTGTTACACGCGGAGCGGGTCTGGGGGTTAAAAGTCCGATTTTTTGGGTTTTTCTTCATTTCCTCATATCTCCTTCACCATAACTCCATTTGAGACGATTCTTTTTGCTATGGTTTTGTATTTGAGAGGTTTTCAAGGATAAATTGTTGGTTTTGAGAAGATTCAAGAGTATTTGGTGGTGGATTGGAAGCTATAATCAAGGGTTCGTCATCTCCATTCATTTCTCCAAGGTTGTGGCTAGGGTTTCTAAGTTTCTCACCAAAACCTAACGGATAAGTTCATCATCTCCATTTTCAAACTTCTTTATAAGTTATAAATGCTCCATTGATGATTTCCTAGTGATTGGTTTCTCAAATTTTGGGTTTGATGATTTTGGAGAATTTAGGTCAAAAATTAGGGTTTTGGCCAAATTGGGGATTTTGATGTAAAATGTTTGGAGATCGATTCTAAATGGTTGAATATGAATGTTTATGGTTGGAAACTTGTGAATCTAGGTTTTTGGGAGTTTTAGCTTGGAAATCCGAATTTCTTCAAATGAGCTCAAGTTGGGGAAAATCTAAATTTAGCCTAAATCTAGCAAGTTGAGTTCAAGTTGATTTATGAAAACGGTGTACATGCCAAAAATGTTAATCTTTAAATGTTTATACAATTTACATGAAATTATTAACCGTTGAGTTATTTGATAAGTTTTGACTATTTGAACTGTTTAATTTTATAAACTTGTAAAACACCCATCTTTGGGATTTTTGTGAATTTTGATAAATGCATCACAATGAAAATGTTTTGATGACTTATTTGCATAATTGGAGATCATTTGGTAAAAATGCATTTTTAGTGTTTGTTGGTAATATGTGTATCTTGTGTTATGGGATGTTTTGAAAGAGTCAAAACGGGATTATAAACTTATTTGGTAAATGACTTGTCCCAGTATAAATTGTGTTGGAGTTTATTCATGTATTTTGGAACATGTGTTTGTATAAACGTTGGTCGATTGTGTTTTATTTCAATTTGTGGATTTTAGCATATGGTCATTTGATTGGTTGAGCTTAAGACTCGGTTTTCGTCTTTGTCGGGTCTTGGGGACATTTGTCCGGTTTTAATAACTTAAAGTGGAGCTTTGGGTGTGAGTTGCATTTATTGCACTTTATTTTGGAGAATACATGTTTTGAGTGTGTGTGCCATTCATTTGGAGTCATGTATTTTAGACTGTAATGCATTTGATCCATAGGCATGTAAGTCGGTCATAATTGATAGTGTGGAGTCTTTTTTTTTTAACGGCATAATAGAACCTTTATTACCAACCAAACAAATAAACAAGCAGTATAACAAAACAAGAAACCGGAGGGAAAGATGATGAACACAACCACAAACTCTTAACACAAACAACAAACCAAGAGCAACGAAACCCCGCTTGCGAGAAGCAAACTGGAAACAAAAGCCTATCTGCAAACAGGAAGCAAATCAGATCAACAAACAGGCAACAACCCCTTCTGTTCACAAACCACAGACGTACAGCAACCCACCGCTGCCTCAACCAATCTATTCACCACCGAAAGGAGGCTGGCTGTTGAAGTCGAAGCTGCAGCAGGCTGCTGATACGCAGCTGCAGCAGTCTGCTGATACGCAGCTGCAGCAGTCTGCTGTTTCACAGCAGCAGCAGACCCCATACGAAGCCCCGCCTCTGAAGAGTGAAGTCCTACCTTAAACCGGGGTTCGACAACCAATTTACCCAGTCGATAGCCAGCTCGCCATCCCTCTTTGAATCCACTCGAACGTCTTTAGTTATAACTTCAACAGCCGATCTGAAATCTTGCCACGATCCTTTTCAAAAACCATTTTGTTACGATTCTTTCCCCCACGATGCGGTTGCAGATAGCCGCCTTAACTCAACTCAAATTGGGGCACGACAGCCATGATCCCCAATCCATCGCAAGATCTTTATCTCGTTTCGTCACCCATTCGAATGTCTTCATTTGAAAATCGTAAAAAATGTCGTCCACCAAGCCGCTTACCTTATCAAATACTAACCTGTTACGAATTCCCCAAATTAAATATAAGAAGCAATCCACCACCCCTTGCCATCTTCGAATCCCTCTTGAAGATAAACTTGTTACATCACTGTTCGTCAATATGGCACCCAAGCTATTCCTTGAAACCATCTCTCTTTTCCACCATTTTCCAAGTTGTTCCCATAGTTTTTTCACCTCCACACAATTAACCAGCGCATGATCAACAGTCTCGACTTCGTTGTTGCAACGTGGGCAAAGAATTGAATCAAGGTCAATGCCCATATTATCCAACACCAATCTTACCAGAATTCTTCCTCGCGTGGCTCTCCACAAGAATACGTTTATTTTTTTCGGAATCACTCTACTCCACCTTGTGACCACATCAGTTGTTCCTCTCCAAACTCGTTTTTCTTCTAACAACAATCTCAACTTTTTTACCGAAAACCCTTCTTGTATATCCAACGCCCATGTATTCCTATCGTTCACTTCGATACTAGGAGTGAATTCATCCAATACTCTTCTTAGCTCTTCCAATTCCCCTAACTCTCTCCCTCTCGGCTCTCTTCTCCACCCCCACTCCCACGCTCCTTCCTCCCCACATTTACCCCATCTCCCCGCAACCGAAACCCCTTTATCAGTCTCAAGATTATACAGTCTCCTAAATACAACCTTGAGAATGCCTCTATTTGTCCACCTCTCGTCCCAAAACCTAGTGTTTACCCCATTCCCAATTAATTTACCAAAGGAGGCCGAAAATTCCAGCCCCTCCCCATCGATTTCCTTCCCTGCCTTAATAATATTTTGCCACACCACAACACCTCCCCCCGACCCTTGCCTATTATTTTCCTCCACTAGCCCCCCATCCCATCCATAAATGCTTTTATTAACTTTGACCCACAACGAATCCTTCTCCTTAAAGAATCTCCACCACCACTTCCCAATTAGCCCCCGATTCATGTCACGAAGCCCCCCAACATTCACCCCCCCCCCCCTCAAAAGAACCCACTACTGTATCCCATTTAATCCAATGACGACATTTTCTTTCACTCTCCTTCCCCCCAAGCCCCTCCCCACCCCAAAAAAAATTACTTCTCACATTTTCAAGGAGTTTTACCACACCTATCGGGCTACGAAAGATCGAGAAATAATATAACGAAACACTTCCCAAGACCGACCTAACCAAAGTCCACCGTCCTCCAATAGTGTGGAGTCTTGATTTCTCACTTGGGAAATATGTCGTGTTGGCATTATTGTTGTCCCGGTTGTTTTGCGGAGATGAACCTTTATGGGTTTTACTCCGGGACTAAACCTGACAAACGTGTCGTGTCGTGTCGGGTTCAAAGTTAAACGGGTTGAGAGTGTCTTAACCCTAACCCAGCCCGTTTAATAAACGGGTCAGAAAATCTCAATCCTAACCCGACATGCCTAACCCGACATGACCCACCTAACCCGTTTAACATTTATAAAACTAAAAATTAAAAATCGAAGATTCACAAAAAAATACAAATCCAAAATTCAAATGAAAGCATTAGAAATCCAAAATTTATAGTTCAAACTTATAAGTTCTAACCAAAATTAAAACATTAAAAATCCAAAGCATTAAAAAGAAAATTTATAATATATATATATACATTTATATATATATATATATATAAATGGGTTATTTGGGTCATTTTCGAGTTGAAAATTTTGACCCTGACCTTATCCGTTTAATTTTCGTGTCGTGTCGTGTCGTGTCAACCCGTTACTTAAACGGGTCAAAACGTATTACCCAAACCCGATTATTTCGTGTCGGGTTAGCGTGTCGTGTCATTTTTTGCTGGGTCTATCCGGGACCATGGGTTTTGTGGTCTTAATGTTCTAATTCTTGTGCACGAGGGTTAGACATCATGAGTTATCAAGTAAGGAGTTGAGGCTCCTATCTTAAATGTTAGGGAGTAGGCACTAGGGGTTGAATGAGAACCCTGAGGATGAAACTCAACTAGAGAACGAACAGACAATAAGATCGCGTATCCTTGAGGTGTAGCTCGACAGAGTAGGCAATGGGGGATACGGTGTAATTTGGGGCTTGAAATAAAGTCCGATGACTGGAGGTGTAGCTTTTTAAAGCAGACAATACAGTCACGGTCTGAGGTGTAGTTCGACAACATGATTATGTGGCTTAACTTTGTGTTCCACGATGTACAATGGAATCGGGTCTCCCCCGTCATCGGAAGGTATTATTTGGGTATTAAATTTTATTATTTTGTTATCCATGTTTTCGGTGACGTTTTATATATATGAATTTTTATTCATGATTTATGGGTTGAGTATTATGCCTCACCCGTGTTTTGGGTGTTTCGGGATATAAAGTTTTATCCGCATTTTCATAAATGGATGGTTCGATTTTTATTCACGTTTTGAGTGAGTTTTGGGTTGAATCTAATTTACGAAAGAACGTTTTATATTGGGATCTTCGTCCTTAAAATAGTTTGGATTGTAAAACGTTTATAGTGGTATTTCTTTCGCCTAAAATGCATATTATTGGAAAACGAGTCGTTTTCATATTTGAAGCATATCATTTTAAAAGGTTATGATTTAAATTGCATTTTTCCTTTTCAACAATATATTTATTCATGTTAAAAACTTTTGAACTCACTAGGCGTTAGCCTAACCTTTTTTATTTGTCGGCATTGTGCATCAGGTTCCGTTTCGGGATTAGTTCTAGCGACACTGTGAAGAGTTGAGTGCTAGTTGTATACTCGAGAAGTGAATAGCTTGGTGAAATTTTCCGCATATATTATTGGATTAGCAACTTGTATTTGGGTTAAGTAACACCCGACCTTCTTATTAGTCTTTATGTAAGACTCTATCAATTTTGTTGATGGTTAAATCTAGAATAGTATTTCAAGAAATGATTTGTTGTAAGAGATTTTATCTTTCTTTGAGGCATTATTGAAATTTTTTAATTAGTTTTTTTTTCAAATTTGAGGGTGTTACAAAACAACCCAAAATGTCTGTACGAATAAGCCCATCAAGCTATTAAGCCCAATAAGCCAAAAATAAACACCCTTGAGCCTTAAACCATTTATAGTTTTATTTATTTATATTTTTAAAATCCTTTATATATTTTAATAATAAAAAAAGGTTGTTAAAAGATAAAACATTTTATGATTGTTACATTAGTTTTAACAATATTGGGTTGTGATTCCCTAGTAAAAAGCATATGATAAAACACTAAGGAGCCGTTTACCAAATTTTTATCGGGTAATCGCTTATTGACATTGTTCTAAAACTCGTCGCAATGCTGCTTGTGTCTCACGTCACGTTAAGCTCGTGGCACGCCATGACCTAATGCACAATTTCGTAATGCAATATTTGATTTTTTTCTTTACGTTTTTAATGCCTTATTTGCAAGTTTTTTTTAATATATATATCATAATTTAACTTGCTTATTACTATTGACTCATTGAGTAACACTACAAAACATATGTTTTTATATATAATATTATACTAGAAGCCTACTCGCGCAATGCAACGGATATACATCACGATTTTAATGTTTCATTTTATTTTTTGTTTTTTTATCGATTTACAGTACGATTTTGGATGGTTTTGAGAGAGTAATAATGGTTTTTTTTTTATAAATTTGTTTAATTTAGGCTTAATAATATAATATTTTTTATATAAAAAAATTAAGTATTTTGTTAGAATTCAATGATTATCTTATATATTTTAAATTTTTTATATTTAAATTGAGATGTTTATCCTGTTTTAATTATGTTTATCAGGTAGGGGTTGTTTGTTTACCTCTTAATGGTTCCATTAAGAGGCAATCTCTAAATCGCTAAGAGGTGAATCTTGTTTGGTAAAAAAAATGTATGCCTCTTAATGGTTCTAAAACCATTTGAATGATTTTGTACCTTGGTCTTCCCTTAACCATTCAAGAGCCTCTTAATCATTCTGACCACTTAATCATTCTACACCAAACCATTCAACTACTATCAAACAACCCATAATTATGAATTCAAACATATAACTTTAGAAATTTGTACTCATGCACCATGACTTGTAATCTTGAATTTTAAGTAATATGTATTAATAAACAATACTTATTGCATAAAAGTTTGTTTTTAAAAGTTTATTCGATAGTTTAATAATAAAAATGTAATTTATTTTAGGTTTAATAATATAATGTTTTTTTTTATAAAATAAACATTAAATATTCCTGTTATATTTTCTTAATTATATTTTATATTTTTTCTATTTAAAATTTGATTTTTATTTATGTATTTAGTTATGCAGGGAATGATTTTAGGGGAGTTGAAGTGAAGAGTGATCTTAGGGGAGTTAAAATGGTTAGAGATAATGATTGAAAGTTAATAAATAGCATTAGATGTAGTACATAAAGTTTTAATGGTTGTTTTTAAGAGATTTTAAGTAATTAACATTAAATAGCAGTACATTAAGCTTTAACAATTGTTTTTAAAAGTTTTTTATAAATGCTTTATAATATAGTATAGATATGAATTAGAAAAATGATGTCATAAGTCACGCCTTGAAAACGCCATGGCTTTGTCGTGGCTCCTAAGACTTGAAGTTTGGCCTCGCCGCCACGTAACGCTTCACGCCATTTTAAAACTTTGCTTATTGGTAAGAGATTCACCTTTATTTACCTTATAGTGTAACATCCTTGGCCATGATAATGGATTGTTGGTAAACATTTTAAACCCGGTAAACACGTACCTGGTAAGAGTCGTTTCCTACACTTACCAGGTAATACTCCCGGTCATTCCCTTCTCTCTTACCGGATAAGTTTTTTGGTCCTTGTCATACTCAATCAATAAGGTAAATGATGCTGATAAACATTTGTCCGATAAGCGTTTTATAAACAACCTAAGTTTTGTTCTTTGTCCTCTCATATTTAAAAAAGCACACAATTGTGTATTGATGCTCTAACTTAGCCACTTGTGTTACACATCAATTTATTACAATTATAATTGACTTATTCTTTATGCTTCAAAATATCATTTAAAAATAGTGTTAAAACAAAATTGTTAAATATTATCTTTAATTATCTAAATATTAGTTGAAGTGAATTTAAAAACTAATTTTTAGTTTTAGACAATATACTTAAAATGTTATCTAAAAAATAATATACATTACACATTAATACATTATTTATATACAAGTAGAACAATAATTCAAACCGGTTCAAGACGTCAAAACCAATCTCACTTTCAATCTTAACCATCGCTATCAAAAAAACAAACAGAACCATCTCGTATTTGAACAAGTTTATTTCTTTAAGAATAGAAAGTATTAAGACTAAAAATCTAAAATATTAACACATTTATCCATTTAATGAAGGTATCTTTATTTTTAATTTTTCTAACCATGAGTGTTCGTCTCAGTTTGCACGCACATCAATTAATACCATTGGATAACAGCTAGAAAAATCCCTAGTGGCTTTGAGATTCGAACTAACAACCTATTAGGAAGAACCTCAAAAGCTGACCTTTATTTGTCAACTGAGCTAGCCCAATAGGCCTTTGTTAAGTTTGGTTTTAGAGTTGGTTTATGATTGACACCACACCTTTTTTCATGACATATTTCCATGTTGACTTCTTTTCATAATTAAAACTGCACAACAATTTCATAGCTAGAACAGCTTTTAGCATAACCATATTATATATCCCAGATCAACAGAACAGCAAAATACAAGAAACCATGTTTGCCAACCAACCTCAAACTTCATTAAACCTATTTTTCAAATAGTGGTTGTGTTGTGCCATCAAAGATTGTACCTTCAAAGCTTAGCAAACTCCGTAGGCAAAGACTCCCAATGCAAACTTGGTTTCCAGTCGGCTTCCTTAACCGCTTTCAGTATCTCTTTTGCCACTATCTTGCTTCCCACAGCTGATAAATGGATCCCATCTCTGTCATTAGGAACAGCATTAGTCAAGCACCAAGTGTTTTTATTCATTAAACTGTCAAAACACAAAGACTTCCTATGGATAACATGTATGCCTACTGATCTGCATGTTACCGGTTATGAAAGTTCATAAGTGAGCAACATTAGTTTAGGATGAACTCAAGTTTCTGATGCAACTTTTTTTCCCCAAAAAGAGTACTTGATGATGAACCTATGAACAATACCTGAATCGAAACAAAAAGTTTGAAGCTTGCTTGTGGAGGAAAGTTGAGTTTTTGGATCAAGAGTTAAAGACACATATTTCTTCTCTAATGTAGAGCAAATCAACATAGTAGAGCAACAAAATGGGAGGGGGGATATAATTGCATCATGGTTTGACGCTTGTGAAACGCAGGCGAAGGATCGTGTGAGAAGTTGAGTTAACGGTGAGAAGTGTGAGAAGTGGATCTGAACCATTGATCTCTTTTAATCTCAAGCCCTCCCATAAATTGCGTCTTACAAGAGAATTGATCTGGTGCATCTCATCCTAATGTGCGTCCATTTCTCATCCAACGGGTGATAACCACTTCTCAGCGTTAACTCAACTTCTCACCGGAACCCAACCATGTGAACGCATAGGATATTGATCAATATAAAAAAAAGGAAATAGATATTTGATAATATAAGTTGGTTTTGATCAGATATGGGAAATCTTCTAATCTGTAAATGGAAGCTACATGAATACCCTCAGTAGCATACCAACCACAGTCAAAGACAAGAGTTCTCATATCGCATACTCCTAACAGAAGAATACAAAAAGCTCTTGTGAAATAATAAGAACAAATATTGTAAGATCCATTCCTGATTTCATTATCAACTACGTACTCACTGTTGACAGAAAAGTACTTAAATTTTATAGATTCATAATTCTTGACGGGTAGGAGGAGACAAACCAATCAAATCCCACTTTCAATTGTATGATTCCTCCTATGAAGTTTCTACTTATGATACTAGAATATGATCAAAAGCCAATGCGCCTCTCGCAAAATACAGAAAAATAAATGGTGATGCAGGCTAATTCTAGTTGCAAAACATAAAAGGTAAACCTGACTTTGGGTTTGAAGTTAAGTATTAGCATTATTCTTGACATAGAGGCCTGTCCAACATGTCATTTTCAACCAAAGTCAACCAAACTACCAGTAATGTCATTTGAAGATATTTTTCTTATCGAACAGTTCTAACTTCAACTGATAGTAATCAAAATCTCCTTGCCCAGGAAACTAAGTTACTAATTTGTCTAAAGGAAGATTAATGGATGGAAAAAGAATTAGAAGCTAGGAAGATACAAGGGGGAACAAATGAATGTCTGATCATATGGAAGCATACTCACGTAAAGCAGGTTGTTGCCCAGTCATGTTGCTGCTTAAATGCGGCACAAAGATCAATAGCCTTAATCCCCATCTCTCGGCACAATCTTACACAAGCATCTGCATATTTTTGGCACCGTTCATTTGTGCGACCCTCAACACTGGTGTCATAAAAAGAACAATTTTATATGTCAATGAGAATTAACAATTAGAAGGAAAATACGAAAACGAATTTAGCTCAGCAGTAATCACCCCAAAATTGTTAGCATTTGAGCCTCATTCACTGGAGGACTAGTAAGAAATATTATGCGCGTCTTCTCTGAAAGGCTCTGGTAACAACAGGTGGGTTGTATTAGTACGCATTACTTTGAGAATCTATAATATGAGCCAGGCATTTATTAATACCAGAAGGGTTCATTATAAACATGTAAAACCATCTAGTGTTATTTAGGATACTAATGTAATATATATATAGTGTTATTTAGGATACTAATGTAATATATATATATATATATATGTATATCGTGGCTAAGTAATGGAATACAGTGCACTGCTATATGCTAATGTGCCGTCAAATTTCTCATGTTACTACTATGCAACCACCTTCGTAAGTTAGGTTTAGTTTGCAAGTTTTTTCATATTTCCATTTTCATCTAATAAAATATCCTCTATGCAACAGTAATAATTTTTGGGTATTCTCAGAAGACAAAGTTGGTACCAACAAAAAGCCAATGCAATATATGCATTACTGTCTTTTCTTTTTAACAAATACAGTTATACTGGTGAAGGAAGAGCGAGATGATCAGATATTTATAAATCCTTTTCATATACACATTTTACCATTTATTTTATGAGATTGTTTTCTATAGACTATCACAGTATCACTGTAAAGAAATTTTTACAAGAGAGGCTTTGAAAATGACAAGTTTGTCATAATCCCTGCAAATAAGCCACTCATTGGATATTTAACATAAGATATAGACCATGTATCACACTCTGAATGATGAGGTGATTGTTCACCATATTATGTGTCTTATTTTTTCTTTTTACTCGGGGAAGTTTCCAATGGGATGCTTTCTTTTCATGCTTTATTACACTAGGATAGATATAAATTTTTTGTTAAAGAGGTTAGGATAGATTTATTTATTTTCTCCTTGGAGATAAAAACCTAACAACATGGAAGAAGGATTCAAGAAGAGGGAGATCCAATCATACAACATGATAGAAAATGTTTCAGTTCTTTTATTGTTTCTTCTTTCCATTCATCTATGATGATGTTCCTCATAATTTTCTTTTATTTGTTTAACATTATGATCTAACCAAACCTCAAGATAAGGTTTCTATTCTCTCGATATTTAAATTCTCATGGGTATAAATTTTATTGATCTTAATGTGTTCCATTAATTGAATTCGATTTAAATTTGATGCGGCATTGAAAGAGGCAGTTCTAATCATTTGATATCATAAGATCAATAAGATTGATCTTTTATGTAGCAAACACACAATAATTTGAATAAGACATCCAGCAAGGGATATTGCTCGAGTTGTCTAGTCAATTTTGGTTAGCATGATATCACATGTGATTCCGTAATAATGTAATACCGATTTGAATTGATGTAGATTTCAACCAAGAAGGACAAATGGAGTTGAGAACAATTGAGAAAGTTTACTTGGCCTCATGCGAATAGCCTTACATTAGGGAATTCTATCAACACATGATTAATATATTTTCATTGAAGCCAATAGTTATATTTGTTTAGGTAAAATAAGAAACCTAACAATACTTTTTAAACGAATTTTGTGCGTATATTCTTGTTTGTTTATTTCAAGTTTAGATTTCTCTAATAACATGACTTTGATTTAGATGATTGATCAAGTTTACAGTCCTTATGAGAAAGATAATCTACTAGCACTTTATTACTTGACCATGTCCTGTGCACTTATTATAAAATTTACCTTCAAATGGATAGCTATCTTCTTCATGTTTTCAACATACTCAGAAAGAGGTACATGGCTATTTAGGACACCTGGTTGAGGACGAACTGAATCGTTACCTCCAAAATAAACAATCACCAGAGATGGTTGTACTGCTTCGTCCTAAAGACCGACAAGTGGGAAGAGAAAAAACAAATTAGCCAGAAATATTATGTCTTGCTGAAGGTTATCTAACAAAAACATAAGAACTAAGAGAAGATAATCATATATATCTTAGTGGTGTTAAGAAGAAGTTTTATATATTCAAATAAAAGTTGGGAAACTATATGACTTTGGTTTTCAAGTCCGCAACTACACTGAAGAATTTACCTTTGGAAAAACTTGATCCAGAACTTCTACCGCTTGCCTGGAGTTCCAACCACCATATCCTCGCAAAAATATGTCTGCCTATACCATTTGCAAGTGAACAGAGATTTATGTACAGAAATAACAAATACATTCACTTTCCACCCAACACATTTTGCAAGACATTACTAAGCCTGTTCCACCACAATACTCCTCTTTCATAATCTCTGTGTTATTGTTTTCTGAATAAATCCATTAATTGCATAAATGAAAAACGGATTTACATAAGTTGGGTCATACCCCCATATGCTGACACAACAAGATCAAACAAAGAAGTTGGGAAGGTCCTGTATACAAAAATTCCAACAAAAAAGAGACCAAAAATTTCAGCATATACATGATACAAGAAGAATAACCAATCACATCCCGCGCCTTTTAAAATTTCATTTAGACTTTGCTATTGGGATTTATAAAAATATTGTAATCTGCTCTTAATAAAATTAATATGTTTTTAACCAAACCCACATGCCATCTGCTTCATCCTAATGGAATCCCAAATTTTGTTCTCTCTGTAAAGAACATAAAACTGCTCTTTTAGAGAGAGTTTTCAGATGTACTGTTCAATAGCTTTGGATCCCCTTGACACCTTTTAAAGTGCTTGAACAACTCTGTGTTTAGTTTGATGGAAAACAAGACCAAAATGCCTCAACTACGAGCATTTATGAATGGAACATAGAAGTAATGAGAATTACCTTATAAGAGCATATGACAGTGAATAAATTGATCAACTTTCAAAATTATTTCGACACTCTTTAAGTATTGGCATCCATGCAATCCATATTCCATCATCGTCATGAAAGTCGAGGTTTTTTTTCTACTTTCCAATGTTTAAAGATCTTCATAGAGGCACTAATAACTTGGTGGTCCATTACTTTGGTCTCGACATAAATACATGTTAAATTCATTTCAGAGATTAAATTAAGCAAAGCTTCTTGCTATGGAGATCTATAAATCCCTCAAACACTATAACATAGACATGGATAAAAGATAACTAGAGTACCCCAAAATCTGAAATTAAGGATTTTAATCACCTGAGTGCTTAGTAAGAAGTAACTATTCCTACCAAGAAACAAAATTCACTAATTATATGTTAGCATTAGTATGCAAATACACTAGAATAGTTACATTCCCCAAACCCTATAACTCGACAGACGAAGGATCATGCGAAAATAAGAGTTAAGGTGAGAAGTGTGATAAGGGATTTGGACCATTGATCACTTTTAATCTCAAAACATTCCATGAATTGCGTTTAAAAGGGAATTGATTCGGTGTATCTCATTAGGTGTTGATCATGAATTAGACTGATCCAAGGGTGGAGATCCCTTCTCATGGTAACTTTCATTCTCACCAGAACCCAACCCTAACTCTAACATGTGGATGGTTGGTAGCCCACATGTAAAAGTAGAAACCACCAGATCCCTTTCTCCACGGCTACCAACCATTAAGCGAATTCCTCATCAATGCACTTCTAAAGTAGTGATGACTGAAAAATCTACAAGTATATTGATGTAATATTGTATTGAAATCAAATGCATCAGTTCTATATTGAAACTTGAAATCCACAATGAAATGAATCCGAACAAGAAGCAAAAGGAGATGGAAAAAGCAACCTTACGAGCGTAAATGTTGGCAAGAGTCGCACCCCAACCTTCGTTAACAAAGCTAAACTCAACGATTGAGGAACCGAACAAAACGAACTGCGGCCTTCTTGGCCCAACCATTGTCACGACCTCGTTCTTCGTTAAAGAAGGATCACTTCCCCAAGTGGCATGATCGGACCATATTTAACGAGAAATTTAGGTGGCGTCTGATTTTTAAGTGGTGGTGTTGAAGTCTGAAATCTAAATAAAAAAGATGGTTTGTTTTTTTGGTGCTGAAGTTTGAAATCTGAATAAAAAAGACTGTTTTTGTAAGCTGAAAACGTCTGAATATATACTATCAGTCTTCATAACAATTAAATTCAATTGGTTTAGATTCATCATCACATGACACATCACTGTTTTCTTTCTCACACTATGTAAATGGGACCCCAAGATATTATGGTTGAAAAACTAATCCAACCATTTGTTACTGCAAAGAAAAGATAAATCAAAAAAGCGAAGGAAATTGGGTCAGGTCAACTTTCTACTCAATTACATTATTACAGAAAAAAATTAAAATAAAAAAATTCCACAACATCAGAATTGAACACTTTCAAAGCTTTAAAATGAAGAACACCATTACTGTTCAAGAGGAAAACAAGAAACATAGCAAACAAGCACGTAAACTTGATCTACAAGATGGTCTTCCATGAAAATTTATGTTAATGTTTGACAGCATAAACAAAGGGACAGGGTTCACCTGCAGATTGAAGTTTAATCATTGTTGCAAGGTTCAGGAGTCAACTCGGGACTTGACGATGAAATTTTGGCGACTGATGGGGTTCATGACAACTGGAGAGGGTGTCGATGGTCGATGGCGCTGCTGGAGAAATAGATACAGATCGATGGAGGCGAGGCAGATCGAGATGAGCTGGTGAGATCGATGGAGAAATAGATCGATGGAGGCAAGGCAGATCGAGATGGGCCGGTGAGATCGTGAAGGAGAGGAGGCGGCGATGTATCTGAGGATTTGATAAAAAAGTGAGAATTAAGTGATAGGTTTATCACTTTTTCGGTAAGTGGAAATTAAGTGATAAGTGAGACTTATTTTTTTGAAAAAACAAACACACTTATTTGGCCTACCTCTGACCGAATAAGTGATAAGTGGGAATTAAGTGTTTTTTTGTAAAAAACAAACAAGCCCTTAGTCGTATTGGGTTAAAAAAAAGTTCAATTTCGCCATAAAAATTATTTTTTTAAAAATGTCGGAAGTTTCACAAGTCGCAAGGTACCTTCCTTGTGGTGTCAGATTTTTTTTTTTGCAAAATCAAACTTTTTCCGACGAAAATAGTGGTTTTTAGGAAAACCGCAAGCTATAGTTTAGACTTGGGGGACGTAAAAGTTTTTTTTTCTTCATAATTTGTGAGAAAAAGTCGGACACCGCAAGGAAAATGTGGCTTGCAATGTCAGACTTGTGGAATTCCTTACATTTTTGAAAAAAATAACTTTTGTGGCTAATTTATGTAAATTTCTCCATATATTAACACTGTGTTCAGGATTTTTTTTAACCAAGGAAAGGTAGGGAAAAGGAATTACATGGGAAGAAAACGTATGTTCTTGAGTTTTTTTTAGGAGAGAAAGAAAATAATGTTGATTTCTTTCTAAAACTTTCCTTTAGGGTGTTAAAAAAAATTGTTAGATCGTTCAAACCGGTCGAACTAAGTCAAATCGAACCGTTTTTTGCGGTTTGAGCGAGGCTGGAGAAAAATAGTCAAATCGCTCGATTCAATTTGGTCAACAGTTTGAATGTTTTTTTAGTGATTTAGACCGAACCGACCGCCAAAATACATGTGTATTAATTATATCTAGTTTACATGTTGTAAACTCCCTTTTTATGGCTTAATTAATTAAAAAAAAAGTTCGTCAAAGGTATTAAGTTGTAACACCCTAAAAATTGTGTAAATTTGAAACTTAAAATTTCGGCAATATGACATCTAAAATACGAGAGTTTATAAAACCTGTAAATACAATTGACTAAAACCCAAAAGAGTTGGGGTAGTTGCATCAATAAAGTAGCGGAAGAATAAAACATAACACACGACAACCTATTTAATCTAGAATATTAATTAAAACTAGATTAAGGTGGGTGTCGCTATGACTTCAAAACGTTCTTCTCACACGATCCCAAAAATGTTTGGTCCTTCGAAGTTCCTAAGTACGCGCCCGACGAATCAAGGTGTCGTAAGCACACCACTAGGAAGACCTGTGAGCCGATAAACACCAACACAAGTGTTAGACCAAAGTCTAGAGATATTATAAGAATTTAACAGTTTATGATGTAAACAATATCAATGTAATTAAATGTACCGAAGTACCGAAGGTTGGACCGATGCCAACATTCAATTTGTAAAAGATGATCCAAGCCTGAACAAATACATAAGAGATATCTCTTGAAAGACGGGGGAGACCCGTTTCCATCTTGGGTGACGAGAACACGTGAATGGGGTCATCTGTGATGTTATTGGATTTCACCTCATATCCGGGTTCTAGTTCCCATGCCATAAAAGACATCACAATCCTCAAACCGTTTATGTCTTTATTGCCTACTCCGTCGAGTTACACCTCAAGGACTTACGGACATTGGTGCATATCCAAACGAGTTGCACCTCAAGGACTCACATCCCCTATTGCCTACTCGCTAGTGACCCAACTGTCAACAATTGTAACCAAATACATATGCCATCTAAATCCTCGTGCACAAGGAGATAGACCTTAAATTCCACATTATGATCATAACCAAGTAAGAATGTATAACACCCTTAATTTGGTAAAAGCAACTAATTAAAATTTCTATATAATATCAATACAAATCAAAGGTTCTTCATACCTTAAATATAAAATTCTACAATTAACCTCAAAACAATAGTAAACCCCAACTATTATCAAGGGCTATACCGAAGTCGAGTGCTACGTAATCCCCAAAGCTAGTTGCTCTTCACAAACCAAAGCGGAAACTTCACCAATGATAAACGTATCACGAGCATACTACTATCTCTCTTCATAGTATTACTAGGACCAATCCCAACCAGAACCTGATGCACATGCCGACAAATAAAAGGGTTTGGCTAATGCCTAGTGAGTCTAAGAGTTTTCAACATGAATAAATATTACGTTAAAAGGAAGGGATGTTATTGGGTCATTGACCAACATCTTCCTAAATCGAAACGTGGCGCTGGCTGCTACGCTATAAGGAAATAAAGTTGTACCTTCTCCATCAGCAATTGCTTTTGGCGTAGTGGTAAGCGCTTGATCCTAACAAATGCAGTTTAAATGATAAATTTTCGAAGTGATTTACCTTAAATATGAAAACGACACGTTTTCCAATAACATACGTCTTTAAGGACGAATGTCCCAATGCAAAACTTTCTTTATAAAATGATGCCGTCCAAAACTCACTCAAACGTGAATATAAAACGGACTTCCAATTATAAAACGCGGATAAAACTTTATATCCCAAAACACCCAAAACACGGGTGGGGCATAATACTCAACTCATAAAATCATGGGAAAACAAACCATATGATATAATATGCCCTTGAAAACATGTGACTAAGATTCGATACTCACGCGACCATAAAATGGGACGAAATCCAAATATTAAAGCATGGACAATTAAATATCCAAAATACTGTTGGCCGACAACGGGGGAGACCCGTATCCATTGAGAGTGGAGGAACACAAAAGTATGCCACTCATACAACGTTAGTCGTATGACACTTCACGACATGAAAGACCAAGTGTCCCTACAACCCCTGCAAGCTACACCAAAAGAGACAACTGGCCTTAGTGAATATTACCATGAATACCACCAAAGGCCCGACAACATCCGAGGACTACAACCATGGCATTACCCCGAATGGCGGAGGTCCCAAACGCCAATTATGAAACGCCCATCATCATAATAGCACAACCGGACTCAGCCCTCCTAGTGTACACTTGAAAGGTCAAGGTCATAAAACATGGGTCCCGAGGTCCAACCCCGTAATACCTAGTTGACCATCAAATAAAGACTGACTTACGTGCCTATGGATCCAATGCAACACAATCTAAAATTACATGACTACACATGAATGACCAACGCACTCGAGCCTGTAATTATCATAAATATGCAATAAAGTGCATTAAGATGTATATTGAACATGGGCTCTACCAAGAGCCATTAAAACTTGGACAAATGTCCACGGGACTCTTTTAAGTCGAAACCAAGCTAAAATGCTCAAAACCCATTTGACCAACAAATAACGTTCCTCCAAGTAATAAAACGCATCTAGACGACGTTTATGCAGACACATACTTCAAAGATGTGATTAACCCAAAACTCCACACGGATTGAGACATATCATTTTCCAAATGGGTTTATGAAATCAAGTACACTTAAAGATGCATATATCATAAAATAGACTTTATTTGTACAAAATCACCAAAAATGAATAAATCACACTATTACTTGTCAAGATATCAAAATCCCAAATATGGGCATTTTATGAGATTAAAGCAACCCAAGTTTATCAAATATGAAAACTTATCAAAATACCCAACACATTGACAATTACCAAGTAAAACATATTTTTACGTCAAAATACTCATTTTGGCATGTACATAGTTTTCACAAAGTAACTTGAACTCACCTTGCTAGATTTAGGCTAAATCTAGGTTTTACCCCCAAAACTTGAATCACCATTGATGAAGGCTTGAAATCTCCAAGTAATCTCCCTAGATCTTAGATCCAACACATCTACAAGGTTTCCTTCAACACACAAGTCATCAAAATCACACCCAAGTTGAAGGATAAAAGGGAAAAAGATGAAACCATTAAACCCTAACTTAACATTGAGAGAGATAAGGAACTTACTACCACAAAATACTCTTGGATCTTCCAATAGACTTCAAATATATTGATATATCCGTGAAGATCTCTAAAAAACAAAACCATGGCAACTTGAATCACCAAAAACGGAGTTGAGATGCAAAAGTTATGAAGAAATGAAGTTCTAGGGCTTAAATCGGGTTTTATGCTCGAACAGGGCGTTTCGCGACTTACCACGCAGCCTTAAGTCGCGTGTAACACCCTAAAAATAGGGATAACAAACATCCGAAAAACGGACATAAGGTATATAAGATTTCTATAGCAAGAGCCTCCCAAAAATGGGGAAATATACAAACCTGTTTAATTACAGTTGTAATTTAACGGACAATAAATAACAACCAAGTAATCTAATTTCTATATCTAGAAAAAGATTACAAAAGGGTTGTCATCTATAAACCCCCAAAGTTCTTCTACCAAAAGTATGTCCAATTGCAAAGTTTCCCCAAGCTCTCACCCAAGCAACTATACCAGCTTAGAACCGGCACCGCTAGAACCTGAGATACACATCGACACCAAACAAGTGTTAGGCCAAAAAGCCTAGTGAGTTGAACAATAAAAAGCATGCATGGTCAGTTACAATTCTTATCAGCAGTTAACCAAAGTTCAACAAATGTGGAGTCAATAGGGGAGACCCATAGCACCAATCAAGTTCCACCCAAAGAGTCGATATACCTTGATGCCATCTAACAAGAGACACCCGAAAGGCGCGGCACACTCGAGGACTACAACTAAGAAAATTCCCCGAGTGGCGGAGGTCTAGGCACATACCATCACGGTGGAGCCCAATACTACATCCTCCTAGTGTCTACTGACTTGGTTCGTCCAACATAATGCATATAGGAGGTCTTGAGGTATATTTTAACCAACATATTTCGATACCAACCATGGGTACAATATTACCATCCTAAACCACATAAGTCCAACATGAGACCCAAATACCAATATAATCATTATATAGGTACAATATCATTAAATGGGTATTCCATATAGAAACCATCATAAACCAAGACATGTACACATTAAACATGTCAAAAATACTCATATTATGTATCCAAGAGAAAAGCCCCCAAATACTTGACCAAAGAGAGTAAAACATGGCATGAGTCTTATGAACATATTTCCACCATATTTTCATAAAGAAATTATCAAATACTTGAACATGTAAAGATGAACATTTCGAGCAAATATACAATAAATATAACAAGTAAGAGATTTTGATGTGTATTTAGTTTTAACAAAGGTTAGTAAACTCACTAACTAGGTTTTTGGATCAAAACCTAGAAAATAGATGAAATGGAGAGGAATGAAGCCTTGAGACCCCAAATACTTGATTGGTAGGTATTGAATGCACCTTTGAAGTGGTTGATTAAATATTTGAAAACCCCCAACAATCTCTAGTGTAATAAATGAAGCAAAAGGGTGGAGAAGTGAAGAAATCGCCCAAAAACGCTCTCACACAAACCTAGATTATATTTTGAAGTTGTGAAGTGAATGGAGGCTGGAAAAGTGTTTTTATTCGGCCAGACCACGCGGGCGATAGTGCCCCGCGACATTGCCACTGGCACTATCGCCAGGGCATTGTCGCCGACTCTCAAGACCCCTCGGTACAAACTCCGCGACAATGACACGGCGATAGTGACCGTGTCACAGTCGCATGTCATGGTCGCGCCCCCACACCCCACTCGCGGTACACTCCCCGCGAGAGTGACACGGCGAGAGTGACCATGTCACAATCGCGTGTCACAATCGCGCCAGTCTCCCAACGTCCCGAAAGTTGACCAATTTCGACATCGAGCGCGAGGTTTAGGCACTTAAATTAAATGTATAACTCATAAAGCATCATAACATTATAGAAATGATCAAGCACATAATTAAGGGGTCATATTCTCAAATAATCATAGTTAATGAAGTAAGGAAAACAATTACTTACCTTATAAATTTCCGGGTGTTACATCGCGGCATAAGTTGCTCGCTTCCCCTAAGTCGCTCGGGTGGCTCTAAGTCGTGACACAAGTCGCGTAGTGCACTGTCCGCCTGGTTTTCTTCTCATTCACTGTTTTGGCCGTAAGTTCTTCGTTATAGCTCCGATTTTGCTCCGGAAAGAACCGTTGGACTCGTAATTGAATCCTTCATCCACCAAGACTATAAAATCAAGGATTCAAGTCCAAAATCCTATATCTTATTTTTCCCTTAAAATTACCGATTCTGTATTAACTTGAAACGATACTTTTCGAAATCGGGGTGTTACAGAATGTCATTATCCATACATGCACCCTTTATCACTTCTAAAACATGACCATCACATATAGCTCATATTTATTCATGGCGTGGAAAAATTGATATATATGTTAGAATAATTATGATTCAATACCAAGGAGGGATCTAATGGCTAAGAAAACGATCCCCATTTACAAGAGGTGTTCCTTTGGGCCACAATACCGCTTTTATAAGAATGACCCTCACAAATATTATATCCCATTTTAAACATGTTAAAGAACATATAAACACTTACTAAACATCATTAAGCTCAAGTAATAAAGATCAAGACTCCATATTTACAAAATCTCCAAACCCTAACTTTTAGGTCAAAGCTCCAATATACCTATAAAACATATAAAAGTAAATATTTGCATTCATAGTGTTGTAAGGGTTAAAAGACTCACAAAATGGGTTTGTGATGTAACAACCCTAAAATATCAAAACCCTAGAAGTAGAGGAGATGACTTGAAGTTTTCCTTAAGTGAGCTAGCTACCACACAAGAGCCCTAAAAACCATTTAATGGTCATAAATGTCACAATGGATGGGTTAGAAGTTCATTGAATGAGGAAATAGGGGGAAAGGAGCTAGGTTCTTACCTTGGAGTTGAGAGGAATTCGTTCATCAAAAGAGATCCAAAAGTGAAGAGAAAAGGAGTGAAAAATGTATTTAAATTCAGCCTCCTGGTGGTTTCGGGTGACAGTGACAGGGCGACAGTGCCCTTGTCACTATCGTCGGGCACAATTGCGCCGGTTGTACCGTGACCCTCAAACTTTCAGCGAGAGTGCCACAGCGAGAGTGACATTGTCACAATCGTCGGCACTATCATCTGTGGCGTACCGAGAGGGGGTGTTGGGGAGCGATCATGACTCCGTGACAGTGCCCAAGGAAAGGTCGTCGGGAATAGTCGCGGAACCCGACCCAGATCTCTGCACGATTCCAATTTTTGGTCCGAATCATTCCCGATTTGATTCATTTACCAAGACGGTCAACCCCCAAGGTCAAACATAAGCCCCAAAGTATAAAACGTGGCTAAGAGAGTATAACAACTACTTTTGATTAATAGTTCAAGCTCGAGTCTAGTTTTGGCTAGACAAAAGAAAAAGGGAAAGGTCCATGAAATTCGGGGTGTTACAATCCTCCACCCCATAGAAAAGATTTCATCCTCGAAATCTCAAACTAACTAAACAGGTGAGGGCATTGTCTCTTCATGTCTTCTTCCGACTCCCACGTCACATTGGCCCCCCGGTGGTGCTTCCATTGAATCTTTACCATGACCCTTCCTTGTGTCGTAGCCTCTTTGTCTTTCGCTCTAGGATAGATTCAGGTTCCTCTACGCATTGGTCGTTATCCACTCTAATCTCTGACAAAGGAATGACGCTTTCCTCTTTGGCTAGACATCTTCTCAGATAACATACGTGAAAGGTATGGTGGATCCCGTCCATTTCGGGCGGTAGGTCCAACTTGTAGGCTTAAAGCCCAATGCGCTCAATGATGGTGAAAGGTCCAAGGAAATGGGGACTAAGCTTCCCACGTTTTCCGATCCTAATTATCCCCTTCCATGGTGAAACTTTCAACATCACCCTTTCCCCCACTTGGAACTCGACCGGTCTCCTCTTCTTGTATGCGTAGATCTTTTGGCGATCTTGAGCCACCTTCAACCATTCCCAAATGTTCTTAACCTTGTCGGGCGTTTCTTGTACGATCTCCGGTCCGACAAATTGCTTTTCTCCCGCCTCTAGCCAACACATGTGAGTTCTACACTTTCTTCCGTACAATGCCTCGAATGGCGCCATCCCGATACTTGAGTGGTAACTGTTGTTGTAGGTGGATTCCACTAACGGAATGGGAATCCCAACTTCCCCCAAAGTCGATGACACATGATCTCAACATGTCCTAGAGAGTTTGGATGGTTCTCTCGCTCTGTCCGTCTGTCTGAGGGTGATATGTGGTACTCAACTTGATCCTAGTACCCAACTCCTTTTGCAAACTATCCCAACAGTGGGAAGTGAAACGACTATCACGGTCGAACACAATAGAGAGTGGCACCCTGTGCTTCGAGATCACCTCGTCTATATAGATTTTAGCCAACCTGTCCAATGGTAGAGTTTCTCGTATAGGCAAGAAATGCGCGCTTTTGGTCAAGAGATCTAAGATCACCCAAATGGTGTTGTGATTCCTCAAGGTCTTTGGTAGCTTGGTTACAAAGTCCATGGTGATGTGTTCCCACTTCCATTATGGTATCTCTAAGGATTGTAAACTACTGTAAGGCCGTTGGTGTTCCGTTTTTACTTGCAAACAAGTTATGCATTGCTCCACATAATTGGCCTTACTGTCCATCAATAATTTAGTTTCAAATCCCGGTACATTTTCGTACTCCTCGGGTGAATTGAGTACTTGGACTTATGGGGGTCTTCCAACAACAATTCTCGGCATTCCCCGTTCTTCGGTACCTAGATTCTCCCTTGGAATAGCTTCAAACCCCGACCGTCTTCGGTCAACTGAAGGTGTTGCTTCGTCATAGCTTCACCCTTGAGATTTGCTTCCAGTAGGGCTTCTGATTGGGACATTTTGATCCTGTAAATAAGGCTTGAGATGACTTCAACTCTTGTAATGGTATCTTGAATGGTACTACCATACTCCTTCTGGCTTAAAGCGTTCACCACGACATTGGCCTTTCCGGGATGATATAAAAGTTCACAATCGTAGTCTTTGAGTAGCTCTAGCTATCTTCGTTGCCGCATATTCAATTATTTCTGGTCGAAGACATACTTTAGATTTTTATGGTCGGTATAAAGGGTGCACTTTGTACCGTAAAGGTAATGTCTCCATAACTTCAAAGCGAACACTACCGCCGCTAGTTCAAGATCGTGGGTTGGGTAGCTTTTCTCATGTTCCTTCAATTGCCTTGATGCATAAGCTATTACTTTGCCCCTTTGCATCAAAACACACCTTAATCCCATCTTGGACGCATCACTGTAGACCACGAAATCCTCTGTCCCCTCGGGTAGGGATAAAATCGGCGCCTCGCATAATTTCCTTTGTAGAGTCCGAAAGGACAGCTCTTAACTTTCAGTCCAGAGGAATTTCACATTCTTCCTTGTCAAAGACGTCAATAGGGAAGAGATTTTGGAGAAATCCTAAATGAATCTCCTATAGTACCCAGCTAGACCCAAGAAGCTCCGAATTTCCGTGGGACTCTTAGGTGGTTCCCAATTCGTCATGGATTCAATCTTTGACGGATCAACTTTTACTCCTTCTCTTGTCACCACATGACCTAAGAACTGAACCTCTTGCAACCAAAACTCGCACTTGGAAAACTTGGCGTAAAGCTTCTCACTCCTTAGCACTTACAATATCTCTCTGAGATGCCGCTCGTGCTCCTCCTCATTCTTTGAATACACCAGGATGTCATCGATGAACACAATGACCGACTTGTCTAAGAATGGTCGGCAAACCCGATTCATCAAATCCATGAACACGTGTTGGGAAATAAAGAATTGCTCAAGTATGGTTAATGCTGCTAGCACAACTGATTACTACTGCTAGTAGATTTAATACTGCTTGACAAGTTAGTACTGCTATTTCAAAAGTTAGTACTGCTTCGAGAGTTAGTACTGCTAGTAGTTAGTACTGCTGAAGTTAGTATTGTCATATCAAAGTTAATACTGCTGAACACAATTACTACTGCTGAGGATTTTAATGTTGCTGAAGATGGTTAATACCTTTGAAGAAGGTTAGTGATGCTTATGAGATGAAGACTCAGTATGGAATGAAGACAGCTGTATAGAAGACTTGCTAAAGTAAAAAAGATAATTATGGACTGAAGATCAATTGTATTTTGATAATTATCTTGTAATATGTCTTGTATAAATAGTATAGAAGTCTATGATAGAATTAACTTTTGTTTTAATGCGTTTTAGAGAGAATTAACCTCAAGGTTTGGAACCCTAGTTCTAGAGAATTAGAATTCGTATTGGTGAGCCTGTTCATCAATATTGAGGTTTTGTTTAAAATCTTGTAGCTTTAATCATTCAATAAAGTTTACAAGATTGTGATTTTTGATTCACTGTTACATTGATTGTTGAATATTAAAGTGTTATTCCGTAACTCCTTTAATATTGTTTTCTGAGTTCATTATTCTTGTTAAGAATTAGATCCTGACAAGTGGTATCAGAGCTAGTATTCTCAGAAACCTTCATTCATCATGGAAAACACGGTTGAATCAAACAGTACTCTTGTCTCAAAGGTTCCAATGCTCAGATCTAATGAGTTTGACATGTAGAAGATTAGGATCAAGCAATACATTCTCCTCACAGATTACTCTATGTGGGACATCATTGAGAATGGCCCATCTGATGAAGGAAAGATTGGTCCAGATGGAAAAAGAATCCCACCAAAGACGGACGCAGAAAGGAAGACAAGGCAGACATAGATGAAAGCCTTGAGCACACTGCTCTTGGCTATTCCCAATGAGTATCAACACTAATTCTGCAATTGCACTCATGCACAGATGCTTTGAAATGCTCTAGAGAAGAGATTCTTTGGTACCAAAAGTACCAAGAGAAATCAGAAGGCAATATTGAAGCAACTACATGAAAACTTTATGTCAACTAAGAATGAGTCCATGACTCAAACTTTTGACAAGTTTAACAAGTTGATTGGTGAACTAGCTACTATGGGAGTACAGATTGATCAAGATGATGTAAACAGAAAGTTCTTAAGGTCCCTTGGAGATGAATGGACCATGTATATTGTTTCATTCAGACAGAATGATCAATTGGAAGAAAAGGAACAGGATGATCTGTACAATGATCTGAGAGTGTTTGAATCTGAGGTGGAGGCAAAGAAGAAGCCTACTGGATATGTTCATAATGATGCACTCCTATCAGCATCAATTGATTCTACTGCTAACCCTGAATCAGTTAATGCTGCTAATGGAGTAAATCAAGAAAAAGGCACTGAATCTGTTTTTGAAGCCTTTCTTTCCAGCCATGGAAACTCCTCTTTAATCAATGATGACTTGGAACAACTTCATCCTGATGATCTTGAAGAGATGGATATTAAATGGCAGATGGCCATGCTTTCTATGAGGGTGAAGAAGTTCATCAAGAGGACTGGGAGGAACAACTTCTCCCAGAGAAGAGAAGATGGAGCAGGCTTTGATAAGTCAAAGGTGGAGTGCTATAAGTGTCATCTAAAGGGACACTTTGCCAGGGAATGCAGAAGTGGAGTGTCTCACCAACAAGCTCAGACTGGAAGCTTCAACCAGAACAGAAACTCTGCTCAAGCCCTTGTTTCTCAACAAGGAATGGGGTTTGACTGGAGTGATCAAGCAGAAGAGGCTATTCAAAATCAAGCTCTCATGGCAGAGGTATCTGATCTCCCAACTGAGGTACTTTCTAATCTATGTTCTCAAACTTGCATTGACACTGTTAAAAGGTACAGGGATCACAACCAGAATATGAGTGATGACCTTAAGAGGTTAGAAAAAGATATAAAAGACTATGTGAGAATTGCTGAGAGGTTTGAGGAACAAATTAAAAGTTTCCAAGCTAATGAACTTCAACACTCATATGATACAAATTACTGGAAGTGGGAGAAAATGACCTAGAAATGCAACTGACCAAATATAAAGAGGAGAATGAAAAGTTGAGAGAAGAGCTAGCCAAGGTTAAGCTGGATGTAGAAAAGTTTTCCAATGCTTCTAAAGCAATGGACTCTTTACTACACACTCAGTTTCATGACAAACTGAGAAGAGGAATTGGGTACAATACCACACCACCACCATACAACAACAACTACATCCCTCCTATATCAGACTTGCTAGAGACCAAGGATAGGAAGGATTTGCCTGAGGGATCCACTGAGATAGATCCCTTAGATGGAGTAGTTGTTGAGGACAAGACTGAGAAAGAAGCTGGTAAGAGTAAGGAGAACAATGTGAGTGGTGAGATTCCTCTAGAGAATCATATTATTACCAATGAGGGTTGTGGAAAGATTTGGATAAGATCTAAGGACATAGAGAAGACTGAGGAAAAGTCTAAGAAGGTTCATTATAAGCAGACCACAATTGTGAATCCTGTTCCTTGCAAACAGTGTGCATGTAATAAGTCTGAGCCCCTAAAACATGATAAAAGGAGGGGAAATCAAAGAAATTGGAATAATAAATGGGCTCAGAAACAAGGAGTTGATCTGAGTAAAATCATCAGACCAAAACCTTGTTTCATATGTGGCAAATTGAATCATCTTGCCAAGCACTGTTACTTTAATCCTATTAACCAAAGGATGAATTTTCAAAGATCCATGCAAAAACCCTTTGGTTATAGGAAGGATGAAAGGAACCATGTGGCTAAGAAATCTGTTAAAGCTAAAAGCCACATGAAGAAAAAGACTGTGAAAGAAAGTGTCAAGATGTGGATTCCCAAAAGCACTAAAACTGTTAGTACTGCTACCACAAATAGTGCTGCTGACAATGATAGTGCTGCTAGAAGCAATACTACTGCTACCAATGTTAGTGCTGCTAAGAGTATTAGTACTTCTAAAACTAACATTGTTAGTACTTCTTCTAATGTTAGTACTGCTAAACCTGTTAGTGCGACTAACTCTGTTAGTACTTCTAAAGATAGTACTGCTTCTAGTGTTTGTACTGCTAGCCCAATCATCTTGACGAATTACTCCAGTAATGAGTGCTCTGATTTTAAAAATCTCATCAAAAAGGAATGTAAATACTTTGATGAGAAAGGGAGACCCAAGACCACTTTGGATTGGGTTCCCAATCAATACTAATTGTGTTATTCTATGTGCAGGGCAACCAACAGCTCAAAGAAAAGAGCATCTGGCATGTTGATAGTGGTTGCTCTAGGCACATGACAGAGAACATGGCTTGCCTCAAGAATTTCAAGAAAATTGATGGAGGACATGTTGCCTTTGGTAATACTCCAGATGGAGGTAAGATCAGTGGTAAGGGTGATGTAACAAAAGGTAAAATGACCTTTGAAGATGTTTTCTATGTTGAGCAGTTAAGGTACAACCTGTTAAGTGTATCACAGGTTTGTGACAAAAAGCATAGTATATTATTCACTGATTCTGAATGCATTATTCTTGCTCCTGGATTCAAGGTGGTTGATGAAAAGATGATACTACTAATAACTCCCAGAAAGGATAATGTCTATTGTTTGGATATGGAAAATGTTTCAACTGATTCATCCCTAAACTGTCTTGTTTCAAAAGCATCTTTGGATGAATCATCACTTTGGCACAGAAGGATGTGTCACATGAACTTTAAAACAATGAATAAACTTGTTAAAAACAACCTTGTAAGAGGTTTGCCTTCAAAAGTCTTTTCATGTGATGATCATTGTGTTGCCTGTCTCAAAGGCAAACAACACAAAACTTCTCATAAGTCCAAAGAGTTGAACACTATTTCTAATTCTCTTCAGTTGTTGCATATGGATCTGTTTGGTCCTACAAATGTTTTGAGTATAGGTAAGAAATCATACTGCTTAGTTATTGTTGATGATTACTCTAGATTTACTTGGGTATATTTTCTAAGGACTAAGGATGAGACATGTGGACTGATCAAATCCTTTATTCTAAGAATTGAAAACCAAACAAATCAAAAAGTAAAAGTAATTAGGTCAGACAATGGTACTGAATTTAAAAATCATGACCTAAACACCTTTTTTGAGGAAAAAGGAATTGAGAGACAATACAGTGCTCATAGGACTCCACAACAAAATGGTGTTGCTGAGAGAAGGAATAGGACACTGATTGAAGCTGCTAGATCTCTGTTAGTTGATTCAAAACATCCAATTACTTTCTGGGCTGAAGCAGTTAATACTGCTTGTTATGTCCAAAACAGAGTTCTAGTAGTCAAGCCTAAAAACAAGACACCATATGAGCTTTTAAATAAAAGAAAACCATTTATTGGATTTTTCAAACCTTTTGGGTGTCCTTATACCATTCTCAATACCAAAACTCACTTAGGAAAGTTTGATAGCAAGGCAGATGATGGTTTTCTTGTTGGTTACTCATCTCAGAGTAAGGCCTACAGAGTATTTAATTCTTATTCTAGAATAATTGAGGAAAGTGACGATGTCAAATGCAATGAGAACACACCAAATCCTATTGGTTCAGGTCCTCAGTGGTTGTTTGACATTGATTCACTAACTAACTCTTTGGGTTTCAGTAGTGATGATCATGCAGGTTCAGGAAGTGGAGGATCAGGGGAAGTACAAGTACAAAATAGTATTCCTCAGTCTGTGATCTTTCCATTACCTACAATGAACTCTGTTGAAATCTGTGAAAAGGAAACTGTCACTGAACCAATTCAGAGTGAAGAAGAAAGAAGAGATGATGAGAATTCAGAGCATGAAGAGCCAGAAGCAGCTGATGAGACCTCCTTAGCTGACTTAAATGATTCCAATCTAGATGTTGGAATTAATGAAGAACCTAGTCACCAGACAAGAACTCAAAAGAATCATCCTCCAGAGCTGGTAATAGGAGACATCTCTTCTCCTATGATAACTAGAAATCAAAGAAGACTTCAAGAGTTGCAGGATCAGCAACATACAGTACTCTCTTGCTTTCTATCTCAGATAGAGCCTAAGAAGGTGTATGATGCAATGAAAGATTCCAGTTGGATAGAAGCCATGCAAGAAGAGTTACTACAGTTCAAATTGCAAGAAGTTTGGGACTTGGTGGACCTTCCTAAAGGTCATAGAGCAATTGGCACCAAGTGGATTTTCAGAAATAAAAAGGATGAGAGAGGAATTGTAATCAGAAACAAAGCAAGGCTAGTGGCACAAGGGTACACTCAGGAAGAAGACATAGATTATGAAGAAGTCTTTGCTCCAGTTGTAAGGGTAGAGGCAATTAGGCTATTTCTAGCCTATGCCTCATACATGAAGTTCAAGGTATATCAAATGGATGTGAAGAGTGCCTTTCTATATGGTACAATTGATGAAGAAGTATATGTCTGTCAGCCCCCTGGATTTGAAAATCCATCATATCCTAACAGAGTATACAAACTGAAGAAAGCACTTTATGGTCTACATCAAGCCCCATTAGGATGGTATGATACATTGTCTACCTATCTCTTAGAAAATGGGTTTGAAAGGGGAATAATTGACAAGACCCTCTTCATTAAAAGAAGTAAGAAGGACATCCTACTTGTTCAGATCTATATGGATGACATCATCTTTGGATCTACAAAAGAACAGATGTGTAGAGACTTTGAAAAGTTGATGCACAAGAGCTTTAAAATGAGTTCAATGGGTGAACTCACCTTCTTCCTTGGGCTTCAAGTGAAACAGCAGAAAGATGGGATCTTCATAAGTCAATCAAAGTATGTGAAAGACATCTTGGATAAGTATGGTTTAACAGACTCAAAGCCAGCAAGCACACCAATGGAGACTCATAAACAGATCACTGTTGATCTTGAGGGGGAGGATGTTGATGTCCATCTATATAGATCAATGATTGGATCTCTCATGTATCTCACAGCCTCAAGACCAGACATCATGTTTCCAGTGTGTGTGTGTGCCAGATTCCAAGTCAAACCAAAGTAATCACATCTTCAAGCTGTTAAGAGGATTTTCAGATACTTAAGAGGGCAAACTAGATTAGGTCTTTGGTATCCGTATGAATCTACTTTTGACTTGATTGCATATTCAGACAGTGACTTGGGAGGTGCTAATATGGATAGAAAGTCTACTTCAGGGGGATGTCAACTTTTGGGTGCAAGACTAGTATCTTGGCAGTGTAAGAAGCAAACCATGGTGTCCTTATCAACAACAGAAGCTGAGTACATTGCTGCTGCAAGTTGTTGCTCTCAGGTTCTATGGATTCAGAATCAAATGCTGGACTATGGGGTAACCTTTCTTCACACTCCAATATTCATTGACAATAGCAGTGCTATAAGCATTGCTAATAATCCAGTCAAGCACTCCAAAACAAAGCACATTGAGATCAGGTATCACTTTATTAGAGACTGTAATGAAAAGAAGATTATTTAAGTTGCTAAAGTTCATACTGACAACCAGTTTGCTGATCTATTCACTAAAGCTTTTGATGTGGGAAGATTCACTTTCTTGGTCATAAGTGTGGGCATGATCAACTCTGAATGAGCTCATATTTAAAAAGTGATTGTATACCTGTTATTTGGTTATTTCTGGTGTTACTAATCATCTTTCTCAGGAAGTGGTATTGCCTTGCTCAAACTAACACAAGCTTCAAAAAGTGTAAGTATAGTTAATACTGCTAGTTAGTTAATACTGCTAGTGGTTAATACTACTCTGAGTTAATACTGCTAGTTAGTTAATACTGCTAGTGGTTAACACTGCTCTCAGTTAATACTGCTAGTTAGTTAATACTGCTAGTGGTTAATACTGCTCTCAGTTAATACTGCTAGTTAGTTAATACTGCTAGTGGTTAATACTGCTCTCCGTTAATACTGCTAGTTAGTTAATACTACTAGTGGTTAATACCGCTTCTTTCCTGAATCATATAAATAGCCTCTTTGCCCGCCTAAAAGCTCATAACGACTCTTTGAATACTATTCATCTTCTCTCTAACCTCTTTTCTCTCAAGCACCTACTGAGTTTCAGTCAAGAATCCTCAAGCTCGATGGCATCAATGGCTTTTATTGACGAACACAACGAGATAGCAATGCTTCAAAAGCCTAAGCAGGCTGATGGATTTCATCAAATAGTCGACTTTCTCAAGTCCATCCATATCGCGTATGCTCTTACAATGTCACCATCCATCTACATCGAGCACCAGAAGCAATTCTAGGCTAATGCCACCACTATTACTGAAAATGGTGTGCAAGTTATCAAGACAAGGGTGTGTGACAAACCCTTGACAGTTTCTGAAGAGGTAATTCGCATCAGTCTACGTCTAGATGATGCCTCAGGTATCTCATCTATCTCTAATGATGATCTGTTTTCCACTCTCACTAGAATGGGGTATGGAGGCCCATTGGGTGTTTTCAAGTTCTCAAAAGCTAAATTCTCACCCCAATGGCGTTTCTTTGTCCATACCCTTATGCATTGTATTTCTAGAAAGACTACTGGATGGAGTGAGTTCAGTAGTACCATTGCCTATGCTTTGGTCTGCTTGGCCACTGCCAGAAAGTATAATTTTTCAAAAATGATTTTCAATGACCTTGTGTCAAACTTGGGAAACAAAAAGAGTTTTTATATGTACCCAAGATTTGTCCAAGCAGTTCTAACCACTGAATTGACGGATATGCCTCAATTTGATGAGGTATATGTACCTAAAATCCCCAAGGGCAAGGTCTTTTCAAATATGAAGAGATCTGTCATGGACTCGGAAGGAGTTGACACCCCATTGTTCTCTACAATGATGGTGGTGTCCCACAATCAAGAAGGTATGGCTTCAGGGTCAAGGCCCTCATTAGACCATCCCACTGAAAGCCAATCCCAACCTTCAATCAGTATATCAATCCCTCAGTCTCTTCTTCAAAAACCAACTTCTCCAATCACCAATACTTACATCAGGAAAAAGGTAAAGAAGTCTCCTTCCCTTCTTGTACCTTCACCCTCCAAGCCTTCAAGCCCTCTAATGGAGAATTCTCCATTAGAGAATATCTATAGGGAAACCACAGGGGTGTCTCCCAACCCCAAGGAGGTGCTCACTGAGGAGATGCATGAGCATATGGGTGCAAAGGCTGCCACTACTCCTGCTAGCACAGAGGAGGCCAGTGGTAACATCAATAAGACCTTCCCCATGGCAACTTTGGATGAGCAATCCTCCAAAGGTCCCAGGTGCCAAGAACCCAAGGGGGTAGCAGGTGCTTCTGCTAGGCAGAAGACCTCTACTACTAAAAGATCCAATGATTCTCCAAAGGTAGTAAACACACCCAAAGGAGGTGAGGACATATATGACTACAATGAATTGATGGAAACTATGGGCAACATTAATCTGGATGTCATCAAACAAGGCAAAGACATAGAAGAGATGAAATTGGTAATTCTGTCTCAACAAGTACAGATTACCAAATTGAAGAAAATGGTGACAAGATTGGTGCACAAGAAGAGGAGACGACAGTTTGTTTTGAAGAAGAGAACAAGTGCTAATGATGCTTTCAACAAGGGGGAGAATCAAGAGGCTGAAGCAGAAAAGGAGAGTACATCTGAGATGGGATTTGATTTTGAGGGGGAGAAAGCAGCAGAAACAGAACCACAAGCAGCAGAAACAGATGAGGTTCAAGCAGCAGTAGAAACAGAATCACAAGTAGCAGTAACAGAACAGGTAGCTGCAGTAATAGGGCTATCTGTTGAAGAATTGGAAATTGCATAAACGTTGGTAAAAGCCAAGAATGACACTCCTAAGGATACTCAAAAGGCCAAGGGAGTGGTCATTAAAGAAGGAGGCCTTGAAAAGAAAAGAAAAGAAATGAGTGAGGCAGATTTGAAGGATGCAAAGGGAAAAGCTAAGATGGTTGAATCTGAACAACCCTTAAAGAAGAAGAACCAGTTGGAGTTAGATGAAGAAGTGGCAAAACAACTTCAAGCTGAGATGGAAGAGGAAGAACAACTCCAATCAGAAAAGGACAGAGAGCTTGCACTGGAGATGGCCAGAAAGCTCAATGAAGAGTATCAAAAGAGCATGAAAACTACAGTTGAGGCCAAGAAAATACCAGTGAAAGCATCCAAGCAAAGAATGCCAGTCAAGAAGCAGAACAGACAACCTTCCAAGACCTTTTTGGCCAATCAAGAAAAGAGAAAAATGATCAACTTTTTGAAAGGCTCAATTGGTGTAAAGGGAGAAATGTTTACTAATATGGCATACAACAAAGTTGAGGATCTGTATAAGAAGGAAATGACAAAGCTTCAAGGGGATTCCTCTCAAAGGGAAGAAGCAGAAAGAAGGATGAAAGAGAGGCATGATCTCAACATCCAAAAACCATTCCCTGAGGAAACCACACCTTCAAAGGAAAAGGTTGAAGAAAAAAAGGAAGAGCAAGAGAATGTTGGAATGGAAATGAAATCTGCAAAGAGAGTAAAGACTATAGCTTCCAAGAAACAGTCCAAGAAGCCAAGGATTGAAGAATCAGAAAGAGAGGCAGGATCTTCTATTCCACCTTCAGTAGAACCAGAGCAGAATCCAGAATCATCTGTGGCAGATCATACAGAGCAACCTAGTCAAAGTGCACAACAAACAAGTCAGTCTAATGAACATGTGGGGCTTTATATGACTTTAATAGAACCAGTACAGGCTGTTCCCATTTCTATGAAGGCACCAGAAATCATCTTTTGGGACATTCTGAGAGACAACAGAAAGGATTACTTCAGATTTAAACGAGTTGGTGATGTATTTGAAGTATATTCAACTTGGGGGAAAGTAATCAGAAGTTGTTCAAGAGCTGACCTAGAAGAAATGTATAAAGTGGGAATGAAGCTTTATGAGCATGTTTTGAAAGGAACTGAAGAAAATCTACTCAAGGTTGCAATGGAATACCTATGTATGATGTTTGAACCAGAAAAGGTGGTTTACAGGATCAAGGATCTACATCATGAGTATGCGTGCAAGAAGATTGATCACTGGATACTATTTGAAAACTGTGGTGTATACATGATCACAATAGATAAATGTTATCATGAATACTACCTGGTGGACAAAGTATATGATCATAGCAAGAAGAAGCTGAATGGGATGCTGAAAGCTAAGCTAGTGTGTGCAAAGGAATCAGAAATGGCCAGAATTATGGTAAGAAGGACAATCAATCAAAGTCTGGGTCTGAATCCAAATTTGGGCAACTAAGTTGTAGTGTTGAAAGAATCTTGAAGACCATAATTGAAGAACTTGACTTCTCTTCCTAAAAGTCAAGTTAGGGGGAGATTGTTGGGAATTAAAGAATTACTCAAGTATGGTTAATGCTGCTAGCACAACTGATTACTACTGCTAGTAGATTTAATACTGCTTGACAAGTTAGTACTGCTATTTCAAAAGTTAGTACTGCTTGGAGAGTTAGTACTGCTAGTAGTTAGTACTGCTGAAGTTAGTACTGTCAGATCAAAGTTAATACTGCTGAACACAATTACTACTGCTGAGGATTTTAATGTTGCTGAAGATGGTTAATACCTTTGAAGAAGGTTAGTGCTGCTTATGAGATGAAGACTCAGTATGGAATGAAGACACCTGTATAGAAGACTTGATAAAGTAAAGAAGATAATTATGGACTGAAGATCAATTGTATTTTGATAATTATCTTGTAATATGTCTTGTATAAGTAGTATAGAAGTCTATGATAGAATTAACTTTTGTTTTAATGCGTTTTAGAGAGAATTAACCTCAAGGTTTAGAACCCTAGTTCTAGAGAAGTAGAATTCGTATTGGTGAGCCTGTTCATCAATATTGAGGTTTTGTTTAAAATCTTGTAGCTTTAATCATTCAATAAAGTTTACAAGATTGTGATTTTTGATTCACTGTTACATTGATTGTTGAATATTAAAGTGTTATTCCGTAACTCCTTTAATATTGTTTTCTGAGTTCATTATTCTTGTTAAGAATTAGATCCTGACAACACGGCCGGTGCGTTAGTTAGCCCAAAAGGCATAACCAAGAACTAATAGTGGCCATACTAGGTTCTAAAAGTGGTATTGGAGACGTCCTCTTCTCTAACCTTCACTTGATGGTAGCCCGAACGAAGATTGATCTTGGAGAAACATGCGGCTCCTTGTAGTTAATCGAAGAGATCGTCAATTCGGGGTAGCGGATACTTATTCTTTACGGTCACATTGTTCAACTCCTGGTAGTCGATGCACATTCGCATCGACCCATCTTTCTTCTTGACGAAAAGTACCAGAGCTCCTCAAGGCGAAGAGCTCGGCCTCACAAATCCTTTCTCTAGAAACTCTTTAAGTTGAGACATCATCTCTTGCATTTCGGTCGAAGCAAGGCGGTAAGGTATACGGGCTATTGGTGCCTCTCCCGGAATCAGGTCGATCCGGAACTCTACTTGGCGATCGGGCGGCAAGCCCGGAAGGTCGCCTGGAAATACATCTTGATAATCACTAACGATCTGCACGTCTTCGATCTTCTTCTTCTCCGTTTTGGCGTCCAATACGTAGGCGAGGAACGACAGACATTTCTTCACTAGATATTTCCTTGCTTTGATGGATGAAATGAGAGTCATTTCACCCTTACGCTTCTCTCAGTAGACAAAAGAGAAATCCCCGCTTGCGGTCGGTAATCTGATCAGTTTCTTTGAACAAAAGATCTCCGCTTGGTGTTGAGACAACTAGTCCATCCTGATCACCACATCGAAGCTCCCAATCGCCATAGGAAGTAAATTTACCTCAAAAAGTTCACCACTAATATCTAAGTGGCACTTTTCTAAAACTTCTTGCAAGATCACTTGCTTTTCATTCGCTACCTCTACTACCAAGGCATCACTAAGAGTACTAGTAGGCACATTCAAGGCTTTGAAAAACTCAATGGACACGAAAGAGAAATTGGCACCAGAATCGAATAATACTTTAGCGACAAGGGAGTTGAGTAAGAACGTACCCGACACCACATCGGTGGTCTCCTTTGCTTCTTCTCTCATCATCTGGAAGGCCCTCCCTTGAGCCTTAGGAATGAATTCTTTCTTCGGTTGGCTTCCCGAGCTTCCTCCTCTTGCTCCCCCCCTTAGCTTGGGGCAATCCCTCTTCACGTGCCCCACCTCCTTGCACTCGTAACATGTTGCCCCTTGGATAGGAAAATTTGGACTAGTGTGACCCGACTTGCCACACTTAAATAATGAGACTGGGTTGGGGTTAGGGTTTCAAAAACCAAAGTGTTTGCTATTGCACTTAGAACACCACTTCGCCTCCCGAAGATTATCAAAGTTTCTACAACCCGGTTGAAATTTTTTTGAACGAGCTCGGCGGTCTTTCCCACTTCCTCTTCTCAACCACCTTTGATTTCTCTTCCTTGTCTTGCGCATAGACCCTTTCCATGATCTTGGCCTCTTCTATCATTTCCCGAAGATTTGTAGCCTTTGAGTTGCGAACCATTGACATCATGTCTACGGGCAAACCCTTCAGATAAGCTTTCACCTTCTCTTTCTCAGTTGGGACCATATGCCCCACAAGATTTAGTTTCTCCATGAAAAGTCGGATGTATTTCCTCACCGAAAAATTTCCTTTCTTCAACGCACGGAACTTTTCCTCTATCAAATCCATCTCTTGCTCGTTGTAGTACTCCTCTAAGATCTTTTTCTTAAACACTACCCACGTCATCTTGGTCAACACTGATTCTTCAATGGTTGCGGTGAAAACGTTCCACCATATCAAGGCTGAGCCCCGAAGCATTTGAGAACCAAATTTCACCTTTTGATTCTTTTCACAGTCATAAGCTCTAAAGGCGCGCTCAATTTCTCTAAGCCAATTCATGCAAGCAACTGGCTCATTAGATCCGGCAAACTCCGTCGGTTTGCAACCTATGAAGGACTTGTAAGAAAAAGTTCCTCCGGGTTGTCTTGTCTCTAGTGTCACCAACCCCTCAGTCCGGTTCTCACCTCTGGTACCCCCATAACCCTCATCATGTCCAACATCTGCATTTGAGGCGTTACTTTTATCATAAGTGGGTTGGCAGTGGCAATATTTCTCCTTGGGATGTTCTCAACCCTTCCACCAGTCAAGGGTGGTAGTTGAGGAGGTACTACCGCTATCGTTTCATCTGGTCGGTTGGTCGTGGATTCGGTCATGGCTTGGCCCTCCGGAGATGATTGAAGATGACTCCGAGTATTTACCATTTTGGTCTGTCATACAATCAAGAGAGAGTAAGAGATGGCTACACAAAATTATACACAATAAACGTACTAATACGATGCATCAATCATCATAATCATAGTAGTTCAAGCATATTCACGTAATCATACATTCATAATAGCAGTAGCTAATTGAAATTATGAACATACACTACATAAAAATTCTCGCTACCACTTTTATAATTCTCAACGAAGTAGTTTCCGTTGACTATAAGGTCGCCCCTTCTTAAAAGTTCTACCCGATTCTCGCCATTCATGTCCTAATGGTCTCAGCTTAAGTCTAGGCATTGAGTTTACATACCTAGTTCACTTAAACTAGAGCTCTGATACCAACTTGTAACACCCTAAAAATTGTATAAATTTAAAACATAAAATTTCGGCAATATGACGTCTAAAATACAAGGGTTTATAAAACCTGTAAATACATTTGACTAAAACCCAAAAGAGTTGGGGTAGTTGCATCAATAAAGTAGCGGAAGAATAAGACATAACACACGACAACCTCTTTAATCTAGAACATTAATTAAAACTAGATTAAGGTGGGTGTCACTATGACTTCAAAAAGCTCTTCTCACACGATCCCAAAAATGCCCGGTCCTTCGAAGTTCCTAAGTGCGCACCCAGCGAATCAAGGTGCCCTAAGCACACCACTAGTAAGATCTGTGAGCCGATAAACACCAACACAAGTGTTAGACCAAAGTCTAGAGATATTATAAGAATTTAACAGTTTATGATGTAAACAATATCAATGTAATTAAATGTTGCCGAAGTATCGAAGGTTGGACCGATGCCAACATTCAATTTGTAAAAGATGATCCAAGCCTGAACAAATACATAAGAGATATCTCTTGAAAGACGGGGGAGACCCGTTTCCATCTTGGATGACGAGAACACATGAATGGGGTCACCCGTGATGTTATTGGATTTTACCTCATATCCCGGTTCTAGTTCCCATGCCATAAAATACATCACAATCCTCAAACCGTTTATGCCTTTATTGCCTACTCCATCGAGTTACACCTTAAGGACTTACGGACATGGGTGCCTATCCAATCTAGACGAGTTGCACCTCAAAGACTCACATCCCCTATTGCCTACTCGCTAGTGACCTAACGGTCAACAATTTTAACCAAATACATATGCCATCTAAATCCTTGTGCACAAGAAGATAGACCTTAAATTCCACATTATGATCATAACCAAGTAAGAATGTCATTATCCATACATGCACCCTTTATCACTTCTAAAACATGACCATCACATATAACTCATATTTATTCAGGGCATGGAAAAATTCATACATATGTTGATTTGACAGTTTAGTGACTTGATGTCAAACCATTCAGTTTGGAAAACTTTATAAACCATCATAGAGGTTTGGTTTGTGGTTTGAGAGGTTAAACTTGTTGGGTTTTATTTAATTATTTATGGCTGTTGTGGAATAATTAAAATAGCCCAACAATAATGGCCCGATACAAGATATATATTGTGTTGTATCCTAGGGTTTTAGAATAAGAAGAGAGAGTCCACAAATACAAATGTGAGAAAGAAAAGAGAAAAAGTTCGGCTGCACTTTTCGGGCAAGTGTAGCCATGTCGTTTCATCTATTACCGGAGCTTAAAACATTGGATCATCGTGATTTTTGGATAGTAGCTTCACAACATCTTTATATACATTATGAACGGTAGAGATCGATTTTGGAGGTCCGAAAGTTGTCTTTTTGCTGTCGACATATTGTAGTATTTCTGAGTGATATTTTTTCCTCTTTTCCTTTTGGTTTGGTTTCATACTTCTTGATGATTTGTTCCAATAGTATGATGATTATTGTGTGCCTCTAGTTTTATCTAGAGATGACTTTGTATTGTTTATTGGTGATAGTGGACTTTAAGCGGCCTAAGGGTCCCGTGGTTTTACTCTCTCCCTAAGAGATTTCCACGCCAAAATCCGTGTGTTCCGTGTGTGTTTGATTGTTGCTTATTTTTGATTTTGGTGGTTGATATGCGTTGATAATTCAATGAATACGAGCGTTGTTTCTTTCTTTTTAGATAGATCATTTTTGTTTAATCCCAACTTTGAGTCCATTTTTCTTATCTTATTTTCTCTTTTCTGTTATATGGAGCTAAATTTGTGGTTTACTTGCTTTTACTTATTAGGTAGGCTAATTTTGTCTAAAAATGTGCAGGCTGCAATGCTGATATCTGATGCTGCAGCATTCAGTCGCAGATTCGGGCTTTTTGCGTACGTAAAAGAGAAAATCAGCCAAGACTCGAAAGTGGATGCCAACTATAGTAACTTAAGTTGAAGATCAATTGCTCTTTTGTTTAAAATCAGATTGTAACTAAGGGTTGTGTACTTCTAGTTAGCTTTTTGATTTATTAAGTATTATATAAGTTGCTTTTGTACTTATTACTATTTACTACTATTTGCTTAGTCCTTTTTGTTCCCTCTTGGAAACTATATAAAGGAGGGAGTGGGCTGGTCATTTAGTAAGTATTATCAGATTTAACTTAGATTTGAATAGCTTGTGGTTGAAGATTCATAATTAAATATTAGTTTTGAATTTCTTTTTGGAATTATTGTTCTTACGCATGGGTTGCTACAGCATTGCATGATAGATTTTTCTAGTTTTCTTTATTGCTTCATATCATTTACTTTACGCCCTTTACTTTATGTCATTTATATTTAGTAATTTAAATTCAGTCATTTATTTTCCGTCATTTACATTATGTCTTTACTTTATGTCATTTACATTTCTTGCAATTTATTTTTACGTAATGAGTAGCTAATTTTATAGTTTGGGTGTGAGACAAAAAGGGAGGTTGTAAACCAAAAACTAGTGGACTTTGTTCTTCAATAACATTGTTCCACTATGTCATTTTAAGTTTTATAAATCCAAACGCACTTCTTGACGAATTGATCACTTCTTAAAGTGTGAAAGTGCCATGGACTTAGGAATAAGCCATGAAAAAGCACGTCAGTTTGAATGATACGGGAAGTATACTTGGAAGAGTTACTAGCAAGGGAACTTGCTATCTTTGTTTTTCAAACCGATTGATTATTGACGGGTTGAGTACTAGTCAAAGTGTTAAAGTGTAGTGGACTCAGGAATGAGCCATTAAGAACACGTCAACTTGAATGATATGGGAATCGACTCGGAAGGGTGATTTTTAAACAAAGGCATTTGTTTTTCCATATACTTTAAAGAAACCATTTGACACTCACACTGGTCCGGACATTAGCATAGGCATATGTTGATGGAAGGCTAAACAACAGTGCAATGGTAGATATTCAGAAGGATACTCTTTAAAGTACATGGTGGAACTTGTTGTTGCTGAGCTAATACTAATGCTATAGCATCCCTATAGCATTGGCCTCCAGAATTTGTGTTTACTCCTCACTTCAAGTCTTGCACCCATTTTATCTTTATATATCTTGTTAATCATCTAATTGTTAACCAACTCAAACCAAACAAAGTCTTCAAATCGCCATCTGAAATCTCTTCTTTTAGTACACTTTTATTGCACTTTTACAACAATCTCTGTGGGACGATATCTGGTATCCTGCCATCTTATTACTTGAAAGACGATATTGGATCCTATTGTATACTTGCTTTAGAATTCAATTATCACATGTCGTAGAGGTGTGCAAACATCCGTATCAAGTTTTTGGCGCCGTTGCCGGGGATTGGCTCGCTAAAAGTCTATAAAAGTTTGTTAAAATATTTGATTTTTCTAACATCTCATTGATCTCATTTTGAAGTGGTTTATGCCCAGAATACCACGTGGGGAATTGTTCGAATTTGACCCGGACATTGAAAGAACGTTTCGTAATAGGAGGAGAGCGCGAAGAATTACATTGACCTTAGATCCTCCCATTATGGAACCACCTCCACCAGGTTTTGAAAATAAGGGTCCTAGACAACCACCGCTTTTAGAGAATCAAGTAAGACAACCAATCTTTCATGATGCACCACCAATTTTTGGAAATCCACCCGAGCACCCTTTTCAACAACATGGACCAAATCAAAATCATAATAATGATGATGATACAAAATCTAACAACAATGAGCATAGGGATGAGATTCCAAACATAATTAATCTTGCAAATTCCAAACAGGGAAGAATTATGGACTATGTTATACCTGATTTTGAGCAATTAAATTCAGGAATAGTTAGACCCCATATGACCGCCCTCCATTTTGAACTCAAACCTATCATGTTTCATATGTTGCAAACAAACGGACAATTTGCCGGAATGCCATCGGAAGATCCTCATTCTCATTTAAAATCATTTATGGAGATCACCGATGCATTCCTGATCCATAGGGTATCTAACGATGCCTTGAGACTCACTCTATTTCCATTCTCTCTAAGGGATCGGGCAAAGTCTTGGTTTAATTCTTTGGCACCTGGTTCTGTACCATCGTGGAGCAATATGGCTGAGAAATTTTTGCGAAAATATTTTCCACCTACCCGTAATGCTAAGTCCAGAAACGAAATCTGCATGTTTAAACAAATGGACGATGAAGCAATTCCCGATGCTTGGGAAAGGTTTAAAGAGCTGCTAAGGAAATGCCCTCACCATGGCATTCCCTACTGTATTCAACTCGAGACGTTTTACAATGGGTTAAACCCCATGGCAAAACAAATGCTCGACGCGACGTCAGGAGGGGCCTTTACAGCCAATACCTACAATGACGGGTATGAGATTCTTGAAAAATTTTCAACAAACAATGGACATTGGGCTGATCCACGTGCCCAACCTCAAAAGAAAACAGCTGGGATTCATGATGTAGATGCATATACTGCATTAACAGCACAACTTGCTTCCATGACCTCAATGCTTAAAAATTTATCTACGGGGCAAGGAGTACAACCAGTTGCTGCTGCATCCAATCAATCAGTGCTTTCTGTACAATGTGTTTGTTGTGGTCGGGATCATTCTTATGAACACTGTTCTCAAAATTCTGAATCAGTAAACTATGTTCACAACAGGAATGCTCCCTATGGCAACACTTACAATGCCAGTTGGAGGCAACACCCAAATTTTTCTTGGAACAGTCCATGTTTAAATCAGCCAGCTCCTAAGCCACAAGAAACTTCAAATTTTCAGTCACAACATCATGCTAGTAGTTCACAACATCATCAAAACCAAGGTTCACATCATCAAAACCAAGGTTCTCAACACCAACAAAACCAAAGTTCACAGCATCATCAGAACCGGAATTTTCAAAATAACCAGCAGCATTTTCAAAAACCACCTCCACAGGCTGAATCATCATCTTCCCTGGAAGCTATGATGAGGGGTTTCATGACCCAAACTCAGACTGCACTTCGGAACTTAGAAACTCAAGTCAGTCAAATTGCACAAAACCAGAACAATAGGGCTATAGGCACTTTGCCTAGTGACACAGAAATCCCAAGGGCTCCCGGAAAAGAACATGTAAAAGTTGTAACCCTTAGGAGTGGTAAGGAATTAACAGAGACAGTGCCAAAAGAATTGGGACCAATGACTAAATCAGAATTTGAAAAAACCATACAGTCAGAACCCAATGGTACAGCATTGTCCCCTGTTGATAAGATACTTTCCAACCCACTTGGAGTCCAAGCGCCTGTTGTCACCAATGATATCCCTCTTAGGACTGATTATCCTACATTATTCCCAGAAGATGACACCAGGGAAAAGACAGTGGAGAGTAGTAGTCCAACCATCCTACAAGAGAGTACAACAAAAGGCATAACAAAACCATCTTGTTCAACACTTGCAAACAAAGTCGTTATAAAACCAGTTCCTCCCTATGTACCTTACCCCCAAAGGTTGAGGAATCAAAAGGAGGAATTGCAATTTAAAAAATTCTTGGATGTGTTCAAAGAATTGCATATCAACATACCACTTGTTGAGGCAATTGAACAAATGTCTAGTTATGCCAAGTTCCTCAAGGACATCCTCAGTAAGAAGAAGAAGTTGAATGAATATGAGACTGTAGCTCTTACTGAGGGATGTAGTGCTCTCTTGACCAATAGAATACCCCCTAAGCTGAAAGATCCTGGGAGTTTTACCATCCCATGTTCAATAGGTGGGAAGGAAGTTGGAAAGGCTCTTTGTGATTTAGGAGCCAGTATCAATCTCATGCCGCTGTCTGTTTTCAACAACTTAGGGATAGGAGAAGCCAGACCTACCACAGTCACACTCCAATTAGCTGACAAGACCATTGCCTACCCAAAAGGAAAAATAGAGGATGTCTTAGTTCAGGTTGACAAGTTCATCTTTCCGGCAGATTTTATTATCTTGGATTTTGAGGCTGATAAGGATATTCCCATCCTTTTGGGAAGACCCTTTCTAGCCACCGGAAGAACTTTGATTGATGTTCAGAAAGGAGAGCTAACTATGAGACTCCAAGACCAAAAAGTCACATTTAATGTTTTTAACTCCTTAAGATACCCTAAAGATGTTGAGGAATGTTCAAACTTAAGTGTGACTGAATCATTGTGTCATGAGGATGGACTTAGAAAAGCCTGTGAGTTAGAGGAAGAGGATGATGATGATGTAGACCTAGCTGTCAGTGATGACCTTTCCCTAGGAGATGATGTAACTGTCCCAGTAAATGTTTTAGCATTTAAACCCTTGGAAAACAATGAACCAAAGCCTTTTACACCATCCATTGTATCACCACCTGACCTGGAGTTGAAACAACTCCCATCTCACCTAAAGTATGCTTTTCTAGGAGAAGAAGGAAAATTGCCTGTCATCATCTCATCTACCCTAGAAATGCATCAAGAGCAAAAGTTAGTGGATATGTTGAAATTACACACTAAAGCCATAGGATGGACTATTGCTGACCTTAGAGGGATTAGTCCTTCTATTTGTCAACATAAGATCATCTTAGAAGACAAGAATTTCACATCCATTGAACCACAAAGAAGATTGAACCCTGTCATGAAATAGGTAGTGAAAAAGGAAATTTTGAAATGGTTAGATGCAGGAATTATTTTCCCAATAGCCAGTAGTTCTTGGGTAAGTCCATTTCAGTGTGTTCCAAAGAAGGGAGGGTTTACAGTCATAGCCAATGATAAAAATGAACTCATCCCCACTAGAGTAGTCTCCGGATGGAGAATTTGCATGGACTACCGTAGACTGAACAAGGCTACCCAAAAGGACCATTTTCCATTACCTTTTGTTGACCAAATGTTAGATAGACTGGCGGGTAAAGAGTATTATTGCTTTTTGGATGGATACTCCGGATATAATCAGATAGCCATATCACCAGAGGACCAAGAAAAGACCACATTTACTTGTCCCTATGGTACTTTTGCGTTTAAAAGAATGCCATTTGGACTTTGTAATGCACCAGCAACCTTTCAAAGATGCATGATGTCCATATTTTCTGACATGTTGGAAACATCCATTGAAATCTTTATGGATGATTTTTCTATTTATGGCTCATCCTTTGACGATTGTTTGAAAATTTTGAAAAAAGGTCTTGAAAGATGTGAGGAAAATGATTTGGTCCTCAATTGGGAAAAGTGTCATTTCATGGTTAAAGAGGGAATTGTTCTTGGTCATTTAATTTCAAAAAGAGGAGTGGAGGTAGACAAAGCCAAACTTGAATAATTTCAAAACTACCTGAACCAACCACTGTTAAGGGAATCATAAGCTTTCTCGGTCATGATGGATTCTACAGAAGATTCATTAAGGACTTTTCAAAAATCTCAAAACCCTTATGTCTTTTGTTACAACATGACCAAAAGTTCAATTTTAATGAGGATTGTAGAAATGTATTCCTTGTTTTGAAAGAAGCTTTGGTAACTGCACCAGTGGTTGTTGCTCCAGATTGGAACAAACCCTTTGAAATCATATGTGACGCAAGTGATTGGGCTGTAGGTGCAGTACTAGGTCAAAGGAGAGAAAAGATTTTTCATTCAATCTATTATGCAAGTAAAACATTGAATGAAGCACAAATCAACTACACAACAACAGAAAAAGAACTTTTGGCTGTGGTTTTTGCCTTTGAGAGATTTAGATCATATTTAATAGGAACAAAAATCATTGTGCATACTGATCATGCAGCCATTAAATACTTGGTCTCAAAAAAGGATGCTAAACCTAGGTTAATTAGATGGGTTCTGTTGTTACAAGAGTTTGACCTAGAGATTGTGGATAGGAAGGGAGTAGACAACCAGGTAGCAGATCACCTGTCCAGGCTAGAGAACCATGAAATAGAGCAAAAAGAAGGGGAAATCATTGAAACTTTCCCAGATGAGAGAATCCTGATGCTACAGCATTCAGTCATGCCTTGGTATGCTGATATTGCTAATTACTTAGCTTGTGGAATCAAACCATGTGATTACACCCACCATATGCTCAAGAAGTTCATCCATGATACCAAGTTTTATCTTTGGGATGATCCTTATCTGTTCAAAATTGGAACATATCAGATATTGAGAAGATGCATTCCAGAAACTGAGGTGGCAGCAATACTGCAACATTGCCACCAGTCACCTTATGGGGGTCACTTTGGTGGACAAAGAACAGCAGCAAAAGTATTACAATCTGGTTTTTATTGGCCCACTCTTTTCCAAGATGCCCACAATTTTTCAAAAAGGTGTAATGAATGTCAAAGAAGTGGTTCCATTTCTCAGAAAAATGAAATGCCTTTAAACGGGATCTTGGAAGTTGAGTTGTTTGATGTGTGGGGAATTGATTTCATGGAACCCTTCCCACCATCTAACAATTGTCAATATATACTTGTTGTTGTTGATTATGTGTCAAAATGGGTAGAAGCTTTGGCTTGTCCTGCAAATGATGCAAAGACTGTGGTTAAGTTCCTTCAAAAGCAAATATTTACAAGGTTTGGTACCCCCAGGGCACTAATTAGTGATGAGGGTACCCACTTTGTGAACAATTTGTTACATGGAGTTTTGTCAAAATATAATATTAACCACAGAGTTGCAACTGCTTATCACCCACAGACAAATGGTCTTGCTGAATTATCAAACAGGGAAATAAAGGGAATTCTAGAGAAAATGGTAAAGCCAAACCGGAAGGATTGGGCTTTTAAGCTAGACGATGCTTAATAGGCATACCGCACTGCCTTTAAAACACCAATTGGTATGTCCCCATATAAGCTAGTCTTTGGAAAGGCTTGCCATCTTCCTCTAGAACTTGAGCATAAGGCCTATTGGGCCATCAAAGAATTGAACATGTCCATGGATAGTGCAGGAAATAAAAGGAAATTACAACTCTGTGAGATATTAGAACATAGAAATATGTCATATGAGAATGCCAAGATCTATAAAGAGAAAACCAAAAAGTGGCATGACCAAAGAATCCATCACAGAGATCTCAAAGAAGGACAACAGGTCTTATTGTTCAATTCAAGGCTTAGGCTATTCCCTGGAAAGTTGAAAACTAGACGGTCAGGACCTTTTCTAATCCACAAAGTGTACCCTTATGGAGCTGTTAACTTAATGAACCCTGAGACAAATGGTATATTCAAGGTTAATGGCCAAAGGGTTAAACTTTACCATGATGCTGTAGCAATCCCAGAACATAGCTCTGTGGATCTGGCTATCACTCTCTAAAGCACCACCTTTTGGGATATGGACTCCCTCTAAGTCCATGAATGTTTGTAAATAATCTTGTTGTTTTGAATTCTCTGTGTATAAGTATGTTTGAAATGTCATTTTGCAGATCTCTAGGATGGAAGGTAAGAAGAAGGATGATGCTGGAGCATCCAATTCCAGCATAACAGTCCATGAAATTTTGGAAGGAAATAGTTGAGAGCAAATGCTCTTTTGAATTTCAAAAATACAAAGGACACATTTGTTTATCTGGTTGAATCTCAATTAGAAAAGGTACAATGATGTCATGAAAGCAACCCTTTGTGTACCATGATAAGAAAAAGGAAACAAAGCATGGGTCCTTTCTTCCTACCTTGTACACACCATCACCTACTAGTTTGAATGGGTACAAGGTTGCTGTCCTTTTCTCCTCTTTTCCTGCAAGTATGGTGTTTCCATTTTAGTATTATTTTCCTTGTCCTTTTTTATTTTTAGTAGTGTTATTATATTTAATGTTTTCCTTTTATATTTAGAATTTAGTTTTTGTTCTTATCTCCATAAAAGGAAACCGCCTGAACCCTTTTTATTTTATAACTTCCACTTTTTCAAACAAAGTCTTTTCCTTTTTTCCACCCTTTCGCCTTCCTCTCTCTCGAAAATCACCCTTCTCGAATCACTCTTTCTCTCGTCGGCGATATTCCGACAAAACCACCACCGAAGCACACTTCTATTTTCAGGCGATGGCAAGGGTCAAGAGACCTGCTAGGCACGATGATACTCCTCCTCGAAGGAGTGGCCGGCGACGAAACACCGAGCAACCACCACCTAAAACCGTCGAACCGTCAAATACTCCCCCACCTTCTGTTTCTAATACGCCGACCATGGAAAACCCTCCAAACCCAACCGCTAAAAAAACCCTAGAGGCTGTGATTTCCACATCGAGGGTGGAAGTAATCCAAACCCAAAATCCCACTGTGATCGATTCTACCATTGAAAAACCCTCTTCGCCGAAGCCTATGGAGACCATCCAAACCCCTTTGGACTCTCCTATTCGACCCACGACTGACGAGGGGGTTGGATTTGAAAAAACCTCTCTCGAAAAACCCTCTGTGATTGATCCTGCTACTGTGGTTTCCCCTGAAGTACCGCACACCACAGTGGAGGAAATCAATGTGGTTGGCCCTAAGTATACTAAGGAGGGACGGGCACAAGAAGATGGTGCCAAAAACAGTGAAGTCCCTGATCTCAACATCGATGCAGATGAGGTATTTTCTAATCTTGATGTTTTGGTTGAGGATTATTTCTCTTCTAGTCTTGATTCAAAAAGTGATTTTTCATTTGCATTTGCACACCCACCACCAATATTGTACTTAACTTGGCCTTGTGAATGTTCACAGACTTCTCCCCTGTTTTGGATGACCTTGGAACCAAGGGAGTAGACCCTATGCAAAGGGTGGACAAGTTGCTAAATGAAATGGGGTTACCAACTGGAGAGGATGACAATGCTGTAGCATCATCACAGAATCCTGAGGCAGGGACCATTGGAACTGAAGGCACTAACCCTGAGTCTAACAGTGAGAACCCTGCCACTACCCCTACTTTCTCTAAAAAGAGGAAGGGATTGGGGAAGACACATGCTACCAAAAGTAAAACTACAGGTCCTGAACCCAAGAAGCAAAATATGCATCCTAGAACAAAAACCATTGCAACAAAGCCTCCAAGGAAACCAAGAAAGGCAAATACCAATGCTGGAGCATCCAAGAAGCATCATGCTGCAGAAGGGTCTGCCACTGGACCCATCTCAAGGCCTCAAATGCCTTTGAATGGTTTCAGTTGTGATGAAGCCCTAAAGATGTTTGCAAAGTTCAGAAACAAGTTTGCCCTTATAGACAGAGGATTTGATAGCAAGAGCAGGGAGGAGGTGGACATAGTCAGGGAGGTAATTGAGGACAGAGGATGGGACAGTTTCTGTGAGGTAAAATCTGATTACAACCTCACACTCCTTAGGGAGTTTTATGCTGAAGTTTCAATAACCACTAGCACTTTTGTCACAATTAGAGGTTGTGAGGTATCAATCTCTGGAGAGGCCATCAACAGTTTGTTGGGCCTCTCAAACCCTGAAAACACTGAGTTTGAAAGCCTATTTGAGGAGGCTCCTTTATCCAGGCTCAATGAAATGATTGAAATTCTTGGGAAGCCTGGATCACACTGGGAGCCACACACTAATTACAAGCTGAGATCATTCAAAGCTTGTAACCTCAATGCTAATGCCAACGTGTGGAATAACTTCATAAAAAGCTCTTTGATGCCCACCACACATGATGGTTTCCTCTCATGTGAAAGGATGGTTTTGCTATACCGTGTTTTATCTGGGAAAAATATTAATGTGGGCGATATAATCTTCAAATCCATCAAATATTGTTCTGGTAGAAACCAGGGGAAACTGTTTTTCCCTGGGCTGTTGAGTAGGTTGTTGCTGGATCAGAATGTTCCTCAGTACAAGGAGGACATCATTCAGAAGGAAGGAAATGAGAAGTGGGCCATTGACCTCAAGTCAGTGGCCAGAATGAGGCAACCTAAAACATCAAGCTCTGACATGATGGGAATGCTACAAGATTTGTTGGCTCAAAATAGCAGCCTCACAGACTGCATACTGGAGCAAAGGAGAGAGTTCTTTGAGAAAATGGATAAGATGAAGGAAAGGTTGGAAGAGAAGCTGAAGAAGCAGAGAAAGGAAAGCAGGGATGGTTTTGAAGCTGTAAGAAAAGAGTTGGAGGAGAAATCTGGTGGAAAAGTCCAGAAGTTGAAGAAAATGCTGAAAGAAAGGAAGGCTGAGATCAAGAAGCTTAGAATGGAGAATGGGAAGCTGAAAACCAATGTTGCAGCATTGGCAGCCACTGCACAGATTTCACAGCCTACTTCTAAGAAGTAGGGCAGGTTCAAATCACTTCACTTAGTCTCCATCTTTTATTTATTTCTTTTGTTTTGTGTCTGGGATTAGTTTGCTGATTTATAGGTTTATTTTCATGTTAAGATCATCACATGTTACTTGCATATCTTTTGAATTCATAGCCTGAATAATTTCTTGGAACACATCATTGCAACTAGTCTATGTATGCCTTAGTGCTAGCTTTCACTTTCTTGGGACACATTATAATTGAACAATCTATTTGGGACATGATTTAGGCCATCTTTCACTCATCATGAACCACTTGTAGCCATTATACACCAAAGCACATTGTTTCCTCACAATGAGGACATTGTGAATTTCAAGTTTGAGGTTGAGGAATTTGGGGATATGGAAGTGCATAATGACAAAACAAGGCTTGAATGTCAATACAAAAGAGCAGAGCTCTAATTTGAGGCCTTGACAAACACCCAAAAATACCCCATAGGGGTAAGGTGCACACAAATGTCCCATAGGGGCAAAGTGCACTAAAAGGGAAAAAGCAAAAAGAGCACAAAAGTGCCAAAAAAATTGAAAAAAATTCACAAAAATATTGGGAATTTGTGTGGAAAAAGGCCAAGTGAGACAAAAATTGCCAAAAATGAGTGACCCTACCAAAGCCCTTTTGATCCTAAATGTGATTGTGATAAGTTGAGAAAGAAGAAAGTGGATACTAGCTTATAATTCATGCACATACTTAGGTGGATAATGGATGACTAGGAATTTATGAAAGGCTATGAACTTCATGTGGTGTCTTTTCACGTTGTGTGTGCACTTAATGCCTTGATCTTGCATAATTCTTATTTGAGTCATTTTCTTTCTTTTATTTTATTTGCTTGGGGACAAGCAAAACTTTAAGTTTGAGGTTCTGATATGCGTTGAGAATTCAATGCATACGAGCGTTGTTTCTTTCTTTTTAGATAGATCATTTTTGTTTAATCCCAACTTTGAGTCCATTTTTCTTATCTTATTTTCTCTTTTCTGTTATATGGAGCTAAGTTTGTGGTTTACTTGCTTTTACTTATTAGGTAGGCTAATTTTGTCTAAAAATGTGCAGGCTGCAATGCTGATATCTGATGCTGCAGCATTCAGTCGCAGATTCGGGCTTTTTGCGTACGTAAAAGAGAAAATCAGCCAAGACTCGAAAGTGGATGCCAGCTATAGTAACTTAAGTTGAAGATCAACTGCTCTTTTGTTTAAAATCAGATTGTAACTAAGGGTTGTGTACTTCTAGTTAGCTTTTTGATTTATTAAGTATTATATAAGTTGCTTTTGTACTTATTACTATTTATTACTATTTGCTTAGTCCTTTTTGTTCCCTCTTGGAAACTATATAAAGGAGGGAGTGGGCTGGTCATTTAGTAAGTATTATCAGATTTAACTTAGATTTGAATAGCTTGTGGTTGAAGATTCATAATTAAATATTAGTTTTGAATTTCTTTTTGGAATTATTGTTCTTACGCATGGGTTGCTACAACATTGCATGATAGATTCTTCTAGTTTTCTTTATTGCTTCATATCATTTACTTTACGCCCTTTACTTTCTGTCATTTATATTTAGTAATTTAAATTCAGTCATTTATTTTCCGTCATTTATTTTCCGTCATTTACATTATGTCTTTACTTTATGTCATTTACATTTCTTGCAATTTATTTTTACGTAATGAGTAGCTAATTTTATAGTTTGGGTGTGAGACAAAAAGGGAGGTTGTAAACCAAAAACTAGTGGACTTTGTTCTTCAATAACATTGTTCCACTATGTCATTTTAAGTTTTATAAATCCAAATGCACTTCTTGACGAATTGATCACTTCTTAAAGTGTGAAAGTGCCATGGACTTAGGAATAAGCCATGAAAAAGCACGTCAGTTTGAATGATACGGGAAGTATACTTGGAAGAGTTACTAGCAAGGGAACTTGCTATATTTGTTTTTCAAACCGATTGATTCTTGACGGGTTGATCACTAGTCAAAGTGTTAAATTGTAGTGGACTCAGGAATGAGCCATTAAGAACACGTCAACTTGAATGATATGGGAATCGACTCGGAAGGGTGATTTTTAAACAAAGGCATTTGTTTTTCCATATACTTTAAAGAAACCATTTGACACTCACACTGGTCCGGACATTTGCATAGGCATATGTTGATGGAAGGCTAAACAACAGTGCAATGGTAGATATTCGGAAGGATACTCTTTAAAGTACATGGTGGAACTTGTTGTTGCTGAGCTAATACTAATGCTATAGCATCCCTATAGCATTGGCCTCCAGAATTTGTGTTTACTCCTCACTTCAAGTCTTGCACCCATTCTATCTTTATATATCTTGTTAATCATCTAATTGTTAACCAACTCAAACCAAACAAAGTATTCAAATCGCCATCTGAAATCTCTTCTTTTAGTACACTTTTATTGCACTTTTACAACAATCTCTGTGGGACGATATCTGGTATCCTACCATCTTATTACTTGAAAGACGATATTGGATCCTATTGTATACTTGCTTTAGAATTCAATTATCACATGTCGTAGATGTGTGCAAACATCCGTATCAGTGGTTAATTATCATTGCATTTAGTATACCCTATTTGTTTGCCTCCTCATAAGTTCATATAAGTCGGGAAAATTTTGTCCAATGAAGGTTTATTCCACATTTGTTGTTATCATGTGATGCATTTTTTCCATCAAAACCGTCCAAACCAGACCATGAACGCGCCTACTTTCCTCCCAAATGTGGGAGGAAAGGGAAGGGAAGGAAAGGAAAAAAAAATATAAATATTTTTAAACTTATACACCTATCCATCACACTACTACAAAATATGCTTTCATAAACGGTTGTTTTTGGGCTTTATACGCGGTTTTGGAACCGCGTATATCGCGGGTGTTTGTAAAAGTATCGGGCTTTTATACGCGGTTCCAAAACCGCGTATAAAACTCAACTTTTATACACGGTTTCAAAACCGTTTAGAAAAGTAATATTAACCGCGTATAAAAGTGACCATCTTACACGGTTTTTAGATGAAACCGTTTATGAAAGTCTATATCTTACACGATTTTTTGCTAAAACCGTTTACAATTGTAATAGTTTTTCGCGGTTTTCATAACAAAACCGCGTATAAATATAACCATTAATAAAAAAATTGCAGACATTTGTACACGGTTTTTTTACTAAAATCGTGTATAATGAGTTATATTTATATTTTTAATATTTTCGTTGATTTTGTTACCATCCATTATTCCAAATGTTGGTGAAGCTAAATTATATCGATAAGCTAAATTTCCAAATACAATTCCTATTGGAATAATGGAACATTTCAAACACAATTTCAAATACAAAAATCGGCTAGACACATAAATGTAGCATCTCAAAGTAACCATTAACCATTAAACTTTAAAGATCATCAACGTGTATGTAATATCTCAAAGTAACTAAACATTCTAATACTTTTCATCGTATAACAAGTCTAATAATTCTTAAAACAATCCCCCATTCATTACCACATTTTACCCTCTTTCATACACTTCACAGTAAATGATCTCGCGATATTGCAAGCAATCTCGTCTACTTGAGTAATTGTGAAAGGAGTTGTGGTTGTCCATGTGTCCTATATATAAATTTGAAAGTAGGCGTTATTATAAATAAAATAAAGTGTTTTTTTACAATATATAAATAAAATGAAAGAAATTTAAGAAACACGTACCTTGAGAGATGAAGGATATTGTCACTACAAAAAGAACAAGAACAATCAAATGATTAACATTGTGATAATATAAAATCATGATAGATACACACATTCTAAACCTTTATAACTTGAAATTAAATTTCTAGTAGTGTATCGATCCTTATCATATGATTCTTGGCAAGAAATGAAGCTTTCATGTCAGGTGCCACAAGTACCACCACATGTCCACATCAGTTAAAGGTAATAAGAAGAAGCAGGGGATAAAATAAAGTCATAGCAAAGATATGTAGGATGCAATTGTAGTAAACTTGAAAGCAGGATGCCAGAGCCATATTCATACAAGTAAAAAAACAAAAAGAGACGCAATTGTACCAACAGTATAAAGTGATTTTCCATGTAGTTTTCTTCATGACACATAATTAACACTTTTTCATCAATCAAGAAAAGATGATGGAAGTTCTTTTCCAGTTTTCCTGGATATTCCTATCTTCTTGATCGCAAAGATAGAGATTGAATAGTCAATTATGACATCTGATGTCGGTTATAGCTACCAACCAAAGTTTAAATTCTCTTAAAAATGGCAAGGAAAGCATAAATAAGAAGGTTGCACTAAAAAAGAATAGAAATAAATTTGAGACCCCTCTAATTCTAGGTGATAAATGATTTGGATTTGGAACTTTGACTCGGGTGTTCTTAGGTTCATTTTGAAGCTCTTGCTTAGCTTATCTAGGTCAATTAATTAGTGGATACCAAAATCAATTGAAAAAAAAACCAAAGAAACCACCTACAATACCCTATACTGAATTTTGCAAGTTCCAGCTATCACCAATTTGAACCAGAAGCCATTTACACTACACAAATTTTGATATGAAGTACCATGATAAGTAACCATGGTGATATTCAACAATCCATATTGCCAACATATAAACAATATCTAATCTACCTCGCATCTTCAAGAAAGATAATCGTCCAAATTAAATCTTTTTCCATCCAAAGATTCCTATCCTCATAAACCCACTTTCCAATATCCAAAATAATTTGGAGAATTTGTTCCATCCAACCCCTTATGAGCCATAGAACAATAAAACTCCAAACCTCCAACCATTTTACTCTCAACCAAATTTTAGACCAAAAATTTTAACTTTTTTGGCCATGAGATAAAATAAACAGTAACCACCAGATATAATACCAGAAAATCAGAATTTGAAAATCTACAACAAGCAGCCTACTTATATTCAAAAACCAACAGCAACTTTGATTCACCCTTATATCTTCCGAAGTACTAATCCAAAACAGGGATGCAGAATTTGAGTAAGAATCTGAGGCACAACTAAATCATCTCTGATAGATCTGAATACATAAGGAGTAAATAGCAGACCAAAGAAAATGACAGGAGAGTGAACCTTAAAAATAAATATGCATATACGATGCTCATGTGTAAAGATGATACTACATGTTTCCTAGTATACAAGAGTGGTAAAACTGTTGATCTGTTTGTGATCAGTATTTTGCAACTGATTTGTTTTCTGTTCATGTAACCAAGCTATCAGGATTAAATAATATAATGGATTGACATATGACAAAAGTCATCGTCCAAAAATGTTACATACAATTTACATGTTAAACCAATTAAGAGTTAAAGAATTAATAGATCTTGTACTCATCATTGTTAATTGCAATTTGCATCTGGTTTGGAACTTTTATCTTTTAATTGCACTTCACTGTTAGTTGTTTGTATGCTTGCACCAAATTAAGAACTTTAAAGAAAAATAACTTCATGTGAAAAGTAGGAATTGAAGAGAATTACTTTTTGGTAGATGTAGTTAACTCCAAACAAAGTTGCTTTTGGTATAAACATGTATATCTCATAACAGGGATATAGGGGCAGGTTCAATATTAATGTATATCAGTTAAAACTGCAGCAAATTTGTGCAAGATGCAGATCGAAGTGAACTGGTAATACCAAACCCTAGACTAAATGAGTGATGGCAAAAAGACTGAATTACGGATCACTAAACAAACACTGTTAATTAATATACAGCCCCCCAAAACAGTGTGTTCATTGGAAACCTTCTGAAATCGAGAATCAAAACAGCAGATACAATTAGAAACACAGATACAAAATCGATTGAAAACCTTTTGAGATCGAACCAACAAATCAGTTTCAAATCAACAACCAAAACATTAGATGCAAACAAGAAACAAGTCTTAAATCGTGAACCATTTGATACTGAAATCAAGTCTAACACAAGTTTGAAATCGAGAACGAATAAATAGAGATAGAGAAATCGAGCCCAATGAACAGAAATCGAACGAGAAATGGGACATAAATCGAACCTGAGATAGAGAAATTGAGCCTATTGAGCAGAAATCGAACTAGACATGAGTAGAAATCGATGGCCAAATCCAAGCAAATGGAGAAGTCGAACTGAGTTGGTCAAGGAGAGAACAGAAATCGTGAAGGAGAAGTAGACTAGGGTTTATTTGGGTTAAGAGTACTAATTTATTAGGTGAAATACAAAGGGAGGGAAAGGAAAAATAAAAGAGGGAGGGTTAAAATTTTGGGATTTTAGGAGGAAATTTAAAAAATTTTAATAATAATTTTTTTAACTGTCTTTAAGAAATACGAAAAGTTTTATTAGTCTTTTTTTTTAAGCTTGAGTAATTTCTTTTGTCTAACATAGTTATTGGACATAATTAATTTTTTTTTTTTGAAGAATGGACATAATTAATTAAATCTAAAACAATTATCTCATATTTTTTAAATCTATTTAAAATTCAAGTTTACAACTTATTATGTCTTGATGGTCGTATTAGACTCACTAGTTATTCATTAACTGTATTGGACTTTCATGGGTTTTAGTGGTTCATAATGAACTTGGTTGGGTTTGATAGGCTTTAACGACTCTTAAAACGCAATAAAACTCATTACACACATATAACGCATACACATGTTTGTATGCATGTATCAAATCGAGCTATCTAATTGAAGAGAACCACTAGATCAACACTAATGAGATACACTAGATCAATTTCCTAATAAAACGACAGATGGGGTTTATGGGTTTCCTATATGCTTCCAATATAACCTTTTAAAGTCTGATATATCCATTAAGGCCCAATAAAACTCTTTAAATGCCAATAGAATCGATTAAAGCCTAATAGATCCATTAAGTCCCAATGAAACCCTTTAAAGTCCAGTGAAACCCTTTAAAGTCTGATAGATCCATTAAGGCCCAATAAAACCCTTTAATGCTTAATAGATCCATTAAGGCCTAATGAAACCCTTTAAAGCCTAATAAACCCTTTAAGGCCAATGAAACCCTTTAAAGCCCAATAAATCCATCAAGGCCCAATGAAACCCTTTAATGCCTAATAGATCCATTAAGGCCCAATGAAACCCTTTAAAGCCTAATAAACCCTTTAAGGCCAATGAAACCCTTTAAAGCCCAATAAATCCATCAAGGCCCAATGAAACCCTTTAAAGCCCAATGAAACCTTTTAATGCCTGATAGATCCACTAAGGCCCAATGAAACCCTTTAAAGCCGGATAGATCAATTAAGGCCAGTGAAACCCTTTAAAACCCAATAGAACCCTTTAAAGCCCAATAGATCTTTCTGGTGGGTATCCTTAATTCTCTCATCTCTTGAACCTATTGCCCTAGATCCAAAACCGACTTCCATTAAGGCTCAATGAAACCCTTTAATGCCCGATAGATCCACTAAGGCCCAATGAAACCCTTTAAAGCCCAATAGAACCCTTTTAAGCCCGATAGATCAATTAAGGCCCAATGAAACCCTTTAAAGCCAATTACCACAACATTTTAGCGGGAGGACCATCTTTTTGTTTCACATCACTATTGTCTTTCGTTCGGTTCTTTCGCTTATACCTCGATGTACCACATATACGACACTCGTTTAGATCAGCATCTGTATTCCTATACAACATGCAATCATTCGGACATGCATGTATTCTCTCTATTTCCAATCCCATTGGACACAGTTTTTTCGCTTTGTATATCGAAACAGGTAATTCGTTATCATCGGGAAGCATTTCATGCAAAATCTCTAGCAAACTAGTAAAACTTTTGTCACTCCAACCGTTGCTTGCTTTTAAATTAAACAGTTTCAACATAGCTGAAAGTTTGGTAAACTTTGAACAAGCAACATACAACGTTTTTTCAGAGTCGATAAACAATTGTTCAAATTTGTCATAATCCTTATCGGCAATATTATCCTCCACGTCATGTAACATCTCATCTAAGTTATCACGGTTATCATTATCTGATTCATAATTATCATCGGTGTCATTACAATCTCGATCAACCGTGTAACTACAATTACCAAAATCCTCGCCATGTCGAATCCAACAGGTATATCGTTCCATAAACCCACGTACAATAAGATGTTCTTTAATTAAACTATGATCACTATATTTACAAAAATTTCTACAATCCCGACAAGGACACCAAATTTCACTTTCTCCATTGTTCACCCGATTATTCTCAGCAACCTCCATAAACTGATCAAGACGGGACAAGTATTCCTTTGTAGCTCGTGGTATTTGGTACATCCAATCATAACGATCCATCTGCAATATCGAAATAAAGTATTGATTGTAAATGCATGTATGACATGATCTCAAAAAGCTATAGGTGGCCATCCTAACCCACTTTTTGAATATTTGGTCTCATATGTGAGTGCTTATAACAAATTGATTACTTAAGAAAAATCCGGCAGCACTTCCCCACAACTCCCCAAATATGTGTATAATAAAAACACATATTCGTAGGAGTAATGGGAAACGTCTACCGAATTTTTCTTAAATAAACAATCCGTTATATGCATTTACATCCTAAATGAGACAAATATTCAAAAAGCAGTCCCAAACAGGGGACTATCCGAAATTAATCTCTATTAGATCAAAATTAGGACAGGCGACCTAAAGGCATCAAATGCATGAACTTGTATAATAAATGCATGCAAGTTAAATTTTTAGCAATCATGTGCAAGATTAATATAATTAATGTGTAGTATAGTATAATGCCTTATCAGTGTTGTCGGTAATTGATCAGTCCAGTCTAATCGGTACGCACGCCTATATGAAAAGCAAAGCTGCTAAGATCACATATATATAATTAGGATTACTTAAAAACATGATGTTAATGCATATAAAAGTAGTAATTAATAAACTATATGGTTAAGATTATCATCATACCTTAGTTTTTGTGAAGAATAATGCCAAAAACCATAAAAAAAGGCCTAAAAATCGTCAAAAAAGTGTTTTTTTCAAGCATGAGCAAGAATGTGCCAAAAAACGGCGCCTCCTTTATGTTATTTATAGGTAAACCCTAGTAAGGCCTTTTATACGTGGTTTTTAATAAACAACCGCGTATAAAAGGGTTACTTTTATACGCGGTTGTTTGTACTTTTATACGCGGTTTTAAATAAACAACCGCGTATAAAAGGGTATGACATTTATACGCGGTTTTTGTTCTTTTATATGCGGTTTTTGTACTTTTATACGCGGTTTTTAATAAACAACCGCGTATAAAAGGTTTACATTTTTACGCGGTAGTTTGTACTTTTAGACGCGGTTGTTTGTACTTTTATACGCGGTTGTGTATTAATAACCACGTATAAAGGTTACCTTTTATATGCGGTTATTTATTAAAAACCGCGTACAAAAATGTTACTTTTATACGCGGTTTATTGCTAAAAACCACGTGTAAATGTAGCTTTTACGCACGGTTTTGTTAGCAATAACCGCGTACAAAAGTGACCCTTTCGTACGCGGTTTTTAATAAATAACCGCGTATAAAAGGTAACCTATATACGCGGTTTTTCCGATGCAACCGTTTGTAATTGTCGAGTACCCTTTTTATACGGTTTTTAATCTAGAACCGTGTATAAAACCATATTTTTAGCAACGGTTCAAATTGAACCGTGTAAAAAGGTTCCAGATTCGTCCTTTATACGCGGTTTTTGTAAAAACAACAAAAACCGTATATAATTAGGCGCGTATAAAAGTCATATTTGTAGTAGTGTCAATTACAACTTGTTGAAAATAAATAAAAGGTATATTTGTAAAAACATCTTTCCTTTCCTTTCTCTCCTGCTCAAAAACATGAAATTTTCTTTTCTTTTCTTCCATTTTCTTCGTTTCCCTTCTCTCTCCCAAATACAAATAAAAAAATTTATTTTCTTTCTTTTATTTTCCATCCCTTTTTTTCTTTTCTCTTTTTATCAAATTTGAGAACACAAAAGTAAGGAATTCAATACGGGTGACTTAGTAATTTAACAATATTTTTTTTAATGTTTTTGTTTTAATCAATTGTATCAATCTATATCACACTAAATATAGAACAACAAAATTTATTGTATCACATCTAGTTCACATTCTTGTCATAATCATCAATACTCTTCATTGAATATAACTTATGAACTGAATAAACAAATAATAACTTTATCATATTATAATAAAAGTAATGTATTATATGTTATTATATAAAATAAATAGTTCAAATTCGAAAAGCCAGACCAAAAATATGATGTTAATATATTAGATCTCGTTTAAAAAGAATGTATTAAAAATATATTTTTATAAAATAATAAAAGTGTACTCACGAAATAAAGTGAGCTACATCTATCTTGAATTTAATGTTTTATTTTATTTTTTATTTTTGTTGATTTTTATAATACGGTTTTTTGTGGTTTTGTGAAAACAATAATGTTTTTATTTTTGAATAAAATATAAATTTGAAGATTCCATAAAAAATAAAAAAAAAATTATATTCATACTATTATCAAATTAACAACTAAAAGTTCTCGGTTTTTTGTATAATTTGTTTATATCAATTTTTTTATTATAATTTAATTTAAATTTGATAAGGATGTAATTTATTTTAGATTTAATGATATAATGTTTTTTTTTTCATGAAGATAATAATTAAGTATTCGAACTTAATGATTATCCTAATTATATTTTAGATTCTTTATAATTAAAATGCGATGTTTATCCTGTTTTTTTTTTTAATTATAGTTAGTTATATGAATTTAAACATGCACTTTTAAAAAGTTGTACTCATACACCATATACTTGTAATTTTGAATTTAAGTAACATGTATCAATAAAAAAGTACTTGATGCGTTGAAAATAATTTTTAGGACTTTAATTCAAATATTTTATAATATAATATAAATTTGGTAAATAATAGTTAAGCAATCACAATGCAAAACACCAAATTTACAGGTGAATGAATTCCAACCACACTTCAAAACCCTAATATTTATTTTGGATTGAAGGACCTTCATATTTGGTGATTTAGTATTCACCCGTTATAAATTTTGATGGCTCACACTTCATGTTTTCTGATTTTGATTTTGATTTGTTTTTTAAGTTTTAATATATATTTTGGAATACAATGAATATTATATTTAAATAAATATTATATTTAAAATATGGTTTAATAATAATAAAATACGTTATTTTAATAAAGATCCATTAATTTGGTGTTTTTTAAAAATGTGCTTGGAGTTCTACTAGTTTTTGGTGTTAAAAGGTCCCACCAATTTTAGTATTTTTATGTGTTGGAGTTGGTCTTAAAAAGGAATTATAATTGTCAATTTAATTTGTCGGTGCTTGATACAAATCATTAGATAAACAATAATTTACTGTCAAAGCTTATGTTAGTCACACCTCTTACCCAATTTTTTTGGAAAAAACCTTAAGGCTATATTTGCCAAACTAATTGATAAGCTAACTTATGAGTGATAAGCTAGTTGGTGATTAATAAGCTAGCTGATGAATACATCATGTTTGGCAAAAAGTAGCTTTTAAGCATGTAAAATAACAAAAAAATGACATATTGAAAAAAAATAGTCATTTACAATATTTCACTACTAGAAAAATGGGTATCAGTGACGAAAATTTCCGTCACTCCGTCACTAATTATCGACGGAAATTTTAATTTTTTCTTATTTTTTCATGTTTGTGTTATATTTATGCATGTGTATGTGTTATATATATCCATGTGTGTGTATATGTGTGTGCGTGTGTGTATGTATGTATACATGTGTTGTTTGCTAACCTTCGATGGATCTATGTATATTGTTGTATATGTGTATATATGTTGATATGAATGCATAGATAATGTGTGTGTTGTTTGGTAATCGCATATGATGTATATATGTGTTGTATGCATGTGTACATGTTAATGTATCTATAGTATGTGTGTGTTGTTATTGTACCTTAATAAGTCATAAAGTGTTATATTGTGCTTTAAATAGTTCTATTGGGCCTTAATGGATATATCGGGCTTTAAAGGGTTTTATTGGGCCTTAATGGATCTATCGGATTTTAAAGGATTCTATTGGACTTTAAAGGGTTTCATTGGATCTTAATGGATCTAACCGGATTTAAAGGGTTATATTGGGATTTCAAAGGTTTCTGACGGGAGTCGAGACCGTCAAATAATAAGTATTTATAATTTCCAACAGTCCCAAATCACAATAAAGATTGTAATAGTGGTAAGTCGGGTCAAATCCACAGGGATTGGTCGTGACTACTATTCAACTTCTATACTTTCAATACAAAAAGGAGGGGTGGGTGGATTAGATTAACTAAACTACACATTCAAGTAAAAACTAATTAAAAACGATAAAGAGAAAACCCAACATTCGTTCGACTTCGATTAAGACGGTATCACCTATCATTGATTCTAAAAGCGTAAACATAAAGAACGAACCCAAGATGGCTATAATTATCAATAACCTCTGATAACCTCGATTTTTCCTTAGATTCACACCGGTTAAAACAAGCTCTTCAACCGGATCTTAACCACAAATAAGAAATTAAATAAGCTCTTAAGTTCCTAGGCATGATTAGCATTAACAAGTTAGAAAAATCACCAACTCGAAGCAATAAGCACACACGCTCGACTTATTAGAGCTTCGATTGCAAGAATTCATGAAATCGAATCGAAAACCTTATTGAGACCAAAGATTTCATTCGTTACTATATCAAAATCCTTAGACAATTACGTATCTAGGTTTTGATTAACAAACATTCATAAGAATTTTAATCAATTGATCAGATTAACTAAAAATCCAAATGAAATTGACATTGATAATAGAAATCAAGCAAATAAGTTTGTCCCAAATGTTTACAATGGAATCTCAAGGTATCAAACCATCCAAATCAAAGCAACAAATGTTGGAATGGAAAAAGAAAAACCTAAACTACAATTGCAACAATATGAAATTACCTAAATCAAATAGAAATTGGATGAATTGCCCAAATCGATTCTTCTTTCCAATGGTGCGATCTCCTCCCAATGGCGGTTTCCTCTCGATCAACTTCTCCCTTCCCGTCCCCTCTGTGCAATTTTTTCCAAGGAGATAGATGGGTCCAAAACTTGGGCTATTTTGTCACTTTAAATGGGCCTGAACATAAAAAGATCAATGGGCTTAGTAAATCCATTTTAGGAACAATTTGATTAAAAGAATTGGGTTTTTAATTCCAATTTTTAGACAAAAATTGCAGCTATCAAAATATCCCCACACGTAGAACTTTGACAGTCCTCGGGCAAACACTAAGGTTTTAGCACGATGTAATCTCACAAGTCGACTTTTAAGAATTGAGAAAATAGCATAGCATTGCATGAAGGTATAACTTAACCAATATAGCCATAATCAACACACAAGACAACTCAAAGATGAATACATGCTAATGTCACAAACACCTTACAAATGATATAAACCTATTCTAATCGCTCATTCGCACAAAGGTGTAAGTGTTTTCACTCAAGGCATCAATCACATGAAAATGCACTACCATGGGCTTGCATCAAGTCTCAATTCTCCATTGCTAACGGTAAAAACTAAGTGTGAATCAAAAGGACTTTAAATAGGGGTTGTAATTTGGCTAAGGGTCAAGGTAAGAAAATATTTGGTTAAGTGACTAAGTTTTGGACTTCGAAAAAGAAACCATGAATCAATTTGTCTACTCCCACACATTGCACAACAAAGAAATCATAAAATTTCTCAACTTTCGAGCTCTTATTTTGCTAAGCATTCTATGGAGACAATTGTATTCTTCTTGAGCTTGGTCTCCACTTATTCATTTTTTTTTCTTTCTTTTCATACTTTTCTTCTTTTATACTCTTTTTTTTTCATTTTTTTTTCTTTTTTCAAACCTCTATCAATCATTATATCGGCATTTTGGATCATGTAGAGGGACTACAATTTAAGGGAGTATAATTAAAAGCATAAAGTCTCATTCCCAAAGTCCGGTAAGTGAAGTGTTTGGCTATGGGTTAAGTTGTGGTGTAATGACAAAAAATGGTAATTAGGCTCAAAGGGATGATCAAAACGGAATACATACGTAAGGGTTGGCTTTTAGGCTAAACGGATTAAAATAGCAACAAAGATAGCCTTTTTCATTTTCACACTAGCATTACCTAAAAGCAATCTCGAAGAGCCAAAATGCAAGTTCTAAAATGACATAGACATGGAAGATGCAATGCACACAGAAATGAAATAAGATTGAATACAATGTTCAATCATGGCTCAAAAGCTCACAGGTGCATTTTTAGTCTATAAAATTAGCAAGACTCACAAAGTTTATCTCGAACGTGTTAATCACGACTACACAAGCAAACCACACAATCATTCATTCTATGACATTAGAAATAAAAAACTTGTCAACTCATGCAATTAACGTAATAGTAGCCCAAAAACAAGTCAAAATTCGAAAAATTTAGCCCTTAATCAAGCAATATCCCCACACTTAAATCATATATTGTCCTCAATATATGCATGTTTTTGGCACAGTCTAAAAACAATAAAGCACAAAGGGAACAAGAAATCTCCCCTGATTTGATGACGCGTGCCCAATATATGATCCAAGCTTGTGGTGAGAGCCTCTTTGCACGCGGGGGTGGGGGGGTGGGGGGGGGGTAGAATCCAACTTCAATGAAGGTCAAACCTGGAAACAAAACTCATCAACACAAAAGACGACTAAAAATGCATAAAAATAAACTAGAAAGGAAATAAAGCAATAAAATTGGGTTGCCTCCTAATCAACGCCTTTCTTTAACGTCTTTGGCTAGACACTTCCAACGCTATCCCGTATCTAACAAGTCAATACCCCATACATGCATTTTCACGCGATGTTGGGGTGCCTTGAAATCTGTCAGGATTTCAAGCGTAGGTCCTTTGCTGTCTAATGTAATAAGACGCTTCTGCTTCGCAAAGGAATCGTCATCCGGGCTCCCCTTCTCATCGTCTACCTTCGGTGTTTCTAGTATGGTGAAGGATCTCCCGGTGTCTACAAATTCCTCCTCCTTTATTAGATCAACCAACGGTGTAGGAAAAGGAGGGGTACCACCACCGGTTCCAAAATATTCACATCTTCTCCCTTTTTGTCGACATCTTGTGAATTAGATAGGTTTGTGTCTTCTTCTTCATCCTCTTCCTCTAAGGAGATTTCTGGCCTCTTCTTATTCATTGATCTCAACCTTTCTTCTAATTGAGCTTCCAACCGACATATTGAAGACTCGTTCCGGCTAATTTGGTTCTCCAAGTTCTGAAGGCTTGCCCTTGTCTCCTGTTGAAATTCCAATGCACTAAGAGCCAGTGATTTAACAATTTCCTCAAGAGACATACCCGAATCCCCATAATAGCTTTGTGTTGCCGGTGGTGTTGATGTATAACTAGGATAAGAAGGGTCGTACCGGTTATAGTCATACTCGTTTAAGTATGGACGGGGTTGCCATCCTAGTGTGTATGAGTAAGATTCGGACTGACCGTTTTGGCTTGAAATTCCCCCATAGGAGTAAGCTTGCTCGGTGTGATATTGTGATGTGGGGTAAATGTTGGTCGGAAAAGAATTGGTAGTGTACGCCCCACATCTTCTCACCCGTTGCGGTTCTTTACAAACCAACTGTATCACTAGAGATGTTAAATCTGAAAGTTGAGTCTCAAGGGAAGAGATATTTACCTCGTTCGGGTCCCGTGTGTTAGTGGTATATCGTGAACCATAATTATATGGATAATCCGCCTTGAAAGATGCAAAAACACTTAAAAATTGTTGGCGTTAGGTACACTATTAAATCAGATAAACACCAAAACTATAAGACAAAAATTAAATAAAGAAAAACAAAGTACAAAAGTTAAATAACGATCACCGAAACCAATCCCCGGCAACGGCGCCAAAAATTTGACGGGAGTCGAGACCGTCAAATAATAAGTATTTATAATTTCCAACTGTCCCAAATCATAATAAAGATTGTAATAGTGGTAAGTCGGGTCGAATCCACAGGGATTGGTCGTGACTATTATTCAACTTCTATACTTTCAATACAAAACGGGGGTGGGGGGGTGGGGGGTGGATTAGATTAAGTAAACTAGACATTCAAGTAAAAACTAATTAAAAACGATAAAGAGAAAACCCAACATTCGTTCGACTTCGATTAAGACGGTATCACCTATCATTGATTCTAAAAGCGTAAACATAAAGAACGAACCCAAGATGGCTATAATTATCAATAACCTCTGATAACCTTGATTTTTCCTTAGATTCACACCGGTTAAAACAAGCTCTTCAACGGGATCTTAACCACAAATAAGAAATTAAATAAGCTCTTAAGTTCCTAGCCGTGATTAGCATTAACAAGTTAGAAAAATCACCAACTCGAAGCAATAAGCACACAAGCTCGACTTATTAGAGCTTCGATTGCAAGAATTCATGAAATCGAATTGAAAACCTTATTGAGACCAAAGATTTCATTCGTTACTTTATCAAAATCCTTAGACAATTACGTATCTAGGTTTTGATTAACAAACATTCATAAGAATTTTAATCAATTGATCAGATTAACTAAAAATCCAAATGAAATTGACATTGATAATAGAAATCAAGCAAATAAGTTTGTCCCAAATGTTTACAATGGAATCTCAAGGTATCAAACCATCCAAATCAAAGCAACAAATGTTGGAATGGAAAAAGAAAAACCTAAACTACAATTGCAACAATATGAAATTACCTAAATCAAATAGAAATTGGATGAATTGCCCAAATCGATTCTTCTTTCCAATGGTGCGATCTCCTCCCAATGGCGGTTTCCTCTCGATCAACTTCTCCCTTCCCGTCCCCTCTGTGCGATTTTTTCCAAGGAGATAGTTGGGTCCAAAACTTGGGCTATTTTGTCACTTTAAATGGGCCTGAACATAAAAAGATCAATGGGCTTAGTAAATCCATTTTAGGAACAATTTGATTAAAAGAATTGGGTTTTTAATTCCAATTTTTAGACAAAATTTGCAGCTATCAGTTTCATTGGGTCTTAATGGGTATATTGGGCTTTAATTATTTATATTGGACTTTAATCGGTTTTATTGGGCTTTAAAGGTTTTCATTGGGTCTTAACGGATCTATCGGGCTTTAAAGGGTTATATTATGCTTTAAATGATTTCATTGGGCCTTAATGGATCTATCGGGCTTTAAAGGGTTCAATCGGGCTTTCATTGGGCCTTAATGGATCTATCGGCTTTAAAGGGTTCTATTAGGCTTTAAAGGTTTTCATTGGGCCTTAACGGATCTATCAGACTTTAAAGGGTTATATTGTGCTTTAAATGATTTCATTGGACCTTAATGGATCTATCAGGATTTAAAAGGTTTTATCGGGCTTTGATGGGTTTTATCGGGCTTTAAAGGGTTTCATTGAGCCTTAATGAATCTATCGGGCTTTAAAGGGTTCAATCGGGCTTTCATTGGGTCTTAATGGATCTATCGGCTTTAAAGGGTTCTATTGGGCTTTAAAGGGTTTCTTTGGGCCTTAATGGATCGATCGGGCTTTAAAGGGTTTCATTGGGTCATATTGGATCTATCGGGGTTTTAAGGGTTATATTGGGTTTTAAAAGGTTTCATTGGGCCTTAATGGAGCTATTAGGCTTCAAAGGGTTTCATCGGGTTTAACGGATATCTTAGGTTTTAGTATGTTTATTCGGTTTCATTAGACTTTATGTTGGCTTATGGAGCTCTATTGGTATTTTTTAAATAATTAATAATCTAAAATATATAAACATTAAAAATGATTTAATAAATACAAGTAATAATATAATAAATAAATAAAAATTATTCAATAATTAGATAATCTAATTATTAATAATTAGTAATAATTAATAATAATAATAATTTAGTAATAATAATAATAATTATTAATTAAAAAAAGCGGATTCGTCGGAAATCCGTCACAAAGTAGCGACGGAAATTTTGGTCGGTAATTTGCGACGGAATTTCCGTCGGAAATCCGTTGCTGATTTGAATAAAATTACAACAAAAAGTGTCGCTCCCCTGTAACAAAACGAATCCTGTTTAGAGAGAGTCGCCTGGATCGCCAATTGTCGCCACCACCTGGATCGCTGATCGTCGTCACCACCATTCTCCACTGCCGGTCGCCGGTGACGTTTGGGAATCAACTCTTTGGTTCGATACCGACTCAGATTGGTAACTGTTAATCATAAAATCCCAAACATATCAAGCAGTTACTCAAGAACTAGAGAGAGAAAGTGTAGAGAGAGAAAGTAGATCTTGAATATTAACCACACATCTGAATATTACAATACGTGCTTACTACAATTACTTACAATCCTTGCTACAAGATTATAAAGCAAACCTATTTATATCATCTAACTAACAAAGACTTAACCACTAAGGAAAGCTAAACAACTTTGACTATCTAATACAAAGACAATGTTGACTTTTACATCTTTGACTTTCCTATTAAATCTTGGATACAATATTTAGACTTAACAATCTCCCCCTTTGTATTCAAGATTTAATAAAAATTTGATACAGATCTTCAGCTCTTGATTCTTCAGCTTTTGTCTCTTTAACTTTGAACTTTAAAGCTTTCACAGTCTTTACTCTTTCAGTCTTTGAAGAATCTTGAAAAGTCTTTTGCACTTTGAGGCTTTTAAAGTCAACATGCCTTGAATGCGAAACAGAATTGAAACTTTGACTTTAAACTTTGAAACAACTTTGATGAAACTTTGAGTAGTCTTTGAAACAACTTGTATCTTCATCACTTGTGATCTCTGAATTGTCTTCAGAAAACAAACTTTAACAAATCATCTTGATTTATCTTTGAACAAACTTTCTTCAGAATCTTTTGTCTTTGAATAAGCGGAAGCATTTTGAATTGACTTTTGAACTCTCAGAATTTCTTCACAAGTCTTTTCACTTTGACAACTCTTCAAAGCTTTGAAATTGATCTTTGCAAAATTCTCCCCCTTTTTGATGATTGAGAGCAACATGATCATCAAAACTTCATCAATTTCATCACAGTATTTGATATCCCTTTTTTTTAATTGAATAACAATCTCCCCTTTGACAGTCTCCGCTCTTTGATCTGAATAGCCGTCAATTCATGAAAGGTATATATCCGAATCTTTTCAAATTCAGACATAATAAACATGGTAACCCTGAATCAACAAATGAAACAGTTAGGAATGCCTGTCAGTAACACAAAGTTACTGTGTACAATGAATGTACAATGTAAGGCGCTGTCTTGATGATGACTCCCCATGACGTCCATTCAATCATTGAAAAACACAAGGTTTATCTATGAATGTTCTGACAGAAAAACAAATTTTCTGTGTGCTCGTGCTTGTGTATGAAAGAATTTAGGCACAATGATTGTGTTTCATAAGGCTCAAATTGTGTAAACTGTTGAGACAGCAACAGATAATACACAGACTCAATGTGCATGAAAGAGATGCGAAGGTGGGGCAACTTTCCTTTTTTTTCAATATCTAAATCTTCTGAGAGAAGACTAGATAGCATATATACTGCGTCCCCAAAGAAAATGAAACATTTCTTTGTTAAGAAAGAAATGAGTGGTTGGTGGGGTAATAGCAAGAGTTGGCATGAGCTCACTGCCTTTTTCAATGATGGTCACCAAAGAATGTGAACCAATCAGTAGATGTGGCTGCCCGGCTCAGAAAGTGGTAGGTGCAGAGTTCTGATATTCTTTTAACTCTGTTCTCACACCCTCTTTCTTTTTAACATTATGCTCACTTCTAACCAAACTCTCTTTTCCATTTTTCCGCTCCACACAATGAGAAAAACTCAACCGAATGAGTTATCTCCCCCACTCTTTGATTGTGACCCCTCACTCCTCAATCACTCAAGGATAACTTCCTGGGCAGGAAACACTGGTTTACGTGAATCCATGGAAGTTTTTATAAGCTCACACACGAATCCCATGTATGTCCTAAAAAGAATGGTTGCTCAACAATTTAACTGAACAATTAAGCACAAAGATAACAATGTCAGAATGTATGCTCATTTAAAATTATGAATGAAATTTGAGCATTTGAACTTTGAAGATTTCTCAAAACAAAGATATTGAATGAATGGAATGAAATCAAGAGAATTGTTTTGAGAATCTGACAATGTATCAAGCAGATCAAATGAAAAGGTTAGGGTATCAAAGAACTGGATATTTTGTTTATATGAACAAATATAAACAATTTATCAATGAAAGCACAAATATGAAAAAAAATGAATGATGCTCAACAACTTTGAATTTCAAACGGGGTATTACCATCGAAAAAAAATATGTTCGATATGAGACATGGTAATAAAAAATCAAATGAAATACTGAACCGATGTGTGTGAATACTTTACAGTATATAGAAAAGATAATACGCAAGTATTGATCTTGAGAAACACACGGTCAGTTAAACATTAAAGCTCAAAATTGAAAAACATTTAAAATCACACTTCTAAATTCATAAAATCTTTTGAGAACCAGAAGTGGTTTGAACATTTCAGAAACTGTTTTTCATGCTTGAAAATTGTTCTTCTTTCAAACAATCAGAGATCTAGGATCAGAAGATATTTACCTTTTCAGTTCCCCCTCAAATCATGATATAATGATTTAGGACTTTTGAGCTCCCCCTGGATATTTGCAAAATATCCAGGTCTGAACATTGAAAAACGGGTCCTGATCTGTTATTTGATCAGAAGCCATCACCGTTACTCCCCCTTAAATTAGACATCTGAAATATGTCAGTGAAAACAGGATAGAGATCAGAGACTCCCTTTTGAATTGTAGACCATCATATCAGTAAAATCTATCAGTGAAAAAGTATAGGATAGAGATCAGATCAATTCTCTTGGGATGTAGACCATCATATCCATCGGATGCAAAAAGAGTATACTCCCCCTTGAAGGTTGATATCTTCATTTGAGTGTTGGAGTAATATCTCTTATTATCACAGGAGTAAGGTCTTTTGATCACTGAGGTTCGAGTCATAAACTGTTGTGTTTAGAAGTCAAACTCCGTTGAAGAATGGGTTCTAAGTTGTGTACTTAGAAGCCATAATCTTGTCATTGAGGTGCGGGTCTTGAACTGCTATGTTCAAAAGCCATTTGTTCTCTTACTCCCCCTTTACTTGAGGTGCCTGCAACACATAATCAATTTTCTTCTTTGGTACCCACTGGTATTTGGGTCCAGAAATGTTAGTTGCAGTTCGTGTGGGGGTTATAGAGTAAGAACCATACCAGAAATGATCATTCGTCTTATGAATATGATCATGTGTACCACAATAAGAACAATAATATTTAGTACCTGAAAACCTGGGTAATTGATCTTTTGAGTATATATGATCAGGTTTACCTTTATGCTCTTTGTTCTTATTTGCTTTATGTACATGTACACATGATGTGGTTCCTTTCAGCTCATCTTCCTTGTCATCCTTGACTGATTTCTTTTTCCAGATCATTTCCTCTTTCTTGTAACTTCTTCTTCTCGGATATGTACCTGAACCATCTAGATATCTATCATAGAAAATGTTAGATCTACGAATCTGATCAAAAGATTTAATTGACCTTTGTGAAGAGACAAATTTCTGATTTGAACTTGAAACTGTTTTTTCAAGCTCTTTGATCTTTGAAGCGAAGTTGTCTCTTTCTTTCACAAGCAGGTTAATCTTCTTTGAGAACTCAGACTTCGTTTTCTGCTCTTTTAATGCATTAGCAGAAAGTTCAGATAACTTGGAAGTCAGCTTTTTGATTTCAGTCTCAAAAATGGATCGTTCTTCTTCAAATCCTTTCTCTAAATTGTTTCTCTGGCCGGATAGTTCCTTAAAGAATCCCACATTCTTCTGTTCTATGGCCTTCTTTTATTTAGCAAACTTCTCTCTTTCCAAAATAAGTACTTTCTCAAAATCAGAAATTTGTTGAGAAAGTTTTATGCATTTAAGATCCACTGACTTTTTCTCTTCAAAACACTTCTTTGAGAAATCTGAGAACTTCTTTGAAAAACTTTTCTTTTCAGTATCAAAATCAGCTTTATGTTCAGCAAGTTGTTGTTCTAAAACAGATATGTTATTTCTTAGTTCAGAATTCTCAGATTCCAATCTCATTATCTTCTCATCATTTATTCCAGAAGAGCTCTTCAGAAGATCTTCATTGATTGTCTTTAAAGCACTAACTTCTTCTTTTAGTATGACGCTTTCCTCATAATACTCTTTTGACTTTTGAGAATGAAAGTCAACAGCATAACCCAGATTCACTTTCTCTAATTCAAGCTTTCTATTCTTCTCTTCAAGCTCAGCAAAATATCCCATATTGAATGAGTACATCAACTTGATATGAAAGATCGTTCCCAAACTGTAAATCAGAAAATCAAAAATCAGATCAAATTGAAATCTTTCGAAAAAAAAATTAAAATTATAACACTTGATATGCGCTAACAGTTGGTGGCGCAAGATTGAATTTTGCGTGAAATGCAGGTAGCGCAAAACAAACTTCTCGCGAGCAGAGAGTAGCGCAAAGTAAGGTTCTCGCTATCAGTGTAAGACGCAAAGTGAGCTTTGCGTGAGACTTGGATGGCGCAAAGTAAGCTTCTCGTGAACAATGTATGGCGCAAAGTGGGTTTTTTGCGAGACAACAATGGCGTAAAGTAGGATCTGCGTGACCCACTGAAGACGCAAATGTGACTTTGCGTGAGAGCCTTGTAGCGCAAATGTGTCTTTGCGTGATAGCCTTGATACGCAAACTATAATTTGCCTTAAAACCCGGATAAGCTCACGCAAATGTCGATGAACTCGCGCAAAGCTAGATGAACTAGCGCAAATCGTGGATCTAGCGCAAACTTGTATCTGACTTACACATTTCGATCCAAATCGATTCAAACCTGCAAATTTGATCTCAAAAACTTATCAGTATCATTGAAAAACAATACTAAACACAAATTTACTATCAATTTTCGATTAAAATCAATAATCTTCACAAAATCAATCAAGAACATTGTTCGAGTTCGAGTTTCAAGAAAATTTCAAAAATCAAGAATTGACATCGAATTTGATCGAATTATGATATGTAATCAATACAAGAATCAATCCTAAACACAAATCGAATCTAATGATTCCATTTTTTTGCATCAAAAATGAATTTTCCACCAAAATTCGGATGAACAGTAAAAACACGAGTTCTTGAATTTTTTTCAAAAAATCTCAATTTTTCGATCTAACACACCAGATTTCAATTCAAATCTTTGATCAAATCATTTCTGAAAAGTTTGGTTCAGCTCTGATACCAATTGTTAATCATAAAATCCCAAGCATATCAAGCAATTACTCAAGAACTAGAGAGAGAAAGTGTAGAGAGAGAAAGTAGATCTTGAATATTAACCACACATCTGAATTTTACAATACGTGCTTACTACAATTACTTACAATCCTTGCTACAAGATTATAAAGCAAACCTATTTATATCATCTAACTAACAAAGACTTAACCACTAAGGAAAGCTAAACAACTTTGACTATCTAATACAAAGACAATGTTGACTTTTACATCTTTGACTTTCCTATTAAATCTTGGATACAATATTTAGACTTAACAGTAACTGTAGAAGTCTCACTCACATCGAACTCAAACTCAATCTGAGATTTTGGTACCCACTTGTATTTGGGCCCATGAAAGTTAGTTGCAGTTCTTGTGGGGTTATATTTGTTAGATTTGACAGTTAAAGTACGAGAAAGATTATCAGAAAAATAAGCACAGTCATCAGATGAATACAAAGCATAATCATCTGAACTAGAATCAGAGGAAGAATATGAGACATCTTTTGAAATTCGAATCATTTGCTTTATTGAATATTTGGAAATTTTATTACAAGAAGCAAATGAATCACTTTTATAATGTTTGTCTACATATCTATCCCCATCAGTCTGAGATTCATCCGATATCCGCTTCGCTCTCCAAATCTGCTTCGTTGACTTGCTCAAAGTCCTATCTGAAAGAATTGAATTGGAAGAATTAGAACTGTCAGAAATGACATTATCTTGTTTCTTCAACTTCTTTGACCTTTTTCTTTTACGCTTTGGTTTATAATAATCATCATTGAGCGTAAAAGATTCATCAAGAATTTTCGAATTAATATCAGAATCAGAAGAAGCAATTATACCTAAGGCACCCATCTGATCAATCAATACATCTGAACTAACCTCGGAGTCAGAAAAATTTTGAGAAAAGATTTTAGAATGAGAAACTTCATTTTTATTTTCTTGAAAATCAGAAGAAAGGCCTGAAACAGAATCTTGTTTTTGAGAAAATAAATTTTCTTTAAAACTTGAAGTTAAGAACGAAAAAATTACATCTGTTTCAATTTTTCTTTGAAAAATATGATCTTCTATTTTATCTTCAAGATCAATGATTTTCGTTTCTAGCACTAATGGAGGAATATATCTCTTAGAATCATACAAAACTGGAGATATATTTTCTTTATTAGTGTTAGTATGACAAATATCAAAATAATCATCAGATACTGAAGACTTAATAGGAGATATATCATTTAAACATTTTCTGCCTTTCTTTGATTTGTTAGGAAAATATTTTGCATTTTCATGCGTATAAACAAAAGGAAATTCCTTGTGAGTATTTTTCATTCTTTTCTCATTTTCGATTTCTAACACTTTCTTTTCATTCATCCAATCAATTTTAAACTGAGGAGCATATTGAGCAAGAGTTAGATAATCGTATTTATATAAAGTAGGGGATTTTTCTATCGCATTGTTTAAACAATGAGGATTTTCAAAACCAAGTCCCTATTTTTCTTTTAAAGCTTCATCACTCCTTGGTTTATTCATGAAAATTGTTTGTTCAGATTGCTTCCTGCGATATAACTTTTCTTCTAATTTATTTATTTTATCCGAAAAAATGTCTTTTAAAATGGTCATTTCAGTCAAAAACTCAAGATAAGTCTTATTTGAATTTTCCAAATCATCTAATTTATTTTGAAAGATTTCTTTAGTATGAACCAAAATAGATTTTTCATCTTTCAAAGAAATTTTCATTTTGTCAATCAAATCTGACTTTTCAGAATTTAAATTCTTTTCAGATATTAACTTCGAACGAAGATCATGTAAAGCAGTTATGATTATGTTCATCTGTGAAGAAATAAACATGAAATCAAACTAAGAATATACCTCATCTTCATCAGTATCGGAATTAGTATCATCATCAGATTGATCATCTCCGATTAAACACATTTGAGCAACCTCCACATTGTTAGCCTCATCATCGGAGTGATCCAGCCAAAATTCCTCTTCTACGATCAAAGCTGGTTCGTTCTCTCTTTTCTCGGCAAGTTCCAGTTTCTTCCGATAGTATGCCGAATCACAAACCTTCTTCACTCGACACTCCTTTAAAAAATGACCCGACTTACCACAATTGTAACATGCAGTAGGTTTCTTTGCCTCGGGCACTTGAGCATTCTTGGACCCAGAAGTGAAGTGAGGAGTGTTGGAACTCGAACGAGGTTGGAACTTTTTCTTATAATGTTGTGAGAGAAGGATCATAGCTTTCTCGAGTGCCTCACCATCATCATCAGTGGTCCCGTCATAAGCATTATCAGACAATGCTTGATTAGCCAGTTGGCTCGTTAGAAGTGCAACCGGGTCCACTGTCTTCTTGTTCTTCTTTTCAATTTTGGACTTCTTCTCAGTAACTATGCACTCATCAGTCATCAAAATCTCGTACAACTCTTGGATTTTCATTGAAGATATCCTGACATCATTCCTCAAGCGATGACAGGATTTGTTCCATTCTGGTTGAAGTGCATTGAGGAACTTTAGATTTGTTTCCAGCTCAGTCTTTTCAACTTTAATTTTTCTCAGATCATTAATCACAGTGCAAAATCTATCAAAGATAACATTCAGAGATTCATTGTCCTTTGCCTTAAGTTTCTCAAAATTATTCATGAAACGAGTCTGGCGTATTTGAGTAGCAACTGATGAGCCAATCATGATCTTTTCTAACTGAGTCCACATCATATTTGGATCATGCTTGAAACAATCAATTCGATTGTAAATAGAGTTAGGCAGAGCTAGCATCAAATTAGACTTTGCTTCTCGATCGGCTTTTTCGCGTGTAATTTCTTCAGCGGTCAAAGGAGTGTCATTTTTAGGTCTGATAAAGGGTCCTTCAAAGAATGACTTCATCATATTCTCTCCATTAGCTTGACGCTCAATGAAATTAATGAACCGATCTTGCCACTGTGTAAACTCATCTTCATTAATTAATACTAGTGGCCGAGTATTTGTTCCCAATTGCATCATAAGTCCACTCTTGTAGAACTGAGCTTGAAAAGCAAATTTTGCAGAATCCATATCTTTAGAAAAACCAGAAAAAAATTCTAAGTCTTGACAGAGATGGCGCAAACTTGAGGTTTGTGTGAGAAGCAGATAGTGCAAACTGATCTTTGCGTGAGGCGTTGAAGACGCAAACCAACCTTTGCGTGATAAGACAAAGGCGCAAACTAGGTTTACTTGATCAGTAGGTCGCGCAAACTATGATTTGCGTGAATAACTGAAGACGCAAAAATGACTTTGCATGAGATTTAAGTGGCGAGAACTTGACTTTTCGTGATACTAAGAAGATGCAAGACTTTGACCAGAACTTCTCGTGAACTGAAGATGACGCAAAGTTTACTTTGCGTGATATGTGGATGACGAGAACGTGTACTTTCGCGATGAACCCTGATCTTGGCAATAAGAACTGACGTAAATACCCTGAGGAACTCGCGTAAACCGTCAAGAACTCGCGCAAAGTTCAGATCTCACGCAATCCGCTGAAAAACATGAAGAAATCAAGAAATTCGATTACAGATACAAAATTAATGAGATTTCCAAACACATATATGATCGAAAACACGATTTTAACACTTTGTAACAAACAATTTCGATCAAAAACCACAATTTTGAAAAATCGTTATATGAACAGTACGTTAAAAACAGTTTTCCAGAATTCGAAAAACTTCAAAATTGACAATTAAAACTTGATTTTCTTCCAAATCGATGTGAAACAAAAGATTTTTAATACTAAAAACGGATCCAACAAACCAATTTACAACGAAATTTGAACAAAAACACGTCCGAATTTGATGAAAAATCCAAAAACGAGATTTTCTTGAAAAAAATTCAAGAAAATCGATCAAATTTTCAGATTATTGCACAAATTCAGATACGAAAATCAAATCTCTCGAATATCTCAGATTTATATTGGCTCTGATACCAATTGTTAATCCAAGAATCCTCTAAATCTTAGAGAGAGAAAGTAGAGAGAGAGAAAGCGCAAAGTATGAGATGTATTGATATGTGCGTGAATGTCTTTCAAAGCCAAAAGCCCAAAGGGACTTAAATACCAAAGGCTTATACAACACTGTATGTGACCCTAAACACAGTATAAGACTAAGCCTATAAATACAATGATTACTATAAAATCAGACTTAACAACAACAATCAAATCATTTTGAAAACCTAACTATGTTGTTCTTGTGGCAGAATCATCTTGAAGGTGCAATACCTAGTTCCATTGTCAAAATCTCGAAGCGATTGATTTCTCGCATAATTCATTGACAGGACCGGTCCCTAAAGGTTTGTTCAATACTCTTTATTCTTTATATATGTGTACTGAAGAATGATATGTGTTTGAAATCAGTGGAATTTTGAGAAAGTCAACTGCCAAGTCAAATGGGGGGGTGTGAAATATGTGTTTGATACAGATCGATATGGTGAAATTTATTTCTTTTTTCTTGAATCTGTATGGTGCCATTTGTTGTCTAAATATGTGTTTGATATGGTGTTTGATACAGATCGATATGGTGCCATTTATATCTTTTTTTCTTGAATATGTGTGTGATATAAATATGTGTTTGATACAGATCTGTGTTTCACCATATGGTGTTTGATACAAATCGATATGATTTTATTAAGGTTTTATTCCTCATCATCCACTTATTTGCATATTTGTTGTTGGATCGATATGGTGAAACTGGACTAGGAATTAATCTCTCAATAGAAAACGAAAATTTGTTGATAAGGTATTGTTGGAGATTAAAGCAGGCAATTTTTCATATGACTTATATTTACAATCATCATGGTTTGCTTTTTATTTCCAAGTTAGTTAGCTAAATATCATTGTTCTTGAACCTAATAGGTGTTAGACAAATTAAAAGACCCTTTTGCCCACGTCACATCATTCTCTCGTGTTTTATGAGTATGGTGTTCTTGTTATGAGTTGAGCAAATTTAGAGAGATGGATGATAAAGAATTGGATTTTGTAGTTTGTTAAGAATTGGATTTGGATGATAAAGAATTGTATTTGGGTATGTAATAGAAGTTATGATAAGCATGAGATGGAGGAAAGTTCCATTTTTGGAAAAGTTCCATTTTTTGATTCATTTTTCGGTTTGATATACTATTGTTTGGATTTTAGATCTACGGTTTGACCTTCATGTAGTTAAACCATTACACGTAAGGTTTCAAAGTCATCGCAAACTCCTCTAAACCTACGGTTTGACCTTCAAGTAGTCAAACAATTACACGTAGGATTTCAAAATCATCACAAACTCCTCTAAACCTACGGTTTGGCCATGTAGTAGTTAAATCATTACACGTAGGGTTTCAAAGTCATCCAAAACTCCTCTAAACCTACTGTTTGACTTTCAAATAGTCATTAATTATGTCGACTGACTACTTCTTTGTGTGTTGTAGTTATTGAATATGTCGACAGATAGAGGATGGATGTATATAAAGAATGACAGTTGGGGGTCTCTTAGGGTTGACTATGTCAGATCAGTGGATGGTTTTTTGGATTTTGCCTATGCCAATGAAGGTTGTGTTGAAAAGAAAACTACACGTGATGGGATAGTGTTCCGCATCAGATGCCCTTGCTCAAAGTGTCGAAATACGCACCATAGAGAAAGGGATGGTGTGAGACTACATTTATTGAAATATTGTTTAATGCCCGATTATACCATGTGGTGGGAACATGGTGAAACCTATTACTCGACATCTCATCAAGACGTGGGTCAGTCTTCTAATCCGATAGTAGATCATAATGAAGGGTATGTTGAAATGGTGAATGATCACATGGTACACGATGGCATGACATGGGAAGAACAAACCCCTAATCATTCTGCTCAAGGATTTTATGACATGTTACAAGCAGCTGACGAGCCTTTATGGGATGGGTGTCAAAATTACTCAAAATTAGGAGCTGCGAAGAGATTGTTGAATTGGAAGGAAGAATGTAATGTACTCGACACGACATATAATCGTAATGTTGGGATAATTAAAGAGATGCTACCCGAGGGTGATAAACTACCCGGTAACTTCTATGAGACAAAGAAGTGTTCGAAAAATCTTGCTCTACCAAAAATAAGGATCGACGCATGCAAAAACCATTACATGCTATTTCATAAGGGTGATTCTGAGTTGACCCATTGTCGAGTGTGCAATGAAAACCGTTTCAAGACAAGTGGTCGAAGCAAGGTCCCTAACTTTGTGATGACTTATTTGTCGATTGTTCCTAGACTCCAAAGATTGTATATGTCAAAAAAGACTGCAAAAGATATGACTTGGCATTACGATCATCAAACGAAAACGGGTGTGATGGTACATCCAAGTGATGGTGGGGATAGGAGTCATTTTGATACGAGGGATCCTGACTTTGCTTCTGAGATCCAGAAGGTTCGTCTTGGGTTATGCACCGACTGTTTCAACCCGAATAATTCAACCTCGAATCCGCATTCAACATGGCCCGTCTTTCTTACCATCTACAATTTACCTCCTTGGATGTGTTTGAAAGATTCATATGTTAAACTTGCATTGGTCATTCCCGGTAGAAAGAGCCTCGGCCAGAATTTAGATGTTTTTCTCAGGCCGCTTATAGATGAGCTAAAGATGTTGTATACGGAGGGAGTCCTTACATACGATGCCTATCGTATGAATAATTTCGAGATGAGGGCTATTCTACTATGGACCGTTAGCGACTTCCCTGTCTATGCAATGTTGTCGGGTTCGAGCACGCACGACAAGCATGCCCGTACTGCATGAGCACGGTGGATTCCTTTCAGTTGAAGAATGGAGGGAAATCATGTTGGTTTGACTGTCATCGGAGATGGTTGCCTAGAGCACACCACTTTCGACGTGATGGAAAAGGATTTCTTGCTGGAAATAGAGTGTCGGCGGGACCCCCACCCATCCTAACCGGTGAAGAGATTTGGGAGCAGGTTCGTCACCTTCCAACTTTCTACGAGGGCTTCCCCTTACGACCAAGTAACAGAAAAATTAGTGGGTTCGGAATAAATCATAATTGGATAAGTAGATGTGGTATAAGGCCTTATATTATGTAATCAACTGATATAAATGGCTTTATGCTGTATAACTTTTAATTGTGTAGGATTCTTGATACACATGTTGTCCGAGAGAATACCACGATTTTTAGAGGTTTGTTTCATGGACCGTGGCATAGTTGGAGGCTCGTCCCTCAGGTTGATCGTGATCGTATGTACCAGGGATTTCAGGTTGGTAAATGAATCATTTTTAATTGTACATATCATATTATTGTTTTTACCTTGATACAAATCTTGTGCATGTAGGGAAAGTTCCAGTGGGACGATGATCAGGAGGTAGAGGTGCATGCTATAAGGGAGCGTACCATGAGCCTTAGGTACAAGGACTGGATGAGGGTCGCACGCGAATGGGCAGCGAAACAGGCCAAACGGATTGATGGTGTAACTTGGGACAAAGAGGATTTCTCGGTCATTAGACCATACCACCCTCCCTGGATCCCAGAGCCCTATTGGCACGAGATGATAGAACAGGTTTTTATCTATAGTTTGTGGCTTGTGCATTATCTTTGTTTTATATCCACTTATGTGTTATGATTTTTACAGGAGTGGGATACTGAACGTTGGAAAGCAAAGTCTAGGTCTGGTAAGGCCAATCGGTTGACCGAGTTTGAGGGGGTGTCCTCAAGGCATGTTGGGGGATCGATTAGTACTGGACAACACCGATACAAGATGGTAAGTCTTCAATTTTTTGAATATGTACCCGAGATTAGTTTATATGTTTACTAACAACTTATCTTAATTTTCTATCGTAGGCATAGGCATGGGGTAGTGACCCCACCTCTAGTGAGGTCTATGAGCGGCTCCACTACACGAACCGGACGGGCCCTTCAATTCGGGTTCCGGCCTGCCTATTGATCCTCTGGTGTACGTTTACCCCAAAGCGGCTAGAGTCCATGTAAGTTTTCTAAAACCATTACACTTTCTATATGTATTGTATATATGTTTATAGAGTGAGGATCTTTTGTTAACCATCCTAATGTTATTAACTTTATGAACCTAAACTAGCCAATAGGATTGCTCCTTAGAGTATTGTTAGGATTGTGTGTATCATTAATGTTAAAGGGTAAAGAGGGAAATACAAAATTGGACAATCTTTGAAATAGTTATTGGGGAGTTACAAAAATTAATTCCATTATTCTAGCTAGTGGCTTGATTTCAAAAAATTTGTCCATATTAAATTACATTCTAAAATTGTATGAACATCCCCAATAATCCAAGTAGCTAATGGTTTTTTTTTCAAAAGTTTTTCCATATTCATCGTACTTCTAAAATCGAATGCACATCACAACAATGAACGCAACAACGACCACCGACACTAAGAATTCCGGGCTCCTTAACGTTGTCGATAGAAGTGCGATTGTTGAAAGTTTTTCTTCCCATATATTCTTCCATGTTGACATGTGAACACCGACATTGGGGATTTTATAGTGTTCATCAATGTATTTAGATCAGGGAAATCAAATTGATACGTCCCAACTGAAACAGATGAACATTAGTGCATGAATATATGAACAGATGAATCCTGATGATGATAGATGAACATTAGTGAATATATGTTCATATTTTTTCATTTGAATACGATGTTCAGTTAAGACGGTTCGTATGTAAGTGCATACACACATGTTTGAGGTGATATTTAAAAGTAATAATGTTTATATTTCTTCATATGAATATGATGTCAGTTAAGGTAACATAAAGTTAACACATGTTCGAGGTGATATTTAAAAATAATATTCTTCATATGAATATGATCTTTAAAAGTAATAATGTTCATATTTCTTCATATGAACATGCATGAACCGGGGGGTTACGATTCTTTTGGAAGGAACATTAATTGAGAAAGAATAAAGACATAATATTTCATTGATTTTTCCCCAAAATACCCTTAGCACTATAGTTCACTCCTAATTTTTCATTAATTGTACATTTGTAACACCCGTAATTTTCGATAAGTATAGAGCCACCCAGGCATTTCTGTACCTCGTGTTTGGTGGGATTCATGATGGTAAAACGCTACTAAAAGTTCCAAAGAGTGTCCGAGGGCCTTAGTGTCAAAAAAGACCGGATTTTCGGGCTTGGGGAGCCTGGGCGAAAGTGACAGCGAAAGTGACATGTGTCACTCTCGCGGAGGACATAATTCCCGTGGTACACTCTCCGCGAGAGTGCCCGGCGAAAGTGACGTGGCATACTCGCCGTCGGCCCAAACCTCTCTTAAAACCATTTTTCTCACTTTCTCACTCATTCCTTCAACCCTACTCTCTCCTTTCTCTCTAAACCGAACCTCATGACCACCATTGTTGATTTTGATCTTTTAATACTCGATATCTCGGGAATCCAAGTGACACTTCGTCACCACCAAATCTTGGAATCTAGGGTCAAGAAGCTCCACCTTCATCTTCAACCTCAAGCTCTATTTTTAGGGTTTTCTAGGTTTTCGTCAAAACCTAAGTGGTAAGTGTATCTTCCCCATTTCTAAACCTTGTTATAAGATATAAATGTTCTCTTGATGATTTCCTAGTGTTTGGTTTATCAAATTTCGAATTTGATGATTTTGGAGAAAATAGTTCAAAATTAGGGTTTGGTCAAGTTGAGATTTTTGGATTTAAATGTTTTGGAGAAAGATTCTAGATGGTTGAATATGGTTATTTATAGTTGAAAATTTGTGGATCTAGGTTTTATGGAAGAAGTTGCTCATAGATTCGGATTTCTTCAAGAAAGCTCAAGTTGAGGTAAAATTTAGATTTAGCCTAAATCTAGCAAGGTGAGTTCAAGTTGATTTGTGAAAACGGTGTACATGCCAAAATGTTTATTTTAAAATGTTTGTGTTTTACCTCAAATTGCTAACTGCTGATAAGTTTTAGTTATTTTGAAATGTTTAGTTTTATAAGCATGTTGAGACACCCATTTTGGGATCTTTGGGTATTTTGGTAAATAAACCATGTTGAAATGTTTATTTGATGATTTTACATATATAATTGGAGTTCAATTGACGTAAGTGTCATTTTGTGTATTTGATCTTATAAACCTTTTCAGAAAATGCATATTATTGTGTTATGAGGCATTTTGAAAACATAAGGGTATGAATTCATTTGGGAAAATGGTTTGTCTCAACCAACGATGAGATTTTATTTATTTATACTTTTGTTCGTGTTTGCATAATAGTTGGTCAAACGTGTTTCAATGTTTATATCGACTTTCATTTGGGTATTTACGTAAACTGTTGGGTCGTTGGCTCGGTTTTGACTAAATGGAGTCTTGAGGACATTTGTCCGGTTTAAAAACAGTTGTGGAATTTTTGGAGTATGATGGCGATTATTTCATGCCATTGGGAGTTACATGTTTTGGGAGCTTTGGTCTTTCAATTGGAGTCATGTAATGTTAGACAGTGTTGTAATGGATCCATAGGCACGTAAGTCTGTCTGTTCTGTAAGGCCTGAGGTTTTGGGTTACATTTAGTGACAGCCCGGGTTTGCTAGTGAGTAGGCAATAAGAGGGCTCGAGCCTCCGAGTTGTAACTTGTCTAGATTGGATAGGCACCCATGTCTGTAAGTCCTTGAGGTGGAACTCGACGGAGTATGGCCAGAGGCATAATCGGTCCGAGGTTTTGATGTCGGTGGTGGCATGGGAACTAGGATGTCGAGATATGTGGTGAAATTCAATAACATCACAGGTGGCCACATTCACGTGTTCTCGCCACCCAAGATGGAAACGTTTAGATGACATGCGAGGAAGTTGTATGGGCGGCCTACTTGCGTGTTCCCCTATTCTCAATGTATACGGGTCTCTCCGTCGTAGATCCATGGTATTTTTAAATGTTAATGTCATATTTTACCAACTTAGAATTGTGTGGTCGACGCTAGATGAGGGCCTTAATGTTGGGTTTCCCGCGTATATTAAGGTTTGAATGGAATGTGTCACTTCCACGTTTCGGTATTTGATTTCGTCTATTTTATGGTCGTGTAAGTTTTGGGTTTAATGTCTGTGCTCACAGCAATATTTATTTATATAGATTTTCATCTATGGGTTATGAGTTGCGTATCATGTTCCACCCGTGTTGGGTATTTCGAGGTATAACATTTTACCCGCGTTTTATAAATTTGGGAGTTCTCTCTCTATTCTCATTTTGAGCAAGTTTTGGGTTAAATCTAAGTTTACGAAAGAACGTTTTATATTGGGACCTTAGTCTATAAAACAGTTTGGTTTGATTAACGATTAACTCGGTGTCCCTTTCGTTTAAAATGCATATTTATTGGTAAACGAGTCGTTTTCATAAGTGAAGCATATCATTTTGAAAGATAATGATTTTAATGGCATTCTTCTTTCTTTAAACGATTCATTTGTTTATGTTGAAAACTCTTGAGCTTACTAGGTGTTAAGCCTAACCTTTTATTTGTCGGCATGTGCATCAGGTTCCAGTTGGGTTTGGTTCTAGCAACTATGAAGAGTTGAGTCTTAGCTTTGTGCAAGTGTAAGTAGTTGGTGAAGTCTTCCGCAACTTGGAGATAGTGACTTTTATTGGGTTTTAGTAGCACCCGTCCTTAATTTAGTTTGTATGTATAGAATGAATGTGTGTATTGAGGTTAAATCTTAAATTGTGATTGTAGATGAATCATTTATTGGTGTATTTTTAGAAAATTTTAATTTAGTTGTTATTTCCAGATTCAAGGGTGTTACAACATTTATTAAGTCTTAAAAAAAATCAATTTCAACCATTGATTTCCAAGATCAAGGGCTTATAATGGTTCATAAAGTTAACACAAAAAATGTGGTTAACAAATGAACCTGACCCTATAATTTTATATATCATATTCAAATTTGCCGCCATAAGTCACACATTGAGAAACGCCATGACCTCGCTGTGGCTTCCAAGGCTTGAGGCTTGACCTCGCCGCCACACCACGCCTCACGCTATTTAGAACCTTGGTTAAAACATAACAATGTTAATTGAGAAGTGATTAGGGTAATGGAAATTTAAATCAATGCCTATTTTATTTTACTTTTAATTACTAAAAAACTTTTATCTGTTTAATTTTGGAACTAAATTATCTTAAAAATAACTAATATTTTAATCAAACAAATTACAACAAAAAACCGAGCATTTCATTCTCTTCCATTTCGATATAATTTTGTTTTGTTTTATTTTTACCTTTTTTTACGTTAAACACTATATCTGTATAATATTCATCATTAATATTTATGCACGTTCATATGTTTAAAACAACTCTTTAATATTCATCTATTAGTATTAGTATGGCATTCATCACGAATATACAACTTAGTATAACATTTATCATGAATAGTTATGTATTTTCACGTGTATTCAATAAAGTTTCAATATTCATACATCACTATGACATTCATCATTAATATATATACTTTTACGTACTATAATATTCATTGTGAATATTTGTATATTTGTATATGTTCATGTATATACAACAACATTTCAACATTCATATGAATATGAATATTTGTCAGAAATATTTGTATATGTTCATGTATATACAACAACATTAGTATGATATTCGTCAGAAATATACATTTTCACTATAATATTCATTATGAACATTTTTGATGATCATGTATATACAATAACTCTCTAATATTTATATTAGTATGATATTTATCATAAATATTAATTTTCACCATAATATTCATCATGCATATACATATTATTCATCATGAATATACTACAGTTTTAACTCTACATACTCTATTTTTCTTTCTTTTTCTTTATTGGATTATCGATTGATCTCGATGAGTTCCCGATCCATATCGATAAATATAAAAGTGGCAAGTTATGGTTGTACACAAACAAACACACAATAAGTTAATTAATAGGTTCTCAATCGGTCTCGATGAAAAATGAATGTGTTAGGTTATGATTTTAACACACGACCACATACCAAGTCAATAGATGGGTTCTTAATTGGTCTTGATTATTAGTCTCGATTGGTGTCGATTGGGACTGGGTTCTCGATAGATCTTGATGTGTTCTTGATTGGTCTTGATTGGTTCCCGATCTGTCTCGATAAAAACTGGAAGTGATAAGCTATGATTTTACACACACAAACAAATAATAAATCAATCGTTAGGTTCTTGATGGAAAATGAAGGTGTTTGATTATGGTATAATGCAAATAAACACACACCAAATCAATGAATGGATTCTCGACTTTTCTCGATAGGTTCTTGCTTGGCCTCGATGGGTTATCGATTGGTCTCGATGGGTGTTGAGTTACGATGATGAAGAACGCGATGTCTTACGACGTTTACAAACTTGCGTGTCGAGCTGTTGTACACCTTGAACGTATATAAATATTCATAATGAATATAATACATACGTATCATTCACGTAAAAGAACGGTTAAAACAAAAAAGAAAAACTACTCGAGATGTATGTCATATAAGAACACGAAATTCACGTTTTTTTATGTAATTTGTTTGATTAAAATATTAGTAATTTTTTAAGATAATTTATTTTAAACTTTAAGGGGGTAAAAATTTTTAATTAAAAAGGAAAATAAAAAATCAAATAAGGTAGACATGTGATTGAAATTAACTTCCTTTTTTACTCTTAATAACCTTAATCAATAATTTTAATTAAAAACTTTATTTAATGTGAGTTGTTGGATCAATAGAGATAGAGGGCCGAGATCAGTCCTCACATTCACAATAAAAATGGAGTTTGCAATTGAACTTCTCTCTCTCTATATATATATATATAGAGAGAGAGAGAGGTGGTTTCATTTGCAAACCACACTTATAATACAAACTTTGCAACCCACCTCTTAATCATAGATTACAATAATCAAGGGTCTAGATAATTTTAGGCTAATTTTGGTAATTAAAATTTTATATTAATTTTATATTCTAATTAAAATATGTAGGAAGGGCATAATAGTACATTTCACCCCTATTTTCAAAATGGAAACCGGATTAATCCCGTTAATTAGGTAACATGATCCATTCCTTTTAATTGTAATATTAATTATAATTTAATATTCTAACTAAAAACATATGATTCCTTTAATTGTAATATTAATTATAATATTAATTATAATTTAATATTCTAACTAAAAACAATGATTCGATTTCATCCATCATGAATATACTTTTTTTTGTGTGTAATATGAAACAAATCGAATCTTCTGATGAAACGGAAGTGAACCGGAGATGAACGGATATGTACCGGAGATGAACGGAAATGAACCGGAGATGAACGGATATGAATCGAACATGAAATGAAAGTGAACGGATATGAACCGGAGATGAACGGATATGAACCGTAGATGAAACGGAAGTGAACGAATATGAACCGGAGATGAAACAGATATGAACCGGAGATGAAACAAGTGAACGGATATGAACCGGAGATGAAACGGAAGTGAACGAATATGAACCGGAGATGAAACAGATATAAACCGGAGATGAACCTGTTTAATTTTTATGAAAGCGGAGATGAATCGGTTGCGGTTGCGGTTGAACGATGGAGGATGGTCTCCGTCGCCGGAAATGTTGGTGGTGGGTTTGCTGCCGCCAGAGAAGATGGTGATGATGGTTGGATAGATCGAGATGAGATCCTGCAAGTTGCAAAAGAGAAGGAGGAGTTAATGATGGAGATGATTAATTTTCCAAAAAAAAATTTCCCTAATTAGGTGATTATGAAATCTAGAAATTAAAAAAAATAGAAAAAGATAATTGCCTAATATAGAACGTCTAAAAAAATGTCAATTATGCCCCTTCATTAATAAAAATCAAAAAAGAAAAAGAAAATCTCTGATTGGTGGAAATAAGTTTGTATGGTTTGTAATATATGGAGGGTTTTCATATGATCTCTCCCCTATATATATATATATATATATATATATATATATATATATATATATATATATACTCGTGTGTATTAGTACTTTGAATAATCCCTTTAAACAATTTAAATTCATATACCAAATGTACCAAACCTATAGGAAAATGATATCAAAAGCGGAAAATCATGATTAAATCTTTTGAGTCTCTACTCACTACTTCATTCAATCTTCAAAGAATTCTTGTTCGACTCTACATGTGTGTGAATGAGAGTAAAAAGTTACCTATTTAGGGCTTTTAGTTTTTATGTTTCCTTTTAATGTTAATTTAAGTTTTAGGTATCATACATAATTATAAAGGAAGCCAAACCTTAGACTGGAACAATAATGGTTAGCGTGGAGGTGAAGTCAAGCCTCGATGCCATGACGCGTTGCTCTAACAAATTCTATATATTGCCATCTAAAATAGAAAAAAAAAACTAAAAAAAAACTTCAAACTTAGAGAATTCTCAAAAATGGAATGTGTGAAAAGGGAAATGATCTTTTTCTTATTTCCCACCAATAAAATTGAATTACTATGACTTTATATAAATTTTTTAAAAGTTTATTAAGATTATAAAATTATAGAATATTATAATTATAGAGTTAATATTTAGGCATTGTTTGGCAAACTAGCTTATAAGCTAGCTGATAGCTAATAAACTAGCTTTTTAAAACGCTACTTTGAGTAGTTTTTCAATAAGTTAGGTTTTTTTTTTGCCAAACATAGCCTTAGATCTTTAAATAAATAATCTTGTTGGAATTAAGTATAAACTTATTTAGAGATTTAGAGATTTTGAATTTTAATTTATTATTTTTAAAAAATTATAGAGTGACGTTGAAAAAGGAAACCATGGGCAAATAAACAGGCAAAAGAGTAAAAAACAAAAGAAAGAAAAGGAAAAAGGTGGGGGGATGTTTTAAAAACCAGTTTTTTGGTCGACCCGGTGTGGTGATCGGGTCATGGTTCAACCGGTCCAACCGGTTCAACCGGGTGGTTGACCCGGTTTCAAGAAATTTTATGTATTTTTCATTTTTTTTGCATATATATATATATAGGGATGGCTTCAATTGGAAACCAAATTTCATTGGAAACTTTGGAAATCAAATTTCAACCATTGATCTTTTTAATCAATGGTCAAGATTCATTTGGATTATATATGGTAATAAATTAATTAATTTATTAATAAAAGATAATAATAATATGTCAAAAGGGTAAATATGACTTTTTCTTTTCTGTTTTAAATTTGGCAACAAAGATGAAATATGATAATAAATTAATTAATTTATTAATAAAAGATAACAATAATATATCAAGACTACCTTTTTATTACATGTTCATCAATATGCAGTATGTAAAAACCCAATTAAGTTTCATTACTTTTCCATTATGTTTCACTATATCAAATCTGTTTCATCAGGTTTCACTATATTAATATTTTGTTTCATTACCTTTCCAGTATGTTTCACTATATCAAATTTGTTTAATCAGGTTTCACTATATTAACATTTTATGTTTCATCAGGTTTCACTATATTAATATTTTGTTTCACTATATCAAATTCATTATGTTTCACTATATTAATATTTTGTGCCTGAAGGTAATATTGAAGATTTCATATGAATATAAACTTTCATTCATTGGATAAATCAATCGCTGATTCATAAGAATCAATTTTTTTTTTGATTTGTAGCTTGCGTATGAATCAATTTGTGTTTACCTATATCAAATATGTTTCATCATATTGGCATTATGGTTTCATTGTGAATAAAGATTTATGTTAATAAGATCAATGGTTGATATATGGTTTCCAATGTAATATGGTGGGAATCTCGATTTCTTTCAATTAAAATACAAATAAAAAAATTTCAATTAAAGATATGCATCTTTCGGTTGAAATCAAACAATTTTTTTTTACCTTAAATACTCCAAACCACAAACAAAATGAAATTGAATTCGGATTCTATGTGTCGTTTTTAAATTAATGTAAATAAAAAAGTAGTTTAAGTTTAAGTAAAAAAGACTAAAAGGAGTTGAAGTTTGAATAAAAAAGTAAACACTTTCAATTAATATATGATCAATAATACCATATATAAAATACATTAAAATTGAATAGGTTTAATATTATAATAATAATACTTACCATATATATTACGAAATTAGGTAAAAGACTAGATTACCTTATCAATTAAAAAAAAGGAAATTCATTGATTGGTCGAAATTGGTTTACAAAGTTTCCAATGTAATATTGATTTCCAATTGATCCCTCCCCTCTCTCTCTCTCTCTCACTCTCTCTCTCTCTCTCTCTATTTATATATATGTATATATAAAACCAATAATTTGATGTCCACGAGTTAAAACATTAAAAATACACATAAAAAAAGTTTACATCAATCCAAAAACATTAAAAAAACACATAACAACAGGTTTTACATCAATCCAAAAACATAAAAAACACAAATATAAGAAATTGATTTTTTTAATCGGGTCAACCCGGGTTTTTACCGGTTCAATTAGACCGATTCAACCGGTTCTATCAAAAAACCGACGGTTCAATCCGGGTCGTAATTTCTCAAAAAACCGGTCGTAATTGACCCGGTCTCTTCACCGATTGGTTGAACCGGCCAGGTCAACCCGGGTTTTAAAACATTTTTTTTTTGGGGGGGGGGGGGGGGGGGGGGCGTGTTTTATACTAGTATCACACCTCAGTCGCATAACAAGCCAAATCGCCAGAACTTTTGAGGAAGGTGTTGAAGTTTCTTCCACCCATACGTGGTCCTCAATGAATCTAACCAAAACCACAAATCAATTTTAGTAAACAATGCAAGTTTAGGCAAGGAAAACAAGAGCCGAAATCAGGTCTGTTCATGATAGGGGTGCTCATGGGTTGGGTTGATCGGGTTGAAGGCATTTCAACAACCAATCCAATGTTGGCGGTTTGAGAATTTTCAACCGAACCCAAACAAAAGTGCAACCCAACCCAACCTAACCCGTTTGGGTTGGTCGGGTTGTGTTTAAACAAAGTAAAAACAATATTGAAAACATAAAAATAAGGAATTTTTTCTTTGAAATACGATCTATCATTCAAAAGAATATACGAGTTCGTCAAATATTTAGGTATTACCTAAAACTTTGCAATAATGTCCTCTTATGAGTTCCATTTCTCGTTATTGTCGAGTTGTTTTTGGTAACTTATACATATTAAAGTGAAATATAGATAATTTTAGAGAAGTCGCTAAAACGTTTATCGGGTTATCGGGTTGGTCGTGTTACTTTGAGCCTAACCCAATATCAACCTAATAGCTTCGAGTTGTCCTAATTTTGTATCGATTATATGTCGGGTTAATTTTTTCCCGGGTTGGTTGGTTTTTTGAGCACCCCTAGTTCATGATATTCTATAGGTTTTGGACGAGATTTAAAAACAGACTTTTTATAAGTATAAATTTTTTTTTCAAAATATTGTTATCATCTTAAGAGATAACATTAAATTCAAGAAATAATAATAATTCATATAAAACTATTTTTCTGAGTAATCCTAAATACAAAATCAATCAATAACTATTTTTAAATTAATATTATATACTATTCTACTATATATCTTTAGTATATAGATTGACATCATTTGAGTCACAATGTTAATTATTTAAATTAAGATTATGACATTGTTTAGAAAAAATAAGCTAGCTTATAAGGGTAGATTATAAACTAACTTATTTTTTGAGTAATCGTTTGGATGCACATAAGCAAGCTTATAAGTCAGCTTATAAGCTAACTTATTGATAAACTACTTGGAGTAGCTTATGAGGACATTTTTGACACTTTTTCCAATTATAACCCTCATTAATATAAACTATTATTAATTGTAAATAAATATTAATTATTAATAACTAATAAGTATTAACTATTAATTATAAATAAATATTAACTATTAATTATAAATAAATATTAATTATTGTTATAAAGCATAATATTTTGCTACTTATCTAAACTGTGGTGCATGGATATGTATATGTAAACCATATTGTTATCCTAAAACATACCATCCATATTTAAGATTTCATAGAGGAAGTAGAATATCTAAATATATCCTTACATTAGATAAAGGAATCCAAGAACCAACAATATTAATAGGTTCATTTATGATTAAATGTCCTCCGTTTTACTTTTATGACAGAGGCTCCAATATCCTCTTTGGTAACAAATTTCTGCAAATATTTAACAAAGTAACATTTGATATAATTTACTTCAAAAATTATATTTAAAAAACACCGTCATCAAGTAATAGTGATAAACAGACTAAAAAGAGCATATGACAAAACCTTGCCAATTCTTTTTAAAAAACACACAACCCAACATGGTGATATAGGATACACTATAAAACCGATTTTTTCCAAGGGAACACTTTTATTAAAATACCAACGAAAAGAAACAATTCTAGATTGTCAAGTGAATTTAAGAAAACTTGATTCATATATCGAAAATATAAAACAAAACTTAAAAGAATGTTATGTGGAACACCCGTTAAAATTCTGGGATAAGAATCAAATTACTGCTAAACTAGAAATGAAAGATAAGGAAAAAAAAGTCAAACCCATGAGATACAACCCAGAAGATCAAAACAAGTTTAAAATACACATTAAGGAATTTCTAGATCTTAGACTGATAAGAGCCACTCATAGTCCTCATAGCTCACCGGCATTTATGGTAAGGAAACATGTAGAAATGGCTAGAGGAAAGCTAGGATGATAATAAATTATAAAAAACTAAATGATAACACTATATTTGATGGATACTTTTTACCCCATAAAGAAAGCTTAATAAATTGGACTACCAATAAAAAAATATTTTTAAAATTTGAATGTAAAAGTGGATTTTGGCAAATAAAAATGCATACCAGTAGCTTATTATATACAACATTTGCTATGCCTCAAGGTCAATATGGCTTGTTATGCCATTTGGATTAAAAAATGCCCCTCAGATATTTCAAAGAAAAATGGATAGTATCTTTAAAGATTATGAATTTATTTTTGTGTATGTTGATAATGTTTTAACATTATCCACTGATATGGAATCACACTTAAAACATCTACATATATTCATAGAGTTATGTATAAAAAATGGAGTAGCCTTGTCTGAAACTTTAAAGCCACATCTTAGAAACATCGACTTTCTTTTGGCTTTTGCTTTCTTTTAAAAGTAGGTTTGTAAGTCATATTATATCATTTTTTTCTTATAATATTTTGTTTTTCTCCTTTTAAAATCTCTCTTTTCATATTGACTTCTCGTTTTATGTTTCTTTTTTATTTTTCCATAGTAATAAGAAATATCACATCCTATTATCAAAGGCATTTTAGGTTTATCACAACACAAAAATATTTTTTTCTTTAATCCTTTTGTCATTTTAGCTAAAATAGCATCTCCACACCATTCACTTTATTTATCTCTAACATGTGTTATTCTTTTTCCTAAAGTATCTGTAAATCCTGGATCATAGGTATTTATTAATTTTTGTTCCTATAGGTTAGCTATCTTAGCAAAAAATAATCACTACTAGAAAACTGTGAAATACCGATGGCAATTACCGACGGTAAGAGCAGTCGGTATTTACCGACGGCAAACCGACGGTCTACCGACGTCATCATTTTAATTTTATTTTTTATTTATTTTTAATAAGTAGTCGGAAAACCGTCGGAAAAATTAGTAATATACCGACGATTTACCGACGGTATGTTTTTTCATTTTATTTTTTAATTATTTTTAATAAGTCGTCGGAAAACCGTTGGAAAAATTAGTGATTTACCGACGACTTACCGACGGTGGGTTTTTTTAATTTAATTTTATATTTATTTTTAATAAGTCGTCGAAAACCATCGGAAAAATTAGTGATATACCGACGGTGGGTTTTTTCATTTCATTTTTTATTTAATTTAAATGGGTCGTCGGAAAACCGTCGGAAAATTTATTAATATACCGACGGTTTACCGACTGCAGGTTCCTTTTATTTTATTTTTTATTTAATTTAAATGCGTCGTTGGAAAATCGTCGGAAAAATTAGTGATTTACCGACGGCTTACCGACGGTAGGTTTTTTATTTTATTTTTTATTTAATTTAAATGGGTCGTCGGAAAACCGTCGGAAAAATTAGTGATTTACCGACGGCTTACCGACGGTAGGTTTTTTATTTTATTTTTTATTTAATTTAAATGGGTCGTCGGAAAATCGTCGGAAAATCGTCGGAAAAATTAGTGATTTACCGACGGTACAATTTTTATTTTATTTTTTAATTTGTTTTGAATAGGTTGTCGGAAAACCGTTGGAAAATTTTAATAAGCAATCCCAAACACCCCTTAAAATGAGTCATTTTGTTGAATTCTTTTAAATATTATAGATAACTAGAAATTTATCTCTTAACGATGCATCGAGTTTCTTAAATCTAGAACTCGAACCCTCGATTTAAAACAAAAATATATTTTAGTTTAATTTAATTATGGTTTTTTATAAAAAATAATAATAAAGTATTTTGTTACGGGTCAAAAAATGTTTAATTTAAATGATAACTATATTTAAAATTAAAAAGATAACATACTTCAATAAAAAATAAAAATAAGGTGTTTTATCTCGAATTTTCTTATATTTATCGGTTAGTTATATCAATAATTAAAAATTTTAGATATTTTAGAAAATATATTTGTGTTTAAAATGTTGTAATTAAGAGTTTTTTATATCTCTTTTATAATATAGTATAGATAGATTAATTTGTAAAAATGATCAGAAAAAATATATATTATTAAAATAGTAATATATTTTTTTAAATAAAAGATTTATATAAGTTATTATTATTTAAATACAATTTAGAAAACCATTGATCTTTTTTAACTAGTATTCCCTTTTCATTTGAGTATAATTTAAAAAAAAATTATAAAAAAAACAACTCCCTCCTCTCCTAAACCCAAATAATATAAAAAAAATTATACTTTAAATTTTTTAGAATACCCTAAAATTTTTAGAATCCACCGCCTAAACCCAAATCCCTATCCCTGTGAGCGCCTAACCCTAACCTCCTCTCGCCGCCGACCTGCTCCTCGCCGACCTCCTCTCGCCGCCGGTCTTCTCTTCCTCGCCGTCGATCAGGTATTTTCTTGATTTATATGACATTTCTTTCGTAAATGTCGTGATTCCCGGTGTGTTTTTGTTCATCTGAAGTTGTGTTGAAAACCAATGGATTTTTGTTCATCTGAAGTTATTAAGTGTTGAAAACCAAAAGTTGAATTGAAGTCAGTCGCATCGGAGAAACAAATTGCTCTTACGAGGTTGTGGTTCGGCTGTGCTTGGTTTGATTTGGTTTGGTTTGGTTGCATCTTCAACCCAACCTACACTTCCCGAACTACAACTCTGTTTTTTTTTTTTTAACTTTTCAGCTTTTTTTTCAATCTACAACAATCTCCTTAGCTTCAGATGACTCGGCTTGCCTCGGCTCTCCTTTTGAGCCTCCAATGTAAGTTAATATTTAAATACTATGTAGCACTACTTGGAGAACTTTGGACTCCATGTTTGAGCCTTGCAGAAAGGCATCATTGACTCACCATAATCTTGTAATTCATTTGCATGATGAGTAGGAATGTCCCATAGCTATGAAATTACTTATTCTCGAGTATTTTAAGCCATGAGCACTTTTCCATGTGAAACTGATCGCTTGAACTGTCCCCACCAATGAAGCCATTAAAGTTTAGTGTTTTAGATTCTGATTTTTCTGGAAGAATTATTGGTCATGTAATTGTTATACTTACTCTATGTGCTCTAAGTTACATGCCCAACAATGGTTAAGCAACTTGTTTCCTTTCAACTTTATTTTAAGTCAACCCGACAATTATATTAAGACTTTTTTAGATCCTTGTGCATATTAGTTTAGCAACAATATAAAATGTCGTGATTGCATAATCTTGCTGCCAAATTTATTTCTAATAATTTGATGTTCAGGTACAATGTATCAAGCATTTCTCCTTCAAAAGTTTATCAGCTGGTATGAAATCTTTGTCCAATTACAAAATATGTCATCTACTAGTAATATTCTATATGTATTCTGTTGTTAATCAAGTAAAATATATATTTCTTTGAAGATGGCTCATATCACTTAACCTTTATACCATTGTCTTGCAGATTGGAGTCATTGGACACGAGAAGAACTATGAGATTCTTTGTAAAACATTTGACCATGAAGCTAAAGCTGTATTAGAGGTAATTTTCTTCTTATATCTCTTTTAATAGTCCAGCTTAAATGTGGGGATAACTGAAGTGATGCTTGTTGAAGCATTGTGATAATTAGAGCATCTCCAATGTAGTGACTTATAAAAACCTCCTTTTTTGCCCTTCTGTTTTTGCTTATTTTCTACTGTTATATATAGATACAATGCAGTGATCGAGATAAGCTTCTTCACATTCTTGCACTTTTGAAGTTAGATCTCGTACAAAAGAAAGTCTTGATATTTACAAATACGATCGACACAGGTTTTAGACTGAAACTGTTTCTCGAGCATGTAATTTAACTAATTTCTCTTGCATCTTAAAATTATTACCTCTAATATATATATATATATATATATATATATATATAGTTTTCCTTCTAACAACTAACATTTTCCTACAGTTTGGTATCAAATCTGCGGAGTTAAATGTTGAATTGCCTGTAAATTCACGTCTACATATCCTTGAGGTATCCACTTTGACTCTTATCGTAATGTCTAAAACCGTGTTACTTAAATAAATATAATACCTAAACTACTACAACAATATGTTATGGCATCTTTAATATGATATTCCTTACTTTTTCATTTTTAATATTATTTGTGTTAATATGATTATTTGGTTTATATATGTTATATATTTCTTCCTGGTTCTGAATTTTTTTGGACTTTGAACCTTTTTCATTTGACTTGATTTAATACACTACCTAAACTACTACAACAATATGTTATGACATCTTTAATTTAACTATAATTGAATATGCTATGTCGAATGATGAAGAAATAAAATAAACAAATTATCGTTTTTTTATATAATTTGTTTCAACTCAAAATAGTTTAGTTTCAACAATAAAGTTTAGTTTCAACAATAAAGTTTAGTTAAACTTCAATTTAGTAAAAGATGGCAAAATTTATCATTGTGTTCTTCTTGGCTGACCACAATTTGGCGATGAGGACGTGAAAGAGAAGTCCAATAAATTGGACTGGGTCGTGCTATGTTGTTTTATATGTTGTTGTTTGGCTTGTAGTCTTTGGCTCCAAGAAACACCTAAAACCAAACATTAAGAAAGAGACACCAAAAGAAATTTGTTAATTGCCATTCGTCTACCTCTAAACTGTTAACAACACTACCCTTAGTTTTCTTGTCAAATATAAACCAAGGAAAAGGGGAAGGGTGAAGTGATGTTTGTGTTTGATTGTTCTTCTTTTACTTGGTTATCTGCAATAGAAACATGAACTTGTATGTAGTAAAATGTGACTAAATTTAATGTTTATCCGACCACTCTTCTGACGATTGTATATGTGTTATTTTAAAAGTATGTTTGCAGTTAATTCATCATTATTTTGTAACAGGCAATTTTATATGGGTCGTATTTTGATGTCTACTAGTGGTCGAGGTAGTGGTGGTAGTGGTTGTAGTGGAGGCCGAGATACTGCTTCTAGTCGAGGCAGGGGTAGAGGTACTTACGTTTCTTCATCTGTTGGCGGTGCGGGTACCAACAGTTCTACCGAGATATTGAAATTTGGGAGCTTTGTGCCGGAGGAAGGAAAAGATGTCGGATGTTTAGTGTTGGTACGAGTATGGACCCGAGCTACGTGATAACTGGTGTGTCGAGTACCGGTAGATCATATGCCGGTTCCAGTTCAAGCGAGGTTAAGTTTTTGTTCATTTTTATTTTTTTTGTTCAATTCAAACCACTGTTCTAAAAAACTCGCCGCACAACCGCCATGACACCAAGGCTTGTGTCTCACGCAACGTTATGCCCGTGGCACGCCATGGCATAATGCGCAGTTTTTGCAATGCAATATTTGGTTTCTTTTTATGTTTTTAATGTCTCATTTGCAGGTTTTTAATATATACAACCTAATTTAACTTGCTTATTACTCGTTGAGTAACACATCAAAACATATGTTTTTATATATAATATCATATTTAAAATAGAAATTGACGCCATAAGTCACGCCTTGAAAACGCCATGGCTTTGCCATGGCTCCCAAGGCTTGAGGCTTGGCCTCGCCGCCACGCCATGCCTCACGCCATTTAGAATCTTGATTCAAACATGTCAATTTACTCATAATGCGTTTTTATTTCTGTAGGTACAAGAATTGAAAGAGACTTCAGAAAATAGAAGAGGAGCGAGCAGTTGAGAGAGAGGAGAACGCTCGGCGTGAGGAGGAGAATATACAAATGGCAAATAGACTAAAAGTTATCGAGGCAATGATAGCTCGACAATATCCCCCACCGCCTTCTCGTGATCCCCCCTTTTTCCGGTAGGATGATATGGATTTGATATATGTATCGCTTGTGATTCCCTTTTCCCGGTAGTATAGACGATGACTAGATTTGATATATGTAGGATTTTTATGGATATATGTATGGATTTGCGTGGATATTTGTACGGATTTTTATGTGAATTTTTGGAATATGTATGGATTTTGACAATTTGTATGCAATATTATAATATATATATATATATATATATATATATTATAATATATATATATATATATATATATTAAAATGCAACAAATATATATTTTCTAAATGTAATAAAAATTCAAAATACCGACGGCTTACTGACGGGAAAACCGTTGGTAATTTTTTTTCCAGTTTTTTTAAAAACAGTCGGTAAGCCGTCGGTAATATTAGCCGTCGGAAATTGAACCGTCGGAATGCCGTCGCTAATGTGCACCGTCGGAAAACCGTCGGTAACCATGACAGTCGGAAAGCCGTCGCTAATGCTAACCGTCGGAAAACAGTCGGTAAGGTGAGCCGTCGGTAAACCGTCGATAGTTTTCGTCATATTACCGACCAAGTTTTTTCCAACAACCATTTTCCGTCGGAAAACCGTCGCTAAAACCCTTTTCCGACGGTTTTAGCCGTCGGTAATACAATTTATTTTAGTAGTGAATGGTAGATAACTTTGTATCTGGTACTTGGTTATATATGTGATAATAATAATCTTGAAAAACACAGATATATCTATCTATTTCACATATATAACATAATTGTAATTTTAACAAAGTTGTAGAGTATTTTTTAACAGTGGCCGGATCTTTTAAGATATTTCTTTCACCACAAAATTCTAATCTAAAGGTTTCTACAGATCCTGTTATTATATTTGCTACTACATTATAAGTTTCAAATATAGCCTTTTTGATCTCTGGATCTAAATTTTGCCAATATCTTAAAGTGCTATTTAATAATGTTCGTTCTAGGAAACCTTTTATAGTTTCAATATCCATTTTATTTACTAAAACTGCTATTCTAAAAGTTGTTTCCCATTTATCAATTGCTTCTTCTGTAATACTAATACAATCTAAATCTAAATATATTCCAAATGAATTAATCGGTTCATTTTTCATAGTTTCACAAGGTTTATGATTTTCTTCTTTTCTTATCTTAGACATCATAGTTGCATATCCTTGAGTGGGTCTAGCAAATTCTCTTCTTATAGGAATTTATCTACTAATGCTAGGAATATCATTAACATTAGGTATCCAATTTTTTTTTGTTTTATTTCTGGTTTTATATTTACTAAATTACTGTTAATTTTCATATCTCCTATTTGTGTTACTAAATTATCAACATTTGAATGTATTTCACTTTCTATATTTGAATAAGAATTTATCATTTTTCGTTTCCACCGTATCCTTTTGGTATTTTCATAGTAAGTATTTGTTGTATCATTTGGTCTGTATTATTATCAAAATATTTTAGTCTTTTATTTTGGTTACTTGTTCTTATTAAAGTTTCTAATTATTTAACTCTAATAATATCTTTTCTCCATAAAAAATAATAGCTTTTTGTATTTCTATTAAATATTTATCTATTTTTAGTGGGTTATCAATTTCTTTTAAGTGTATAAAATTATATTTGTCCATTAAGGTGAATTATATTCCCAATCTGTGTCATTGATAATATAATCTGAGCCTGTCTACTCATAGTGATTGTAAGTAAAATCTTTACCAAAGATATAAAGTTTGGAATCATTTTCGAAATCGTAGCTATCATAAGTAAATCTATTAAAATTATTAGTTTATGAGATAAAAATTTCATGTTGAAATAAATTTATCGAAAGTGTATAGTTTCTTGTAAAATCTCTAACTCTCGTTACACCTCACTCAGCCAAAATCTGGGTGGCTCTGATACCAATCTCAGAGTGGTCCAAAATATCGTGTAGATAAAACAAAATGATATCTAATAAATAATTAACCATAATATCTTCTAAATAAAACAAAATAATATGAAGAAAACAATTACTAAAATGCTATCTGTTATGTTTATCCTTATAACTATTGTTAAAACCATTTATTAAAGATGTTTATGCTAATTTAAAATATATTTTAAATGTAAAATTTGTTTTTTTATTAAGTTTTCCTTACAACTTCAGAACATCTAACAATTAATCTTTTTTCAAAATTACATAAATAAAAGATCCATCATGCTTCTGTACCTATCTTCTTCTTTGACCGAAGTATCACCGGGTCACGCCACGAGACTTTTAACAGGCGTTCCAGCCCCAACCTGTCTTTTTTAAAACAAGTAACTTCTATACAGTCCCTTCAGTAATACTCAACACAACCTAATTTCGTTTCCTACGTTAGGTGTATGCAAGGTTCTAAATGACGTGCGACGTGGTGTGGCGGCGAGATTAAGCCTCAAGCATTACGACTTACGACGAGGCCATGACGTTTTCCATGGCGGCGCCAAAGCAACAAATATATGAGTGTATATATATATATATATATGGGTAGGTTCAAACGAGAAGGTAGTCAATTTGCGAGAAGGCGAGAAGGAATATGAGCCACATAATCTATTAATTAAAAAATAACATAAATACAAAATAAAATTATTTTTAGAAATTAAGATAATTATCATTTAGAAATTAGGATAATTACCATTTTGAATTGGATAAATCCTTTAAAATCTAATTATATCTTTAAAATTTATTTATTTTTAATTTTAATAAATTCATAATTTTTTTATCAAATTTTATATTATTTTTTTCTAGATACATTTTTGATAAAAAAAAATCATAATTTTCGTAAAATATCAAATGTGATATCCATAATGAATTCATTATATTTTTCACCATTTTCTCTATTTTTTGTATCACATATGATTAACTTCATTTAACATATAATCTATTATGTATCACATATAATCCACTATGTAAATTTTTGTATATATCATATATGATAATATAGGTATAAATGTAAGTGATGCATAATCACACGTGATAACATCTACATCACCAAAAGATCAATAAATATAAATATATGTAATCATATATGATTAACTAAAATATCTACAATTATCATGCATAATCACATGTGATAACATTTTTATCACTAAAAGATCAATAAATATAAATATACGTAATCATATATGATTAACTAACATATCTACAATTATCATTCATAATCACATGTGATAACATTTACATCACCAAAAGATCAATAAATATAAATATACGTAATCATATATGATTAACAAAAATATCTACAATTATCATATGTGATAATATGATATGTGATATGCACAAAAATTCATATAGTGGATTATATATGATACATAATAGATCATATGTTAAACGTCTAGTTGCATGTTATTCAAAAGGTAAACGTATATCCAAAAAAATAAACAAAAAGGAAAAAAATAATAATGAATTAATTGTAGATATCACATGTGATATTAATGAAACTTGTGAATTTTATTTATCAAAAGTGTATCTTGATAAAATAAATGATAAAAAACTTGATAAAAAATTATAAATAAATTAAAATTAAAAATAAATAAATCTAAAAGATATTATGAGATTTTTAAGAATTTATCCAATTTAAAATGGTAGTTATCCTAATTTTTAAAATTATTTTTTATTTCTTATTTATGATTTTTTTTAATTAATGGATTATGTGGTCCATATTTCTTCTCGCCTTCTCGCAAATTAGTTTACTTCTCGCATGATCCTCCCTCTCTCTCTCTCTATATATATATATATAGAGAGAGGGACAATCATTTGTAAACTTTTTAAATCATGCAAACTTACAAACCCATCTACACCATTCAAATTTTTGATCAACGGTTGAAGATTTTTCGGATTTAGATTTATTAAAAAAAATAGGGAAAGGGTAGTTTGGGAATAGTTTTAACTATTTTAAATTCAAAATATATTAATTAATTTGAATTAATCTAATTATGGTTACATTATCTCCTTAATTTTCTCCATCATTACCTAATCTCTCTCTCTCTCTCTCTCTCTCTCTCTTTCTCTCTCGAAAATCCGACCACCATCTCTCTCAAAAATCCGGCCACCATGATGAACAAGAATCCGACCGCTATGGCATGATGAACAAAAATCCGGCCACCAAGATGAACAAGAAAGTGAATCCGTCTCTCTTCTGAAAAATTCCGGCCACCATGATGAACAAGAAAGGGAACCCGTATGGGATGCCAAACTCTGACGAATCCTTCTAAACTTTGGTGGGTTTTCTGTATTTTCATAAATGGATTCATATGTTTTTTCTCGTATGAAACGTGAAAATTTCGAAATAACCATTTTTATAATTTCATATATTTTTCTAAACGGTTTTCATATTTTTTCATAAATGGATTTATATATTTTTCTCTCATATAAATAATCGGATTTTTAAGTTTCATATATTTTTTCTTATATGAATATTCATATTTTTTTGATGTAATTATATATTTTCGACGCTCCATATGTTTTTTCTCATATGAATCGTGAAAAGTTCGAAGTTTCATATGTTCTTTATCATATGAAACTCGCCGGAAATGGGAGAGGTCACCGGAGTGTGAGGAGGTCGCCGCCAGTGGGAGGATGTCGTCGGAAGTGGATGGTGACGGTGGATTGTGAGAGAGAGAGAGAGAGATAAATATGAGAGAGATAATTAAGGAAGTTAGTTTTTCCTAAAAATACGAAATTTGTAAAAAGACAGAAATACCCTTGGTTGCATAGTTTGTATGAATAAAAAGTTTCTATTTGAAGGAGCCTCTATATGTATAATTATATATATATATATATACTATAATAATGGTTAAGTTCTTAATGCTTTAAATTCATATATAAAAAACAAAAGAAGAACCATGGATTGATAATTTGATATCAAATATACAAAGTTCACAAAAATAATATCAAGAGATCATAACAAAAAGAAAGATCTACCCATGGTTTATATACTTCTATAATACAAAAACGTGTTATATTAGAGTAAATGTATCATCTAAATTTTAAACAAACTATCCTTCCATGTTATTATCATCAATTATATCCAAAAGTCTTTCGTCATCGGAGTTGAATTCAAACTCTTAACCACCTTCAACTTGTGGTTCTTCATCTGACTCAAAATCATCCTCATGAAGTTCTCTAGCCTCATTGCCTCTAGCCTCCAAAGTACCACCTTCTTCCATTTCCTCCTCCTCATCACTAATAGCAACGATTCATGATTGTGCTTTACTAGAATCAAGAGAACGTAACATATCCATATTTTGGTTCTTGACTCTTGTCCACTTGTTGATGAGTTTGGCATTAAATTGAACAAATACAAGATCATTCAATCTTTGACTATCAAGCCTATTCCTCTTCTGTGCATGTATATGAAGTTAAACAAGAAAAAAATTAGATATAAAATTATCTACAAATATGTGCGCATATTAAATTGTTAATAAGTATTATTAATATTTATTAAAACATAAAAGTACTTACCCCCTCAAAAGCACTCCAATTTCTTTCACATCCCGAAGAGCTAGTTGTCAACGAAAGAATCTTTATTGCCATCATGTACAAAGTTGGGGTGGAATTTCCATAAGTCATCCACCAAGTAACTACTCAAATAGAAATAAACACATATAAGAAATAAAAGAGTTTAAAATCCAAGTCATCTAACATATGTAAACAAGAAATGAATGTATAGTTGTATACCGGGATCATAAGTGCTATTATTTTCCAAACACCCCTTTGTGGCTAACGTTCTTCCAAAATCTCCTTCTTTTCTTTTGTACTTTGGAAGTTCCACATTCATCACTAGATCTTGCTTCTTAAATTCATCAAAAAAAAAAAAAACTTCTCTACACATGTGAAAACCGCATCCAAGATCATAAGATAATCTTTTATGGTTGGATCTTTAAAGAAGTAATAAGGATTCAATAGGTAGCCCGCCATATGCAACGGACCATCAAGTGGACCTTTCGCTTTCTTTTCAATGATGTCTAAAATAGGATGGTAGTTAATCTCCACATTGTTATAAACCATTTTGATATCTTCCTTTTCTTGCATAAGCTCTCCATACAAGAAACCCATTGATGGCTTTCGATCTCCATCAACAAGTCGAAGGACTTTCACTAAAGGAGAAATCACCTTTAAGCATAAGTTAATCCCATTCCAAAATGATACACTCATCACAATCGCGTATGCTCCTTTTCCTTTCTTAGTTTTGGCCCAATTGGATTGTGTCCAATCATCACTAGTGAACATAAGCCTTAGCTTTTCTTTTTTTCTCCATCAAACTGTGCAAAGTTAGAAATGAGGTAGCAAATCTAGTGACTCTCGGCCTCACAATGTCTCTAGACTTTGTGAACCTTCTCACTATCGCCAACGTCCTATGATGTGCATAAATGTAAATAGTTAAAGTCTTTGACTTAGCAATCAAGCCTTTAAATTTAGCCTCTTTACCAATTGATTCAAACATAAGGTCGATCGTATGTACAACACAAGAAGTCCAAAACATTTTCGGCCTCTTCTCTAACAACAATTGTACGACCGCCATATTATTATGACATTTTGTGGCCCAACTTTTTCAATACATTTGTCAACATAATCAAAGATGTACGTCTCGATATGCGCATCTTTGGAACATTCAACCGAAGAAAGAAAAGTTGTACCTACTCTTGAGTTTGCACAAAATTCATTATGCTTCTTCGTTTTTGATCCGTCCAACCATCCGTCATAACCGAACAACCATTTTGTGCCTACTCTTCTTCTTGATTTTTGATAAGTCCTTTAGTCCTCTCAACTTCTTCCTTCAATAATGGTTCCCTAAGTTGATATTGGCTTGGAGGACGGTAACCTGAACCGTATAGTCCAACTGCTTCAACAAACTTCTTAAATCCATCATTATCGATGGCATGAAAAGGAATGCCCGATTCATAAACCCACCGTGCACAATATTGATGCACTTGATGTGTTCTTTCTTTGCAAATTGCATCTACAATATTTTGTTGACGCATAGTTGGAGCATCGGGATTAATAGGATTAGCAAACTTGTCGATGGGACCTAAAGATGATGTTTTTTTTGAACCCATGATCACCTCATCTTCTTCATTTTCTATTTCAACTTTTGTCCTCATTTCTTCTTCCCGAATTCTATTCTCTTTTTTCTTCTCTCTTGGCTTCTCAAGTAATGACGCACACACATCTTTATCTTTATTTCTAGCTTTCTTACATATGGAAACACCCTTCCCTTTTATTCCCGCACCGTGGTACTTTAACCTTGGGATTCCCACTCTACATATAAACCCGGACAAGTTACATATAATCACATCTTTATTTGTAGGATCACACAAAGTACCATAGTTCCATCCCGTATCACCCGAATTCTGTTTCAAGAATTTCTCTGTGCAAGAACTTGCTTTAGTTCTTTCAGTTGGTTTGGCCGAACCCCCAATTACAGTAGCCATTATTTAACTATACGGGCATTTGCAAAACCTATACAAAATCAAATTAGAAAAGATCAAAAGAATGTAAAAAATGTAAGTGCGAAAGATTGAAACATAAAACTATTTATGTATGGTTTGATTGGATGTTCTAAGATGGATGCCAAATATCAAATTTATTATAATGGAGAAGCTAGCTGCATACAACAGATTCATCAGAAAGATTTACAGATAAAAAACCCGAAAGGGTTACTTGGGGATAAGAACATTTGAAGGTGCATCATCATGAAAGAAAAGAATGGAATTAATATGATTTGATGTTGTCTGCGAATAATATATCTAATAAATTTTAATCTTTGTTTCATGTGACTTAATTAAGACACCAATAGGATTGCTTCCACAGGCATTTGCATCAAAGTGATCAAGCAATGAGAGAGTTTGACCTACAGGCTACAATAGTTGCATCAAACCGAAATTCATCAAAATACTCTCCTTGTTCATATTGTGTCTAAAAAGCAACATTCTAGAACACGGTGTAAAAACAATACTTACCAACAGTCCAACACAAGACACATACAAACATAAATTGAGAATCAAAGTAGTGAAAAATCAAGTTAGATTCCAGGTAGACAAAATGTTTGTGTTCACTTTTCACTGTACTTGAACAAGAAATAGAGTTGTAGACAAAAAATCGAAACTTGGTTGTGTGATGATTGACGAACGAAGCAACAAACATCAACTCTAATCGATTGAAAACTTCGATTAACCTTGTTTGAAGTCGTAAATCGTAATCATGTACTCGTTTTCCACTTTTCCTATTGCAATTTTGAAGTCGTCAGCTCGTTTTCAATTTTCCTATCTCGTATGATCGTGTTCGTGAGTCGTGACTTCGGGTCTGAGAAAAAAAGAAAGGGAGAAATAAAATTCTAGGGTTTAAAATTTTCAATTTTGACTTTTTAGTTTTTACCCATGTAAAATTACAAGTTTTAAAAATAAAAATTCCCCCCCCAACCTTATAACGCCATAACACCAATAACGTTACTTAACGCCATAATGCGTTATGGCACGCCATAATGCTCCTTAAGAAGCTTGATGCCATACATCGGCGCCAAGAGTAAAAACGTGGCGGTAAGGTGGCGCCATGGCGCGTTTTTTAGAACCTTGGGTGTATGGAAGAAAAATAAGGATTTGGTTGGAGTATTTAGTTATGTAATCAAGAAATAAGTATAACAGTATATAGAAATCTCAGAAGATATAAGGAAAATAAAGAAGCTTTTTATTTCATCATAGAAAACTGTATACAAAAGATGGGAGGTAGGATCGATGATCCTTCTCTTCTCTTTCTCCCTTTCTTTTATACTATGTCATTTTTCTTCTTATACTCTTCCATCTTCACATGGATCTCCTCCTATTGTTACTTGTGTTTTGACTTCATCTATCTTCTTATTGGATGGTGGTGGAGGCTCCTTTCTTGGAACTACGTTTTTCACCTGATTTTGTCTCCTCTTTCTTTGTGTAGATGAAGCATGCACCTTTTTTTATGGTGTAGGTGGTGAAAGCCACGTTTTTAAAACATGAGGTGGGTCCCACATGTCTTTCAAATCTTCTTCTTTTGTCTTCTTTTTATCTGGTTTGGATAATATGGTCATCTTTCTAACTTGTCTTATTCATTATCAGAAGCCAAATGGACACCTATATCTTCATCTGTTTCTTTACCCTTATATCTGGAGAGCATGATGAACATCTTCCTTTATTATGTCCTCTAAACTGACATATCCGATACTGGGCCTGTGGACTGGATTTGATGATCTCTTTATGTAACACCCAAAAATTTCGGTAAGAAAATTAAATCCCAAAACCTTTGGCCACTCCTCTGTGTCGGATATTAATTTCAATGATGTTGTGTTTTTTGTCTTTGAAGGAACCAAGCGAGTGCAGTCAAAGAAAGTCAAATCGGGGCTCGAAAAGCTGGGCACGAGAATGCCATCGAGAGTGACATTGGCAAGGTCTCCGTGTCACAATCGCTGGGCTTGAGGACCATGCAATACCATTTCAGCGAGTGTGCCTCACGATTGTGACGTTGGTAACTTTTGCTTGGCACTATCGCGGGGGTGCCCGAGCTCTCGATACAAATTGGGCGATCATGCTCTGCGATAGTGACATATGTCACTATCGCGTGTCAATCTCACCACTAGGGGGTGGGGGGGGGGGGAGGGTCTGGTGGTATAAATACAACAACTACATTTTTGGACAGATTTTGACTTGGGATCTGATTTATTTGGGCGATTTTCCTCTCTTCAACTTGGTAAGTTCCTTCCATCCATCTCTCTCTTCATAAATTCTTTGTACCTTGACCCAAGAACATTTATTGTTCAATCTTTAGGGTTCCTCTAGCATTAAGTGCAAGAGAGATTCACGATTCACCAAGCTCAAGTGTTATCTTCCTTCCTAGGGTTCATCCTCTAGCTAGGTTCTCCTTGCAACATCTAGCAAGGTGAGCTCATTCTTACCTTTAAACTTTATATATGTCAAAACTCTTTATTTTAAACTCCTAAATATCTTCCTATTTATATTTTCTTGTTTGGTGGATTTGACCTAACTTTGAGATTTTAGAGATTTTAGGGTTTTTACCATTTGAGATAAGATGAAGAGTTGTATGACTTATGAAATAAAATGTGGTTATATTTACATCTTTATGGTTCAAAACTTGAAATGATTTATATAGAGAGTTTTCACCATTGTGGAGATTACTTGGTAAAATAGGTTTTAGAGAAGGGAACATATGGATTGTCAATGTATTAATAATAATCATAGTAAAGTTTTACAACAAATGGAAATCTACTCTTATAAATGGCTCATATATGGATATGGCCTATGTTTGTCCTTCTTATGGATTTAGTAGCACTTGTCATTGATTTCACAATAAGACATTTATGGGGTTATATTATGAAAGCTATTTGTGTGGTTATAGTTTTGTCACAAATGAAATTGTGACTAGACTAGACTATTACTATTGGATCCATAGGAATGGGAGTCGGCATATTTTGGGATGTTGTTTCCACTTTATAACTGTTGGTCCACAAAGGCAGAAGGAAACAAGTATTGTAGAGGGGGGTGGGGGGTTGAATACAATACTAAAAAATTTCACTTAATTTTAATTCTTTATTGATATAAATATCAAAAATTACACATAGAAAATCTTTAAGATTGTTGCGGAAAAGAACAGATAAAACCATCCTAACAATCTTTCACAAAGTAAAAAAAACTTTAAACACAACTTGAATACACATAGATTAAAAACTATGAAGTTTCTAGAGAGAACAAGGTTGCCAACTTTCTTGAGTGCACTGAGATCTCTTTCAAAAGCATGGATTGCATGGAGAAGTTCTTCACCTTTAAATACCACCTTGTGCATTAAATGCTGAGGACACTTGCCATCTTCGTATTAGATGCCAGAGATTTTATGTAACACCCTAAAATTGGGTAAATTTAAAACTTAAAATTTCGGCAATATAACATCTAAAATAAGAGGATTATAACCCTGTAAACATGATTGACTAAAACCCAATAAAGTTGGGGTATTTGCAACAGTAAAGTAGCGGAATGAATAAGACATAATACACGACAACCTATTCAATTTAGCACATTTATCAAACTAGATTAAGGTGGGTGTTGCTATGACTTCAAAGTGCACTTCTCTCTATTATCAAAAATGCCCGGTCCTTGGATGTTCCTAGGTGTGCGTCCGGCGAATCAAGGTGCCTTTTGCACACCACTTGCAGATCCGGTGAGCCATTAAACACCAAAGCAAGTGTTAGACCAAAGTCTAGAGATATAACAAGGACTTAACAGTTTATAATGTAAGCATGTACAATATATTTAATTGTTACCAAAGTACCCATAAGTTGAACCAATGCCAACATTCCCATTCGGAACAGATGGGGGAGACCCGTTGCCATCTTGGGTGATGAGAATGCGTGAATGGGGTCACCCGTGATGTTATTGGATTTCACCACATATCCCGATTCTAGTTCCCATGCCATACCAGACATCACAATCCTCAAACCGTTTATGCCTCTAGAGCTTACTCCGTCGAGTTACACCTCAAGGGCTTACAGACATGGGTGCCTATCCAATCTAGACGAGTTACATCTTGGGAACTTATGTCCCCTATTGCCTTCTCGCTAGAGACCCAACGGTCAACAATTATAATAAAGTAATTACGTAATCTAAATCCTCGTGCATAAGGAAATAGATATTAACCCCACCTCTAGGTCATGAATAAATAAGGATATTATTTCATATGAATAACACACACTACCCAAAGCATGATAATACACATTTCATGATCACATTCATAAATACAAGCCAATTGACATAAAAATCATCATTAATTTTATTTGACAAGCATTACAACCAATTGTAGCCATTGTGACCAAAATCCATCAATATGAAAGATGATTATTCACCAAGTTTGGTTCATATATGATTATACATGCATTTAATACTCCATTATATCATCAAATACTTTTCCCAAGAAAATGACCACATACTAACAAGATTCACCAAACCCTAGTTTTGTTATTAACTTCACATTGACCAAAATCACCATATTTGCAATTAACATCACATACATATAACATAATAAGGGTTAGGAGAATCACCTAGAGGTTATAAGATAAAACCCTAGAATGTTGGAGTTATGGAGGTAGGTGGTGAGAAGATCTTGAACTTTTCTTAGAGCTTGAACCTTAGCACATATAGAAGAGAAACCCTAGATTAACATTTAATGCACCCACCAAAGATTTAGGATGATTAAATGCAAGAGGGATGGAGTTTGGATGAAGAAACTCTTACCTAGAAGGAGAGAAAATCGGCTGCCAAGAAAACACTACCTAATATAAATGAGTTCACCTAAAATAAATCAGGCATTTAAAGCCATTTTTCCCGACGATGATCGTGACATGCGAGAGTGACATGGGCATAATCGCTGGTCACTCTCGCTGAGAATGTATCGCAAGTCCTCAGATTTGGCCCCTCGCGATTGTGACACGCGAGAGTGCCACTGGCAATCTCGCTAGGCACTCTCGCCGAAAAGGTACCGAGAGTTTAGGTTCCTACACGGGTGACTATGACACGTGAGAGTGCCATTGGCAATCTCTCCAGGCACTCTCATCAAAAGGTTTCCTCTCTCCAAAACTTGACAGTTTCGACTCCAAATTCACGATTGAACTAAGGTAAATTCATATGAGCGAATTATATAAAATTATAAACATGGAACAAGTAATAGTCCAAAATTGGGGTGTTACAATCCTCCACCCCTTAGAAAAGATTTCGTCCTCGAATTCTCGAACTAAACAAATAAATGAGGATATCGTCTCCTCATGTCCTGTTCCGATTGCCACGTCACGTTGGCCCCCCGGTGATGTTTCCATTGAACCTTCACCATAATCACCTCTTTGTGTCGTAACTTCTTTGTCTTCCTCTCTAGGATAGTCTCGGGATCCTCCATGCATCGGTCATTATCCACTCTAATATCCGATAAGGGAATAATGCTTTCTTCTTCGGATAGACACCGTCTCAAGTAACATACATGGAAGGTAGGGTGGATTCCTTCCATTTCGGGCGGTAGGTCCAACTTGTAGGCTTGAAGCCCAATGCTCTTAATGATGGTGCAAGGTCCAAGGAAACGGGGACTAAGCTTCCCGCGTTTTCCGAACCTAATTATCCCCTTCCATGGTGAAACTTTAAACATTACCCTTTCCCCCCACTTGGAACTCGACCGGTCTTCTCTTTTTGTCCGCGTAGCTCTTTTGACGGTCTTGTGCCACCTTCAATCGCTCTCTAATGCTTTTCATTTTATCGGCCGTTTCCTTCACGATCTTCGATCTGACAAACTGTTTCTCTCCCGCCTCTAGCAAACACATGGGCGTCCTACACTTCCTTTCGTACAACGCCTCGAATGGCGCCATACCAATACTTGAGTGATAACTGTTGTTCTAGGCGAATTCCACTAACGATAGATGTGAATCCCAACTTCCCCCGAAGTCGATGACACATGACCTCAGCATGTCTTCGAGAGTTTGGATGGTCCTCTCGCTCTGTCCGTCTGTCTGAGGGTGGTATGCGATACTCAACTTGATTCTAGTACCCAACTCCTTTTGCAAGCTATCCCAAAAATGGGAAGTGAAACGGCTCTCCCGGTCGGATACAATAGAAAGTGGCACCCTGTGCCTCGAGATCACCTCGTTCATATAGAGTTTCGCCAATTTGTCCATCGGAAGAGTCTCTCGCATAGGCAAGAAATGCGCGCTCTTAGTCAAATGATCCACTATCACCCAAATAGTGTCGTGACTCCTCAAGGTCATCGGAAGTTTGGTCAAAAATTCCATGGTGATGTGTTCCCACTTCCATTCTGGTACCTCTAAGGATTGTAGACTACCGTAAGGTCGTTGGTGTTTCGCCTTCACTTGTAGGCAAGTTATACATCGCTCCACATAACTTGCTACATCTAATTTCATCACCGGCCACCAATAATTAAGCTTCAAGTCTCGGTTCATTTTTGTGCTTCCCGAATGGATAGAGTACTTGGATTTATGCGCGTCTTCCAACAACAAGTCTCAACATCCTCCGATCTTTGGCACCCAGATTCGACCTTGGAATAGTTTTAAACCTCTCCCATCCTCGGTCAATTGAAGATGTTGCTTCGCCATAGCTTCACCTTTGAGATTCGCTTCTTGAAGTGCTTCCGATTGGGACATCTTGATTCAGTCAATTAGGCTTAAGACCACTTCCACCCTTGAGAAGGTGGCTCGGACGCCACCACAATATTCTTTTTGGCTCAAATCGGCCACCACGACATTGGTCTTTTCGGGATGATACAAAAGCTCACAATCATAATCTTTGAGTAGCTTGAGCCATCTTCGTTGCCGCATATTAAACTCTTTTTGGTCAAAGACGTATTTAAGACTTTTATGGTCGGTAAAGAGGGTGCACTTTGTACCGTAAGGGTAGTGTCGCCACAACTTCAAAGCAAACACCACTGCCGCTAACTGAAGATCGTGAGTTGCGTAATTTTTCTCATGTTCCTTTAATTGCCTTGATGCATAAGCTATTACTTTGCCCCTTTGCATCAAGACACATCCTAAACCCATCTTAGACGCGTCGCTGTAGACCACAAAATCCTCCGTTCCCTCGGGTAGGGACAAAATTGGCGCCTCGTACAATTTCTTTTGTAGAGTTCGAAAGGCCCGCTCTTGACTTTCGGTCCAAAGGAACTTCACATTCTTTCTTGTCAAAGACGTCAATGGGGAGGAGATTTTGGAGAAGTCTTGGATGAATCTTCGATAGTAACCGACTAGAACCAAGAAGCTCCAAATTTCCGTAGGACTCTTAGGTGGTTCCCAATTCATCATAGCTTCAATCTTCGACGGATCCACTTTTACTCCTTCGCTAGACACCACATGTCCTAAAAACTGAACCTCATGCAACCAAAATTCGCACTTAGAGAACTTGGCGTAAAGCTTCTCGCTCCTCAACACTTCCAATACCTCCCTAAGATGTCGCTCGTGCTCCTCTTCATTCTTCGAGTACACCAAGATGTCGTCGATGAACACGATGATCGACTTGTCTAAAAAGGGTCGGCAAACTCGGTTCATCAAGTCCATAAACACGGCCGGCGCGTTAGTTAGCCCTAAAGGCATAACCAAGAATTCGTTGTCAGGATCTCAATATTTAACAAGAATAAACACCCAGAAACAATATTAAAGAAGTTTGCGGAATAACACTTTAATATTCAAAGATCAATGAAACAGTGAATCATAAATCACAAATCACAAATTGTAAACTTTATTTAATGATTTAAAGATACAAGATTTCACACACAACCTCAATATTGATGAACAGGCTCACCAATACGAATTCTACTTCTCTAGAACTAGGGTTCTAAACCTTGAGGTTGATTCTCTCTATGAAAGCAAAAATTCAGAATCAAAAAAATTACTTTTTAAACTATTCTGACTAATTCTATACATATACTAAAAGTAAAAGATAATTACAAAATATAAAAGATCTTCAGTATAATCTTCCATAGTTATCTCCAAGCCTTCCATGATTATCTTCAGTCTTGATCTGCACGTATCTTGATTATCTCTTAAGCAGCATTAAGTTGTAGCAGTATTAACACTCTGAGCAGTATTAATCTTCTCCAGCAGTAGTAACTGTGCTCAGCAGTATTAATTCCTTAGCAGTACTAACTACTAGCAGTACTAACTCTCCAAGCAGTACTAACTATTGAAGTAGCAGTACTAACTTGTCAAGCAGTATTAAATCTACTAGCAGTAGTAATCAGTTATGCTAGCAACATTAATCATACTTAATCAATTCTTTAATTCCCAACAATCTCCCCCTAACTTGACTTTTAGGAAGAGAAGTCAAGTTCTTCAGATGCTCCCAAAACTTCATTTCTCATACACCTATATCAGGATTCAGTCCTAAACTTTGATTGATAATCCTCTGAATCAAATATCTTGCCATAGCTGAATCTGGTGCACAACCAAGCTTCTTCTTCAACATAGCATGCATCTTTAACCTGCTATGGGTGTAGACTCTATCCAAAAGAAAGTATTCAAAATGACTTGTATCCATTGCTAGTGCATACACTCCACTTCTTTCATATAAAGTCCAGTTGTTGATGGTTTTGAACACATTTCTGATGACATGCTGAACTTCTTCTGGTTTGAACAACATGCAGAGATATTCCATCACAAGCTTTGTAACTGGTATCCCTGGAGCTTTCAGCTTGTCAACATATAGTTTCATCCCCACCTCAAACATTTCCTCTAAGTCAGATCTGGAGCATACTCTTACTATCTTTGCCCAAGTAGGATACACTTCAAGTTTATCATCCTTCCTCTTCAGCCTGATGTACTTCTTTCCATCAACTTCCATAGTATCCCAGTGAATAATTTCAGGAGGCTTAACACCAACTGGTTCTGCAGTTATAGGATCAGGTACTTTCTCCATTACCACCATGTATAAATTTACATCATAAGTACTTGATGGTGTTTCCTGAGTTTGAGCTTCCTGTTCAAAAGATTTAGATGCTCCTTCTTCTTCATCTTCTTTCTGATATTTCTCAGCTTCTTCCACTCTAGGTTTCTTAGCTGGTTTTCTTCTTACCATCATTTTAGTTCTTTTTAACTTCCTTAAACTATCACCCAGAGTAGCTTCCTTCCTTGGTGATTATTGCTCATCAGGGAAAGGTTTTTGAATTTGAAGATCATGTCTTTCTTTCATCTTCTTTTCTGCTTCAACTCTTGCTCTGTCATTTCCTTGTAACTTGGTCATCTCAGCTTCATACAAACCTTTGATTTGTTCAAAAGACATCTTTGTGAACATTTCCTTTTTAACTCTCACAACACCTTTGAGAAAAGTAATCATCTTCTTTCTCTCTTGAGTGCCAAGGAAGGTCTGTGAAGGTTGTCTCTTCTTTGTACCCATTCTGATCATTCCAGACTTCTTTAGAGTTGTAGCTTTCTTCTTTGCTATCTCAGTTGCCAAACTCTGTTGATAAACTTCATTTAACTCTGCAACTAGAGCCTTAGCCATCTCTCTATCTTTTTCCACTTGAGCTGATTCTGCTTGTTCAAGTTCAGCTTGAATCTTCTTAGCCAAAGCTTCATCTGACTCAATCATCTTTTGCCTTTTAAGAGGTTGGTCAGATTCCACTATCTTTGCTTTGCCTTTGTCTTTGCTTACCACCTTCTCAACACTTGTTTTCTTGATCATTTCATCCTTTTCTTTGATGATAACTCCTTTGGCCTTTGAAGTGACCTTGGGAGTATCATGTTTAGCCTTGATAAGAGCTTCAGCTATCTCAAATTCTTCCAGATTTCTGTTAATAAGGTCAGATAATACCTCTTTAACAATTTCTACTGCTTCTATTGTTTCAGCAGCATTAACTGTTTCTGCTGCTGTTTCTGTTACTGCTGCTTCAAACACTGACCCTGTTTCAGTTTGAACATCAATCTCCCCCTCAACTCCATGTATCTCCCTCTCCAGGTTGATCTCAGCTTTTGACTCCCCCTTTTTGGGAGCATCATTCACTGGTTTCCTTCTTCTTAGTACAAATCTTTGTTTCTTCTTCTTGTGAACCACTTTCTGAACCAACTTCTTTAGGCTGCTGATCTCTTCTTGTTGGTTGATGATGACTTTCTTTAGCTCATTTACAACCTGCTTCTGAGAATCCAACTCAGTGGCCATTTTGGACATTGCAGAAATCAATTCATAATAGTCATATTTATCCTCACCTTCTCCAGGAGTGTTAACCCCTTTTGAAGGATCATTGGAACATTTAGTAGTGGAAGTCGTCTGCCTAGCAGAAGCACCTTCCACCCCCTTGGTTTCTTGGCACCTGGGACCTTTGAATGATTGCTCATTCAAAGTTGCCATGGGGGAGGTCTTATTGATGTTACCACTGTCCTCCTCTGTGCTAGCAGGAGTAGTGGCAGCCTGCTCACCCATATGCTCAAACATCTCCTCAGTGAGCACCTCCTTGGGGTTGGGAGACACCCCTGTGATTTCCCTATAGATATTCTCTAATGGATAATTCTCCATTAGAGGGCTTAAAGGCTTTGAGGGTGAAGGTACAAGAAGAGAAGGAGCCTTCTTTACCTTTTTCGTGATGTAAGTGTTGGTGATTGGAGAAGATGGTTTTTGAAGAAGGGACTGAGTGATTGATATGCTGATTGAAGGTTGGGATTGGCTTTCAGTGGGATGGTCTAATGAGGGCCTTGACCCTGAAGCCATACCTTCTTCATTGTGGGACACCACCATCAATATAGAGAACAATGGGGTGTCAACTCCTTCCGAGTCCAATGGAGATCTCTTCATATTTGAAAAGACCTTACCTTTGGGGATTTTGGGTACATATACCTCATCAAATTGAGGCATATCCGTCAATTCATTGGTTATAACTACTTGTACAAATATTGGGTACATATAAAACTTCTTTTTGTTTCCCAAGTTTGACACAAGGTCATTAAAAATCATTTTTGAAAAATTGTACTTTCTGGCAGTGGCCAAGCAGACCAAAGCATAAGCAATGGTACTACTGAACTTACTCCAGCCAGTAGTCTTTTTGGAAATACAATGCATAAGGGTATGAACAAGAAAACGCCATTGGGTATAAAATTTAGTTTTTGAGAATTTGAAAACACCCAATTGGCCTCCATACCCCATTCTTGAAAGATTGGAGAACAAGTCCTCATTAGGAATAGAGGTAATACCTGCAGCATCGTCTAGTCGTAGACAGATGCGAATCACCTCTTCAGAAATTGACAAGGGTTTGTCACACACCCTTGTCTGGATTAACTGCACACCATTTTCTGTAACAGCAGTGGCATTCGCCCAAAATTGTCTCTGGTGCTCTATGTAGATTGTTGGAGACACTGTAAGATCATGAGCGATATGGTTGGACTTGAGAAAATCTACTATCTTGTGAAATCCATCAGCCTTCTTCGGCTTTTGAAGTATTGCGATTTCGTTGTGCTCATCAATGAACGCCATGGATGCCATTGAGCTTGAGAGTTCTTGCCTGTAACTTACAAGGTGCTTGAGAGAAAAAGGGTTAGAGAGCAGATGAATAGTAATCAAAGAGTCGTTATGAACTTTTAGGCGGGCAAAAAAAAAGTAATTATACAATTCGGGACATAAGCAGTATTAACTCAGAGCAGTATTAACTAACTAGCAGTATTAACTGAGAGCAGTATTAACCACTAGCAGTATTAACGAACTAGCAGTATTAACTGAGAGCAGTATTAACCACTAGCAGTATTAACTAACTAGCAGTAGTAACTGAGAGCAGTATTAACCACTAGCAGTATTAACTAACTCTGGCAGCATTAACTACACTTACACTATTGAAGCTTGATTTGGTCTGAACAAGGCAATTTACTTCCTGAGAAAGATGATTAGTAACAACCAAAAACAACCAAATGACAGGTATACAATCACTTTTTAAACATGAGCTCATTCAGAGTTGATCATGCCCACACTTGTGACCAAGAAGGTGAATCTACCCACATCAAAAGCTTTAGTGAATAGATCAGCAAACTGGTGATTAGTATGAACTTTAGCAACTTGAATAAGCTTCTTTTCATTACAATCTCTAATAAAGTGATACCTGATCTCAATGTGCTTTGTTTTGGAGTGCTTGACTGGATTGTTAACAATGCTTATAGCACTGCTATTGTCAATGAATATTGGAGTGTGAAGAAAGGTTACCCCATAGTCCAGCATCTGATTCTGAATCCATAGAACCTGAGAGCAGCAACTTGCAGCAGCAATGTACTCAACTTCTGTTGTAGATAAGGACACCGTGGTTTGCTTCTTACACTGCCAAGATACTAGTCTTGCACCCAAAAGCTGACATCCACCTGAAGTAGACTTTGTATCCATATTAGCACCACCCAAGTCACTGTCTGAATATTCAATCAAGTAAAATTTGGATTCATAAGGATACCAAAGACCTAATCTAGGTTACCCTTTTAAATATCTGAAAATCCTCTTGACAGCTTGAAGATGTGATTGCTTTGGCTTGACTTGGAATCTGGCACACAGACACACTGGAAACATGATGTCTGGTCTTGAGGCTGTGAGATACATGAGAGATCCAATCATTGATCTATATAGATGAACATCAACATCCTCCCCCTCAAGATCAGCAGTGATATGTTTATGAGTCTCTATAGGTGTGCTTGCTAGCTTTGAGTCTGTTAAACCATACTTATCCAGGTTGCCTTTCACATACTTTGATTGACTTATAAAGATCCCATCTTTCTGCTATTTCACTTGAAGCCCAAGGAAGAAGGTAAGTTCACCCATTGAACTCATTTTAAAGCTCTTGTGCATCAACTTTTCAAAGTCTCTACACATCTGATCTTGTGTGGATCCAAAGATGATGTCATCCACATAGATCTGAACAAGTAGGATGTCCTTCTTACTCCTTTTAATGAAGAGGGTCTTGTCAATTATTCCCCTTTCAAACCCATTTTCTAAGAGATAGGTAGACAGAGTATCATACCATGCTCTTGGGGCTTGATGTAGACCATAAAGTGCTTTCTTTAGTTTGTATACTCTGTCAGGATATAATGGATTTTCAAATCCAGGGGGCTGACAGACATATACTTCTTCATCAATTGTACCATATAGAAAGGCACTCTTTACATACATTTGATATACCTTGAACATCATGTATGAGGCATAGGCTAGAAATAGCCTAATTTCCTCTACCCTTGCAACTAGGGCAAACACTTCTTCATAATCTATGCCTTCTTCCTGAGTGTATCCTTGTGCCACAAGCCTTGCTTTGTTCCTGATCACAATTCCCCTCTCATCCTTTTTATTCCTGAAAATCCATTTGGTGCCAATAACTCTATGACCTTTTGGAAGGTTTACTAAGTCCCAAACTTCTTGCAATTTGAACTGCATTAACTCTTCTTGCATAGCTTCTATCCAACTGGAGTCTTTCATTGCATCAAAAACCTTCTTAGGCTCAATCTGAGATAGAAAGCAAGAGAGTACTGTGTGTTGCTGATCCTGCAGCTCTTGAAGTCTGCTTTGATTCCTTGTTATCATAGGAGAAGAGATGTCTCCTATGACCAGCTCTGGAGGATGGTTCTTTTGAATTCTAGTCTGATGACTAGGTTCTTCATTGATTCCCACTTCTATATTGGACTCATTTAAGTCAGCTGAGGTGATCTCATCAGATGCTTCTGGCTCTTCATGCACTTGATTCTCCTCATCTCTTCTTTCTTCTTCACTCTGAATTGGTTCAGTCATAGTCTCTTTTTCACAGAAATCAACAGGTTCCATTGTAGGTATGGGAAAGATCACAGACTGAGGAATAATGTCTTGTACTTGTACTTGTTCATCCCCTGATCCTCCACTTCCTGAACCTGCATGATCATCACTACTGACACCCAAAGAGTTAGTTAGTGAATCAATGTCAAACAACCACTGAGGACCTGAACCAATAGGATTTGGTGTGTTCTCATTGCATTTGACATTGTCACTTTCCTCAATTATTCTAGAAGAAGAATTAAATACTCTGTAAGTCTTACTCTGAGATGAGTAACCAACAAGAAAACCATCATCTGCCTTGCTATCAAACTTTCCTAAGTGAGTTTTGGTATTGAGAATGGTACAAGGACACCCAAAAGGTTTGAAAAATCCAATAAATGGTTTTCTTTTATTTAAAAGCTCATATGGTGTCTTGTTTTTAGGCTTCACTACTAGAACTCTGTTCTGGACATAACAAGCAGTATTAACTGCTTCAGCCCAGAAAGTAATTGGAAGTTTTGAATCAGCTAACAGAGATCTAGCAGCCTCAATCAGTGTCCTATTCCTTCTCTCAGCAACACCATTTTGTTGTGGAGTCCTAGGAGCACTGTATTGCCTCTCAATTCCTTTTTCCTCACAAAAGGTGTTTAGGTCATGATTTTTAAATTCAGTACCATTGTCTGACCTAATGACTTTTACTTTTTGATTTGTTTGGTTTTCAATTCTTAGAATAAAGGATTTGATCAGTCCACTTGTCTCATCCTTAGTCCTTAGGTAATATACCCAAGTAAATCTAGAGTAATCATCAACAATAACTAAGCAGTATGATTTCTTACCTATACTCATAACATTTGTAGGCCCAAACAGATCCATATGCAACAATTGAAGAGAATTAGAGATAGTGTTCAACTCTTTGGACTTATGATAAGTTTTGTGTTGTTTGCCTTTGAGACAGGCAACACAATGATCATCACATGAAAAGACTTTTGAAGGTAAACCTCTTACAAGGTTGTTTTTAACAAGTTTGTTCATTGTTTTAAAGTTCATGTGACACATCCTTCTGTGCCAAAGTGATGATTCATCCAAAGATGCTTTTGAAACAAGACAGTTTAGGGATGAATCAGTTGAAACATTTTCCATATCTAAGCAATAGACATTATCCTTTCTGGGAGTTCTTAGTAGTATCATATTTTCATCAACTACCTTGAATCCAGGAGCAAGGATAATGCATTCAGAATCAGAAAATAATATACTATGCTTTTTGTCACAAACCTATGATACACTTAACAGGTTGTACCTTAATTGCTCAACATAGAATACATCTTCAAAGGTCATTTTACCTTTGGTTACATCACCCTTACCACTGATCTTACCTCCATCTGGAGTATTTCCAAAGGCAACATGTCCACCATCAATTTTCTTGAAATTCTTGAGACAAGACATATTCCCTGTCATGTGCCTAGAGCAACCACTATCAATATGCCAGATGCTCTTCCCATTGAGCTGCTGGTTGCCCTGCACATAAGATAAAAACAATTAGTATTGATTGGGAACCTAAGCCAAAATGGTCTTGGGTCTCCCTTTCTCATCAAAGTATTTACATTCCTTTTTGATGAGATTTTTAAACTCAGAGCACTCTTTACTAGAGTACTTTGTCAAGATGATTGGCTTAGCAGCACAAACATTAGAAACAGTACTAACCTTAGAAGTACTAACAGAGTTAGCAGTACTAACAGGTTTAGCAGTACTAACCTTGTTAGAAGTACTAACAGAGTTAGCAGTATTAACATTAGAGGAAATACTGACAATGTTAGTTTTAGCAGTACTAATACTCTTAGCAGCACTAACATTGGTAGCAGTAGTATTGCTTCAAGCAGCACTATCATTGTCAGCAGTACTATTTGTGGTAGCAGTACTAACACTCTTAGTGCTTTTAGGAATCCACATCTTGACATTCTCCTCAACAGTCTTTTTCTTCATGTGGCTTTTAGATTTAATAGATTTCTTAGCCACATGGTTCCTTTCCTTCTTCCTATAACCAAAGGGTTTTTGCACAGATCTTTGAAAATTCATCCTTTGGTTCATAGGATTGAAATAACAGTATTTAGCAATATGATTGAGATTTCCACAAATAAAACAAGGTTTTGGTCTATTGATTTTACTCAGATCAATCCCTTGTTTTTGTGGCCACTGATTATTCCAGTTTCTTTGATTACCCCTCCTTTTATCATGATTTAGGGGCTCAGATTTAGTACAAGCACACTGTTTGCAAGGAACAAGATTCACAACTGTGGTCTGCTTGTAATGGACCTTACTAGACTTTCCCTCAGTCTTCTCTATGTCCTTAGATTTTACCCAAATCTTTCCACAACCCTCATTGGTAATAATGTGATTCTCTAAAGGAATCTCATCCTTACCCTTACCAGCTTCTTTCTCAGTTTTGTCCTCAACAACTACTTCATCTAAGGGATCTATCTCATTAGCTCCCTCAGGCAAGTCCTTCCTATCTTTGGTTTCTAGCAAGTCTGATGTAGGAGGGATGTAGTTGTTGTTGTTGTATGGTGGTGGTGTGGTATTGTACCCAATTCCTCTTCTCATCTTGTCATGAATCTGAGTTTGTAGTAAAGAGTCCATTGCTTTAGAAGCATTGGAAAACTTTTCTACATCTAGCTTAACTTTGGCTAGCTCCCCTCTCAACTTTTCACTCTCCTCTTTAGACTTTATCAGTTGGAGTTCTAGATCCTTTTTCTCCCACTTCCAGTAGTTTGTGTCATATGAGTGTTGAAGTTCATTGGCTTGGAAACCTTTAATTTGTTCCTCAAACCTCTCAACAATTCTCACATAGTCTTTTATATCTTTTGCTAACCTCTTAAGGTCATCACTCATATTCTGGTTGTGATCCTTGTACCTTTTAACAGTGTCTATGCAGGTTTTAGTACAAAGATTAGAACTTACCTCAGTTGGGAGATCAGATACCTCTGCCATGAGAGCTTGATTTTGAATAGCCTCTTCTGCTTGATCACTCTAGTCAAACCCCATTCCTTGTTGAGAAACAAGGGCTTGAGCAGAGTTTCTGTTCTGGTTGAGGCTACCAGTCTGGGCTTGTTGGTGGTTATTGTGAGACACTCCACTTCTGCATTCCCTGGCAAAGTGTCCCTTCATATGACATTTATAGCATTCTACCTTTGACTTGTCAAAACCTGCTCCATCTTCTCTTCTTTGGGAGAAGTTATTCCTTCCAGTCCTCTTGATGAACTTCTTTACCCTCATGGAAAGCATGGTCATCTGCCATTTAATATCCATCTCTTCAAGATCATCAGGATGAAGTTGTTCCAAGTCATCATTGATTAAAGAAGAGTTTCCATGGCTGGACAGAAAGGCTTCAAAAACAGATTCAGTGCCTTTTTCTTGATTTTCTCCATTAGTAGCATTAAGCGATTCAGGATTAGCAGTAGAATCAATTGATGCTGATAGGAGTGCAACATTATGAACATATCCAGAAGGCTTCTTCTTTGCCTCCACCTCAGATTCAAACACTCTAAGGTCATTGTACAGATCATCATGTTCTTTTTCCTCTAGTTTTTCATTCTGTCTGAATGAAATAGTATACATGGTCCATTCATCTCCAAGGGACCTTAAGAACTTTCTGTTTACATCATCTTGATCAATCTGTACTCCCATAGTAGCAAGTTCACCAATCAACTTGTTAAACCTGTCAAAAGTTTGAGTCATGGACTCATTCTTAGTTGACATAAAATTTTCATACAATTGCTTCAGTATTGCCTTCTGATTTCTCTTGGTACTTTTGGTACCAGAGAATCTTTTCTCTAGAGCATTCCAAAGCATCTGTGCAATTGCAGAATTGGTGTTGATTTTCATTGGGAATAGCCAAGAGCAGTGTGCTCAAGGCTTTCATCTCTGTCTGCCTTATCTTCTTTTCTGCATCTGTCTTTGGTGGTGTTCTTTTTCCATCTGCACCAATTTTTCCTTCATCAGATGGTCCATTCTCAATGATGTCCCACATAGAGTAATCTGTGAGGAGAATGTATTGCTTGATCCTTATCTTCCACATGTCAAACTCATTAGATCTGAGCATTGGAACTTTTGAGACAAGAGTACTGTTTGATTCAACTGTGTTTTCCATGATGAATGAAGGTTTCTGAGAATACTTGCTGTGATACCACTTGTCAGGATCTCAATATTTAACAAGAATAAACAATCAGAAACAATATTAAAGAAGTTTGCGGAATAACACTTTAATATTCAAAGATCAATGAAACAGTGAATCAGAAATCACAAATTGTAAACTTTATTTAATGATTTAAAGCTACAAGATTTCACACACAACCTCAATATTGATGAACAGACTCACCAATACAAATTCTACTTCTCTAGAATTAGGTTTCTAAACCTTGAGGTTGATTCTCTCTATGAAAGCAAAAACTCAGAATAAAAAAATACCTTTTAAACTATTCTGACTAATTCTATACACATACTGAAAATAAAAGATAATTACAAAATATAAAAGATCTTCAGTATAATCTTCCATAGTTATCTCCAAACCTTCCATGATTATCTTCAGTCTTGATCTGCACGTATCTTGATTATCTCTTAAGCAGCATTAAGTTGTAGCAGTATTAATCTTCTCCAGCATTAGTAACTGTGCTCAGCAGTATTAATTCCTTAGCAGTACTAACTACTAGCAGTACTAACTCTCCAAGTAGTACTAACTATTGAAGTAGCAGTACTAACTTGTCAAGCAGTATTAAATCTACTAGCAGTAGTAATCAGTTATGCTAGCAACATTAAACATACTTAATCAAATCTTTAATTCCCAACATTCGTAGTGACCATAACGGGTTCTAAAGGCGGTCTTGGAAACGTCTTCTTCTCTAACCTTCACTTGATGGTATCCTGATCGGAGATCTATCTTGTAGAAACATCCGACTCCTTGCAATTGATCGAAGAGATCGTCTATTCGAGGAAGCGGGTACTTGTTCTTAATGGTTTCCTTGTTCAATTCTCGGTAGTCGATGCACATTCGCATCAACCCATCCTTCTTCTTGATGAAGAGTACCGGAGCTCCCCAAGGCGAAGAGCTCGGCCTCACGAATCCCTTCTTCAACAGTTCTTGAAGTTGCGACATCATCTCTTGCATTTCGGTCGGGGTAAGGCGGTAAGGTGCACGGGCAATCGGTGCCGCTCTCTAGACTAGATCGATCCGGAACTCCACTTGGTGGTCGGGCGGCAAACCCGGAAGGTCTTCAAGAAATACATCTGGATATTCTCTAACAATCCGCACGTCCTCAATCTTCTTCTTTCCTGCTTTGGCATCTAATACGTAGTCGAGGAACGACGGGCATTTCTTCAACATAAACTTTCTTGCTTTGATGGATGAAATGAGAGCCACTTCACCCTTACGCTTTTCCCCGTACACAAAGACGAAATCCCCACTTGAGGTCGGTAATCTGATCAGCTTCTTTGAACATAAAATCTCCGCTCTGTGTTGAGATAACCAGTCCATCCCGATCACCACGTCAAAACTCCCGATTGCCATGGGAATTAGATTCACTTCGAAGAGTTCACCACTAACTTCTAAATGGAACGTTTCCAAAACTTCTCGCAAGATCACTTGCTCCCCATTAGCTACTTCTACTATCAAGGCATCACTAAGGTTACTAGTAGGCACGTTCAAGGCCTTGCAAAAATCAAGGGATACGAAAGAGAAATTGGCACCGGAATCAAATAACACTTTAGCGGCTAGGGAGTTGAGTAAGAACGTACCTGACACCATATCGGTGGTCTCCTTTGCCTCCTATCTCGTCATTTGGAAGGCCCTCTCTTGAGCTTTAGGAATGGCTTCCTTCTTCGGTTGGATCGTCGGGTTTCCTCCTCTTGCTCCCCTCCTTAGCTTGGGGCAATCCCTCTTCACGTGCCCCACCTCCTTGCACTCGTAACAGGTTGTCCCTTGCATCAGACAGTTCGGACTAGTGTTACCCGACTTGCCACACTTGTAGCATGATACTGCGTTGGGATTGGGGTTGCAAAAACCAAAGTGCTTGTTTTTGCACTTGGAACACCATTTCGCCTCCCGGCGATTATCATAGCTTCTTCCACTTGGTTGAAATTTTGGCTTCTTGAATGAACTTGGTGGGATCTCCCACTTTCTCTTCTCCACGACCTTCGACTTCTCTTCCTTGTCTCGCACATAGACTCTTTCCATGAGTTTGACTTCCTCGATAGTTTCCCGAAGGTTTGTAGCTTTTGAGTTGCGGACCCTCGACATCATGTCCGCAGGTAAACCTTTTAGATAGGCCTTTACCTTGTCCTTATCGATTGGGGCCACATGCCCCACAAGATTTAACTTTTCCATGAAGAGTCGGGTGTATTCCTTCACTGGAATATCCCCCTTCTTTAAAGCTCGGAACTCCTCCTCTATCAAATCCATCTCTTGTTCGTTGCAGTATTCTTCCAAAACTTTCTTCTTGAATGTTGCCCAAGTCATCTTTGTCAAAACAGATTCTTCTATAGATGCGGTGAAAACATCCCACCAGATTAGAGCCGCACCCCATAGCATTTGAGAGCCAAAATTCACCTTCTGGGTTCTCTTCACAGCCGCAGGCCCTAAAGGTATGCTCGATCTCTCTGAGCCATTTCATTCAAGCCACTGGATCATCGGACCCGAGAAATTCTGGCGGTTTGCAGCCCATAAATGACTTGTAGGAACAACCCTTCCCGGGTTGCCTCGTCTCCAAGGTCACCAACCCAACAGTACGATTCTCGTCTCCGGTACCACCCGAACCGGCCACCGCATTCTCAGCAACCACTTCTGGCCTCAGGAGACTAGAATCCCTCTCCTCTAACATCTTAAAAAATACCTCTTGTTGCTTTTCCATAGCCGACGTCACCATTTGCATGACATTGGCCATCATATCGGCTTGAGGGTTTGCCTCTTGAGTAACCGGGTTCGTGGATGTCAACTGCACTCTGGGTATGTGCTCCACCTCTCCGGTGAATATTGGCGACATATTGGGATGGACAACGTTCCATGCCCTGACCACTGGATTAGGGCCGAATGTGCTATCCTCATGAATTTCCCCTTCGATCAACGGTCGGCTCCGAGTATTTACCATTTTCGTCTGCCACACAATTGGGAGAGTAAAAGGTAGTTACACTAAATTAGACATAATAACATACTAATACGGTTCATCAATTATCATAATCATAGTAATTCAAGCATATTCACGTAATCATACATTCATAACAACAGTAGCTAGTTGAAGTTATGAACATACACTACATAAAGATTCTCGCTACAACTTTTATAATTCTCAACGACGTAGTTTCTGTTGACTCTAAGGCCGTCCCATCTTAAAAGTTCTACCCCATTCTCACACTTCATTAACCTATTGGTCTCAGCTTAAGTCTAGGCATCGAGTTTGTATACGTAGTTCACTTAAACTAGGGCTCTGATACCAACTTGTAACACCTTAAAATTGGGGAAATTTAAAAATTAAAACTTTGGCAATATAATGTCTAAAATAATAGGATTATAACCCTGTAAACATGATTGACTAAAACCCAATAAAGTTGGGGTAGTTGCAATAGTAAAGTAGCCGAATGAATAAGACATAATACACGACAACCTATTCAATCTAGCACATTTATCAAACTAGATTAAGGTGGGTGTAGCTATGACTTCAAAATACTCTTCTCTCAATTCCCAAAAATTCCCGGTCCTTGGATGTTCCTAGGTGTGCGTCCGACGAATCAAGGTGCCTTTTTCACACCACTAGCAGATCCTGTGAGCCATTAAACACCAAAGCAAGTGTTAGACAAAAGTCTAGAGATATTATAAGGACTTAACAATTTATAATTTAAGCATGTACAATATATTTAATTGTTACCTAAGTACCCATAAGTTGAACCAATGCCAACATTCCCATTCGGAACAGATGTTCCATTTCCTGTACAAATACACACGAGATAACTCTCAAAAGACGGGGGAGACCCGTTACCATCTTAGGTGACGAGAACACGTGAATGGGGTCATCCGTGATGTTATTGGATTTCACCACATATCCTGGTTCTAGTTCCCATGCCATACCAGACATCACAATCCTCAAACCGTTTATGCCTCTAGTGCTTACTTCGTCGAGTTACACCTCAAGGACTTATAGATATGGATGCCTATCCAATCTAGACGAGTTATTCCTCGGGAACTTACGTCCCCTATTGCCTTCTCGCTAGAGACCCAACTGTCAACAATGATAATAAAGTAATCACGTCATCTAAATCCTCGTGCATAATGAAATAGATATTAACCCCACCTCTAGGTCATGAATAAATAAGGATATTTTTTCATATGAATAACACTGTTGATCCCAGATTTATGTTCTAAACTCGTTTAACTATCTCACTACGTGGTAAACTGAAAAATATGAGTGCGGAAGCGTTTCAATATGTAGTGAAGATGAGTTTATGAAGGTAGTAAACACACAAACATATAGTATGAAAAGCACAATAAGTAACAATGTTTTCACTAAGTCATATGCTTCATTAATTCACTCAAGAACACCAAGAACACATACAAGTGTGTGCTAATATGCTCATGGATTATACAGACTGCTATTTGTGTGTTCTCGCTTCTTTACAATGCAGGAGGTTCTCCCTTCATATAGCAAAGGGAGCACATAATAGTACAAGACAAAGGCTGACAATCCATAAAAGGAATGCCACCTGTAAAGTAAAACATCGTGGGACGCCCATTAATTGATCTTGAGGATCTTCGTACAACAGGCCTCACATGTTCTGCACGTGGTCTTGTCTTGAACTATCTTGCGAGAAACTCCAACACTGATCTCTAGAGGTGAGTGATCACAGAGGCTCTGTGATCTGAGCATCATCTTCAGGTTTGACCTCTGGTACACCTTCTGCGGAGTAACGTCTGAGCTTTGCATATTCTGTGGTGACTTAGCAGTCAACAAAAGGTTCTATACTTAGCCTATTTTTCAACACTTCTAATTTTGGTAGATGCAACTAACAATCTCCCCCTAAGTGTTGAAAAATAAAATTTTGAAATTTGAGGTGTTGGCTAAGCTAGAAACAAAAAGAGGTGAAAGGAACTCAACCTTTGAATACAGATTTTCATTCATAAAAGAAAAATTCCAGAAGGCAATTAGATTAAGAAGCAGATACATGAATGAAAAGCAAAAAGAAAATTACAGAAGTCACTGAGGAAAATCATTTATCGGATTGGTAAAGCTTTCGGCTAGAGTTTTCTTCATCGATAGAATGAGATCCCTATACTTCAGTTGAGCATCAATTTGTTCGATCATCCTTTCTGCAGGTCCCGCTTGCACAGTCTCAGTGCCCTTCTTCCTCAGAATTGTGTTCTTTATCTTCAGCAGAGTGTTGTTCGAGTACTTGTGACTTTGATTTGGCCTATACATCTTCTTAAGCCCATCATCGTCTTTGTAGATGAACCCGAACTCAGGCTCTGTGATTAGAGAGTTTGATGGAACATTTTCGATTCCGAGGAATTGGTCATTTGGTTTGGTGATCGACAGCTTCTCGACTCCGAGTTTTAGAGCTACCTCGAAATCCATTTTGCTATGATATCTGACATGTTCGCGCATCACCTCCTTGATCCTGCCATTTGCTATCATGTACTCCTTTCGCTTTTCAAGTCTTTGCTCTGTGAAGGCATGTAGTTGAGGAAGGTCGTAGGCGCAGAGGTTCTTTAAGTCTGCATCTGTGAACGTGTACTGCTTCCCATCTTTTCTCTCAACTAAGTATTTAGCATACATGATTGACTTGTTGGCGAAGGAGTGCAGAGAGATCCTCATTACAGTCTTGATATCTTCTGTTGAGAACACTTCATTCCTTTCTTGTGCAGTTTTCTCAAAACGTCTTCTGATGTCCTCTTTGATTAGGGGATGAAAATTTGGTGCTAAGAAGATTGCCTCGGGATCTGCGCTGTAGAGATAGGTATGAATGTTCTCTTGGAACTTAAGTTCTTTTGGTGGAGGCCTTGGGATTGGAATTCTCATGGCATCAATTGATTGAACGATCTCTTTTACCCTATCCCCTTGTTGTTTCTGTTCTGAGGGCTTTTTCCTGTCGGGTTCAGAGGCTTTCAGTTCTTTGTTCTGTAAAGGGGTCTCTGATGTATCTTCTATGTTTACGGGATCAAGGCTCTGAAACTGTACAACAGGCGTGGGTGCAGTGGGCATAAGTTCATGACTTGTAGGTTCTACGAACTTTGTGAGCCCTTCTGCAATGAGTTTAGAGCCAACACTCACCTTTCCTTTCAGTGACACTACAGAGGTTGTGCCTTGGACAAATGGAGCAATTTGTTTTGTATCATCAGAGACACATGACTTGAGGTTTTGCATTTTGTGTACCTCTGAGGATGTTCTCTGTAGGGCTCGAAGAGGAGTGGCGGCGATGACAACTGCAGAACTTTTTTTTGCTGGAGCCTTCTCCCCCTCATGATGGCTAGGGCCAGAGGCATCTAGATCCTGATCATCATGGTGAACCCTCTTTTGTGATGCCCGAGCTTGGCAAGTCGCAGGTGCCTTCCTTTTTCTTCTCTTGCAGAGATGCTCGTCAACATGCCGAGAGATATTCTTGAGAACATCCTCTATAACCAACGACAGTTTGTTGACTTCCAGATCAGACTTGAACCTGATCGTGGCTACAGTCTTCTTCAGATCCTCTGCCAGTTTCTTGCCCTGTTGAGATATGTCAGAGCCAATGAGGTTGGGGTTGCTTAGAACCATTCTCCCTATTGTTTCTAAGTCCGATTTTGTTGCAAAGGCAGAGAGATCATTTGCAAAGGTTGAAGGTGGGGGTGCAGAGGTGGACGCCTGTGGTTGGAATGAGACTATAATACTGCGAGTTATATCCTTGATCTCATCTCGAAGCTTGATCAGGTCATCCACCCCTGATTGAACGGTCTTGGTTGCAAAAGTGCCCATTTCATTCATGCAGATATCTCCTAGGGTCTTAATTGCATCAGTCTGAATGTTGATTGAGCGTTCACAATTCCGAATGTCCGTTCTTGTTACAGGGTGCTCTGTCAGCTTCTTGATGTCTGTTGTATGTTGCAGTGAAGTTTGATGAAGAGATTTCAGAGCGTCTGTATTGGCTTTGAGAGCCTCTGCAAGGACTTGGGAGTTGGCTTGGAACTCCCTTGTGACAGAGCTTTTCAACTCGTCAAATTTTTGGAGCACCATGTCAACAAAGGCTTTAAACTCGCCCTTCGTGACAAAGGTGTCCGAGGTAACCTCTGGAACAAAAAATGTTCCAGATTTTGCCAATGAGTGTTTGGCACCTTCAGAGCCTGAAGTAAAGATGAGCTCCAGAGGATTTCCTCCCAATCCTTGATGTTCCACAGAGGAAGCATCTATGGGAGTTATGTCAAGAAGTTTCTTGGAGGAGGGTTCAGAGACTCCTTCAAGATCCTTTTTGAATGAATCATGTGGTTGTTCTAGAACCGCAGAATCAATGTGTTCTCGTACCACCAATTTTGAGGTGGTTTGGGGGTCACTCTTGTGTGTGGCAGAGGCAACGAATGCTTCTGCGTGCGTATGTGTCGTGTCCTTGGGCGAATGAACACTTATGTCTGCACCAACATCCTTTTGAGAGGATGATATGGATTTTGTTTCCCCAGATAGAAATGGCACAGAGGATGAGGAATATCCTCTGTCCGGTTGGTTAGGGTTGGGTTCGGACTGTGCGGTCCTTCTTCAATACCCTTCTGCACTAGAACTGCAGGGGTAGTAACATGGGTTGCACTGGGAGTTGGTTTAGGTTGTGTTCCAATGGCATCTTTTTCTTTTATCTCCTTCTCCGAAATTTTGACACTCTCATCATCAGAGCTTGAAAGGCCCGTACCGTCTTGTACCTCAACGTCTGCGGTTTCACCTAAGTCCACAGAGTGCTGCTTCTGTATCTCCTTAGCTATGTCCATTGTGACATGGAGAGGGCTAGGGGGTCTTTCTTCAGAGCTTTCAATGATGTGGGCTTTTCTCCTTCTCCTCTGCAGAGGTTGTTCTGAATCTGCAGGTTTATCCACTTCTGGTGGAGTGACATGTTCAGAGGTTGCTACTTTGGTTAACCTCTTAGCCTTCTTTTTCGGCTTGGCAACCTCTGAAGGTGATTTTGGAGCCCCTTCTTTTGCGTCTCTCTTCTTGTGTTTTCTTTTCTTTTTAAGCTTCTCTTCCCCCACCCCAACTACAACCTTTGTCCTAACTTGTGTTTCTTCAGCTTTTTCTACTTCAGCTCCCTCACCCACCTCTGTCCTAAGGTAAACAACTATTTCTCCCACTTGGAATCCTACACGTGGGGGGGTTGCAGGACTCGGTGTAGGAGTCCTGTGCCCACAAATGTAAGTCCTAGCAGCATCTTCACTACCCAGGTAAGCTAGAATGCGGGCCGGCAGAGGTCTTGCTCCAGGATATCCAGTCTTTAGAACAGTTGGCTTGTGCGACTTCATGTCGTAGACTTTGATCATTTTACCCTCTGAGGGTAACTTCCCTTCTCCTATCAGAGCGTCTCCTAACAGAATTGCAAAGAACCTGTTGAAAACGAGATTTTTGGGCTCTGTGCCTCGAGCTTGGTCCTCTTGTTTGGCTATGACCGCGTTTCTGATTTCCCTGAAAATAAGTGTTGCATAGTCCAATGGCAAATCATTGTACATACCATACATTATTGCAAGTATGGTATGGCTAGATTGGTCAGGACTACCTACTTTGCAAGTCAAGCAGCGATTGAGAATTGAAAAGAGAATGTTCCACAGAGGTGGAAGGTTCTGGCGTCTGAAATCAGTTCTCCTGGAAATCGGTGTAGCGTACCCTATGAACCTGAGAAACTCTAGGATTTCATCGTCAGAGGGCTCGTCAGAGTATTTTGACAGGTTCAATAAGGTCTTGGTAGGAAGCCCGAATACCTCTGCGACCCTTTTGTGGTTTTTGCCAAGGTCCAATATTTGAGTAGTAGAGGGATGAGTGGCATAACCCATGACACAGTAGCCATAATGATCTAGTTTTTCATGCTTAACACTCAACCAGAATTGTTGAATGTAAGTTTCGGGGATATCAGTTCTTTTTAGGGTTAGGGCTCTGGTGAGGATGTGGTTTTTCAGGATTTGAAGTAAAGGAGCAACTTCCTCGGGGTATCCCTTGGGTTCCAAGATGACATAATGATTGTTAGGTTTGAGGTTTAGTTGTCTGGAGTGGTAATCATGGTGTGTGAAGAAGAGCATTCTGCTTGTGAGGACATGTTCTTGTTCAACAGAATGGGAATCGGCCATTCTGGCCTCAGAATGCATTGATTTGTTTGATGCAGAAGAATCCTTGGCGTTCTTGGCAGAAGCAGATTGAGATGCCATGAAAAGAGATGGAGAAGAAAAATTCTTTGCGAAAGAATTCTTGAGAGAAAAAGATTGCAAGTAAAAAGATGTAGGGTATGGAAGGGGTTAATATATACAGAGAGAGAGGGTAAAAGATTAGGCGGTAAAAAATAAAATTTGAAATCCGTAATGAGTGGTAACGGATAAGAGGCCGTTTCAAAAAACGACGGTACAAATTATGAACCAATAAAATATTGCCACGTCAGATGATGGCGGTGCACGATCTATGGCGTGCGCCACCCTATTCTCACGCGCATGGCATTTACTATTTTCACATGACAATGATGTTTAAGAAATAACCCGCAACAAATGACCTGAATTTCTCAAGTGATGGGAATGACAGAAGCTTTGTGGATAAGAGGCTTCTGAGGTCATAGGCAAGGTTATGATCAAAAGAGCATTTTAAGAGAAAGGTAAGCACCATGAAATGATCGAGTTCCTTTTAGAGGAGTGCATCGGTGAAATGTCCTCAGTTTTGAGGTGCAGAGGCTCTGTGATAGATCACAAAGGCTCTATGGTCGACCTCAGAGGTTCTGATACCAAAAATTTCCATTTAAGGAAAGATTTTAAAAGTTTTGATTATTTCAAAGTTTTGACAGAAAACTGGGTACAAAGTGGGATCTTTCTGAGGGCATAGTGCTTGAGAAAGAGTTTTGACCCTTGGTTCAGATGGACTAACCTCACTCTGTAGTCTGTGTCGCACAGAACTGTCTTGCTCCCCCTTGAATAGTCAAGATCGGTCTTTGTTGGTTCGGTCTGCTCCCCATTCAATTATGCTTGGATCATTTAAAGATAAGACTTGTACAAGACGTAGATTCAAAAAAGAATAATAAGGAAAGCTTAAGAAGCTATTTACAAACAAGGAATAAGTTGCAGAAAAGTAAATATGTACAACAGAGGCTCTATGCAAGGGTACAGAGGCTCTGTGTTCAACCCATGTTAAGCATACCAATCTTGCCAACTAGAAAAGTGAATCTTTTCTCATCCAATGCCTTCATGAAAAGGTCGGCAAGTTGGTAATCTGTGGGCACAAAGTACATCTCTATTGTCCCATGCTCCACATGGTGTTTCAAAAAGTGATACCTGATATCGATATGCTTGGTCTTGGAATGCTGCACAGGATTGGCGGAGATCACAATGGCGCTTTTGGAGTCGCAGAGGATGGGGATTTTCTCGATGTCAAATCCATAGTCTCTAAGTTGGGTTCTCATCCACAGAACTTGTGAACAACAACTGCCAGCAACAATGTATTCCGCTTCGGCCGTAGAGGTTGAGACACAATTCTGCTTCTTCGAGGTCCAACTTACCAATTTCCCTCCAAGGAATTGAAAACTCCTAGAGGTACTTTTCTGTCTAGCTTGCATCCTCCGTATTCTGAATCTGTATAAGCCACCAGATCAAAGCCAGAGTTCTCCGGATACCAAAGCCCAAGATTTTTGGTCCCTTTCAGGTATCTGAAGATTCTCTTTACAGCATATAGATGAGATTCTTTGGGGTTAGCTTGAAATCTTGTACAGAGGCATGTGGCAAACATTATATCGGGTCGACTTGCGGTTAAGTACAACAGAGACCCTATCATACCTCTGTAGAGTTTACACTCCACAGACTTGCCTTCTGGATCTACATGAAGCTTGGATCCAGTGGCCATAGGAGTCTTCATTGGTGAAGAGTCAGAGAGCTTATATTTTTCAAGTATGTCAGAGACATATTTTGATTGGTTTATGAAAATCCCCTCTGTGGTTTGTTTGACTTGCAATCCTAAGAAGAATGTAAGTTCTCCCATCATGCTCATCTCAAACTCACTCTTCATCAATGATTCAAACTTTTTGCAGTATAAATCATTTGTAGAGCCAAAAATAATGTCATCAACATAGATCTGTACAAGAAGAATCTCACCTTTTCTCTTCTTATAAAATAAGGTAGTATCAGTTGTACCTCTTTCGAAACCATTGGCAAGGAGGAAGTTTGAGAGTCTATCGTACCAGGCTCTGGGGCTTGCTTGAGTCCGTACAGAGCCTTGTCCAAGAAATATACGTGATTTGGGTACTTAGAGCTATCAAACCCTGGTGGTTGTTGGACATATACTTCTTCTTGAATTTGCCCATTCAGAAAGGCTGACTTGACGTCCATTTGATATACTTTGAAACCCTTGTGGGCTGCGAAGGTAAAGAAGATCCTTATAGCTTCTAGTCGTGCCACAGGGGCAAAGGTTTCTTCATAGTCAATGCCTTCTTCTTGACAGTATCCCTTGGCCACCAGTCTTTCTTTGTTCTTGACCACCACACCATTTTCATCCTTCTTGTTCCTGAAGACCCATTTGGTTCCTATAGCCGTTTTTCCTTTTGGCAGGGGCACTAGGGTTCATACTTCGTTTCTCTCAAACTGTAGAAGCTCCTCTTGCATAGCTTCTACCCAGTTTGGATCTTCAAGAGTTTCTTGGGTTCGATGATACTCACAAAATTTGTATAGTAACAAAAATTTGCAGTACTTGATCGAGTTTGGACCTTGTCAGATGGGTCACCTATAATTTGGCTCTGTGGGTGACTCTTGGTCCACTTTGTCATGCGAGGCAGGTGATCATTGGAAACTTCTGTGGCTAGCTCAGGAGCACGTTCATCTTGATGTAGATCATTTTCTGTTGAAGGAAATTGATCGTTTGTACTTGCCACAGGACTTGGTTGTTCACCACGAGTTGAAGTAGAGAGCTCTGCGGAGCCTTGATCAGAGTTCTCTGATTGTTCTGGTGTTGACCCTTCAGAGGTATTTTGAAGATGACCATGATCTTGATTGAGCTTTGGGCCTTGATTCGTATTGTCCTCTAAGTGCTCCCCCTCGATAGTTGCACCTACAACAGTAGTGGAAGAGGGTGAATCATCACTAGGACTAGTCAGAGAAGTACCTGTTTGGTCCTCAGAGGGTTCGGCTTCAGAGGCTCTGCGGTCACCTTCAGAGAGTCCATCATCATTGAACATCTCTTCAAATAGATGATGAAGATCATTTGTTCTTGATGAACTATCAGAATCTTCATCTTGAAGTTTGAGTCCTGAGCTGATTTGCTCAGAAGTCACCTGAAAAGAGTCATCAAATGAAACATTAATACTTTCAAGTATATGTTTGGATTTGAGTACATAGACTCTGTAAGCCTTGGAGTTTGATGAATAGCCAACAAATTTGGCTTCATCGTCTTTCGGACTGAACTTCCCTATCTGCTCTCTGTCGTTCAGCACAAAACATCTGCAGCCGAAGACATGGAAGTACTTGATGTTCGACTTCCTCTGGTTTAGTAAGTGGTATGGTGTTTTTGCATGCCTCTTCACTATCAAAGACCGATTTTGGGTGAAGCATGCGGTTGAAATTGCTTCCGCCCAGAAAGAAATAGAGAGCCCTGAAGAAGTGAGCATAGTTCTTGCGGCTTCCACTAGTGTTCTGTTCTTTCGTTCACCAACACCGTTCTATTGTGGAGTCCTTGCAGCAGAGAAGTTCTGTGATATGCCTTCTGTCGAAAGATAGGCTTCAATGGTTGAATTCTTAAACTCTGTGCCATTATCACTTCGGATTCTCTGTACCCTGCAATCATAAAGAACTTGTATTCTCTTGATAAGATTGATTAGTACTTCAGGAACATCTGATTTCTTTCGAATGAATTCAACCCAAGTATATCTAGAGAATTCATCTATGAGTACAAGGATGTACTTCTTGCAACCAAGACTCTGCACAGATATAGGACCACAGAGGTCAACATGAAGCATCTGCAGAGGTCTGGTGCAAGATATGTCAGACTTAGTTTTGTGGGCAGACCTTTTAAGTTTTCCCATCTCACAAGCAGAGCATAGATGATCCTTGTCGAATCTAATACTTGGTAGACCACTTACCAGGTCTAGTTTCACAAGTTTGTCAAGTGTGTGAAAGTTTAGATGACAGAACCTGTTGTGCCAGATCCAAGCTTCTTCATTCTTACTTGAGACTAAGCAGAGCTTTTCTTCTTTGTTAGTTGATTTGAAGTCCATGAGGTATAGATCGCTTCGTCTTTTGGCTCGCAGAAGCTCTATGGTGGTATCTTCCTTCAACAGAGAGCAGTACTGTCTTTTAAACATCACATCAAGTCCATTGTCACAGAGTTGACTTACACTCAGTAAGTTGTGCTTGAGGCCATCCACATAGGCAACTCTGTTGACATCGATGTCTCCTTTGGCATCGATGTCTCCTTTGGCAATGACTCCATAGCCTTTTATTTGACCTTTCTTGTTATCTCCAAAAGTCACAGATCCTCCTCCACGTTTTTCTTTATAAGAGGAGAGCAAACCTCTGTCTCCAGTCATGTGTCTTGAGCACCCGGAGTCTAGGTACCAGATGGGCACATGCTGTTTCTTCTGTGGAGAGATTAGAGAGTTTTAGGTACCCACTGCCAAATGGGTCCATTTTTGTTAGGAGGCTTAGAAGATGCCTTAGCACCTTTGGTTTTGGGTTTATCCTCATTGGCAGAGGTACCAGATTGTCTCTTCTCACCCTTGAATTTTGCATTCTTGGATTTGGGGTGAGATATAATATAGGAGGGCCTCGAGAAATGTTGATTTAAAGCATGCATAAGGTCAAGACATTTACAATAAGGAACATGAGAGGCAAACTTCTTGAAAATTTCATTAAAATTGTCAAAGGAGGGTATAGAGCAAATTTTACTACAACCCATTTTAGATTTGGGTTTCTTTTTACAAAAATCTTTGTCTAATCTAGGTTGAGTTTTTTCAAAAACTCCTCTTGAGTGTCTCTGAGATTGTACTCTCCCTTGATCTTCTTTTTTTGCTTTCACTGCAACAAAAGCATTATTTTTGTCAATTTTGGGGCAATTTGCCTTCTGTTGCCAGGTGAGTTTTTCTTGAAAAGGTTTTGAAGCAAAGACAGGTTTTCGAATTACGAGAATTTGAGTGATCTTGATTTTTTCATTTCTCAAATTTTCAAGCTCAAGAGAAGTCTTTGCTTGGAGACACATATCCAAGAAGTCAGGGCAGATTGGTATTCCTGTGGTTCTCCTTTTGGGAGCAGTTATCCTGTTAAGGATGCCAGAGGGTAGTTTATTATCCTCTGGACCACTGATGACCATGTCAAGTTCCACAGAACTTGTCTCTGATTCTAAAGAGGACTCAGATTCTGATTCAGAGTCTGTGTCAAGGAAGTCTCTATGAATATGATCGTGACTTTCTGGAGATGCGTTCCTTTGTACATACATAGTGTCCTTGGGATTGTTTAAATCTTTTGAAATGCAAGGAATGACCATAGGAACACTAAGACAATTTAGAAGATCTTGCTCAAAGATTTCTCTTATTTCAGAGGTTAGATCAGGATGGTTGAGAATGTAATTTTCATAGGTTTTTCTCAAGTCACTTTCCAAGAACCTTTTAAAAAGTTTTTCTTCCACAGAGGCGGGAACAAACTCTGGTGCATCAGAGGATAGTTCCTTTTCAGGGACCATCATGCACATAAAAACCATTTGAGTTTGGGTTTCTGGGTGACCAAATCTGAAGACTCCTATCTGTTTTTGAGACATATATTTCTTTGGAATAGATTTTCTTTTTGATGAGAGTGCGGATGGTAAATCATTGTTTTCATACCATACATTTGCCATCTGCAGAGGTTTCCTCAAATGTGGTCCTTCAGAGGTTCTGCGCCTCTTGAATGTGGATAATAGGTTTGGAAGACTTGGTTTTAGAAACTGTCCAGGGCAGAAGATGTTTGATAAAGATTTGTTTCTTTTATTTCCTGCGTAAGGGTCAATATCCTCGAACCCTATTCCTCTTCTGCCGATCTGGGTGTTGACTTTTTCATGGACCTTTTGAGCATCCTGATACCTCTTAATTTGGAGATCTCTGTCGAACAAATCTTGATGAAGGACTTCTCTTACTTTTTGAAAAAAGTTTTTCAGGGAAATGGCATTTAATCGATTGCTCTCACTTTTCTTTAACTCTTTGACCTTTTCTTTCAAATCTTGGTCAAGTTTTGAAATTTTCTCCTTGGGGCATATTTTGTTCAAAATATCCTCAGAGGTAAGATTTTTTATTTCAAGGTAAAGCTTATCCTTCTCTTGGGTAAGAAGTCTAGTTTCTCTTTCAAAGAAGGCAAGCTTTTTCTCAAGTTTTGAGCATGTGTTTTTATAAGCAAGAAGATCATTTTGTATTTCAAGAAGTTTGTTTTCAGAGTTCGAGTTGTAAGAGTCAGAAGTGGATACCTCACTCTTGTCTTCAGAAGAGTGGACTTCTACCATTCCACAGAAGAGTGCGTTGTCTTCTCCTTCATCAGAGGATTCATCGGTCACAAGGTTCTGTTGTTCTGCCATTAGGGATTTCTGAGTATAGTACTCTGCTTTCTTTTTGTAGAAAGATGCGTCTCTTGTGGGTTTCCCTTTATTGGCAGAAGACCTGCACTCTGCGGCGAAGTGGCCTGGTTTCCCACATTTGAAGCAACCTTCAGTTTGCTTTGGGAATTTGTCACCACCTCTACTGTCTGACCTCTGTCCACTCCTTTCTTCCTGCCTTTGCTCCTCAGACTCTTCTCTTCCATGCTTTCTCACCTCACCATATCCTCTGCTTCTGTCATCTCTTTCTTCTCTCCCTCTGTATTCTGGCTTCTTGAAACCACGATTGAATTGTCAGGTCATAAGTGCAAGCGTTTTGGCCAGAGCAGCCATATCAATCTCCTCCTCAGATCCTTCTTCACTTTCACTCTCTGCTACAAGCACCTTCTTCTTTTTCTTCCTCTGCGCATCCTCAACTGCCTTTTCCTTCTTTCCCTTGTCTTTGCCTTCTGAGGCACTTCCTACAAGAGCCAGAGGACCTCCGACAGAGGTTAGCAACTTGGAAATTCTGTTCTCTTGGATAATCAGTGTTCTAAAGAGATCAGATATGGACCATACATCAAGATCCAATGTGGCTTGCATGGACATGGTTAGATGAAGCCATTCATCATTCAGGCTCTGAAGGAATCTGACATTGTTTTCTTCAGAGGTTATGTGGATCCCATACCTCTTGCACTTGTTCAATAAGGAGTTGTACCTGTTGTATGTGCTTTGAATGGATTCACCCGACAGAGCTTTAAATGCAAAGTATTCATTTATGCATAAAGCCCTGTTGTTCTTGAGGGTTTTAGCACCACCCTCAAGCTGTTTCTCCAACTCCAACCACAAGTCTTTCGATGTTTCATAGGAATCAAGAGATTGGAAGATATCGTTTAAGGATAGCCATAATGATTAATCTTTTGGCTTTCTTTGCAAGTTCATGTTGTGCCTTTTCTTCTTCAGTCCATTCAATGACAGGTTTGGGATGCTGGTATTCAGGAACTTTAGGAGTGTTTGCAATGGCAGGAACACGAGGAACGATTGTCATTGGGATGAAAGGAAGATTGTGAAGAAACTCAACCAGACTAGGATCCACACCTTCAAGGAAGTGCACCATCCTGATCTTCCACTGAGGATATTCATCCCTTAGTAGAGTGAGAGGTTTAGACTGAGATCCTGCACTGAAGTAGTTAACTGTGTTTGCCATTTTAGTTTAGAGAGAAAAACAGAGTATAACACGAACCAGAGAGGATACAACAGTAATGGTCTTAGAGATTATGAGTGTATGAACAGAGAGAACAAATAACCAACCAACGAGCTTTGAATATGACTTTGAGTGTGAAGAGCACACTTATACCTGTATCTATACCAAACTGGTTGATATAGCTTCAGAAAAACAGAGTGTGATTGTGAATGGTGTTCAGGACGAAGAACAGACTCAAACTACTACCTTGAACACTGGAAACAAGTATAGAACAGGATCCTTTGATATTGAAAATCAAAGTTTGCTCTGATACCAATTGTTGATCCCAGATTTATGTTCTAAACTCGTTTAACTATCTCACTATGTGGTAAACTGAAAAATATGAGTGCGAAAGCGTTTCAATATGTAGTGAAGATGAGTTTATGAAGGTAGTAAACACACAAGCATATAGTATGAAAATCACAATAAGTAACAATGTTTTCACTAAGTCATATGCTTCATTAATTCACTCAAGAACACCAAGAACATGCACAAGTGTGTGCTAATATGCTCAAGGATTATACAGACTGCTATTTGTGTGTGCTTGCTTCTTTACAATGCAGAAGGTGCTTCCTTCATATAGCAAGGGGAGCACATAATAGTACAAGACAAAGGCTGACAACTCATAAAAGGAATGCCACCTGTAAAGTAAAACATCGTGGGACGCCCATTAATTGATCTTGAGGATCTTCGTACAACAGGCCTCACGTGTTCTGCACATGGTCTTATCTTGAACTATCTTGCGAGAAACTCCAACACTGATCTCCAGAGGTTAGCCTTCACAGAGGCTCTGTGATCTGAACATCATCTTCAGGTTTGACCTCGGGTACACCTTCTGCGGAGTAACCTCTGAGCTTTGCATCTTTTGTGGTGACTTAGCAGTCAACAGAAGGTTCTATACTTAGCCTATTTTTTAACACTTCTAATTTTGGTAGATGGAGCTAACAAACACACACTACCCAAAGCATGATAATACACATTTCATGATCACATTCATAAATACAAGCCAATTGACATAAAAATCACCATTAATTTTATTTGACAAGCATTATAACCAATTATAGCCATTGTGACCAAAATCCATCAATATGAAAGATGATTATTCACCAAGTGTGGTTCATATATGATTATACACGCATTTAATACTCCATTATATCATCAAATACTTTTCCCAAGAAAATGACCACATACTAACAAGATTCACCAAACCCTAGTTTTGTTATTAACTTCACATTGACCAAAATCACCATATTTGTAATTAACATCATATACATATAACATAATAAGGGTTAGGAGACTCACATAGAGGCTATAATATAAAACCCTAGAATGTTGGAGTTATGGAAGTAGGTGGTGAGAAGATCTTGAACTTTTCTTAGAGCTTAAACCTTAGCACATATAGAAGAGAAACCATAGATTAACATTTAATGCACCCACCAAAGATTTAGGATGATTAAATGCAAGAGGGATGGGATTTGGATTAAGAAACTCTTACCTAGAAGGAGAGAAAATCGGCTGCCAAGAAAACACTACCTAATATAAATGAGTTCACCTAAAATAAATCAGACATTTAAAGCCATTTTACCCGACGGCGATTGTGACATGCGAGAGTGACATGGGCATAATTACCGGTCACTCTCGCTTAGAATGTATCGCAAGTCCTCAGATTTGGCCCCTCGCGATTGTGACACGCGAGAGTCCACTGGCAATCTTGCCAGGCACTCTCACTGAAAAGGTACCGAGAATTTGGGATACTACACGGGCGATTATGACACGCGAGATTGCCAATAGTGAGAATGCCATTGGCAATCTCGCCGAAAGGTTTCCTTCCTCCAAAACTTGACAGTTTCGACTCCGAATTCACGATTGAACTAAGGTAAATTCATATGAGTGAATTATATAAAATTATAAACAGGGAACAAGTAACAGTCCAAAATTTGGGGCGTTACATTTTCTTACACAAGGAATAAAGAATTTGATGTGACCTATCAAGAAGAAAAGTAGACCTTTGTACCTTGATAAGACAACGCCTTAATAAAATATATCTGGCAAGTATCCTTTTTCTGATCTTTTGGAGAAGGTCTCCATCATTTCAGAACTTAGGTGAAAATCTTCTGTGCAATAGAATGTGAAAGTTCTAGCTCCAAAATACTAATCACAATCAATATATGTAGAAATCATCTTTATATTGATTTGAACAATGATTACAATGATTTCCTAGTCACAGATATCACTGAGTGCCACAAGTCTCACGTGGTTCTCTATCTAAGTTCTATGCGTGTTCTTGTGTATTTGTGTCATGCATGTTTTTAAATATACAAGGACCAAACTATTTATATGGTCAACACAAGTGACCTTACAACACAAAGCTAATGTCAAAGTCAAACACTTTGACTTACAAGACTTTTACAAACACTTACATTTTACAACTATTTACAACATTGACCCCTCTTTAATCTTGAATACAATACATGACTCAACAATCTCCTCTCCGCCTTTTTCCTCCACCTACCGGGCTAGGTAATTGTTGGAATGTGCTTCATTGGAACGTAGCTTGGATTCAAGATTAGTTTTTTTTGACAATAATCTTAAGGTCTCCTTTCAGCTGTAAAAACTTCAACTTGTAGCTTTCATAATTTGAAACATTCAGTAAATCTTCCTCTTTTGAACTCTTTCTTCAACAAAGTTACTTCATCTCTCTTCACAAACTTTGATTCTTCAAAAGGTTATAAACTCCCCCTTTGTTCACAGATATGCAACAAACTCTTAGACTTCCTAAATAATATCTTCTTCTTAATATCAACTTTGAAATTGTCTGACTTTGCTCTAACTTTAAACTCTTGAAATTTGAATTCTCTCCCCCTTTTATCAAAGAAATGAAAATCTGACATTGAAATCTTTGAAATTTCTTCTCTTTATGACTTTCAGTTGACTTTGCTTTCCTCTGAAATTGAACTTTGAAAACTCTTCCCCTTTTTGATGAATGATGAGATATCAGAATCATCAAAACATCATCAATTTCAGCACCTTCTTTGATACAATCTCCCCCAAATATCAAGATAAGCATAGTATGCATGATAAGCATAAACAATCTCCCCCATTCAGTATGATAATAATCTCCTCCGATCCGATCTGATATGAGAATGTATCAGTCAATTCATATAATGTATTCATCTGAATCTTTTAAAATTCAGAAAAATTAGGAATGGTAACCCTGAATCAATAAATGATACAATTATTGTACCCGTAAGTAACACGAAGTCACTTAGTACAACAGATGTACTGTACAAGGAGCTTTAGCGATGTTCACTCCCCAGGTCTTCCATTCAATCATCGAATAACACAAGGTAATTCTATGAACGTTCTTACAGAAAACAAATTTTCTGTGTGAATGTGCTTGTGTATGAAAGAATTAAGCATTATGATTGCTTTATTAGGCTCAAATATGTAAACCATTGAGGCAACAACAATATTACATAGACTCAATGTGCATGAATGAAGGTTGAAGGTGGGGCAACTTTCCTTCTTTTTCAATATCAAAATCTTCTAAATGAAGATCAGATAGATTATGTGCTGCTTCCCCAAAGAAATATGAAACTGTTAGTGCACATATTTGTTGGATACAAGATCATGAAGACTGAAGCTGAAATTCAAGCAAGTCAAAAATTAAAGTCAACTCTAAAGTGAAAGTCAAAGTCCCTTGTTAAAGTCAAAGTTGTGTATTTTACTTTGTGTTTTAGCGCGTGTTTGTTTTCTTTTAATAGATATATGACTAGTGTTCTCTAGTTAGGTGTTGTAACAAGCGTGTAACTAGAAATGTATTGTACGCAAACTGTAATAGTTAGAGAGAGAAAGTTTGAGAGAGAAACTTATTGTACCAATCCTTGAATTGAAATTGAAGAAACAGGTTGAGTATCGAATTTGTAATCATCTTGTTGTTGTTGTTAATTGTTTTAGATTGATTAGAACTTGATAAAATTGGGATTAATGGAAACATCTTTTTGTCAAGGAAAAGATGAGTAGCTGGTGGGGTTTATGCAAGAGTTGGCATGGGCTAGTGCTTGTTTCAATGAAGGTCACCAAAGAATGTGAACCAACATATTATATGGCTGTCCGGCTCAGAAGAAGTTAGTGAAGAGTTTGATATTCTTTGTTAAGTCAGATTTTATAGTAATCATTGTATTTATAGGCTTGGTCTAATACTGTGTTTAGAGTGCCTTTATATCTGGTTTTAGCCAAGGGTATTTAAGTCCCTTGTGGCTTTGTTCCTTGTAAGAAACTCACGCATATTGAATACATTCTCACATTCTGTGCTTCAAACTCTCTCTCTACTTTCTCTCTCTAGAATTTAGAACGATCTTGGATTATCAATTGGTATCAGAGCCTAATCTGAATCTGAGAGGATTGAGAGAAACATGTTTCGATTCTGATTTTGTGTTTGAATCAGGAAATTTGATCGATTTTCTTGATTTTTTCAAGAAAATCTCATTTTTTAATTTATCATCAAATTCAGACTGTTTTTTGAACGATTTTTCTTGTAGATTGGTTCGTTGGATCCATTTTCAATAGTAGATCATCTTTGTTTCACATCATTTTGCAAGAAAATCATTTTTAAGGAATCAATTTCAAGATTTTTTAAGTTTCTATAAAAGTGTTCTGTTGGTTTCACGAATTCACGTTTTTGTGGTTTTTGATCGAATTGTTTAATTCAATTTTGTTAGAAACGTGTTTTCGATCATATATGTGTGAGAAAATTTCATCATTTTCATATCTGTAATCAAATTTAGAAGTTGTTTCTTGATTTTCTGTGTTTTTGCGCCAGATTCAAAGTCTGCGCCAGTTCATATCACTTTGCGCCAGTTCATCCAGCTTTGCACCAGATTATCCATCCTTGCACTAGATCATTTAGCTTTGTGCTAGATTATTCTAGTTTTTCAACAAGTTTAGGTCACAAGATATTCGCGAAAAGGTTGTTTTGCGCCTCAGTCTTCTCGCGCAAAGTTATTTTGTCGCCATCTACTATTCGCGCAAAAGTGAAAGTTTGCGCCATCTTAAGCTCACGCAAATCAGTTTTGCGTCATCTACTTCTCACGCGAAGAAAGTTTTTCTCCAACAGTTCTTCATGCAAAGTTTAAGTTTGCGTTATCCTCATATCACGCAAAGTAAAGTTTGCGCTACAGACTTCTCGTGCAAAACATATTTGCGCCATCTTAGTCTTCTGCACGTTACGTTTGCGCCACCATCGTCTAACGCAAAGTATAGTTTGCGCCACCAACGCTTCACGCAAAACAGTTCTTGCTCCATCTACTACTCGCTCAAAAGCAAGTTTGCGCCATCCACTGTTAGCGTGAATCTCCTGTTTGCGCCAGTTTCTCTGTTTCAAGACTTGGGATTTTTTCTCTAATTTTCTGAAGATATAGATATGTCAAAGTTCTCGTTTCAAGCTCAGTTTTACAAGAATGATCTTATGATGTCATTGGGAACAGATACTCGTCCACCTGTTTTAATCAATGAAAATGAGTTCACTCAGTGGCAAGATCGGTTCATTAACTTCATCGAGCGTCAAGCTAACGGAGAGAACATGATGAAGTCATTTACTGAAGGACCATTCGTCAGACCTAAAAATGATACTCCCTTGACTTCCGAAGAGGTTAAACAAGAAAAAGCCGATCGATAAGCTAAGTCCAATCTGATGCTAGCATTGCCTAACTCCATTTACAATCGAATTGATTGTTACAAGCATGATCCGAAGATGATGTGGACTCAGTTAGAAAATATTATGCTTGGGTCAGCAGTTGCTACATAAATCCGCCAGACATGTTTCATGAATAATTTTGAGGAATTCAAGGCAAAGGACGATGAGACTCTGAAGGTTATCTTTGACAGGTTTTTCACTGTGCTGAATGATGTACGAAAGATAAAAGTGGAAAAGACTGAATTAGAAACTAATCTGAAGTTTCTCAATGCTCTTCAACCGGAATGGAACAAATCATGTCATCGCTTAAGGAATGATGTCCAGATATCTTCTATGCAAATCCAAGAGCTTTATGAGATTCTGATGACAGATGAGAACATAGTCAAAGAGTAGAAAGCCAAGCTTGACAAGAAAAACAAGAAGACAGTGGATCCGGTTGCACTTCTCACGAGCAAACTGGCTAAACAAGCATTGACTTAGAATGCTTATGAAGATGCAACTGATGATGATGGCGAGGCACTTCAGAAAGCGATGATTCTTCTCTCTCAACACTACAACAAAAAGTTCCAACCTCGTTCAGGTTCCAACAACCTTCGCTTCACTTCAGGGTCTAAGAAGAATGAACCTGCCAGAGTGCCCGAGACTACGAAAGCTGTTGCGTGCTTCAACTGTGGAAAGCCGTGTCACATTGCCAAGTAGTGTAGAGTGAAGGTAGTTCGGGATTCTGCGTATTATCAGAAGAAACTGGAACTAGCCGAAAAGAGAGAGAGTGGAACCGCTCTGTTAGTCGAAGAAGAATTCTGGCTAGATCACTCCGACGATGAAGCTAACAATGTGGAAATTGCTCATATGTGCTTCATAGGAGATGATCAGACTGATGATGATGATGATGATGAAGATTCATCTGATGAATCTGAGGTACCTTCTGAATTCGACTTCAAATTTATATCCTCACAGATGAATATCATTATAACTGCTTTACATGATCTCCGTTCAAAGTTATTATCTGAAAAAGAATTAAATTCAGAAAAGTCAAATTTGATTAACATATTGCAAATTTCTTTGAAAGATGAAAAATCTATTTTGATTCATACCAAAGAAATCTTTGAAAAGAAATTGGATGATTTGGAAATTTCAAATAAGACTTATCTTGATTCTTTGATGGAAATGACCAAATTAAAAGATAATTTTTCTGATAAAATAAATGAGTTGGAAGAAAAATTATATCGAAGGGATCAAACTGATCAAACAATATTTATGCACAAACCGAGGAGTTATAAGTCTATCAAAGAAAAATGGGGACTTGGTTTTGAAAATGCTCATTGTTTAAACAATGCTATAGAAAAGTCCCCCACTTTATATAAATTCGATTATCTAAATCTTGCTAAATATGCTCCTCAATTTAAAATTTATTGGTTGAATGAAAAGCAAGTTTTAGAAATCGAAAATGAGAAAAGAATGAACAACACGCACAAGGAAATTTCTTTTGTTTACACGCGCGAAATTTCTTTTTGTTTACACGCGCGAAAATGTCAAAGAAGAGAAGAAACAGTTTAAATGACATTTCTCATATTAAATATTCATTATCTGATGATTATTTTGATATATGTTGTAGATCCCAGTGCAGTGCAATCACAAGTAAATATGATCAAAGATGAACAGTCTATAGGCCACAACAACTAGTCATATGATTGATAATACTTCAAAGGTTTAGGTTTACAGAGAGAATTTCTGATCAGGGTTTGTAAACCTAATGACTAGAAAACTGAATAATGAAATTATGAACTTCTAACCTTACAAATGAAATAGAAAACAACTTTAAATACGTAGGCACGCAGGCCTGACGGGTTTATGGGCTTTTAGGCCCAACAAGTTTACAACTTTGAATAATTGACAGTTTATACCCTGAACTTCTATTTAACATACAATTAGACCTAACAATCTCCCCCTTTAAATAGAAGTTGAAACTCACGCCAGTTAGGAACATATATCTTCTGAAACCCAAAACTGATCTCGAAATATCTGATTTGCGTTATGTACTCCAGTCGTTCTTCGATAACTCTCAGTGCTTTAAGAACAAGCGATTTGTATGTAGAATCCAGTACCTGAACTCCTTTTTCATCTTGACTCAGCGCACGCTTCAACTTGTCTTTCAGCAGCATCAATGTACCATCACAGAATCTGGCAATCTGATCGAATCGGATAAATCGTAGAATACCTTTGTTGTTCACGTATGACATACCAAACTCTGGAATCTTTATAACTGTGAATGCAGGTCCGCTTAGAGCATCAGACGGAACACTCAGATCAGGCTTGAGCAGATTAATCTTCGGCTGATCGCTTTCTAACCCAATCTGAAAATCTTCCACCGAAGCAAGTTTCATTGCGCACTTCATGTATCTCTTCACGGTTTCAAGTGCATCAATGACTTCCCCGGGTCTGACGGTTCTGGTCTTTAAGTCACGTAGTATGAACAGCAGATCTTGTGGCTCCAGACATGGAAAATCAGCATCAGAAAAACAGTACTGTTGACCATCTTCTCTTGTAACCATGAAGTCCGTATACTTAACCTTCATGAAGTAGGCAGGTATAATCCTATCAACTGATACAATCCTGAGCTTCGTCTTGGAGTACTTGCGCTGGAACTTTCTGTACACGAACACAAGCTCACGCTGTTTTTCTATGTTTTTCACTGACTGTAGACCATGGAGAACAACTTCATCATACTTTCTGATCCAGTGGGCAAAGATCTTCTTCTGGCTTTCTTCGAGGAAAGGAACTTTTATTCTGACTCTTTCCCACTTGGATGGACGAACTGGAGGAGTACGTACTGGTTCTTTAACTGGTGAAGCTGGAGGAGATCTCTCGGGAAAAACTGTAGAAGAGAAGTCAGGGTGATTAGCCGGATAAGTCAACAATGGAACTACGGCAGAAGACTGATCATCTGGATGCAGGATTTCATCAATTTCTTCTTGCATAACCACCAGAGCTCTTTCAGTATTAGCACATTCTTCTGTCGTGTCCGCCACTTCATACGGATCTAAGATTATTGCCCACTCTTCAGGAACTATCGGAGAAACATCTTCAAATTCCTCAGGCTTTTCAACCGTCGGATAGTCGTATAGTACCAAGTCTGTCACCTGTTCTCGTTCCTGTTCCTGTCTCCGTCCCTCTGTTCTTGTACCGAAACCCGAACCCTGTTCAACCTGACCTGATTCCACCATATGTGTCTCCGGCTCAGTTAGGCGTTGGCGCTTCTCCCTCTCATGGTGATCAGGATCATCCTGATCATCATGTCGGCGCTTGAGCCGTTCTGCCTGGCTTCGGCAGGTGTCCTCCACTGCTGATAGACGTTCAGTCAAAACAGCTACGGTTTGCTGAAGTGACTGAAGCATGGCTTGTTGGATCTGGAAGACTTCAGTAGAGACAAAGGGCTGGGGGGTTGATGGGGTAGGTGTGGATGTTTGAGAACGAAGAAGTGATAACAAATCGGCATCCTGGGTGGGTTCTGTTAGAGATTGGGCCAGTAGTTTTGCAAGTAGAATGGATTTAAGCTCAGGGATAGAAAGATCCGTAGCTGGTAGGGAAGGTGGAATAGGTGTGGGCTCAGGCTCAGTCGCGGGACCTTTGCCTTTGATCATACGTTTGAGGTTGTCCACCTCTTCCCTCATCATAGATTGGACAGCCTTTAGGGCGCCGTCCAGGTATTCCCTTGAGACAGACTCAGAAGGGGTAACTCCTGGGTCACTTAGACTTCCAGTTTGAGCTACGACTGTTGAAGTCGAGCCGCCTACGCTCACAGCTGGCGTAATGATAGCTGTGGTAGGACTTCCACCCAATCCTCGTAAACCTTCCGAAGACGGTAATACTATAGATGTTCCGGCCGGGCCACTTAGGCGACCGGCGATAGCCGAAAATGGAATTTGTGTCCTAGGAATGGCAGGTATAGCAAAAGGCTCTAGACTCCGTGCATGCAAATATGTCGAGAACGGGGGCAGCTGTTCTCTTGTTTCAATATCGGCACCCTCCAAGTGAGAGCCCGATAGCGGATGTGCTAAATCCCCGTGAGAATGTGAAACCACCATCTGTTGAGAGATGGTGGAGTGGCTTGGTGGGGTGTGCAAATGCGCCGCTAGGTCCACGGCGGCTCCTTCAATACCCTGTCCCAACACATGAGACTGGATAGTAGATGTGGCTACCTGGATAGATGTGGCTAGGGGGGATACAACCGTTGATGATTGTCCCGTCACTCGTGTACGCTCATGACGAGTCTTCATTCGTCCTTCCCACACTCTGCTCACTACAACTTTTTTGACTGTTTCTCCCTCCGCTCTCCTTGTCTCTCCAATAGGTGGCTCATTGGGGGGTTGATCACCATCACCATCAGAGTCAGATGACCCTTCTGATGCCGATGCGTCAGAGGCGGTAGCCTCAGATTCGGGTTGGCCCGAAGTTTCCTCCGAGGTGGAATGCTCTGTTGTGTCCTCAGTAGCAGCGACAGAAGAGGACTGAACATGAAGGGTTCAGAATCGGTTGTCTCTTCTGCCGTTTGAGTCTCTATTTGCGTCGGCGAAGATGGTTGTCTAGAAGAACTAGCCTGGCTCGTTCCAACGGCACTGCCCACGTCTGTTCCCCTCACGATTATTTCTCTCGACACACCCTGTCCGGAAGCCCCAGCTATCCGGATGCTCCCGCCTCTCGATCGTGGACGCAGACCCTCACGTCGCTCAGGTCGTGCTCCCTGGGCAGGTCCTGCCGGTCCTGGCTGGACCATAGGAGCTGGAATGTTGTGTGTGTGCCTATAAGCTATCACACTCAGTGCCGTAGGACGAGCATAGTCTAGTAACCCGAGTGGGATTTGTCGGGCGACAACACCTTCTGGATTAGCGCGGGAAGGTATCTTGCATGTCGGATGATGTGGGCATGTCGGGTGCGTAGAACGGCGCTGTATCTCGGGATACAAGTTCATGAAGTTCCGGATGACAATCTGTAAGAACCTCAGGAATGGAATGAAATTCTGTCGTCGAGATGCTTTAGACTGAACTCTCTGAACGAGTTCAAACCAAAGGAAATCGGCAAAATCCATGTGGCGATTGAAGGCCACCGCGTGAAATATGCGAAGAATAGGGGCACTCGTCTGATCAATACCTTTCGTTATTGCCGAAAGGCACCGATTTATGTAAGTGAACATCGTGTACCATATAGTCGAGAGGTACTTGCGGTTGAAGGTCGATGGAATGCGAAGATCTGCGCCGTATCCTAAGGAGATGAGGTCGGTGCACAGTGTAGCATCAGAAACCATCGGGTCGAAGCTATTCCTGCCTGGAACGGATCCGGCGGTCGGTAAACGAAGGAATTGTCGGAAGAGATCACACATGAGAAGCACTGGTGTATGATCTATTCGACCTTCAAGGTGGAATTCGCCATCGGCCTCTAAAGCACGGAGAGAGTGCCAAAATTGCTGTAAGTTTAGGCATGGAACGGTCGCAGTCTCCGTAAGAGCATAAGAGATTGGATGCCCCATAAGTATCTCGATGATGACCTGATATTGAATAGCAGGTTGGGTTACATCAAGATGGTAGTTATTGGCTGTAAGAGGGAGGAACTGATCCTCGGGAATCAGTTCCGCATCGGCGATTGGATCAATCGCTAGTGGTTGGTTTTGTGCCATTGTACCTGTGAAGAAATAGTCGATTAGTATGCAGGTTTGGGAAAATATGATAGTCGTTGGAGTTATACAGTCATGATTTAAACCACAATGGATACTAACTCCAAAATAGTGGAAGAACAAACCCTCATTCGTGAATTAGGGTCAGTCACCAAGGCGCATAGAACTACACCCATTTAAGATAGTGAAAAACCAACACAGAGAACCACCAAATTCACATCATAGGCACACATATGAATATGTATAACTATAAGCTCATTAGAACCATAAACCAGGATTCGACCGGATAAGATCTTAGACCGGATATGGTTTCCACCGGGGGTCTCCTAAGACCGGATGTGGTCTTCGACCGGGGTTACCATTCGATCGGTGAGACCATTCGACCGGAGGAAGACATTTGACCGATACACATTCGACCGGATGTAGTATTCGACCGGTGGTTAAACCACCGGATAAGAGTTCGACCGGTTATGGTCTTCGACCGGATAAGCCATATGACCGGAAGTCATTCGACCGGATTAAGCATTCGACCGGTTGAATCATTCGACCGGAGGTTCTTTCGACCGGGGAGTAACCCTAGATCCGAGGAAACCCCCGGAGAAGACGAACCGTCAACTACTCAAACCCCGGGGACACACAGATGTCGGAGTCGACGCCGATGGACACAAAATCGGCTATAATCAATGGCAAGTCGATCGATAGATGATGGAAACACCCAATAATCGATGAAAAACTACCTGGTCGATCGAAGAAGACGTCGATAAACTCGAGTTCGGTCGAATTGGAGATGAGTTGGTCGAAAGGATAGCGATGCGGTCGAAGGTGAGAGAGAGATATGGAATCGATCGAAGTGGTAAATGAGGGACGTGGTTTCGATCGGGGTATTTAAACCCCCGAATTAGGCTTGGGCTTGGGCCGGGGCCGGGCAAGAGTGGGCCGGGGTAACTTTGGGCCGGGACCAAACAAAGAACAAATCAAACCAAAACAACAAAAAAACTTTAAGAAAAAGAAATATTTTTGTATTTTTAATTTATGAAACAAATGACAAAATATTTTTGTACTTTTCGATAATAAAATAAACCTAAAAAAAATCCTAAGGGAAAAAAAAATTAAGAAACCTATGGAATAAAAAAAACGAAGGAAAAAAATAAAACCTCCCCCTCAAAAATTTGAAATACACACGAGACTTGACTCCCCCTCGAATGATTACCATGAGGAGGTCCAAACACAGAATCCACTTACCTGCTCCCCCTCGAATGGAGGACTCGTGAGACTTACCAACCATCTGACGATAGTGCTCCCCCTGAACACATTATCGGTGTGAAGATCCATCACAAACCATGGACTCCTTTCAGGGAACATCCGTATGAACTGCACAAAACTCACGAAAAACACCACGAAAACAAAAACCAGAACACAAGAGAAACGAGAAACACACGAAATCTACTTTGTTGATACAGAAGTTCGTAACTGACATAGAACTGAACGAGTAAAATGCAATAACCAAGAAGTGTGGATAATAGCAACCAGAGACAAGTCACTGGTGCAGTTGTCACAGTCATTCGTTATTGAAAGAAACTTGTAGAGAGCTGCGAACGGATCAAACTTTCAGATTTAGCATACCTAGCTTGGACACAAGGTAATTAAATTGTTTTTCGTCCAAGGCTTTGGTAAACAGGTCTGCTAACTGATGCTCTGAATTAACAAAATAGAGTTCGATAGTACCTTTTTCGACGTGATCTTTTATAAAATGGTAACGCACATCAATGTGCTTCGTCTTCGTGTGCTGGACGGGATTGCTTGATATGGCTATCGCGCTCTTCGAGTCGCAGTAGGTGGGGATACTTGAGTAGTTAAAACCATAGTCTTTGAGCTGGGTGCGCATCCAGATGACTTGTGAGCAGCAACTGGCGGCTGCTACATACTCCGCCTCGGCGGTGGAGGTGGACACGCAGTTTTGCTTCTTGGAAGCCCAGCTTACAAGACGATCGCCCAAAAACTGAACATGACTGGACGTGCTCTTCTGGTCCAGCATGTTTCCAGCATGGTCAGCGTCCGAGTAGGCTGTCAATTCAAAACCGGTCTCTTTTGGGTACCACAAACCAAGATCAGCAGTACCTTTTAAATATCGAAAAATTCGCTTAACCGCAGCTAAGTGAGACTCTTTAGGTTTTGACTGAAATCTTGCACACAAGAATGTTGAGAACATAATGTCAGGCCGACTAGCCGTCAAGTACATCATAGAGCCAATCATGCCGCTATAAATAGTAGCATTCACTTCCTTACCGTCAGGATCGGAGTGAAGCTTGAGAGTAGTGGACATGGGGGTTTTCATAGGTGAAGATTTTTCCATCTGGTATTTCCGAAGAATATCCGAGATGTAATTAGATTGATTAATGAAAATTCTTGTTTGTAATTGTTTTACTTGAAGACCCAAGAAAAAATTCATTTGCCCCATCATGCTCATTTGAAAATGTTTACTCATTAAGGCAGAAAAGTTCTGACAATACTTGGGGTTTGTGGAGCAAAAGATTATATCATCAACATAAATTTGTACAAGAATGATATCTTTCTTCTCCCTTTTAATGAATAAAGTAGTGTCAATTTTACCTTTAGAGAAGCCAGACTTAACTAAGAAGGATGAGAGTGCATCATACCAGGCTCGTGGCGCTTGCTTAAGACCGTATAGGGCCTTGTCAAGAAAATAGACGTAATTCGGATTTTTAGAACTCACGAAGCCTTCGGGTTGTGAGACATACACTTCCTCCTTGAGAACGCCGTTGAGGAACGCGGATTTCACGTCCATTTGGAAGACGATGAAATTCTTGTGAGCGGCATAGGTGAGGAACATGCGGATCGCTTCAATGCGGGCAACCGGTGTGAACGTCTCATCGTAATCAATTCCTTCTTGCTGGCGATATCCTTTAGCCACTAGACGCGCTTTGTTCCTAACAATGATGCCGTTTTCGTCCTTCTTGTTCTTAAAAATCCATTTTGTCCCTATCACCGTCTTGTTCTTAGGTCGGGGAACTAGGCGCCATACTTTGAGGCTCTCAAATTGGTTGAGTTCCTATTGCATAGCGATTACCCAGTCCGGATCATTCAGCGCTTCACAGACGGTGGAAGGTTCGATACGGATGAGGAACGAGGAAAATAAGTAGTCGTTCGTGGTGGCGGATCGAGTCTGAACTGGTGTGGAGGGATCACCGATGATCTGATGAAGGGGGTGAGCTCGAGTCCACTTGGTGGTGTGTGAATGTGGTTGATATGTCTGGTGAGAATTGTCAGCATCCACATAACCACCGGGGGGTAGGTCTTGAACTGCTTCGAGTGATGACGGCATGTGAGGTGTGAGTTCCTTCGTTGGAGTCGAGATAGAAGCAGAGGTCGACTTATTAGCTGAAGCAGGCGTAGCAGGATCCGGGACTGCCGGATCAGGAACTTCAGGGGCACCGTCAGCAGGGGTCACTTCAAAAGATCCTACTTGTTCCGGTGAAGAAGCAGGTACATTCTCGATCGGAGAAGGATCACTCGAACTTTGTAATTATGGTTCATTTGCAGTTGAGGGGGGAACTCCAGAAGAAGATGGTCCACCATCGACGGAAGGACCAGTGACCTATGTCACTTCTGGTGCTTGAACAACATCCCTGTTGCAAAGTGAAGCATTAGGCTTAGAGTTGAACAAATCATCATAGAAGAATTCAAACAGCAAATCCAAATCAGAAAGATGTGCTCTTGACGTGGACGCTTGATTTAGATCGACTGGAGATTGTGTAGCTTCTGAACGGAATTGTCCAGAACCTAACACACCAGTAAGCGCGGGTTCTGAACTGATATGTTCAGAAGCCATATCAGCGGCCTCGTCAAAAGTCACGTTTACGCTCTCAACAACGGTCTTCGTCCGTTTGTTGTAGACACGATAGGCTTTGGCTTGCTGGGAGTAGCCGATAAACACTCCTTCATCCGCTTTGGGGCTGAATTTTCCAAGATCATCCTTATCATTTAAGACAAAGCAGGTGCATCCGAAAGCATGAAAGTAGTTGATGTTCGGGACGCGCTTGTTGATGATCTCGTACGGTGTCTTGTTGAACCGCTTGTTTATGATAGACCGATTTTGAGTGTAGCAATAGCAACGACTTATGCCCAAAGAAATAGTGGTATCTTGGAGTGAGATAACATCGTGCGTGCTGCTTCAACAAGAGTTCTGTTCCGACGCTCTACCACCCCGTTCTGATGAGGAGTACGAGCAGTTGAGAAAGTATGTGAGATACCCACAGAAGTGAGATAACCGGTGAGCATTTGATTCTTGAACTCAGTGCCGTTGTCCGTCCTGATGGTCTGAACTACTTGGTTGAGACTGACTTGAATGCTCTTCAGAAGTGAGATTATCAACTCGGGAGTTTCGTTCTTTGAACGGAGAAATCGGACCCAAGTGTAATGAGAAAAATCGTCAACCATCACCAGGACATACTTCTTGTGATTAATGCTTTGAACGCGCATCGGTCCACATAAGTCCATGTGGATTAGCTCAAGGGACTGAGAAGTACTAGGAACGGCTTTAGGCTTGTGGGACGCCTTCTTCATCTTGCCCTTTTCGCAGGCAGCACACAGATGATCTTTTGCAAACTTTAGATCTGGCATACCCTTGACATGTCCACTGAGCACCGACTTGTTGATATTCTTGAAGTTCAAGTGCGAGAGACGACGATGCCATAGCCAGCTTTGTTCAGCAGATGCGTTGGACAACAAACAGACATCTTTGTCGGGTTTCAAGGACGAGAGGCCAATTGTATAAAGGTTAGTGCGTTGCGTTCCAGCAAGGATTTCTTTTCCATCTTCAGTCCGAACGCTGCACCTTTTAGCCTTGAAAGTAACCTCGAGATCCTTGTCGCAGAATTGACCGATACTGAAGAGATTGTGACCAAGACCTTCGACATAGGAGACTTTCTTGATCGTGATGTTATCTTTGACAATATCCCCGTAACCCCTGATGGGAGAGTAGTGATCATTCCCGAACCGTACATTCCCACAAAACCTCTCAGTGAAGTTTGTGAGAAGCTCCCTTCTTCCGGTCATGTGCTTGGAGCAGCCTGAATCTAGATACCACACATGACCGTCCTACAAAACAGGTTATTTCTTTTTAGGTACCCATTCGTAAATGGGTCCTTTGGGGTTAGATTTAACACCCGACTTAGAGACCCGTTTAGATTTGGGTCTTTGTCTATCACAGGAAACATCACAATGAGAATGATTATGAGCAATATGATATGAGCCAAACCAATCAGATGCATAACGACTATCAACAAAATCATTTGATCCATAATAAGAGCAACACAGACAATCATGAGACAATTGAAGTAATTGAGGAATTGAATAAAATTTTAAAGGAAGAGTTCCATTACATTCAACTAAAGGTTTAGAAATAAAAACATCATGATTGTTATTGTTCTTTCTAGACTTTAAGACAGGATCAACTAATTCTGATGTTGCCGTGCTCTCTTTTGACTTCTTAGCTACCCAAGCATATTTCACTTCTTTCCGCCGACCACACGTATCTGAAATTCCGTTAAACCCATAGTCAGAGGATTTGAAAATTGAAGATTGTGACCTTTGAGAGCGACCGGTCTTTTTCTTCTTCTTTGAACGCTTTTTAGATTTAGACTTTGAAGATTTTGAAGAATTGTTCACAGAAAGTTTTTGTGGGGAAGATGTGGAACATTCACCCTTATAAAATTTAACCGGAGGCTCACAGGACTCATTTATAAAATCAACATGGCTAGGTAGAGAAGGATTAAAATCAAATTGGCTCAAATCACTATCTAAACACACCTCAGAATTCAAGAATGCGGAAAATTCTAGTTCTTCATCTGAAAGGACCTTATCTCTTGAGGATTTCAGGACAGCGGAAGAGTTTGTTGAGAGCAGATCATATGCGGAAGCATTTTTACAATCAGAACACTGATCCGATTCAAAAACTTGAGGCTCTTTTCCTTTATTTGAAATGATTGGTGACGAGTCACCCATAAAATCTTTGCAGGAAGATGTGTCAGAGGAAGGATAAGAGTTTTCAGACATATGAGATTTCTCACTTTGGAGAATGGAAGGCTGAGCTTGAGGGTCAGCCTTGTGAAGTTGCTCTTTCAGATGATCTGCTGCCATAACAGCCAGTTGTGAGTTTAACTTCTTTATTTCTGTCTGGAAATATTCTTTTTCCTCATCAGACATAGTTTCCTTTTTGTTGGAACTGAGACACTCAATTTGGGATAAAAGAACTTGTTTTTCCTTTTGAAAATTTTTCCCCTCTAGTGCAAACGATTCTTCTAGCTGAACAAGTTTCTTTTCTAAAATCAGAGTTGGAACATAAACTTTGTGAGCTAGAGGTTCCTCCTTAGTTTTAACAGTTTTAGCATCTAGTTCAGCTTGAGAGTAACTGTGAAAATAATCGGATGACAGAGAACGGGGTTTGTCATCATAATAAGTAGTATTCAAAGAATCATAGACAAAAGGAACTGTCCTTTTAGTAAGAACGGAGTTTTCCCTTCTCAACTTATCTTCCAAGTCTTCCTCCTCAGTGGGTATGGCCCATTGTATTTTATATTCTGGAAAGATTTTGTTTAATCCAAAGAATTCAGATGCATATAAAGTAGGAACGTTGGTTAAAGCCTTGTTCAAATAATTAGGGTTATCGTAACCGATACCCGCATTTCCATACTTGGGTTCTTTCGGTGCGATTAGCTTTAGCGTTTGATCAGATTGACCAAATTTATAGAGTTTCTTTTCAAGCTCTTCTAACTGATTAGATAACCTTATGTTCTCATTTTTGTAAGCCACGTTTTGAGTTATCAAATCAATTTTCTCGGTCTCAGACGTACGTAGCTCATCGGTCAGGTCATCTACTTTGGTCTTTAGCTTTTGTGACTCTGTTGAACAACTCTCATTCTCTTCTCTTAAATTAGAAATCATGCACAGGTAGCTAGAAATTTCTAAGCTTTGTTTTTCCATAAATTCAGACTGTTTAGTGACACGGTTTTCTAGAGATGAGAGAAGTTGTTCTTTTTCTTTTAAGAGTAGCTTGTAAGAGTCAAGTTTATGCATTGAAAGTTGCATCTGATCAAGTAAAGCTTCTTGATAAGGGGCACATACCTGGCATGGAGCATTGCGATTTTCATCATCAGTGTCAGACGGTGATGAATGTTTGCCCATGAAACACAAATGAGCTTCAGCATCTTCAGGTTCTTCATCCGACACTTGCAACCAGTAATCGTCTTCAGCCATTAGAGCTTTACCGGCTTCCTTTTCTTTGGCAAGAAGCAGCTTGGCTCGGTAGTAGTCGGCGTTACGCACAACTGGTTTGCGATAATCCTTGGCGAAATGACCTAACCGACCACAGTTGTAGCATTTGATCGGCTCGTCTTTCGGCTTTTCTTCATTTCTCTTGTCAGACTTCTTACCATCTTCAAAGCGTCTCTTACCTTCAGACTTTTCTCGATGATCACGGCGAGTAGAGAATCTTTGCTTGTTTGAGGACTTGTTAAAAAACTTCCTCTTCTGAAGTGCTTGAGTGAGAAACAACATCGTTTCTTTCATCTTGGTAAGTTCTGGATCCGAGTCACTATCGGGATCTTCAGGTTCAGAATCACTCAGCACGGGCTCTTTTCCAGATGATCGGCTGACGGACTTGCCTCTTCTCTCAGATACGAGTGCTAATGGATCAGCTGCTGGCTTTTCCTCTGCTTTCTGATTCCCAATAAGCTCCATCACTTCCTCTTCGTCCTGGAGCAGCATTTCATAGAGTTCGTGAAGGTACAACTTCTCCAGGGTCTGAGTGTGGCGTATATGGGAGACGAACGGTTTCCACTCAGGCTGTAAGTTGTTCATAAACTTTATATTGTTTTCCTTCGTCTTTGTGATCTTATTCTTCTGAAGATCATTCAGAAGCATATTAAACCTCTCGTAGGTTTCCGTCAGCGTTTCACCTTTTCTTGCTTTAAACCCATCATATCTGGTGATACAGTTGGTCACCTTTAGCTGGTTGTTGATGTGGCTTCCCATGGTCCCACATCTTTTTCGATGAATCCTTGAAGCTATCTATACAAGCATAGATGTCATTTGGTAGACTTTGAAGAAGGTACGATTTTGCTAGCTTTTCTGCATCGTACATATCCTTTTCTTCCTTAGTAAAATCACCAAGAGATTTCCGAATCTGGTGGACCCTCAGTCAGGCATTTGTATATTGCTTCATAGGTGGATTTTGCTTCTATGAAGTTCATAAATCGGTCATGCCACTGAGGGTACTCTCCCAGAAAAGAGCACCGGGGGCTTTTGGTCAGAACCGATGACTAAAGCTTCCCTTGAGTTCATCTTTACTTCTTAACTTAAGAGCACTGTAATGATCGTTAGGCAAGCAGGATGATCCAAATATACTAATAAATTGAAGAAACACAGAAACACACGGACACGGTCTAACAGGATATCGGTCAAACGTAAGACCGGAGAATAAACCGTACCGGTCGAAGCAAAGACCGGAATATGCAAGATACCGGTCGAAGGAAAGACCGGAGTAAGCAAGTACCCGGTCGAATGGTAAGACCGGAGTAACAAGTACCCGGTCGAATGGTAAGACCGGAGTAACAAGTACCCGGTCGAATGGTAAGACCGGATTGAGCAAGTACCCGGTCGAAGGTGCAAGACCGGGGAATACAAGTATCCGGTCGAAGGCTCAGGTCGAATGACTATAAAATACGATAAACTGATAAGATCGAATAACTAATAGGGCCGATAAACACTAAGAATTGACCGAAGAACACGATGAATTTCTGGGATTCGACCAAGATCAAACCCAGAAACTTCAATCGACCGAAGAACACGATAAATTCAACAGAAAGCAATTCAATCGATGCGATCAAAAACCACACATAGACTTCGATCCTTCGATCGAAGGTAACACATATAATCAACCACTAATCGACCGGAAACACCTTTTTCAGAAAAAAATAGACCGAAAGCGATAAGATCATACAGATCGATAAACACAGTAAGCGAACCCTTAGACCGATAGCAAACAAAGAAAAAAAACAATTTCCCAGATTCGATCGATAAGAACTTTAATTTTCCAGAAAAAAATAATCGATCGAACACAGAAAAAAAAACTTTAACTTTGCAGAAGTAGATTAAACAAATAATCAGATAATCACAATAAGCATATAAAGCAATTAATATCAATAATCGATTATAGGGTTTCAGACAAACCTTTTTGAGGATCAAACCTTTCTGCCTTTCTGCTCTGATACCAATTGTAGATCCCAGTGCAGTGCAATCACAAGTAAATATGATCAAAGATGAACAGTTTATAGGCCACAACAACTAGTCATATGATTGATAATACTTCAAAGGTTTAGGTTTACAGAGAGAATTTCTGATCAGGGTTTGTAAACCTAATGACTAGAAAACTGAATAATGAAATTATGAACTTCTAACCTTACAAATGAAATAGAAAACAACTTTAAATACTTAGGCACGCAGGCCTGACGGGCTTATGGGCTTTTAGGCCCAACAAGCTTAGAACTTTGAATAATTGACAGTTTATACCCTGAACTTCTATTTAACATACAATTAGCCCTAACATATGTGCTACTAACACTAATAAAGAAAATATATCTCCAGTTTCTTATGATTCTAAGAGATATATTCCTCCATTAGTGTTAGAAAGCAAAATCATTGATCTTGAAGATAAAATGGAAGAAAAAAATATTCAAAGAAAAATTGAATCAGATTATATTCTTTCTTTCATGACGACAAGTCTTGAAGAAAAATTAATTTTTCAAAAACAAGATTTACTTACAAATTCTGTTTCTGGCCTTTCTTCTGATTTTAAAGAAAACAAAAAGAAAGTTCTAAAATCTGAAAACTTTTCTCAAAATTTTTCTGACTCTGAGGCAAGTTCGGGATTATTGTCTGATCAGTTGGGTTTTTTAGGTAATATTGTTTCTTCAGACTCAAATCTTAAATCGAAGATTCTTGATGAATCTTTTACGCTAAATGATGATTATTATAAATCAAAGCGTAAAAGAAGAAGGTCAAAGAAGTCAAAGAAGGAAGTTAAAGTCATTTTTGATAGTTCTAATTCTTGTGATTCAAATATTTCAGATAGGACTTTGAGGACTCCAACAAGGCAGATATGGAGGGTCAAGCGGACATCTGATGAATCTGCGACTGATGAGGATAAATATGTAGATAAAATCTATAAAAGTGATTTATTTTCTACTTGTAATAAAATTTTCAAATATTCAATAAAGTAAATGATTCAAATTGCAAAAGATGTCTCCTATTCTTCCTCTGGTTCAAGTTCAGATGATTATGCTCCGTCCTCTACTAATGATTCTGTTCATTCATCTGATTATTTTTCTCGTGCCTTCTATGTCAAATCTAACAACTTTTCTCCCATAAGAACTACAACTAACAAACATGGACCCAAATACAAGTGGGTACCAAAATCAAAGATTGATTCTAAGTTGCAGGCACCTAATGTCAAGGGGGAGTAAGAGAACAATGGCTTATGAGTAAATCAGCTCAGAACCCGTAATTCAATGGACTTTGACTTCTAAACATATCAGTTTACAATAGTCTTAAATGAAAAATGTTTTTTTTAAAACTCGGCATGTTGAATTTAAAAGTTTAAATCTTTACAAATTTTTATTCTATAAAGTAAAAGTAAAAGTTTTACAGTTTTTCTTTCTTTTGAATAAAATGTGTGTCTAGGATAAATTTTCAAGTTGCTTTGTTTATATTGAAGTTTTATATGTTCAACTTTCAAGTCTTACAAAAGTCGAAAAGTCAGCAACATGTTTGAAACTTTGATACTGCTTTAAAGTTATGTCATTCGGAATATTTATAGTTTACATTGCTTAGAAATCCTAAAAAGTCAGAATTATGGATTGTAATGAAAATATGGGCTAAGCACTTAGATGTAAAACTGAGTGATTGAGATGAAAATTTATATATATAAAATACATAAATCTCTAGGTTTAAAAGTTTGTACCTGTGACCTTTCTGGTTTGGGAAAGTAAGTTCCATGGGATGCTCGTCATCTGGTCCCCTAAGGTCAATTGGTCTGAGAGTGATCGAACCCAAATCCTTTTATAGAATCAGATCAAAAGTCATGTTCTACTGGTATGAATGGGTTTAGGATGTGTCGATATAGCCTTTCTGATCTGGGAGAGTAAGTTCCAAGGGGTGCTTGACACCTAGTCCCCTAAGGCCAACTGGTCTGGGAGCGGCTGACCCAAATCCTACAATAGGATCATATAAAAAGTTACGTTTACGACATGTTCTTTACTTACAAAACTTTCTTGATTAAAAGATGCCAATGTGCAAAAGCTTAAAAGATGCCAAAGAGCACACTCATGTGAAGATTCCAATGTGCACAATGCTAAAAGATGTCAATGAGCACACATCTCATGATACTTGGTGATATGTTTGTGTTGCGATAAACCTATAAATTTGTGAAAATCTTAATTTTTGACGGCTTAGTGTGAGTACATGCAAAGTTCTCTATTATATTTTTAGAATTGCATTTTCTTGAAGCTAATCGAAGTTCGCATGCTAGCACACTGGCTAGATTGATGAAAGTTTTTGAAACTGAACATTTTTTAACTTGATATGCAATGAAACTTGTATCTGTATCCAACAACATACACTTGATTTCAACTGATGGATTAATCTGTGATATTTTACTGAGTAGAATTTAATTTGTTTAGTGTTTAAAATTTTATATATTTAGTTGTTTCAAAATACATATGCAGTATATTTTTCTTTCTACATTGATGTTTCGATCCTTGTGTTCTCATATCTGTTTCAATGGGTCTGTGCATTATTCGAGGGGGAGTGAATAAGAAAAATATACTGAAAAGATCATAACTCATATTTCGAGGGGGAGTATCTGATTTTCTATATGAATGCTAATTTGAATTGTCATATTTAGTGCATTTGTGTAGGGGGAGTCAAATAGCTTAACAGGTGAAAATTTTCAGATTTCAACTCAGATTTGCGCCAACAGTTGGTAGCGCAAAACTCAAATTTGCGCCTCCTTCAGCTAGCACAAAACTAAGTTTGCGCCACCAACATGTAGCGCAAACCTTCCATTTTCTCCTTTATTCTGAATTTGCAGATCTGAAGCTGTCTCGTCTCCAACGTATGCATGACCAAGTTGATCCAGATCATCAAGGTCATAAGGGGGAGAAGTTAAGGAGAAGTTAAAAAGACAAAGAGTTCAAACGTTTATCTGCTGTTCAAGATTCGCTCAAGATTCTATTTTCTCAGCTACTAGTTCTTTTGCTCTTCCAGCTCCGACCACCATAGTTTATTCGAGTACATTTGAAAGAGGTGTGTTGTCTAGAGCACAAGCTGATGAACCGATTGTTCTTTCAAGTTTATTACAAACAGGTCCAGTCTTGTCAAGGCAGCAAAGACAATATAAATTGAAAGATGCTGAGAAGAAATTTTTTTTAGTCAAGAAGCTACACTAAGACGCTTAGCAGGTCTGATTAGAGTTCGAAGTTGGATATATCAGTTTACATTAAAGACCGGAGCGCCAATACTAAGTAAGATTGTTAAGTAAGATTTTATAGTAATCATTGTATTTATAGGCTTGGCCTAATACTGTGTTTAGAGTGCCTTTATATCTGGTTTTAGCCAAGGGTATTTAAGTCCCTTGTGGCTTTGTTCCTTGTAAGAAACTCACGCATATTGAATACATTCTCACATTCTGCGCTTCAAACTCTCTCTCTACTTTCTCTCTCTAGGATTTAGAACGATCTTGGATTATCATTCTTTTACTCTGATCTCACACACTCTTTCTTTTAAACATATGAGCTCGTTTCTAACCAAACTCTCTTTTCATTTTTACCTCATCACACACCCACTCTCCGATTTTGACCCCTCTCCCTTCAATCACTCAAGGATAACTTCTTGGGTAGGAAACATTGGTTATTGTGAATCCATAGAAGTTCTGATAAGCTCACATATTGTGCCCATGAAAATTTGTCCTAAAAATGTGTTGCTCAACAATTTATCTTGACAGATAAGCACATGATATCATTGTCATATAAATGTAAGCTCATCAAAAATATGAATGAGATTTGAGCATTTGAACGTTGAAGATATCTCAAAACAAAGAAATTGAATGAATGAAACGAAATCAAGTTAAGTGTTTTGAGAATCTGACAATGTATCAACTGATCAGATATCATGAAAAATGACTTGGGGTATCAAAGAATTGAAAGGTGTTTATATGAACAAATATAAACATATTAACAATGAAAGCACAAAATATAGAAATGATGTCTGATACTCATACAACAGTAAAATTCAAACGGGAGTATTACCATCAAAAGATTTGTCATTTAGAGACATGGTAATAACAAAGTCAAACAAAAATACTGAACCGATGTGTGTGAATACTTGACAGTATATGAAAAGATAACACACAAGTATGTATCTTTAGAAACACACGGTCAGTTAAACATTAAATCAATGATATGAAAAACATTTAAAATCGCACTTCTAAATTCGTGAAATCATTTACAGAATAAGAAGTGGTTTGAATGTTTAAGAAAATATTTTTCATATCTGAAAGTTGTTCTTCCAAATATGTAGAGACGACGAATTAGAAAGATATACCTTAAGTATAGAATTCTTAACTCCCTCTGAAATAATATTTTATCTCTTACGCTCCCCTTTTGACAGAACATCAGATATTCTCCCCCGAAATATCTATAAAAAATCAAAGCATTAGCAGAGAACAATATGAAGATAACAATTATCAGCAGTTCTCTATTCTCCCCTTGAAAAATATAACAGTGAAAAGTTAATATTTTTATCATTTTAATTTTCTCCCCCTTAAACAAACAAAAGCTACATCCTAATTAAGATGAATCTTTTCAGCTTCAGTAAGAAGAAAACGTGGAAGTACGAGTTCTAAACTTAATTATTCAGAAGCCATTGTCACATATTCTCCGGTGAGAATAACAACTCCCCCTAGAAATAACAATCAATTTATCTTTCAATCTTTCTTCTTCTTCCTCTTCAATCATGATAATTCAGATAAGCTCCCCCTGAAAAATCAGAAAATTTATCAGTAAAAATACAAAACATATAAGCTCCCCTTAACATTTGCCTAATCCTTAATCATTAAACCGAGTTCTAAATTACTAGGATTGAAGTAAATTCAAAAGTCAAACTCCCCTTGAAAAATTGTATTCACAAATTTATTAGAAGTAATAATAAGTACCCCCCTTGAAAATTGATCATCTTTTATGTGTCGGAGTACAATCCTTTGACATTGAAGTCTGATTCCTGAGGTTCTTTACTCAGAAGTCGTACTTGATATTTGAGATACCGGTTCTAAATTGTAGTGTTTAGAAGCCAATCTTCACTGAAGTATGAGTTCTGAACTGTTGTGTTCAAAAGTCTATATTCTTACTCCCTTTAGACTTTAGGCGCCTGCAACACAGATTGAGCTTTTGGTACCTACTGGTATTTGGGTTCTGGTTTGTTAGTTTAAGTTCTATTAGGAGAAACATAATATGAACCATACCAGTAATTCACATAATTTTTACTTACAAAATCATTTGTGCCACAATAAGAATAATTGATTTTCTTTTGTGCTAAACTGATCAGTTGATTGACAGTATAAACAAGATCATGTTTGCCAAAAGATTTACCTTTCAGAGCATTGTTCTTTTTGGGACTTGGTGTATGCGCATATGATTTATGATCCTTCTTCTCATCTGAGGATCCTTTCACTCTCCAAACTAACTTTTCTTTAACATTTCTTTTTCTTGATGTACCTAAACCATCAACATTTCTATCATAGAAAAGGTTAGAAGGACGAATCTGATCTTTGGAATTTACTGACCTTTTCGAAGAAACATGAGTATGGTAAGAACTTGAAGCTAACCACAAGGGTTGTGGTGTGGTGGTAAAGGCTTGGGGAGTTCATAGCGCTCAACCCGGGTTCGAGCCCCACTAGCAGCACTTGTGGCCACTTAGGATAAACTCAGGGCTGCACGCTTTAGCAGCTGGGCCAAAGGCCCTAATTGCCAGGGATTAGTCTGGACCATAGGGCCAGGATACCCTTTCCAAAAAAAAAAAAGAACTTGAAGCTGTCTTGAATGAGCATTCTTATTCAACTAAATCATCTCTAGGCGATTGAACAATTGACTCTGGCGTCTTCTATTCAGTCAATTTCACCTTGAACATGATTTCTTCAAGTTCAGTTATCTTTGCAGATAAACTATTTCTTTCCTTTGAAAGCAGGTCAAACTTCTTATGTAACTCAAACCTCGCATTCTATCCTTCATAGCAGTAGTTGACAACTCAGATAATTTCTTTGTCAAATTCTTTATTTCAGCCTCAAACACTTTCCTTTCCTCTTCAAAATATTTCTCTACAGTCTTTCTCTGATAAGATATTTCTTTAAACACACTTACATTCTTCTGCTCAATTTTCTTTTTCTCTTTCTCAAATTTGTCTCTTTCCATGATGATCACTTTCTCAAAGTTTGTCACTTGTTGAGAAAGTTTGGCACATTTTAGTTCAACAACCTTTTTCTCTTCAAAAGATTTTCTTGAGAAATCAGAAAACTTTTGAGAAAAATTCTTTCTTTGTTTTTCAATATCTTCTCTTTCTTTAACAATATGCTTTTCTAACACTTATATCTTCTTTTGTAGCTTTGCATTTGCAGATTCTAATCCTCTAGCTATCTCCTCAATTTTCTTGACAAAATCTTCATTCTTGAATTTGACAATTTTAGCTTCCAAATCCAAAATCTTCTTCTTCAGCTCAGTAATCGTTTTTTCCAAAAAAAAATTGTTCTCTTCAACCTTCTTCAGTTCTTCTTGCACACCGGAGTTGTCTTTTACTTAATAGGCTTCCTCTTTCAGCACATTTATTTCCACTTCAAGGCAAAACACTTTCTCTTTTAATTTGTCTCTTTCTGCTTTAAAATCTGGGCTTTCATATTTGCTTTTCAGATCTTTTATTTTGGATTGAAGAGCAGGGACTTTAGTTTGCAACTCAACTTTCTCAGCTTTAATCTTTGTATTTTCCCTTGAGCAGTCATTTGCCATCCTGGTATAGATAGATAACTGTCCAGCAAAATGTTTCATATTTGCTTTAGCCTCAGAAATATTCATCTGTCCAAACACAAAACTATAACCTTGAGACATTTTAAGATTAGTAAAATAACTAGCTTGAAATGATCGTGAATCAGAAAATCAACAAAAAATCAATTTAGAACAATTTTCAGAAAAACACTAAAATTTCCTAAGTGTAGAGTCCTCACACCACTGAGTTTCCAAAACTTTTCGGGCACAAAATAACCTACTTTTCGCACAATTAAAGAAATTCGCACACCAAAGAACAAGAACCTCAACTTTTTCGCACGCAACAATATGTGAGAAGTCACAATTCACACGCTGTACGATGCGAAATTCTCACTTTTCGCACAAGAGAGATGTGAATTGTTGACTTGACAGTTTTCAGACTTTGAACTTTTCGCACGAAGAAGATTATGCGAATTCCTGACTTAGCCAAATTCACCCCTCTGAGCTTCATGTATCGATGCGAATTTTGGACTTAGAAATTTTTTTTCTTCTTCACGATGCGAATTCCTCAAATTTCCCACACAGTAAGATGCGAATTTCAGCTTTTCGCTCACTGTGTGTTGCAAAATTTTCCCATAGAATAACAAAATGTCTTCAAGATGCGAAATTTACTCTTTTCGCATGAAGTGAAATGCGAAATCCTTCTTTTCGTATGATGAAGGATGCGAAATTCGACCTTTTTGCACAAAGTCTTATGCGAAATCCAACTTTAATATTCTTCAAACTTCAGTTTCATGCGAGTTCTTCCCAATATCATGCTAATTCTTCAGATCTTGCGAATTCTGACACTTTCGACTTCAAAACCACCGTGATCACTTCAAATTAACCCAAATCTTCGAATTTGATGCTGAAATTTTGTGAATTTATCCATAAGAGTATCGATTACAAATCCTTAACACCAATTTCATCAAAAAACAACAAATTCAACAACCTTGGATCAAAATACAGTGCGAAGATAACAAGAACACAAAAATTAAAAATTCAAGAAATTGACATCTAAATTTAGTGAATTTGTTATTACAATGTAAATGAAAAGTGTTATAAAACCTCAATCGCATACAGTGGTAACAAGAATTTGTCAATTACAATGCAAAATCACTAAAATCAATCTAGAAATGGTCTATGTGCGAGTTCTTCATGTCGAACAAGAAAAATGCTCTCTAATTGATCTGATTAGGCTCTGATACCCATTGAAAGTTCCAGATCCAAACTACTAATCACACTCAATATATGTAGAAATCATCTTTATATTGATTTGAACAATGATTACAATGAATTCCTAGTCACATATCTCACCGAGTGCCACAAGTCTCATGTGGTTCTCTCTCTAAGTTCTATGTGTGTTCTTATGTATTTGTGTCATGCGTGTTTTTAAATCAACAAGGACCAAACTTTTTATATGGTCAACACAAGTGACCTTACAACACAAAGCTAATTACAAGACTTTTACAAACACTTACACTTTACAACTATTTACAACATTGACCCCTCTTTAATCTTGAATACAATACATGACCTAACAAAATGTTCCATCCTTTTTGTCAGAAGGATGTTGGCAAAGAGAGAACTAGCTAAATTATTATAATTCGGCTGGTAGGGATCCTACCAAAAATAAGGCTCATTCGGTAGGTAGAATGCCTGCCTATCAAGGAGAGGTAATTCGGTAGGTAGGATACCTGCCTATCAAAGAGTGGCCATTCGGCAGGTATGTAGCTTAGTAAGGTTGGAAGTTTTTCTTGATCCGCATCTGAAGACTTACTTCTTGCTGACTTTGATTGGTCTTCGACTTCACTGATCTTTTGAAGCACAACTAAGCTATTACAAAGAACCTTAAATAATCTAAGTACAAAGGATGTCTCAAAGGTAGCAAATGTAATTCGGTAGGTCATCCTCAAGATCTTGATGATCCAAAGAGGGAGGTCATCTTCAAATCCTTGATGATCCAATATGATGTCATCTTCAAATCTTTGGTGACCCAACAATCTCCCCCATTTGAGTATGACATCCTATACTTAGAAAATTTGAGTTAATATATGAATAATACGGTTTGACCCTGTTTTACTCTTTTGGGTTCTTTTTCACATAGTCCATTTTTTAGATATATATATATATATATATAAGTTTTTTTTGTAATTATGTACAAAAGAATATATAAATACAATGAATAAAGAATGAGAAAGTAAGTAAATATATACAAAGATACATAAGACAGTAGCCGGAATTGTTTGAACTTGAGTGTCTGGTTGCTCCCTCTCAACTCATACTCCCCCTCAACTAATGTCTGGTGGCTTTGATCATACCGTCCATCACAAAATTAGTTTCAACAAAGTTTAAGCTTGAGTGGTCAGTTACTCCCCCTCAACTAATTCCCGATGTCGGAAAGTAAGAATTCAGAAAGTTTTCTGGATCCTCCGAACCTGCTCCTGGAAAGGCAGATTCGTCCTTGGATCATGTAGAAGCATCGGGACTGAGAATCCCGGGTGATAGGCTATGAGGTGGAGAAGAGGCACCTTGGATTGGGTAGTAGTCCAAGTCATCCTTATCAACCAAGGAAAAGGTTGATGAGGGAATAATAGGGGTCCCCGATTTTACAATTGAATCCGTTTGTGAGGATACAAAGGAGGTGGCACTGGGTAAAGCAGATTTCCTGGGCCTTTTAAAGATAAGTTCAACAACCTTTGATTTTTGAGAATCGGTGACTGGTTGAGATGGTTTGGCCCTAAAAAGTTTCCCGAGCCTCTTTGTAACACTCTGACTTGGTTTAAAAGGGAAACCTGCAGAAAACAGTGCCCCGCGCGAGTTGCCGTGCGGGTTAGGCTATGGAACAAGCCGCGCGGTGTACTGTCCGCGTGAAAAGCAGTGGATGGCGCGAGTTACCACGCAGGTCAACCCGCGCCACAACCCGCGCAGAACGTCTGACGGATTTAATTGGGTTTTCAGACCCCATTTCTCATTTACTCTCCAACCATTTTCTCTCAAAACTCTCTCTTCATTTACTTCTTCCCAAGATCGAACCTAGCTCCTTCCCAACCACCATCTACCACATTTATTGCAAGAATCAAGCTTCATCAACCAAAGATTTCAACCAAGGATCTCAAGCTTGAAGATCATCTTCCCCTTCCATCCATTTCTAGGGTTTCTCCCAAGTTTCTAGGGTTTTGCTATAAAACCTAGATAGTGAGTTTTTCTTTACTAAAATCTTTAAATGAGATACTGTTGGTCCCGGAGGTGCTTAACAAGTTTGTAGAAGGGGGGGGGGGTTGAATACAAACACAATATTTAAAGTTTAATAAATTGTTTATTGATAAATCAAACACAATTTACAAGTCTGTTGCGGAATAAGATTAAGTAGAACTTAATCTAAACAAACTTAAGAAAACACTAAGATGGTTGCACAAGAATATAGAGAATAGGGATTGGAGAAGTATAGAAAACAAGGGTTTCTATAAAATAGAAAGATGAAGGCTAGAGGTGAGCACACCTTCAGATGGAGAGGTAATCTTTCTATTTATACCCTATGCATTAAATGCATGGCAGGGTACTTTACACATGGCGTTCAGTGATTGGCTTAGGGAGTCTGACTTTGGGAGACATGCTTTCAGCCGTATCATGAACAGTGTAGTTGACAGAGTTGTTGTACGAATTGTGGCAGAGACATGTCCGTTCTGATACATCGTACTTGTTGTGCAAGTAAGACAATAGAGACTTGAGGCATAAGCTAAGTGATCATCGATCGCTAAATATCTCTTCCTTCAGAGATATCAAAGAAGTTCAATTATCGCTCAAGCTTTTCCTCAGGTTTCTTCGCGTATGAGTAGAGTCGTCTTTGCTTCACTGATATCCGCATCAGGTCACTAGTAGACTTGTCTTTGTTCAGCAGCTTTGTCTTCGATTCAGCTATGAACATCTGTTGACGCGAGACTTGTCTTCAAGGATTACGTTACTGTTTACAACATAAACCATCAGCGATAACTGAACAGACTCAGTCTGATCACTGATAGTGAAATACTAATACATATAAAATGTTTACAAGAAAGATTATCAGCGATAACTGAACAAACTCAGTATGATCGCTGATGGTGAAACACTAATACATATTAAACGTAATTTTCACTATGTATAGAAGATGGTCGTTATCAAATCACGGAGAGAGTTTGGATCAACAGATACATATCTTGAATGCTTACTTGTATTATTTCATATACATGTACAAATCTGATCACCTGATAAGTTTGACCTAACTGCTACTTATGTGATATTTGGGGGTTTTGGTTTTTGATCCACATGTGGAATCGTTGAGTCGATTTATGTTGTTATTATTGGGAATGATGGCGTTATATCATGGAATTTGTGAAGATCATTGTTGAACATACATGTTTGGGTGTTTTAGACTTAATATGGGATTGAAATCATGAATAGTATGTATATGTATCTTGTTGATGCGAGATATGTATAGAGATGAATGGCATGTATATGTATCTTGTTGAAGCGGGATATGCATAAGATATATAAATATATATATATATATATATATATATATATATATATATATGTATGTTGGATGAACCGTGAGTATGTGCCAGGAGGATGTAGTCTTTGGTGCCACCGGGACGGTATGCACCTAAGGCCTCCGCCACTGGGACGATATGTCGGGCCTTTGGGATGTTGTCATGTGAACAAACATCAAGGTACATTGACTTGAGGTAAAACTCATTGGTGTGATGGATCTCCCCCATTGATTCTAGTATGGCCATGTGGACTGAGTCGTATTAATGCTTTAACATATCTCTTGAATATCATGCCATATTTTTGTACAACTCAATAGGCCCATTTGGCCTAACACTTGTTTGGTTTGATATGTATCTTAGGTTCTAGCGGCGCGACCATCAAGAAAGTCTAGATGACTTAGATGCGAGCTTGGGGACATTTTTGGGACGCCAGTATAGAAGTTTATTTTTGGGATTGGATCACAACTTTTGTTAATCTTGTTCCTAGATAGGATTTAGACTAAAGGGTTGTTTTCCCTCACATTGTTATACATTAAAAACTTGTAATCTTAACAGGCGTTTTTGTCTCCCTTTTTGGGAGGAGCTCATGCTATGGCACATTTTGTTACCATGTTTCCCTTTTATGGAAATTTTTGTTCATCCCAATTTTTGGGGTATTACAAGTTCGTATCAGAGCTCTAGTTTAAGTGAACTAGGTGTCGACTCTAGCATACCTAGACTTAAGCTGGTTGAGCAATTAGTATCACTGTCCATCCGGGTAGAGCATTTTTAGGTGGGGAGAGTACTAGGATTACGGAATTGCGTTGATTGAAATTTATGATAATGACGACGAGAATTCTTATGTAAAATATGTTCACAATCTCACTTTGCCAGTGTTGTTCTGAATTTATGATTACGTAAGCATGTTTGAAATTGTTATTATGATGATTAATCGTTGTAGTAGTACGTATTGAACCGTTTATCTTTTAAAGACTTAACCGGTGTGATCCTTGTCATGCCTGACAGAGCATCATGGTGTGTACTCGAAATATGCTCCAAAATCCGCGGGATGTCCTCATTGAAGACGAGTCTACCGCCGATCAACCTCCTTTGGTAATAGCTGCGGAAGGGCCACCCATGATCAATGTCTTGGGTGGAGGGCCAGAACAAATACCAAGAGTGAATATCGAGACCGGGCAACCGATTATAGAAAAGGTGGCCATGGAAACAAGGATCCAAGGCAACGTGATACAAGCCATGAATTCAGCCATGGCACAACAACAAGAATTCTTCTTGAAGTTGTTAGAGGATCGGGGTGCCAGTAACCGACGAACTCAGGCCATGGCAGAGAATGCGGTAAATGGGTCGGGTGGAGAACCGACTGTCATAGGGACAGAAGAGCATGCTGTCAGGATCGAGAAGAAGAAGGAAGGGGGTTGCTCCTTCAAGACGTTTCTTTGCAGTTGGGCTCCGGAATTCTCCGAGGCGACCGACCCACTAGCATGCGTGAAGTGGATCCGGGATGTTGGGATGGCATTTGAGTCTAGCGAGTGTGCAGACTCTCAGAGAGTCAAGTTTGCGTCCCAACTCCTCCGAGGGGATGCGCTGAGTTGGTGGAATGTTACCAGAAGGGCACTTACACCGGAGGTTTCTAGCCCAAATCACTTGGCCCATATTCAAGAAAAAGATTATAGAGAAATATTGCAATGCGAGGGCCATTGACAAAATAGAAGAAGAATTCCGAAATATGAGTAAGGGCAATTTGTCTATTGCCGATTATGCGAAACAATTCATGGATAAGCTTAGCTTAGTGGAGCACTTGGAAACCGACGAGGAATCAAAGATAAAGGCGTTTGTGAAGGGTTTACCGGCTGACATGAAGACGGATGGGAGGAACGCTCACAAGAGGTAATCAAGGCATCTCAATTGTTAGAGGACAACATGATGCAAGACAAGGAGGAGAAGAAACAACTGGGGGAAAAGAGAAACTGGGAAGGGCCGACCGGGCCCGTGCGACCATCCCCTCACAAGAGTACCTTACAAGAGGTAATTGTGGTCAGAAGGGCCATTCGAGTAAGGATTGCCTCTCTCAGACGGGAGTCTGTTTTGAATGTCGGGAACCAGGACACCTCAAGCGGAATTGCCCAAAATTAACAAAGAATCATCAAGGAGTTTCAAGTGTGGTAATGCCAAAGAAGGAAATCCAACCGAAGGCGCCAAGTTGGGCCTTCCAAATGACGGCGGATGAGGCGAAGGAGACAGCGGATGTGGTATTGGGTACGTTTCTAGTGAACTCTCTACCTACCCGTATTTTGTTTGATTCGGGCGCAAACCGATCCTTTGTGTCCACTTCATTCTGTAAGAACTTCACTACTCCTTCTAGCCTATTGAGTGATACTTTAGTGGTAGAAGTAGCCAACGGGGAACAGTTGCTAGTTCGGGAATGATACTTTGGTTGTACCTTAAGTGTAGATGGAGAGTCTTTTGTAATAGACTTGTTACCAGCGGATATCGTATGATTTGCGTGATTGTCGGGATGGATTGGCTATCCAAAAATTATGCTGGTATATTTTGTTCCAAGAAGTTGATTAGAGTACCTTTGCCGGGGAGAAGAACCGAAAAACCAACATGATCATCTCATCCCTCAAGGCACGAAAGAGCTTATCCAAGGGATGTGCATCGTACCTAGCCTACGTGATCGACGCAAAGTTAGGAAAGAAGAAGGTGGAAGATGTGGACGTGGTGTGCGAATACCGGGATGTCTTTCCGGAGGATCTACCCGGGCTACCACCGGAACGACAAGTGGAGTTCCACATCGACCTCACTCTGGGAGCCGCTCCGATATCTCGTGCTCCTTACCGCCTAGCCCCGAAAGAAATGCAAGAGTGATGACGCAACTTCAAGAACTCCTCGAGAAGGGATTTGTTGATAAAAACTCTCTCAGTGATTTGATAAAGACCCTCTTCTATACTTAGTGAAAATTACGTTTATTATTATGTATTAGTGTTTCACCATCAGCGATCAGACTGAGTCTGTTCAGTTATCACTGATGATCTTTCTTATAAACATTCATATGTATTAGTGTTTCACCATCAGCGATCAGACTGAGTCTGTTCAGTTATCGCTAATGATTTCTGATGTAAACGTAATCCCTAAAGACAAGTTTCGCGTCAACAGATGTTCATAGCTGAATCGCATACGAAGCTGCTGAACAAAGACAAGTCTAATAGTGACCTGATGTGGAGATCAGTGAAGCAAAGACGACTCTACTCATACGCGAAGAAACCTGAGGAAAAACTTCAGCGATAGCTGAACTTCTTTGTATCTCTGAAGGAAGAGATATTCAGCGATCGATGATCACTTAGCTTATGCCTCAAGTCTCTTTTGTCTTTCCATGCACACCCAGTACGATGTGTCAGAACGGACATACCTCTGCCATAATTCGTACAACAACTCTGTCAACTACACTGTTCATGATCGGCCGAAAGCATGTCTCCCAAAGTCAGACTCTCTCTGCCAATCACAGAAAGATACGTGTAAAGTGCCCTGCCATGCATTTAATGCATAGGGTATAAATAGAAAGATTACCTCTCCATCTGGAGAAGGTGCTCACCTCTAGCCTTCATCTTTCTAAAATATAGAAACCCTTGTTTTCTATACTCTCTAATCTCCAATTCTCTACATTCTTGTGCAACCATCTTAGTGTTTTCTTAAGTTTGTTTAGATTGAGTTTTACTTAATCTTATTCCGCAACAGACTTGTAAATTGTGTTTGATTTATCAATAAACAATTTATTAAACTTTAAATTATGTGTTTGTATTCAACCCCCCCCCCCTTCTACAAACTTGTTAAGAACCTTCGGGACAAACAAGTGGTATCAGAGCAGACTGTTTAATCTAATAAACAAGATCTTGCTTTATTCTCTTCCTTGATATTCTATAATGGCACTTAACACAAACACAAACTACTATGATAATGGTTCACTTTCTAAACCTCCTCGATTTAGCAGAAATAACTTTTCTCTCTGGAAGAATCGAATGATGCTATTTCTTGAAGGTGCAGATCCCACTATACCTGAGTACGTAGCAAATGGACCCTATGAACCTGTCCAAATCATAGTTGCCGTTCCAACTACTACCACCACTCCTGCTATCCCTGAACGCTATGTTGTTAAGGAAATGAGACAATGGAGTGATGAAGACAAAAAGAAGGTTGGTATAGATGCAAGGGCAAAAACCATTATCTCTATGGCTCTGCCTGATGAAGTTTTCCATTCCATCATGCATCTTAAAACTTATAAAGAAATGTGGGAAACCATATGTGTTCAATATGAAGGCACCACTGAAATCCAAAAGACTCGAAAGATTAACTTGGTAAGACAGTATGAAAGTTTTATCGCTGGTAAGAATGAATCTCTCTCTGATGTTCATCAGCGGTTTAACTGCTTAATCATTGAACTAAGAACTGTTGGTAGGACCTATTCTAATTCCGAGATCCTAACAAATTTCTTAGAATGTCTTCCTGAATGCGGGGACAGTTATTCAATATGTCTCAAGCTGACAAAATACTTAAATTCTCTTTCTCTCAGCACCTTGTATGGAATATTGCTCAACTATGAGCAATCAAATCTCTTGAAGAAGAATCTTATAAAAGATTCTAAAGACTCCAAAAGCACTCCTGTTGCTTTAGTCTCTTCAGAGATAATTCCATCTCAGCGATCTACTCTCACTATCACTGAGTTAGATTCTGATTCTGAGGATCTATCAGACACTGATCTTTCAGAGTTTGATGAGTCCTTAGCACTCTTGACAAACTCTTTTAAGAGATTTGAAAGAAAGAGCCATTTCCGAAGAAATAAGCCTCTCTCTCTTACTGACAAGCCAAAATCACGCCCTGTTGATAAGGCTACTGCTACTTGCTTTAACTGTGAAAAGATTGGACACTTTGCAAGTGAGTGCAGGTCAAAGAAAGTTTTCAAACCTTCTACCTCGAGAAGATCCAGCGATGAAAAATACCTAAAGCTTAAAGAAAAATATCAAAAGTTAAAAAACTACAAGCGAAAAGGTAAAGGTCTCATCGCTGAAGAACACGATTGGGCTGAATCAGAAGAATCAAGTTCTGATGAAGAAGAAGTTACTAATCTCTGTCTCATGGATGAGATTAAAGAATAAGTGGAAGAACCAACTGAAACTTCTATGAGCTATATATCATCTCAGGTATCTATCTCTACTAATCCCTCTCTACCTGAAGCAGAGAGAAGTCACGCCGTTGATGTGCTGACGATTGATCTTTACAATGCTCTAAACGGCAAAACTCTAGCTAAGAACAAAAACATTGATTTAACTGAACAGCTAGAGAAATGTCATGAAAAGATCAGAGAACTTACTCATTTAGAGGAAAGTTTGAAAGATCAAGTCATTGTTAATGAAATCATCAGCATTGAACGCGAACAAGCCATTGCTGCTCTAAAAGCAGAGAAGGCTACTGTTGAAGGATGGTGCAAATCCTCAACAAAGATCACTGAGATTATAAGTGCTCATATCCCTGCCAGTGATATAACTGGTCTTGGTTTTTGGAAACCACAGGATGAACCTAAAGAAGGCAGTTCCATGCTTAAGTTTGGAACGTTTGTCTCTTCTATCCCTGACACTTCTCAAGCTCAATGTTGTTCATCATCTTCTTCTAATCCCATCCCTGAGAAAATATCTAAAAGCTCTAAGCCTGCAGATAAAGGAACATCCATTCTCCATCCTCAGAAGGCTACCAAGAAAGCAAAGCTGAAAGTTCCTTCTAAACTTTCAGAAAACAATCTTCTAGCTCTATGATAGAAAATTTTGATATTTGTCCCCCAAAGTTGAAGATTGATCTTAAGCCTAAGAGATCGAAAGAAATGAAAGTTCCTCCCAGATGTCATGCTAAAGGCATTCTTGGAGCTGCCCCTGCTCATCCTAAATTCACAAAACCCTATACTCATGGTCCCAAAACCACATTCAAATATAGAAAATGCTATCACTGTGGATTTACTGACCATATTGCTAGAAAATGTCCAACTGCCACTAAAGCTGATAAAACAGCTAAAGTGAAGATGAATGCCTCCAAGGCTGAGAAGGTCACCAAAGCTGAAAAATCGACCAAGGTGAAGAATACCACTAAGGTTAAGAAATTAACCAAGGTGAAGGTTACCACTGAAGCTGAATCTTCATCTGCTGTGAAGATTGATGAACCTTCCATCTCCACTAACCCTAAAGGACCCATTGAAAAGTGGGTACCAAACAAAGCTTAATCTTCCTTATGTTTGCAGGGATCAAATGGCATCTGGTATCTTGATAGTCGATGCTCTCGTCATATGACAGGACAAAAAGACCTGCTAACTGAATACAAGGAAGAGAAAGGTCCCTCTGTGACCTTTGGTGGAAATGGAAAAGGATATACCCGAGGGTTTGGTGTCCTTAGCAATGGGACAACTACCTTCAGAAGAGTCGCTTATGTAGATGGACTGAAGCACAATATTTTGAGCATCAGTCAGCTATGTGACACAGACTATGAAGTTCTCTTTACCAAGAAAGCATGTTCAGTGGTAAATGAGAAAGGAAAACTTGCTCTCAGTGGTTATCGTAAAGAAAATGTCTATGTAATAGATATGGACTCTACTACTACTGGAAACGTGTGTTTTCTTTCTAAAGCCTCTTATGATGTCAACTGGCTTTGGCACTAAATGATCTCTCATCTAAACATCAAAACCCTGAATTATCTCTCATCTAAGGAACTGGTTTTTGGTCTTCCTCAGCACTCATATGCTAAAGAATCTCTCTGCTCAACATGTGAAAAAGGAAAACAGACGAAGGCTAGTTTCAAGTCTAAACAAGTTTCCTCACTGACAAGTCCTCTTCAACTCTTGCATATGGATTTGTTTGGCCCTATCAACATCCAATCAATAGCTGGAAAGAAATATACACTTGTCATTGTAGATGAATACTCTCGCTACACCTGGGTTATCTTTCTTCGCTGCAAGAGTCACACTCCAGAAGAACTGATATCTTTTGTTAAAAAGATGGAAGTGCTGAATAATCTCACTGTTCATTCAATAAGAAGTGATCATGGAACTGAATTCAAAAACAGTTCTCTGAACAATTTCTTTGAGAACAAGGGAATTTCTCACAATTTCTCTTCAGTAAGAACACCTCAGCAAAACGGAGTCGCTGAAAAAAGAAACAGAACGATCATTGAATATGCTAGATCAATGCTCAACGATTCTCACCTCCCTACTCAATTTTGGGCTGAAGCTGTAAACACTACATGTTTTACTCAAAACAGATCATTGAAAGTAAAGCGATTTGGAAAGACAACTTATGAACTTTTTTATGGAAGAAAACCATCTATCAGTTTTCTTCATATCTTTGGTTGTCAATGCTTTATCTTAAACAACAAAGATCTACTTGGAAAGTTCGATCCAAAAGCTGACGATGGAATATTTCTTGGATATTCCTCTATCTCCAAAGCCTACAGAGTTTTCAACAAAAGAAAACAATCTGTGGAAGAAACAATTCATGTCACCTTTGATGAAACTCGCTCAGCGAACTCTAAACCAATCGCTGACAATGAAGAATTAAATGCTTGGATGTTTTCTCACTACAGAGAAACATAACCCTTCTTCTCGAACCATCAGCACGCAGATCCTCCATTTGCTGATAATGATCCAAACATCATACCTCCTAATGCTGAATCCACCTCATGGATTTCAGTTGAACCTCTAAACACACTTCCTCCATCAGATCTATCTTCGTCTGAAAACCTCTCAGAAAACAATTGTCCGTCTGCCACTCAACAATTATTAGATGATGAACCTCAAGCTTCTTCATCAGTGAACATTCCTATTATTGATCGAACCTCTGAAATGAGCGATCATGCTCTTGTTCAGCGATGGACCAGAGATCACCCCATAAATCAAATTCTTGGTGATCCCGATGCAGGTATTAAGACACAACGAAGTTCAGGTAATATCTGCCTCTTTCTCAACTTTATTTCTTTAATAGAGCCAAAGAAGACTGATGATGCCCTCAGAGATCCAAACTGGGTCAGCACTATGCAACAAGAGCTGACTGAGTTCACTCGCAACAAAGTTTGGAATCTCGTTCCTAGACCATCTGATAAAACTATTATAGGCACCAAATGGGTGTTTAGAAACAAGTTAGATGAACATGGAACTGTAACCCGCAACAAGGCTCGACTTGTTGCTCAGGGATACAGACAAGAGGAAGGCATAGACTATGATGAAACCTTTTCCCCTGTGGCTAGGCTCGAAGCAATTCGATTCTTCTTAGATTATGCAGTTTACAAAGACTTCATTTTATATCAAATGGATGTAAAATCAGCGTTCCTAAATGGAAAGCTAAATGAAGAAGTCTATGTAGAACAAGCTCCAGGGTTCTATGACCCTAAGCATCCAAATTATGTTTATAAATTGGATAAGGCTCTCTATGGTCTAAAACAAGCCCCTCGTGCTTGGTATGATACTCTCTCATCCTTTCTTATCTCTGAAAATTTTGAACGTGGTAAAATTGATAATACCTTATTTTTCAGAAAGATAAAATGTCATATTATTCTTGTACAAATATATGTCGATGACATCATATTTGGTTCTACTAACCCATCTCTATGTACTCGCTTCGCTGAAAGAATGAACAAAGAATACAAAATGAGTATGATGGGTGAGCTGACATATTTTCTTGGTCTTCAGATTAAACAATTTGTAAAAGGTACTTTTATCAGCCAAGGTAAGTATGTTAAAGATATGCTGAAGAAGTTTGATCTAACACAAACTTCAGCGATGAAAACTCCTATGGCACCTCCTCTGAGACTAAACAAAGATCCATCTAGAAAAAACCTGTTAATGTCACTGCCTATAGAGGAATGATAGGCTCCCTGTTGTATCTTACAGCGAGCCGACCTGACATCATGTACTCTACCTGTTTATGTGCACGCTATCAATTTGAACCCAAGGAATCCCATCTGATCACTGTAAAGCGAATTTTCAGATATCTGAAAGGAACTCCTAACCTCGGTCTTTGGTATCCCAAAGAATCAGGGTTCGATCTAATTGGATATTCTGATAGTGATTTTTCAGGATGTAAACTCGATAGAAAAAGTACTACAGGTGGATGTCAACTCCTAGGAGGAAAGCTGGTAAGTTGGACAAGCAAAAAGCAAAATTCAGTGTCCACTTCCACAACTGAAGTTGAATATGTAGCCGCTGGGAATTGTTGTGCTCAGGTCTTATGGATGAGAAATCAACTATTAGACTATGACCTTCAGCTATTTAAGATTCCAATGTATTGCGACAGCACTAGTGCTATTGCTATAGCAAATAATCCAGTGCTACATTCAAAGACGAAACACATATAGATCAGATATCATTTTATCAGAGATCATGTGATGAATGGTGATATTGAACTTCACTTTATCCCCACTGACTATCAGCTAGCCGATTTGTTCACCTAACCTCTTGAAGAGACAAGGTTCAACTTTCTCATCAGTGAGCTTGTAATGCTAAATCTTGAAGAGTGACTCTTCATCGTTCATGCATTAAGTCAGTGAATCTAAGTTCCCCTTTATCATTTAATCTCTAAATAAATTTCTGACTCTCAGGTATGTTCTCTCTCTCAATCACTGAATTTTCATTCAGTAAGTTGGTTTTTTTTCAAAAATAAAAACTTTAATCATTTTCTTTCTTCAAATGATTAAAAGCTTTTTGATAAACAAAATCTATCACTGACATTTCTCATCAGTGATTCTTTTGAAAAGACAAATCAATCTCTGAATTTTTTATCAGGGATTCTTTCAAAATGAAAACCTATCTCTGACTTTTCTTCAGAGATAATTTCAAAAAGGACAAATGAAACGTTTTTCTCTCTCCTATGACGTCATTTGAACCGACAATCCACGACATGCCTTTTTCTCTGACACGTTCGCTCGTTGCCCTTCTATCCAATCAACTTCGTACAATGTGTCCATGTCATGATTAACATTTGTTTTCCCGCCTCTCTCTCTCTCTCTACGTATAAAAGGAATGCCTTTTCATTTTTACCTCTTTACGCTTTCTGGAAATCTTTTCAAGCAAGAATTCTCTCTCAAGTCATTTCCAGCAAACATCTCCTTCAAGCATTTGCATCTTCTTCCTTCAAGATCAACAGGTTACTTTGTTCGTCTTTTCTTCGTAAATTTTGTTACAAAATCCTAAATATGTTCCATCATTATGGGTTTTTCACAAGATTTCTTAACCTTTAAAATCATTTTTTATTGATTTAAACCTTTGGTTTTCTTCATGTTCTTTTTTCTTCAAGAATAATGTTTATTCTCAAAATAATTTAAATTTTTCCTATGTTTCTTTCTGAAAACAGAAACTGGTAAAAAAAAATTTGACTCTAAACCTTTCTATCTATCTTTTCTCCTTCTTTCCAAATTCAGAAATGGCACAATCAACTCTCATTGCTTCCAAGACCGTTAAGTTTTCTCTCTCTGAATCTGAAATTCCCAAGAACAATCACCTTGCACGCTTGGACTTCGATGTTGTAAAATACCCACACTTGGTGGAAGCAGCTCAGTTCCTGAAGCAATCGTGTATTGCTTACGCGATCACTGTGGATCCTAAACCATCCAAAACTCTTCTACAACAGTTTTGGTTTACTGCTGACGAAACCACCATCACCAACAAGAAGGGTGAACTGGTCCCCGCTCTCTCCTTCCGCACTGATTTAGGACCGGGAATGATGACTGCATACAGTCTGAGGAAGTCACTCCGATTCCCTGACAAATCCAAGGGTGGATTCAATGCCCTACCCACTAATGCTGAACTCATCCAGTTTCTGGATGATATGGAATACTGCTAGAACAACAAGCCCTCGCTAAACCATCCCCAACAAGCGCCTGACCATCATTAAGAAGGCAAACATGTCTTCTCAACTGAACTACATCTTCTCACACATCATTCAATGTATGAGTGGGAAGAGTGGCTCACTGGATCAAGCGAGAAAAGTTCAGCTCTAAATGTCTTACTCTGTGATCGTTGGCAAGAACTTTGACTACGCTAATGCTATCTTTGACGATCTCAAGTCAAAGATAGAGAAGACGGAGAGGGATCCCAAGATTCCCTATGTACGGTTCATCTGTGCATACATGAAGTTTCTCTACCCTGACACTTACCCCACTACTCAAGATGGTTCCTTCGCGAAAGTGGGTCAGCGATTGTTGGAGGTCAAGTCGGTCGCCAACGAGGTAAGTATCTCAACTATACACACTCGTCTCTCTCTCTACTCTTCTTCTTCTTCTTCTTCAGCGGTCGCGTCGGAGGTTCCTTCTCCAGCTAATCCTGCCGCTAAAACCGCTTCCAAAAGACCATCAACTAGTCTTTCTGGTCCTTCAAAGAAGGCCAAAACGACTAAGGAGACTATCGCCCCTAGCTCAAGACCTGAGGTAGTTTCTCAACAAACTACCTTGGATGGTTTTGTTGGTCTCTCCTCCACATCTTCAGCTGTCACCACAACAACCGTGCAAGTGATCTCGGTCGTTGCCACAACATCAGTGACGCCACCAACCATCTCAGTTCAACAAACAACTGAGGTAACTGCCCAAATCCCAACTTCTTCTATCCCCATTACTCCTCCTCCCATTTCTTTGGTCTCTAACCCTCCATCTCTCTTGCAACAACCTCAAGTTGCATTTATAGGACCTGATGCTCAAACCTTTGAAAGAGATATGCAATTTTTCAATATGTTTAAACCATCCGGTATACCTAAACCCACAAATAAAACTCCCATCTCTCCATATAAGCCTGTTTCTCAAAAGCTAACTTTCCTTTCAGGTCCTAATATGGCAACTGTTGACTCTCATGTCAACAGTTTGGATGTCAAGGTTGATTCTCTCACCACCTCCATCAACGAAACCACCAGCGCTGTCAATAACGCTGGTGAAGAGCTGAAGAAACTGACGGCTGCTTGCTCCTCAAAATCTGAAGCCTCCCAAGTCTCAACTCTTCAGGGAGAGCTTGTCAACGTCAAGGAGGACTTGGTCGTCAATCACCAACAAACTCAAATCCTTCAGGGACGTGTTGGTACTCTCAGTAAGGATGTCCAGGACTTATCTCGCAAGATCGATTCCTGCACATCCATACTACAACAGGTTCTGGATAAACTGAATGCACCAGCTCCGACGCTCCCACCTTCTTTCACGGACGCAAAACGAACCTCTCTGAATGTCGTTGTTGAATTTATTCATCAAGCTACTTCAGATATCCCTGTGATCGAAGGCCTTCTAGATCATTTGGAGGTTGAAGTACATTCGTTGACCACTGCAAAAACTACCTCTCGCACTGATGACCTCTCCCTCAATGATAATGAAAAAGAGGGGGAGATAGATGTTGAAGAAAATGCAGAGGAAGCAGCTGCTGAGGTCCACTCGGAAGAACCTCCCTCTTATGTTGAGGGGGAGACGGTTGCTGACAAACCCCTCCATCTTCTTTGTACGATCAAGTTTTATTAGAAGAAGAAGAGGAGGATGAAGAAGAGGATGAAGATCTTGATCTTCAGGATCAAGATAAATAGCAACATCAAGATGATGATGATGATGATGATGAAGAAGACCAGTCTCTATTGTTTTCTTTAGAAAACACATCATCAGTGATAGCTTCTAAAGAAGTTGTCACAGCAGGGGGGAGAAATGAAACTTCTTCAGGAACCCCTTCCCAAAGCAAACCAAAGGGTGCAACTGCTGAGGGAAGCCTGACAAATGCTTCACTATTTGAGGGGGAGAATCCTTCTCAGGTATGCCTCTCACTTGTCCCCATATCATTTTATAAAATCCCAACCCCTGTTTATTTCTAGCCTTTATCTTTCTTCTTCCCAACAAACACTAACTCTTTTTATCTATTTCTGACCAGACAGTTCTCTCTCTTGCTTAAGGGATAGGAACTTCAAATAATCCCAGCTTCCATAGTTGATGAATCAATAATCCCAATCTCCTTAAATGAGATTGATGAGCAAGAAGAAGAGGAAGAAGCCCTGCACCATCGAAGAAGGCCCTCTAGACCATCTCATTGGTCAGAGGAAGAGCTGAATAGAAGAACAGAGATGATCTCTCATCTAGAGAATCAACGGCTGAAGGTCCCTCTTCAAAATCCTTCTACAGAGTTAGACTTCCTGACTGAAGCTGAAATTGAAGAATCTGTCAGAGCTGAGAAACTGATCGCCGAATGTCAAAGAGATGCTTCCTTAGCTCTCAAGGTTCAGTCTTCTCAAGTAAAATACAAGAAGCTAAAGAAGAATCCAGTGGAAGTTCAGGCTGCTCTACTGAAAGAAATTGAAGAGGAGCGCTCAAAAGAACAAGCGGTCAGTGATAACTCTGTCGAATGGTGTAATCATAAAGTCGACTATCGCTCCGACCCATTAAAGATAACAGTTGTTGTCATCTCTGGAAGAAAGAAGAAGGACCGAATTTCTGTCACTATGGAGATAATCAGATAGGATGGAAGCTCAAAGGCTATGTTTGTTTCAAAGCTTGAAAGTTTTGGCTACATGGAATGGCTAGAGTTCAAAGATGCGTTGAATAAATCCAAATCAACCTACAGAGGCTATGTCAAAGGCATCCTAGAAGCCCTCATCAACAGAGTCACTGCTGTGTTAAAGGTACCATCTGCTCTTCCTTCTAAGCCAAGGCAACTTAAAAAGAAAGCCTGTCTCCTCCTCATCTAAGAATGTCTCTGCTATCAGAAACAACACCTCCATAAAATTCTCAAAAGAAACTTTGTTTGGTCCTCCTCTTGATCTCTCAGTTCTAGACCTATCCCTGCCTCCTGGTGGACCATATATTGTTGGGCAAGTATTTAAAGATCCTTTTGGAATCTTCTTCAAAGATGATGAGGAACAACTCAGATTCCAAAGAGTCTCTGAAATCCCTATCTGTCCTCTTAGTCATCTCAAGGATCTCTTATGTTTATGGTGTGACTTCTCTCCTTTAGCTGAACCGATCAAGACAATCATTAGTCAAGAATCTTCAGATCAAAGGCAAAGAGGAGAATAAATACCTGACTATATGATCAATCCTCCAAAGTCTTCTCTAGATAGCTGATAGATTAGTTTCTTAATTCTTGTAATCTATTAGTTAGACTTACAGTAGTTAGTTCTTCACTTGTACTTTATATTTTCATATCTTGTAATTCCTTCTTTGAATTAATGAAAATTTCAGTGAAGTACTTAACCCTATCAGTACTGTAAATGATCCTTCAAAATAGTAATTGGGACATGTATGTTATGAGTCCTGACTATTCCTCATTTTGAATTATAAAGTAATTTTTCTTCAGTTACTTTGTCATTATCAAATAGGGGGAGATTGTTGATCCCAAACTCTCTCAGTGATTTGATAAAGACCCTCTTCTATACTTAGTGAAAATTACGTTTATTAATATGTATTAGTGTTTCACCATCAGTGATCAGACTGAGTCTGTTCAGTTATCACTGATGATCTTTCTTATAAACATTCATATGTATTAGTGTTTCACCATCAGCGATCAGACTGAGTCTTTTCAGTTATCGCTGATGATTTCTAATGTAAATATAATCTCTGAAAACAAGTTTCGCGTCAACAGATGTTCATAGCTGAATCGAAGATGAAGCTGCTGAACAAAGACAAGTCTACTAGTGACCTAATGCGGAGATCAGTGAAGCAAAGACGACTCTACTCATACGCGAAGAAACCTAAGGAAAAGCTTCAGCGATAGCTGAACTTCTTTGTATCTCTGAAAGAAGAGATATTCAGCTATCGATGATCACTTAGCTTATGCCTCAAGTCTCTTTTTTCTTTCCCTACACACCTAGTACGATGTTTCAGAACGGACATACCTCTGCCATAATTCGTACAACAACTCTGTCAACTACACTGTTCATGATGCGGCCGAAAGCATGTCTCCCAAAGTCAGACTCTCTCTGCCAATCAAAGAAAGACACGTGTAAAGTGCCCTGCCATGCATTTAATGCATAGGGTATAAATAGAAAGATTACCTCTCCATCTGGGGAAGGTGCTCACCTTTAGCCTTCATCTTTCTAAAATATAGAAACCCTTGTTTTCTATACTCTCTAATCTCCAATTCTCTACATTCTTGTGCAACCATCTTAGTGTTTTCTTAAGTTTGTTTAGATTGAGTTTTACTTAATCTTATTCCGCAATAGACATGTAAATTGTGTTTGATTTATCAATAAACAATTTATTAAACTTTAAATTATGTGTTTGTATTCACCCCCCCCCCCCGTTCTACAAACTTGTTAAGCACCTTCGGGACCAACAGGATTTATACGACCGAGCTCGTCGCCTTGGGAGCCCCGGTCCTATTTGTGAAGAAGGACGGGTCAATGCGAATGTGCATCGACTACCGGAACTCAACAAGGTCACCGTGATGAATAAGTATCCGCTTCCCCGGATCGACGACCTCTTTGATCAACTCCAGGGAGCGGGATTCTTCTCCAGATAGATTTGTGATCTGGTTACCATCAAGTGCGAGTGAAGGAGAGCGACATATCGGAGACAACGTTTCAGACGAGATATGGCAACTACGAGTTCCTAGTCATGCCATTCGGATTAACTAATGCTCCGGCAGTCTTCATGGACTTGATGAACCGCGTATGCCGACCTCTATTAGACAGATCGGTCATAGTCTTCATCGACGATATTCTGATTTACTCGCGGGATGAGGCGGAGCATCAACGACATTTACGGGAGGTTTTGGAGATTCTCCGAAAGGAAAGGTTGTTCACGAAATTTTCGATGTGTGCATTTTGGCTCCAAGAAGTCCAATTCTTGGGCCACGTGTTGTCAAATGATGGAGTAAAAGTAGATCCAGCAAAGATCAAGGCAATGATGAATTGGGAACCACCGACGAGCCCAACGGAGATAAGAAGTTTCTTGGGTTTGGCCGACTACTACCGACGATTCATACAAGACTTCTCGAAGATCGCCTCTCCACTCACCTCGTTGACAAGGAAGAACGTTAAGTTCTTGTGGACCGAAACTCAAGAGAGGGCCTTTCAGACTCTTCAAAGAAAATTATGTGAAGCACCGATCTTATGCTTAACCGAAGGTTCCAAAGATTTCGTGGTTTATAGCGACGCCTCTAAATTAGGTCTTGGGTGTGTGCTGATGCAAAGAGGGAAGGTGATCGCATACATTTTGCGACAAATCAAGGATCACGAGAAGAATTACCCTACGCACGACTTGGAGCTAGCAGCGGTGGTATTTGCCTTGAAGCTTTGGCGACATTACTTTTATGAGACGAAGTGTAACCTATTCACCAACCATAAAAACTTGAAGTACATCTTTGACCAAAAGGACCTCAACATGCGGCAACGGAGGTGGTTAGTCATTTGACCTTTTTCCCTTTTCGAGCAAGGTTTCATTTCTCTCCTTCTCTCTCTTGTATTTGGCCTTGTATTTTTCAGCACACTCAGAATTGGTTGAGAGAGAGGATTTTCCAGATCTTCGGGATGGAGATCGCCTGAAGATTTCAGGTTTGCTCCTTTCTGATTTTGAAGTAAATTGGGAGGATGATGAGAAACTTTTGGATCTTCCTGAACGTTTAGTCCTACACTCAGAAGTAAAATGGTCTTTCTTCCCACAATTGTAGCATTCTTCAGTTGTTTTATTGAAGGGAGAGAATTTTGAGATAGAAGAAGATTTTCGGCCAAACTTAGATTTTCCAGAAGAAAAATGAGGGTCACTGGAATTTTCCTCACCTTCATCATCAACATCACTTATATATGTTTTCGATTGGTGATTTGATTCTTCCAGACTTTCATGATCAAAATCAGAGGGATAATTTATTGTAGGAATACACACAGATTTCTTGGAAGAGTCACTAATAAGAGCTACAGATGAGCTTCTTATCTCTTTTATGACAATCTTTCTTTGGATCATAGTGTGTTCATAGTTAAATAGAGATCCATAGAGAACAGTAAGAGGCATTTGATCAAGATCCTTGGTTGTCTTGATGCAAGTACATATGTTTCCCAAGAGTTTGGAAGACCATCCATAAACTTGCATAAAACTTCCTCATTGTCATACATTCTTCCCAAGAGCTTAAGGTCGTTGAGAAGGCTGTTAAAACGGTTGTAGTAGTCAGAAAGAGATTCTCCTTTTTCATGAGAAAGAAGCTCATACTTTCTGACAAGAGCAATCTTTTTGCTCTTTTTAACCTCATATGTTCCCTCATAAAGAATGCATAAGGTAGACCACATTTCCTTGGTAGTAGAAAGATTTACCAAGGAGTGATACACCTCATCAGGGAGGGATAGAGCAATGATGGATCTGACTCTAGTGTTAAGAGAAATAAGACGGTTGTCATCATCATTATATTTCCTGGGATTTTTTAGGATGTACCTCTCAGTAGCAGAAATTTGTTCATCCGAAGAATCATCAGAATCACCATAAACAACATCTTTATCTTTTGAGTCAAGCCGAGATTTTTGGGTCTCAAAGAGAGCCCATACTCTAGGAACAATAGGTCCCTCACGAAGAACAATGATAAATCTACTATCAACTCTTTCCAAGAAGAGTATCATACGAATTTTCCACAGAGCAAACTTATTAGGATTAAACTTTGGTGGTTTGGCTATAGAGCCATTGTCATATGAAGTAGCAGATGAGTTGTGAGAAGAAGAAACAACTTTTGATGAAGATGGTGATGCCATTTCAGATCAAGTTTATTAGATTAAACTGACCCGCTCTGATACCATATGTTGGTCCCAAAATATAAAGGCTGAAGTAAACAAGTATTGTAGAGGGGGAGGGGGGTTGAATACAATACTAAAAAATTTCACTTAATTTTATTTCTTTATTGATATAAATATCAAGAATTACAAATAGAAAACCTTTTAGATTGTTGTGGAGAAGAACAAATAAAACTATCCTAACAATCTTTCACAAAGTAAAAAAAAAACTTTAAACACAACTTGAATAAACAAAGATTAAAAGCTATGAAGTTTATAGAGTGAACAAGGTTGCCAACTTTCTTGAGTGCACTGAGATCTCTTTCAAAAGTGTGGCTTTCATGGAGAAGTTCTTCACCTTTAATTACCACCTTGTGCATTAAATGCCGAGGACACTTGTCATCTTCATATTGGATACCAGAGATTTTTTTACACAAGGAATAAAGAGTTTGATGTGACCTATCAAGACGCAAAGTAGACCTTTGTACCATGATAAGACAACACCTTAATAAAATATATCTGGCAAGTATCCTTTTTCTGATCTTTTGGAGAAGGTGTCCATCATTTCAGAACTTGGGTGAAAATATTCTGTGCAGTAGAATGTTCCATCCTTTTTGTCAGAAGGATGTTGGCAAAGAGGGAACTACCTAAATTATGATAATTCGGCGGGTAGGGATCCTACCGAAAATAAGGCTCATTCGGTAGGTAGAATGCCTGCCTATCAAAGAGAGGCAATTCGGTAGGTAGGATACCTACCTATCAAAGAGAGGCAATTCGGTATGATACCTGCCTATCAAAGAGAGGCAATTCGGTAGGTAGGATACCTGCCTATCAAAGAGAGGAAATTCAACAGGTAGGATACCTGCCTATCAAAGAGAGGCAATTCAGCAGGTATGTAGCTTAGTAAGGTTGGAAGTTTATCTAGATCCGCATCTCAAGACTTACTTCTTGCTGACTTCGGTTGGTCTTCGACTTCACCGATCTTTTGAAGCACGACTAAGCTATTACAAATATCCTTAAATAATCTAAGTACAATGGTTGTCTCGAAGGTAGCAAATGTAATTCGGTAGGTCATCCTCAAGATCTTGATGATCCAAAGAAGGAGGTCATCTTCAAATCCTTGATGACCCAATATAATGTCATCTTCAAATCTTTGGTGACCCAACAATAACTAGTTGAGACATTGGGTCCTCGCAGGCAACTTGGTACAGTTATCTGGGACCGTATACTAGCCATGGACCATAAATGTAATCATAGTAAATGAGTATGACTGGGATCCTCGGGTTCCCTCCCCCACATCTATGTACGAGTTGGTGTTGTTTGTGGCCATGGGTCCCAGTATTAAGCTCACAAATCGGAAAGTGACTTACTCTTATGTTCCGCCACGATCTTTGAAAATCGGGTCTCCCCCGTCATCGTAAGATTTTTTTTGAACCGTAGGGTCCTTATGTGGTTTTTTGGCAAACTTTACCTTCATAAGTTATTGGAAAAACTATTTATTTATATTTCATTCATTTTCAAGTTATGCATATAAATGTTTGTTCTCACTAGGCGTAAAGTCTAACACTTTTTCTTAAATGACATGTATATCAGATTTCGTTAGTGGCGGGGTTCCAAGAATTGAGGGACGAGTGTTGGACCGATAGCGGCAACTTTTGGAAAATAGTCTCTTGGAGAATTGGCGTACAAAAAAGTGATAGATACTTTTAGGATATTGAGTTGACAACCGTTATAATCTAGATATAATTTGTTTAGATTAGTATGTTGTCGACTTTAATTTCCCCATTCACAGAATTTGTAAACGTTATTTCTATTTCCTCTTTTGGATGATTTTCCTTTATTTAAGATGTCTCATTTCGCAATTATTCAAGTTTAAATTTACCACTTTATCAAATAGATCTATCTTTGTCTTGAGATAATTTTCTACTGCTCTTGGAGTTGTTTTAGCAGGAGAAATCATCACTGATAGATCTATTAGATTTGAGATAATTTTATGCTGCTCTTGGAGGTGAGATAGTTTTCTGCTGCTCTTGGAGTTGTTTTAGCCGGAGATATCCTCTTTTGAAACTGGCTTCCATTCCTTGTAAGATTATCTAGATGCCAAGTGCTTTTCTATAATGGATATCATTTTCACAAAATTTTTGAAAATTTTCTTTTTTATTAGTTATCGAAATAGAGAAAGCATAAGATTTTGCTAATTGAAGAAAATCAAAAGCCGAATATCTTTTATCTTCATAAAAATCTTGTCCTAAGGATAAAAATTTTAGAACCAGTGTATCTTTTGGAATTATTGTTGGGTTATGATAACAATCTTTAACCCCTAACATTATCCAATGAGGTAATTCATAAATCTTAGTAAAATCAGGATAAGTGAGATATATCGAGTTTATGGCACCAAAGTCGTACCAATGTCTAATCTCACGAGGAGATGATCCTTGCAAGCAATTATTTCTGGGATAAATCCCACAAAAATCTACATATCTCAAATATGTTCATGAGAGATTATATAAGTCTTTCATCATCGAGGTTTGACTTTCAACATAAGTTTGTTGAACAGGGATATCTATTATCATCTTTTCTTTAAACATCGTTTTTTATATAAAAATCATTTTCTCTAAATGAGGTCTGAAGGATAAGGAGTCCTCCGTTATCTTTTGACTCTCTTCTTCAAGAGATTGATCTGTCATTCGTTCTTCAGATGAACAAGGTATATCCATTTTTTAACAAACATTTTATTTTAAGATCGACTATCAACTTCATAATTTTTTATTCCAACTTTCATTATCTGGCTTGCTCCTACCATTAGATCTCGAACTTGTAAGGAGTTTCCTGGAAGGTTGACAATATCAATTATGTTTGAGACAGTTTGTTTAATTGTTTCCATCTCGTGATCCATAAATGAAAGGAGCTTATTGACCTCTTCAGCCACTTTCCCATATCTGGTTAAGAAATCTGCTAAGACATTTTTATCAGATTTTATAATTTATATATCACAGTTATATTCAGATAAAAGGGTTTGCCATCTAATTAGCCTTTTATACTTGGGTTTAGAGAGTAAATTATTTTTAATAAATGCTTTTACCTGAGTATTATCAATTCTTAGTAACAAGTTTTTAGGAAATAAAAAGTAATAAAACTTTTAACAACTTTTTAGTATCTGTAAATGTATCTGAACAATATCTGCATGCACTTTCTCTGTTTTTTCTTGTTTTGAATTATAATCTATTTTGTTAAAACTCCACTCCAATAGTTTTCAGAAGCATCTGTTTCAAGGATTAGATTATCATTTTCTTTTGGTAAATGCAATTTGGGTAATAGTTTACAATAATCTTTTATCTTTCTTACTTGATTCTGTAGACTTTTATCAAAACTAAAAGTTCTATTTTTCTTAAGTAAATCTTGAAAAAGTTTTCTTAATACAACCAAGTTTTTAATAAAATCAGAAGCATAATTAAGTATTCTTAAAAAACTTTGTACCTTTTTTTATCTATTAGTTTATCAGCAAATGAATTAATATTTTCTAAGATGTGGCTTTGAAGTTCTATTTCTTTGCCATTAAATTTCATTCCTAAAAACTCTATTTGTTCTTGTATTAACTTGGTTTTCTTTTTAGACAAGGCTAATCCATTTTTTATACATAACCTTCACTAGTACAAAAATGGTCATAAGTGACGGTTAAAAACCGTCACCTTAGATATATGGTAACGGTTTTCGTGAGCATAAAAACCGTCACGTAATCTGCCGTCACTTTTGATACACTTTTGGTTACGTTTAAAAAACGTTACCAAATCACATCAAAAACCGTTACCATAATGTAAAACCGTCACCTTAGGTGTCAACAAAAAACCAATTTTTTTCCTAAAACCGTCACTGTAGCATTACAAAGGGAGACATTTATTTTTCAAAATCGTCACCGTAGCAGTACATACAGTGATGTGTACTTGTCAAAACCGTCACCATAGCATGACATAAATGACGTTTATTTTTCAAAACTGTCACCACAACATTACATACGATGATGTTTATTTTTCAAAATCGTCACCATAACATTACATATGGTGACATTTGTTTTTAAAAATTGTCACCGTAACATGAGATATAGTGACGTTTATCTTCCACAACCGTCATCGTAACATGACATACGGTGACGTTTATTTTTCAAAATTGTCACTATAGCATAACATAAGGTGACATTTTTCTATTTCAAGATTGTCACAATAGCATGACAACGGTGACGTTTATTATTCAACATTATCACTGTAACATGACATATGGTGACGTTTATTTTTCAAAAGCGTCACTGTGAAATGACATATAGTGACTCTTATCTTTCAAAATCGTCATCTTAGCATGACGTACGATGACGTTTGTTTCTCAAGACCATCACTATAGCATGACATATGATGACGTTTCTATTTAAAATCGTCGTTGTGACATGGTGTACATTGACGTTTATTTTTAAAAATTTGTCACCATTGCATCATATAATGTGACATTTATTTTTCATAAACATCACCGTAGCATTACATATGATGATATTTATTTTTCAAAATTGTCACCATTGCATCATATAATGTGACATTTATTTTTCATAAACATCACTGTAGCATTACATATGATGACGTTTATTTTTCAAAATTGTCACCATTACATGATATATGATGACGTTTATTTTTCAAAACCATCACAGTTACATGACATACGGTGACATTTGTTTTTCAAGACCATAACCAAAACATGACATGCGGTAACGTTTGTTTGTCCAAACCGTAACCGAATATGTTATACGATGACGTTTATTTTTTAAAATCATCACTATAACATGACATACAGTAACACTCACTTTTTAAAACCATCACTATAGCATAACATATGGTGACGATTATTTTTCAGAACCATATTGCAGTGACATTTATTTTCAAAAACCGTCACCATAACATAACATACGATGACGTTAGATTATCAAAACCACTGTCATAAACTACCTTTTGATGACGTTTTTTTTTTATCATTTTTTGGTAATATAAAATAAATACAAAAAACTCAAAATATGAATCAAATGATTAACATTATATATAATAACATTAAAGTAGTATTATACATTGTATGAATTATGTACAAAAATAACAATAACAAAAGTACTTAATATTTGAATCATTTTTTCTTATTTAAGATATACTCCTTGTTTGCTTTGACCTCTTCATCATCTGGTTAATAGTTGTATAGTTGTTTTGCTTCGTATGCTTTTGCTTCTCACCATTATGATTAGAAGTTATCGATGCCTGCAAAAAGATAAGTCTTAATAAATAGGTAACCAACAACCAATGAAAAGAATACATCACGAAAGAGTGATGGAGTTTTAACATACGATTGAATAATAAAACAAGTTCAAACGTATAAACACTAAAGCCAAAGCTCTAGAAAAGAACGATGACTTGTGCGTAACAAAAAGCCTACCGTTTCAAAAAATATAACCTTTTCACACGATTTTTTTCTTGGAACCGTGTAAAAAGGTAGACTTTTTACACCTACCGTTTTACAAGTTTTTTGCACTGTGTAAAGATGAGCAAATTTTTAAAAAGATATATAAGTTCACCTATTTAAACCTATTTTCCAACTAGACATTATCCAATTGAAAAATATCATACTATCCGGTTGAAAATACTTCTACTTAGCAAACAAGAACGAGATAGCTTGCAAACCAACTAACTTATCTCAAATGGGAGAAAAAAAGGTCAACATAAATTAATCTTACCTCTCAATCGCCATTGCAATCCATTCCACAATCATCCACAATGTTTTCATCTATCAACTCCTCTGTTTTGCATTCTTTTCATAGTTTCCATCCTTGCAATATTTATAAACCCTTATTAAATAATTACTTCAAAGACCATTAAGGATAGAAATGCTTTACTTATCTCCAAAACCTTTGTAATGATTTGTTGAGATTATTTAACGGTATCTTGTTATCAAGCAAAAAGAGCAGCAATATAATTTGTATCTCCACTATTAGATTTTTGGTCCGCCAAATATCTCATGTCGATTAAACTACTATCATATATGACTCTGACATGCTACCTAGGTAGTAAATATTCTTAAAGATGAGAGTTCAACTTACATGATTTAATCCGCATTGTGTCATTATACCAAGATCATAATTCAAGATTTTTACATACCAAATGAGTCTTCTTGAACTTATTAGTTTGATGAACCTGGTTGCTCCAAAAGTGGTTTGCAGTATCTGCAAAAAAATAAAATCCCTAACAAATAGAAGAACAACTATTCAATATAAGAAAACACTAAAGACCGGGGGAGTTTTAACATATGATTAAAGAAAAGATTAGTTAGAACAAGTTTAGACTAATAAATATTAAACCTAAAATCTTAAGGAAACGATGATTTGTGTGTAACAAGAAGCTAGTAAACAAAAACCATGGATCCTCTTAAAATGATCTGAATATGTTAACAAAACTAGTATGGAGCTCGCCATATCTCTATTGCAACTTGCAAGGAAATCCTCATGTGAAGAATGAAGGGACGATATCTACAGCTTTGTTGATGAAAAGACACCTAATAAATTAGGCGGAAGTAAGTTCTACTACGACCAGAACAACATTGTGTGTGGATACCATAGGCAAGAACTTTCAATAACAACTGACTATTGATTAGCTTTCTTGAAATCGATCATCATTTCTAGAGATACGTGTTGGAAAAATAGTTCCCGATAACAAGCACGTGTTACCAAAAGGGTGTTAGCCTAGTGGTAAGGCATGTGGACTAGCTAGTAGCGGTCTCATGTTCGAACCCTGGGGGACGCATCCTGGAGGTACGGGGGCTTCGACCCCGGGCTGCATGCTTTAGCAGTCGGGCTTCGGCCCATATTGCCAGGGATTAGTCTGGGCCCAATGTGGTCTGGGATACCCTCTCAAAAAAAAAAAAACAAGCACGTGTTCTTAAGTATCATAAGACCATCAGTTTTACAAGAAAAACTAGTAGAACATAAGAAATCTTGAAAGCTAAATACGATGAGCTTTGGAAGTCAAATTCCAGCATTGCCTATTTACTTTTCCAAACTTGGATAGTGAATCTTTTTTGTTAACCAAACAATTTTTATTCTATTTCTACGGTCAAGGTTGCAAAACAATGTTATAAAATTTATTTGAACATTAGACCTATAATAAACATCATGTACAGAAGGAACTAAAACAAAATGGTTAACACTGAACAAAGCAGAAAGGTTTGTTTATTGCTACAAAAAGAACATAACTTACAACATAATAGTCATTAATACAAAAAATGTAAAATATTATTTCATGGCGTATGGTGGAATTGGTGACTGAGTCTCAGAAAGAAACTTAAAATAAAAATCAAGTTCTAACAACTTTTGATCATCGTTAATTTCACGTTTCTTCTGGCAGCCAGTTGTTTGATTCGCAACATTTGTGGTAACATCCCGGCATTCCATAAAGTTAATAAAACTGATCAGTTTTATAAACAATTTAAGCAAAAAACGAAGAGAGAAGAATAAAACAAGCATGGCAATGGCAGAAAGGCATAGATTTTGTCTAGAGGAAACTGCCGATTTTGACTAACGAGTTCATACTAATTAAAAAGCAAAACAGTATCATTCTTGTATTACCTGTATATATACACTGCCAAACCAAATTAAAAACCCATTAAAAATTCACTTAAGAACACTCAAAAGAAGGGAACACGGGTTGTATTTTGTTTGGTCCAGTGTTGTATGTAAGTTTGTCAAACACCAAATATGCAATGCAAATAACTATTCCTTTCTTTGCTTGTGTGCTTCCTTCGCGATTATTTAAAAAAATGGAAAATTGATGAAAAACAAGAAAAGAGAAAAAGGGGAAAAAACATAAACATAATTCATGTACACATAATCATTCTCCCATGGTGATGACTACTCTCATACCAAGGTAATTACATTCAATTCAACTAGCTAAGCCATGGTGGGAAACTTATAAATAGCCCAAAAGCAAAGACTTCGGTGTTTGACACAAAGCCCTCTTTTGATATCGTTTTAGAAGATTTTATAAGTTTATCATGAGCAGTTGAACTGTCAAATAGGTAGGGCATGTAACTGAAAGCAACCATATCATATAACTAACGAGCAAAAATAACAAACATGTCATCAAAAGTTCACCCTGCGATATACACAAAGTTAAGTTAAAATGGGAAGCATGCCAAAAAAATCACTACATACGTTAACACATTGAATGCTTTTAAACATTCAACCATATATCTTGATGGATAATATTTTACCTATCCCAAATATTTGTCATTGTAACCTACGCCTTATGCCCTAGATTAGTATCCACATCCTTCCCTGCACATCCTGTACCAAAATAACAGAAACCATGGTCCTAAATAATCGCATTATCCCTCCTTGTTCAATGTACTTACAGCTGCAAACACCACCACCGCCATTCTTTCAACATGTGATTTTTGCAATCATGTACATTGATACGTATTTTAGTTGAGGGTTGGGTTCCCGTGAGAAGTTGAGTTAACGGTGAGAAGCGTGAGAAGTGGTTATCAATCGTCGGATGAAATGGACGCACATTAGGATGAGATACACCGAGATGTACCAGATCAATTCATTCTAAGCCACAATTCATGAGAGAGTTTGAGATTAAAATAGATCAACGGTTGAGATCCACTTATCTCGCTTGTCATCATTAACTTAACTTCTTCTTTTAATTAACACATTCGTTATTAATTAATTATTACGATGGGAGTACAAACTGTCCAAATTGGGGATCACACATTCCTCGAATGATAGGGTTATGGATCATTATCACAATGCTTTATGGATCATTATAAAGTTTGATACACAATCAAATTGGGGCTTATTACGTACCAGATTTTTCGCATATGGTCAGTTTTATCTAAACTTTTTGGTTTTGCGCGGGATCTTTCCTGCTTGGAGTGTTTTGGGTGGGACGATTCCCTGCGTGGAGTGTTTTGTTCAACCCTAATTAGCTCTAAGTGTAGTCTCCATCCTATATTCTCCGTTTTCATTATTTGTTCAATCGTAATTTTATCACATGTTCTATAATGTTTATGTTATGGATGAACCAGAGCATTCAAATACGTATGCTTCAAAAATTGAGGCCGAAGATTTTAAGGGTGAAGAAAACAATGGAGATTTGGAGAAAGAAGAGTGGTAGCAGTTATGCTGAACAATTGGTAATGTGCACTGTTTTTCTTCTTCGTTTGTTTTTTTAAACTTTTTTCTAGCGTTTGCCTGCTGATTTTTGCTGTTAACTGTGTAGTTTATACATTGTGAAATCAATGCATATGATTTCCAGTTTTCTACTACTTCTAGATAGCCTTCATTGATACCTAAATATAAATAAATCATAAGTACTTTGATACATAAATACCCAAATAGTTCTTAGTAAGGCTTCGATGTTTTCTTTTTTCTATTTATGTATATATGAATGGAATCTTCGTGCCTTAAATCGCCTATCAATAAAGGTTTTCACTTATCAGCAATCTTGAAGAAAAACAAAGAAACCTAAAGTGCGTGTTTCATTTCTTGTTTTGTCCTTATTAAAGTGATTGGTGATAATGAACTCTTCTTAACCTTTTCAACAGAAGGGGTAAGCCTTGAAGCATCTGGTAAGAAAACCTTTTCAGCAAACCACATTCTAATATTCTAGCATTTGATAATTAAATATACTTCCTTTTAGGTTCCACTATCTAGTTCTATGTTGTTTGGCACCTCTACTATCACATCACCATTGTAATGGACAAAGGAAAAGCCTATGTCATTCAAATGATGCCTTGAATTAAACATCTTATAAGCTAGAGTTTTCAACACCGTTTTGCTTTGATTTCTGATTTTCTTATGAATCTTGAAAAGGTGCAGCGAAAACAAGAAATCATGATTGATGTCCTTAACTTAACATGTTGTCAATGTCAAAACTCAAAGGGACTATCCAACACATCAAGGGCATAAAGCATATTGTTCTTCCTAACCTTATGCACATTTTTTTGTCCGCTGCTCTTCTCTCCCACAATGCTTATCCCCCCCTCTCTCTTAGCTATTGTAGTCCAACAACCTAACCAATAGAACTTTAGACCATTCTGGACCAAAGTTGATCAACAAATCTGAGCATCGGACATAGACTAATTGATAAAATAGGATTTGATTCCCCACTTTACATCCATACACACACACACACAAACATATATATATATATATATAAGTGAAGGATCGTGTGAGAAGTTAAGGTTAACGTGATAAGTGAATCTGAATCATTGATCACTTTTAATCAAATGCCCTCCCATGAATTGAAACTTAGAAGGAAATTGATCTGGTGCATCTTATCTCAGTGCATCTCATTCTAATGTGCATCCATTTCTCATCCAACGGTTGATAACCACTTCTCACACTTCTCATGTTAACGTCAACTTCTTATCGGAACCCAACCCTATATGAGCCGTTGCATCTCGATGCATCTTATCCCGGTGCATCTCATCTTAATGTGCATCCACAGTTGATAACCATTTATCACGTTAACTCAACTTTTCACCGGAACCCAACCCTGTATAGATATACATGGCCAACATCATAACCAAACCATTTTCCACCCATTAAACTACAAGATTGATACCACCTTATATCTCTGAGCAAACTTTGGGTCAATTGCAAAACATTACACGCAGACCCAAGCAAACTTTGGGTCAATTATAAAACTTTGTATGATTTGAGTTGTCTTGTAAAGCATATCTATAACCATTTGTCATACATTTTATGTACACTTTCATACAGGTAGATAGATGATTCTGAAGTGCTACTCGTAATCACCAAAACTAGAATGTTTGGGAAACCTTTGGTGCATAATGCATCTGTGAATGCTGTTTTGGTGGACAAAAGAACAACATTTTCCTAATTATTTGCATCCCCTTTAACTTTTTATACCTTGTCTTCTCTCCTTTCAAATTGAGCTCAAAATAACATACAAGGGAAAAACTAAAAGATACATTTCCATTCAATTTTTCTACTCATTTTCTTCTTTAATAACAATTTTCAACAATTGTTGCATTATTATTCTTTCTTACATTTTTATTACTAATAAAAATTGTATAGTTATTGTCATTTTTTCTTACTTTTTAGTGCCTTCAATCCCTAAAACCATTACAAACCTATTTTTTCAAAACCGTCAGAAAAAGTCATTTTTGAACTAGTGAAAAAGGGGTTGTAATGTTAGTGTTACTAGAAAGTTAAAGATCTAAAGTATGCTTATATATGTTAGTATCGACCTTAAGAAAACGGAGTGAAGTTAAACATAGAATGGGTGTGTGTGCAGGTGCCAGTGGACAGCACCTGAAAAACAAGTGTTGTGTGTGCATGTATGTGGTCTATAGCAGTGACTACCATGGGGGATGTGGCCCGAAGCTGCACCTGCAGCGAATCGACAACCACTAGGGGCTGTGTGTGTGGCCTAGGGGCTGCACCTGCAGTGGGATAGTAGCCAAAGAGTTGTAGCTGACCCGGGGATGCACCTGCTAAATATTTTCTAGTAAATTCGTACAATGTGCAGGGTAGAGGAGGGCCAAAGCAGCTGTTTTTTCACGAAAGATCTCCAGACTTTTGGATTGAAATGGTATGTTTTTCGTAATTTCATATGCAATTGTATTTCAAATCTACATAGTTTGTGTTTATATGACAAACTACTGTCTATTTTTGCAATTATGACATCAAAAACAACTTTTTGTTCGACCATGTTTTGTTTATCATGGATAAAAAATAGAGATTAGGGGTTTCTCAATAATAAAAGAGTCTGTGTTTCGTATAGATGATATATGATACTATTGATATTTAAAGATGATTTAGCAAACTAGAGTTGTGAAATTGGATGCTTAGGGCTTGTTGATTAGTGGAAAGAAGTGATACCAAATTTGCTTCTATGAACCTACAGGGACAAAGTATACAATCATTTCCATGAATTCTTTTACTTCCTTTCATATTTGCTTTGTTATGCAGAGGGCTGGGAGTTAATGTTCTCATTAATGGATGTCCTCACAGATTTGTTCTTATCTAACTGTGTTCTTCAATCTCTTTTGATTGATTGATCTAATGATATTCCATCACTTATAAATAAGTACTTGTTGACAAAAGGTCATTGGTAACCACTTGTTAATATATGTTTGGATCATGCACCAACATAATTGATAGTTTAAGTTTTATATCTGCAGTTTAGGAACCATTTGAATAAAAAAGAAACCTGGCTTTGTTGATGACAATGTTGAAATCTATCGGATTGATGATTGTTAGCTTAGTAGAGCATCAATGTTGAACTTGTTGATCTATTTATAACAGTTGCCTCAAAATAGCTTTATGAATTATGAAACTTAATTGCAGTCAAGTCCTATAATTAACTATTTCATTTAGTTTTGCAAGTTATATATGAGCATACTATGTTTGAATTAATTTTCACATTGTTTTCCTTCCAACTTTGGCGCAGGTGCTAAAAGAATCAAATATTAGCACATGAAAGACGATCCTACAAAATTTGATGACATCTTCAACTCAGTTCGGAACAGAAGATATAAAGATCTGAACGAATTTTTGAAAAATAACTTTATTTAGCATGTTCGTTATATTTATATATTTGTTTTTGTTTGATGCACTTTGTGCCAAAAGTTTCCTTTTTTTTCGTTGGTTGGCGTTTTGTGCCATTATACCGGTTTTGGAAATTGTTAATTACAGCAGTCATGTTGCCGAAATTTTAAAAAAGTACTTGCTAATTTCTTTGTCATGCATTGTTTGTGATATGAAATATTAAAAATATTTGTCTTTTTTATAGTTAAATACCATTGTCATGTTAAAGGAAACTTAGTAGCATTCAAACTAAACTCTTTAAATATGTTATATATATCACATTTGTTTTCTGTAAAATACAACTTAGACATGTTGCTTGTTCACAAACTGAACAATCTTGGAAGTCAAGAGTACATCTATATCTTATTACTGTTGCATTTTATAAATTTGACCATCGTACTTTTCATATTCTTATAGTATACACGCCTTTATGATTTTGTCAGAAACATGCATAAATTATTATTTCTCTTCCACGTAAATTTAGATTGTTTATGGGATTAGAAAAAAAATAATTAGGTATCTAAAAACATAAATATAAATTGGTAACTTTGTAATCGTTAATCTTAGCAAGCCATTGTTGGGTTGTTTTTTTTTTCTTTCTTGAATTACATAAAGTAAATATTGTAATTTTATTGATAGTGGACAAAAAGAAAATGATGAATACTTAGACCGGCCCAGAACAGGCGTGGATCAAGATTTTTTGATTTAGTATTGACCGGGTCAAAAATTCCAATTGTCCATGTCATATCAGAATATTTGAGTCGAACCGGTCTGAGGTGAGATTATCTAGATCGGGCGACAACTAAATTGGACTTTTTGGCGAATCGGGCTAGACTAGACTTGGGTCTAGTTTGAGTTCTTTTTCTTTTGATATTTTTGTCGACCAAAAATATGTTATACACATTACAATTATGTGCCAAAAACTATAAATTAAAGTATTGGTTTCTTTAGAAAAAAACGTATCCAAAATGACATGTCAAGCCGAGGCCTGGACCAAACGGGTTTTCTGGTTTTGTTTGTGCCCACCACTACTCATGGCATACAATGACGTACATTTCGGAAAACCGTTACCGTGCATGACATACAACAACATAAAGTCCTCAACTTTCACCGTATCATGATAACAGATAAAGTAAATTTCTCAAAACCGTCACTGAATCATGACATTTTGTGATATAACTTTATTAAAACCGTCACTATAAAATGACATAAGGTGACATTTATCATTCAAAACCCTCACCGTAACATTACATACCTTGAGTACATTTCTCAAAATCATCGCTATATGACATACGGTGACGTAAATTTATCAAATTCGTCACCATAACATTACATACGGTGACGTTTATCAATACAAACTGTCACTTTATCCTTCCAAACTGTCACCCTAGTATGACAAATGGTGAACTTTATTTTTTAGAACATTCAGAATAATATGACATATAGTGATGTTTATTATTCAAAATTGTCACTTAGCATAGCATATAGTGACGTTTATTATTCAAAAGCATCATCGTATCCTAACATACAGTGACATAAATTTATCAAAACCATCATTGCATGATGATGTATGGTGATATAACTTTATCAAAATTGTCACTATAAAATGATATATAAGTGACATTCATCATTCAAAACTGTCACCGTAACATTACATATTCTGACGATTTCCATTCAACACCGTTACCGTAACATTACATACGGTAACCTTTATATTTCAAAATCGTCACTGTAGATTGACATAGGGTGATGTTTATTTTTTAAATCCATCACCTTACGATGACATACGATGGAGTTCATTATTTAAAATCATCATTTTAACATGACATACAACGACGTTTATTATTTGAAAATGTCACAATAGCATGACATAGGGTGACTCGTTTTTTTTTCAAAATCGTCACCCTTGCATAACGTACGATAACGTTTATGTTTCAAAACCGCCACCTTAGCATGACGTACGGTGAGATTTATTTTCCTAAACCGTCACCATAGCATGACATAAGGTGACGTAATTTTTTTGAAACCGTCACTGTAGCATGATATGCGGTGACGTTTATTTCTCAAACCATCACCATAGCATGAGGTACCTTGACGTTTATCTTTCATAACCATTATTCTAACATGATGTACGATGACATTTATTGTTCAAAACCGTCACTGTAGCATGACGTAAGCTGATGTTTATTATTTAAAATTATCACCATAACATTACATATGGTCACGTTTATTATACAAAATCGTCGTCATAGCATGGCTTACGTGGACGCTTGTTATTCTAACTGTCACCTTATCATGATATATAATGACATTTATTATACAAAACCGTCATCATTGTAACTTATAATTTTTTAAAACCGTTACCATAACACAACCTATGTTGACATTTATTTTTCAAAATCGTTACTGTAGAATGACATATGGTAACATACTCAAAAACCGTCACCATAACATGACATATGATGACATAAATATTCAAAACCGTCAATGTAGCTTGAGATATTGTGATGTAATGTTTTAATGCTGTTACTAGAGCATGACATATATTGAGGTAGTTTTTTCAAAAACCTTACCATACACTAACTTTTGGTGACGAAAATTTTGCAAAACCGTTGCCATAGAACTTGTTGACTTTTGGAAACGATTTTCAAATAAGCGTTGATATACATATTTTAGTTTTCAGTAAGGTTTTTTTAAAACCGTTACGACATAAAGCAACGATTTAGACAAAGACCGTTACTAAAAGGTCTTATATGGCAACGATTTTTAAAAAATGTCACAACAAAAAGCAACGGTTTTTCAAAACCGTCTTAAACCGTTACCTTAGGGAACGTTTAGTATCATTTTTATCTAAAATGTTGCTTTTATATTTCTACGTTTTTTAGTAATAGTAACGTTTCTTTATAAAAACTGTAACTAAAACAATTCTCTAACTTTTTATGTGACTTTTTGTAACGTTTTTTTATTAAACCGTTACAAACCTACTTTTCAAAACCGTCACAAAAATTCATTTTTGTACTAGTGCTTATGAATATATGTAAATGTTTTAAGTGTGATTCCATGTCATTGGATAATATTAAAACATCATCAACATAAACAAAAATGAATTCATAATCTTTAAAGACACTATCCATTTTTCTTTGAAATATCTAAGGGGCATTTTTTAGTTCAAATGGCATAACTCGCCATTCATATTGACCTTGGGGCGTAGAAAATGTTGTATATAATATACTATCGGCATGCATTTTTATTTGCTAAAATCCACTCTTACAATCAAATTTTGAAACTAGCTTTTATATGTAGTCCATTTATTAAACATTCTTTATGTGGTAAAAAATATTCATCAAATACAGTGTTATCAGCTTTTTATAATTTATTATTATTACTATTATTATTATTAATTATAAATAAATATTAATTTTTAATATTTAATAAGTATTAAATATTAATTATAAATAAATATTAACTATTAATTGTAAATAAATATTAATTAATAATAAACATTAGTTATTCATAAAATTAATTTATAGTAATTAAATATAATTAAAACTATTAATTAGTTTTAATTATACATAATTACTTAATTTTAATTACACAACAAATATTAATATTAATTAGTAATTATTCATAAATGTAATTAATTATATCAATTATTTTTTAAATTTTTACTCAATATATTTAGATATAAGAAAATAAATATAAAAATTAATGTTATACTTATTTTATTTTATAGGTATTTAAAATATGCTAAATCATTTTGATAAATTATTTAATTTAATTGTTCATTATATTTTTTAAAAAATATTAATTAATAAGAATATGTGAGATTGACCAATTTTATTGTTATTCATATTATATATAATAATTATTTAAAATCAGATTGACATAAATTTTTTCTAAAATTAATTCAAAATTTATAGTTGATGTATAATAATCAATTTTAAATTCTTTAATTCAATTAGCATATTATATTATTTAATTTGTTTTACCACTTGTTTGTAGTAATTAACAAACTATATTATTAGAAATTTTATTTAATCATATTATTAGAATTATATTTGAAAATATTTGTAGTTAATATTATTTCAATATGCTTTGTTTGGTCATTTTACATGCTTATAAGTCAGTTTTTACCAAACATAATTTGTTAATCAGTTGGCTTATCAGCTACCAGCTAGATTGCTAGTCATCAGCTAACTTATAAGCCATCAGCTAGTTTGCCAAACATAACCTATGTAAATAAGTATAAACCAGTTAGACTTTTCATGTAACTTCATGTTTTTTCATCACCATTTTAAACTTTTACATTGCGTTCTCAAATTTGGGAAGTAAAGAAAAGAATGGTGAGGAAAAGAAAGGGAAAAAATATTTTTTACTTGTGTTATTGAGAGTGAAGAGAGAGGAAGGAAAGTGGCGGAAAGAAAATAAATTTTAATATTCTTAAGCAGGAGAGAAAAGAAAAAATACGTCATTTTTACAACCTTTATTTATTTTATAGCTAATTGTAATTGATGAGTATAATTTATTAATACTTTTTTATTGTTATAAATTCTTTTCCTTTTCTTTCCTCCCACATTTAGGAGGAACGTTTTGGCATGAAAATCAACATTATTTTCCTTCAATTTCTTTTTTTCTTTCCCTCTTTAAAAAAACTCAAGAACACATTATTTTTTCTTCCCTTCTACTTTCTTTCCTTCCACATCCGACTTTAGAAAAACTGGTTTCCTTTCCTATCTAAAAAAAGACTTGAAAACACAATGTTAAGGTTAAAACATACTTTTTCGTAATCATCAATATTAGAATCAAACGCCCATGTTGGTTATAGTTTGAGATTTTATTCTTGTTTTAGAGATAGGAGAAGACTTAAGATTCATGTACTCAACATTAGGTAATAAAGAGCCAATATTATATAAAAAACAAGATTAGTTGAAATCCTAAATATAGATATAAGTTGGACTATCTCATATGGTTGGTAATTTTTTAAAAGATAGGGGTTTTCTTAGTTAATAACAAGAAATCTACTAAATTCTAATACAAAAATAGGATGGAATAATCATAAGAGTTAATGGAAGATGAATGGTGGAGAATAGGTAACACCCATGAAATTTCGGGTTTCTAATCGTAATTAACTCACTATAGAAGAGTATATAAGATGGTAATATATAAGGGCTTTAGTTGAAAATAATATTGAAAATTTGGAGTTCGAATCGGGATTGAAATCACAGAAAAACGACGATAAAACGGCGAAAAATGTCCCCCCGCGACCTGGCGTGCGACCTAGGTTGTCGGCCAAGTTGCGTAACTCACTGGATGTTGGAGGTGGGACGTTGGCAACCTACCATGCGGCCTAGAGTTGCGGGCAAGGTTGCGGGCTCGCATGGCAAGGTCGCTTGGAGGGTTTGGACTGCATAAATCCGATTTTTTTTGGCGGTTTTCTTCATTTTGCCATAACCCCTTCATCTCTTACCCGATTTTGGTGATTTTTGAGCCTAGAGATTCATTTAAGCTCTTCAAGAATAAATTGAAGAGGATTAAAGGTTCTTGGTGGATTCAAGAGTATTTGGTATGGGTGACCTTCGAATCTCTCTCAATTTTAATGCGAGGGTTTGGTGTGTTCTTCATCCCTATTCTCTTCTTTCCATTTTGCTTTAGGTATTGGGTCTTTGGTGGTGAAGGAGATCCTTTAGGAGTGTTAGATCTAAGTTTTAGAAGATTTGCTAGTAGATTCAAGTTTTCACCAAAGGAAACTCAAATTTAGGGTAAAAACCTAGATTTGATATTAATCTAGCAATGTGAGTTCAAGTTGTTTTGATATTTGTACATGCCAAAATGTATATTTTGGAGTCTTAAAGTATTTTCCTTATATTTATGAAATGTGTTGATTATTTGATGAATTTTGCATATTTGGTACATTTGGTTTGATAAATCTTGAAAATACATATATTTGGGATATTTAGGTATTTTGATGTATAAATCATTATAATGCGTTTCTTTTGATGATTTATTTTATTTATGGAGATTATTTAATGATAATACATTTTAGCGTATTTGGTTTGGAGAAAATTCTTATTATTGTGTTATTGGATATTTTGGAAATATAAATGGTATGACTTCTTTTGGAAAATAATTCGTCCTAACCAATGATCGGTTTTTAAGTGAGTCGTTATTTTTGGGGCAAATGCATTTTATTAACTTCTGTTGACTTTTATTTGAGTAGTCAAATAAGTTGTGACGCTTTTTTAATTTTATTTTGGCTCATTTGAGTTTTGGGGAAAATTGTCTGCTTTAAATTGCTCAATATTGAGCTTTGGACATGATTTGCATATATTGCACATTTATTTGAAAATTACACGCTTGAGTGCGTTGGTCATTCATTTGTTCTCATGTAATTAGACTGTAATGCATTGGACCCATAGGCATGTAAGTAAGTTATATTGATATTTGAGTCGGTATTGCGAAGAGGAACCCATGTGGATTGGACTCCAGGATCATAGTCGGTATTGCGGAGAGGAACTCGTGTGTGTTGGACTTCAGGACTGTGGGTATTGCAAATGTGATCCCTTGCTGAGTAGGACTTCGGGATCGTGGGTATTACGGTGATGAATTCGTGAGGAGTTGGGCACCTAGACCTATGTTTTGAGGCTATTGGTTCCAGTTTGGGTCTAACAATGATTCAACCAAAACAAATGCAAACAGAGAGATATGCGAAAGCGATTTAGTGCATAAGGATGGTTTGGTTTGGTAGTAAACACATACAAATAAGCAAAAAAGATAACAATAAACAATTGGAATGAATCACATAAAGTTCATCTTCATTGATCTTTCCAAATACACCAAGAACATGTAGTTGTGTGTGCAATATTTGCTCTCAACAGATTTCTCACTACTAGAAAAGCATGGGTGATTTGTGCGCGCGCATTATGAATTCAGGAGGTGCTTCATACGTATATAGAAATTGGAGCACACAAATGTACAAGACAAAGGTTGACATTCCATAAACAGAATGCCACATGGAAAGTAGAAACAACGTGTGTGTACTATTAATATGGTGAATCTTCGTACAACAGGGAGGCACATGATCTGCGCATGGTCTTGTTTCTCCATGAATTTCACAAGTCTTCCATCTTCTAGAGGTATCCACCATAGAGGCTCTGTGAAGGGTCACAGAGGCTCTGCGGTCTGAAGATCATCTTTTGGTTAAGAACTTTGTGGATGATGGTCGACAGAGGTTCTAAGCATAGCACTTCTGTTGAGTGTTAGTGTAAGGAAGAAATCTTTTGTGGTTCCTATACTTAGCCTATTTTTCAATACTTCTATACATTGTAGATGGAGCTAACAATCCCCCCCAAAGTATTGACAAATAAAAAATATGAAATTTGGAGTGTATGGCTAAGTAGGAAACAAAAAGAGGTGAAAGGAACCCATCCTCTGAAGACTTGATTTCATTCATAATAAAATATGCCAGAAGGAATTTACAAAGCATAAGCTTAAAGGTCAAGATATGAATGAAAAACAAAAAAATTACATATCATCAGAGCCTATATCTTGGCGTCTGGGAAATCATTTATCATCTTTCCATAACCTCCATCATTCTTCAACTCTCTGTAGAAGAAAGCACACATGTTTCGAAATCTGATGGTCACCTCTATATTCTCGAGAAGTTGATCTGCGGCTTCAGGGTTAACAAGTTGTGTGCTTCTGTGACTCCTAATTTCATGTTGAAAGAACAACAAAGAATGAGTGGAGTACTTATGGCTTTCGTGACCCATGAAGATCTTCTTTTTCACCTTGAGAGTTTAGGTACACGTAACCAAATTTTGGATGGGTGATGATGGAGTTTGGTAAGATGTTGGCAAAGGTAGGCCAGTCATCATCAGGGGTTGTCAGACTTATCCTTTTTACTCCCAAGTCCAGAGCGACTTGAAAGTCGACTAGGCTGTAGTAGAGCAGCTTTTCCTGCATGACGTTTCTTACTGTCAAATGTGCCTTTTGATTCTCTTGTCTCTAGCTAAATCTATCCTCTGTCCATGTGTAAAGCTCAAATAGGTCGAGAGGGTGAAGGTTTCTTAAGTCTGCATCTGTGAACTTCATCTTCTTCCCATCTTCCCTCTGAACAAAATATTGATTGTTCCAGAAGTTCTTACACTTGGTGTGCTGAAGCTTTATCTCCATAACTTCTGTGATATTTTCCATAGAGAAAACCTTTGCCTTGGGTTGTGCCATTTCTTTGTAGAACCTTCTGGTTTCCTCTAAGATGATTTCTTCTAAGAGTGTAGGTTCTGGTAGTGGATCATTTAAACCTCGACTATATAGGTACTTGTAGACGACCTCTTCCAGATCCTTCTTTAGAGGGGATGGTGGATTTGGTTTTCTCAGAGCTTCCATGCCTTGGATTATTTGAGCTACCCGATCCTGAGAGGGTTTCACCAGAGGGTCTAGGATTGGTAACTTCGACATAGGCTCTCGATCGAAAACCCAGTCATATTCTTCGGGTTTGGGTGTTATGAAAGAGTCAAAGGCACTCTTCATAAGTTTTTCGATGTTGGGTTGAGGCTTGGACTTTGGCTTTGAGACCTCTGTGGCTATGGCTTTTCCCTTGTCATTGGCAGAAGGCTTGTTCTTGGGGGCTTCAGTGGATTTTGCTTTTTCAACTTCTGCAGACTTTGGTACTTAGAAATTTATGGGAGAGTAAGCTATAGAGGTGGATTGAGTCTTCTATTGAGTATTGGCCTCTGAACTTACTGGAACTTGGTTTAGGGGAGCTGCAGATACTGGAATTGCAGGTAATGCAGGCAAAGTCTCCCCCTCACGACGTCCAGAAGAACCAGACCCATCTGGCCCTTGGTCATCGTGCTTCCTCTTCTTTGTGTCGTCCTTTGTTTGGCTCGAAGAGGGTGCACTCCTTCTCGTCTTCGACTTGAGGATCCACTTCGCATGGTATTCGATGAGTGTAACGATATCATGAGAGGCCATAGTCTCTTTGTTGACCTCGTAATCAGTGATGAACTTCATTAAGGCTATATTTTTCTTTACATCCTCTGTAGCCTTGTTTCTTTGGTTGTGAAGTCATCACCGATTTTGTGGACTTGATTCATCAGAGCCTCACCCATTTTATGCAGTTCAACTTTGGTGGCTAGATTGGATGGGAGGCTTACTTCGGTCATATTCTACGGTTGAGATGTAGATGGCAGAGGGACCATGGTACTGTGAACCATGTCCTTAATTTCTGTTCTCAGAGCCACTAGCGCTTATTCTACAGAGGGTGAAGTGTTGGCTGGAGTAGGAGGGGCTTGTCTTTGTTGAATCACGATCTCAACCAAGGACCTCAGAGCCTCGGTATTGGCTTGAACAGTCTCTGTCATCTTGCCGAATTATGCATTGGAAACATGATTGGCAAAGGCCTTGACGAGGGATTGTATATCAGAGGAGTTTTGGGTAGTTGCTTTTGTGAGGCTCTCTATGCTCTCTTAGGTTTTCTTTAGTTCCTCTTTCTTTAGAGATCATACCTCTAAGTATACATCTGTGACCCTGTTAGAGAGGACCCCGGAATGCTTCATCTTGTCTTTTGTGTCTGTGGCCAAGCTTTTCAACTCGCCAAGTGCAGAATACACAAGGTCAGTAAAGGCTTTAAATCCAGCCTTTATGATATGTGCAGAGGGTCACCCTCTGGACCAACACATGGTCCAGATTGGGCTAAATCAAAATTGGCACCTAAAGATCTTGTGTTGAGATTGGGCTCTTTAGGTTTTCCAACCGATGCAGCCAAGCTTCCAGAAGGAGAGTTGTCTGCGAATGTTCCGTTCGTATCAATATCTACAGGGGATTCAGAGTCCTTCTGTAGAGTGATAGGAGATTTACTCGGAGGTTGGTCTAGAACCTCTTCGTGTGCAATTTAGCTCTCAGGTCGCTCTAAACGACCTTGGGTTGTTCCCTTGTGTGTGAAAGAGGCAACAAAGGCATCTTTGTTTTGAACTTGCATGCTCTGGGGCGAGTGAGCATTTATATCACCACCAACATCCTTTTAAGAGGATGTGGATGTTTCGTTTTCCCCGGATATATGGGCACGGAGGAGGAAAAGGGCTGCTCTGTCCGGCTAGGTGGGGTTGGGTTCAGAGTGTGCACTCTTTCTTCAATACCCTGTTGCACTAGACCTGCAGAGGTAGATGGGTGGTTCGCATAGGGAGGGGGTTAGTTGGTATGCCATTGGAATCTTTTTCTCCTTCTTTATATGCCTCCTCTTTTTCTCTTTCCTCACCATTACTCTTCTCATTCTCATTTCCATCTTCCATCAGAACCTCTTCGGCGTCTGTGGGTTTGGTCGTTGGTGGTGAGGGAAAGTGGTCGAACAGTGAGGCCATTGCAGCTAGGTCCTCTGGAATGTGACCTTGAGTGGCCTCTGTGGTGGGAGGACTTAATCTCTCCACCACTTCAATGGCAATATCAACTGCCATTTCCAAGGGGCTCTGAGACCTTGGCTTTTCAGCTCTTACCTCAGCCTCAATGTTCTGGGCTTCATGTTGGTCCCGGAGGTGCTTAACAAGTTTGTAGAAAGGGGGGGGGGGTTGAATACAAACACAGAAATTTAAAGTTTAATAAATTGTTTATTGATAAATCAAACACAATTTACAAGTTTGTTGCGGAATAAGATTAAGACAGACTCAATCTAAACAAACTTAAGAAACACTAAGATGGTTGCACAAGAATTTCAGAGAATGGGGGATTAAGGAATATAGAAAAAAAAGGTTTCTATTTGGAGTTCAAGGATTGAGCACACCCTCAGATGGAGGGGGTGAACTTCCTATTTATACCCTATGCATTAAATGCATGGCAGGGCACTTTACATGGGGCATTCACTGATTGGCTTTGGAAGTCTGACTTTGGGAGACATGCTTTCGGCTGGATCATGAACAGTGTAGTTGACAGAGTTGTTGTACGAATTGTGGCAGATACATGTCCGTTCTGACACATCGTACTGAGTTGTGCAAGTTAAGACAAAAGGAAACTTGAGGTATAAGCTTTGTGAACATTCGATCGCTGAATATCTCTTTCTTCAGAGACATCAAGAGTTCAGCGATCGCTGAAGCTTTCCTCATGTTCCTTCGCGTATAAGTAGAGTTGTCTTTGCTTCACTGATATCCACATCAGGTCACTAGTAGACTTCTCTTTGTTCAGCAGCTTCGTCTTTGATTCAGCTATGAACATCTGTTGACGCGAGACTTGTCTTCAGGGATTACGTTACTGTTTACATCAGAACTATCAACGATACTGAACAGAATCAGTTTGATCACTGATAGTGAAACACTAATACATACTAAATGTTTATAAGAAGACTATCAGCGATAACTGAACAGACTCAGTCTGATCGCTGATGGGGAAACACTAATACATATTAAACGTAATTTTCACTAAGTACAGAAAATGGTCGTTATCAAATCACTGAGAGAGTTTGGATCAACAATCTCCCCCTATTTGATAATGACAAATTGTTAGAGCATAAATATGTTGGATACAAGATCAAGAAGAATGAAGGTCAAAGGTTTAAGAAGTCAAAGCTGAAGAAAGTCAACTCTCAAGTGAAAGTCAAAGTCTTTGTAATAAAAGTAAAGTCAACATTTGTATTAGTTTTGTTTCCTTGTTGTTTTAGTTGTAGGTATAAATAGTTTCCTTTCCTTTGTAATTAGTAGTCTAGAAGTGATCTAATTGAGAGAATCTGAGAATACGTATCTAGAGAGAATTTGTAGAGAGAGAGAGAGAGTTATAGAGAGAGAAAGTTTGTAATTGAATTCTGATTTGAAATCAAAACAGGTAATTGGATTGAATTGTTTGTTTTGATTAATTTTTTGTGATTAGAACTAGAAACAAGGAATATCAATTGGTATCAGAGCAGGTCACGGGTTCGAATCCCATGGAGTGCATTTAAATGCCAAAGGCATGCTGTGCAGCCATTAACTTCTAGTGAAGATCTTGTTAGTGCTGGCAGATGCTGGGGGGAGGGATTGTTGGGTCATTGACCAGCATCTTTCTAAATCGAAACATGGCGCTGGCTGCTACGCTATATGGAAATAAAGTTGCGCCTTCTCCATCAGCAATTGCTTTTGGCGTAGTGGTAAGTGCTTGATCCTAACAAGTGGTATCAGAGCAGATCCAATAGTGAAATCAGATCAAGAAATAGAAAAAGTGTGGTTCGACACTGTGTTCTTGAGTTGAGAATCGAATTCTGAGTTTTAGTGCGAATTAGGTGTTGTAATTGATCAGGTTATGATTGTTAATTGAATTAGATCGAGTTTGTATGGTTTAATTTCAGTATTGCACTGTAATTTTCGTAAATTTGATGATTTTGTATGTTTTCAAGTTCACGAGTCTTTATCACTGTAAATTGAATCATTTTGGTTTAATGTGTATTTGATTGTAAATTTCAAGAATTGTAACCTGTTCTCGAGTTGAAATTGAGTATAATTGCAAAGTTTTAAGATCAAATTTGAAGAATTTGATCGATTTCAAGACGAAAGGCTCGAAAAAGTCAAGAACACGCAAGGATTTCTGAAGAACGCGCTAGATCTGCAAAACACGCAAGTTCTTCGTTAGAACGCGCAAGCTGAAGAACATCAGTATTGGTCAAAACGTGCAAGGCATTGTTAGCGAGTTCTAGAAACTCGCTGATCGAAGTCTGCGAGTTTGGAAAAGTTGGAAAATTTTTTAAGGATCAGAACGCGCACGTAGTGGTTAGCGAGTTCTACAAACGCGCTAATCGAAGGGTGCGAGTTTGAGAGGAACAATGGTCTGCGAGTTTATTCATCGTGCGAGTTTGGAATTTCAAGAAAAGTTTCTAAGTGTTGGAACGCGCAAGCTTGATTAGCGAGTTTGTTCAAACGCGCAAGTATTGACTAGCGAGTTTTGGAAACGCGCACGTCTCATTTAGCGCGTTTCATCGTGAATAGTGGTCTGCGTGTTTAAACGTTAGCGAGTTCAAAGGGAATAGTCACTTGCGAGTTTCAGCGTCAAGCCCGTGCTAAGTCTGCGGAGGGGGACAAAATTCTGATACTGATCAAAATTCCTGAATTTCTATTTCAAGATTTCTTGTATTTTTGTGATTTCATATTTTGGACTAACGATCAGTTCTAGTTTCTTATTGCATATTTTTTAAAACAGGTTTAATCAAGATGACTTCTAAAGATGCACTTTCCATTGGCACTGATGTCAAGCCTCCTGTACTGTTTAAAGGAGAGTATGAACAATGGAAGGACAGATTCCTTGATTTCGTAGACCGACACACAAATGGAGAGAATATTCTTTTGTCAATTACAGAAGGTCCTATGGCACCAATCATAGTTCAAGTACCTGCTGATGATGATTCATCTGATAGTGGACATGGTGATGAAGAAAGAGAACAAAAGACAAAACCAGTTAAAGTGGATTTATCTCAGTACTCTGAAGAACAGAAAAGTCGATATAAAGCAGACAAGCAAGCAAGATCTCTTCTACTTCAAAGCATTCCTAATGAGATTTACATCAAGATTGATAGCTACAAAGATGATGCTAAGAAGATGTGGGATCAATTGCAAAAGATGATGATGGGATCCAAGGTCGGGAATCAAATGAAAGTGGCTAACTGTATCAATAGCTACGAGGAATTCAAAGCCAAAGAGAATGAGAGTTTGGAAGATACTTATGAACGATTTACTTTGCTTCTGAATGAACTGACGAAGAACAAAGTGACAAAGAAGCAGCTGGAAAACAATGTCAAATTCCTGAGTATCCTACGACCTGAATGGAAGAAACATACACGTAGGATGAAGAAGATGAAAGATTTGAATGACATACCTCTTCACGAAGTCTATGAGACTTTACGACAAAATGAAGTAGAGGTTGAGAAGAAAGGAGCTGAAAAGAAGAAGGTTGAAAAGGTTCCTGATCCGATTGCTTTGGTTGTTGGAGAGAAGAAGAAAGAAAAGAAAGAAAAGGCAGAGAAGAAGAAAAATAAGAAAGTGCTTACGAGTTCTGAGTCAGAATATGAATCAGATGGTGATGATGGTGATGATGGTGAAAGTCTGAAAGAAGCCATGATGTTACTAACTCGTGCCTTTCAAAAGAAATTCTACAAGAATCCGGGATCAAATTCTCAAAGGTATTGTTCATCAAGTTCAAAGAATCATGAGCACCGAGAGAGGGTGGAAGGAAAGAGATATGAAGAAAATAGATATGTTAAGAAGAAACCTGATGAAAGGAAGAAGTTCGTGAATGATTACACTGTTGCCGAAAAGCCAGCAAGTGATCTAGTCAAATGCTACAACTGTGGCAAGATTGGACATTTTGCAAAAGATTGTAGAAAGCCAAAAGTTCGTAATTCTCAGTACTATCAGAACAAACTACTACTGGCTAAACAGCAAGAAGCGGGCATAGCTTTAATGGCTGAGGACGAATTTTTGCTGGATCATTCAGAAGGTGAAGAGGAAGAGAAGGAAGAAACTGCTCATCTTTGTCTTATGGGAAAAGAGGTCAAGTATGATGAATCAGATGACGAGACAACTGATGAGGTATCAAACTTAATTCAAAAAGATTTCATTACCAAAATGGAAGCTATGATGGTTGAGCTTCAAGACTTACAAAATAAATTGAAAAAGGAAAAAGAAAGAGTTGCTGAAAGAAACAATAAGATATTTGAACTCAATAAGTCGGTTATTGGGAACAAAGATCTAATTGATTCTTTACGCAAGTCTGCTTCTGATTCTAAACTTCAAGTAGATTGTTTTGAAAAGAAGATTTCTGATTTTGAAGTTAAAATTTCTAAGTATGAGTTTGAGAAAAGAGAATCTGCACTAACTGTTCATAAATTGCAGGTTGAGAACAAGCTTTTGAATAAGAAGGTAAATGGTCTGGAAGCCAAACTTTATGCAAGAGGACAAACAGATCAAACTATTTTTCTTAATGCACCTAACGAAGAGGCTGATGTTAAAGAAAAATGGGGTCTTGGTTTTCAAAATCCTCATTACTTAAAGAAAGCCATCAAAAAACAACCGACACTTTATAATTTTGATTTTCTTGCTTGTGCTGGTAAACATACTCATTTAAAACCCAAATTTGTTACCAAATTACAAGAAGAAGTTGAGGCCAAAGAAACTGAATATAGAAAGAATATAAATAAAATGCAACTACCATTTAACTATGCAAAGTTAAATGATAGTTATCTTTCTGAGACATCAAAAGTTCTTTCAAACGATTATTTTGCTAGTTATTCTGTTTCTGAGATGAAGGCAAAACCTGCAATTGCAAAGGTTTATGTTCCTCCACTCATTCTTGAAAGCAAAATAATTGAGCTTGAAAATGTTTTATCTGATGAAAAACTTTTGGTAGATATTGAACAAAGTGTGTTTTCTATAGTTTTAAAGAACACTGTTTTTCAAACTAAATCTACAAAGTGTTCTAAAGTTTCTAAGGCACATCAAACTTCGTCTGATAATTTTGATGACTTATTTGAGTTTGCAAATGATTTTCTTAATTATGATGATTGGTGCATAGACGAAATTGATATGTTTGACTTCAATGCTACACTTCCTGATCATTCTACTTGTCTTATAAATGAAAAAGTGTTACCAAGTGGTGTTAATATTGATGAATCATCAACTAAGGTTGGTGAATCAGTTTTTGTAACTGCTGATTACTATGCTCAAGGTAAGAAACATAAGAAACAACGATTACAGAAACAAAAATACACTGGTACACAAACGAAAACTCAGTCTCAGAAATCTGCTTTTCCTAATAAATCTAAATCTTTTGTTTCAGATATAAGAAAGAAAAGGTCGAAAGCTCGAAATGAATGGCGACTAAAAAGGAAGGATGATGAGAAAGCTGGATCAGTTTCTGATAATTCTTGTACTAGATCTGATAGTAGAGATTCTGATGTAGTTGGTCAATATGCTTCTCATAAACAAAACCTTGTAACTTCTTACAAGCGTTATTCAATAAAGCAATTGATTCAATTATCTCCTATTACTACTAAATCTTATCATTATCGGAGAAATGATTTTGCTTATTCTCATAATTCTTCTGATTGGTTTGGATCTTATCATGTTTATTCTTCAAGATCAAATGTTTTTAAAGGTTTTCAAAGAAAAAGAGGATCCATATTCAAATGGATACCAAAATCTTGTGCTAATCTGTTAGGACCCATTTTTAAATGGGTACCTAAATCTATTGTTTTCTGATTTTTCTTGCAGACCCAGCATATGTGGTACTTGGATAGTGGATGTTCCAAGCATATGACTGGGCAAAAAACTTTATTGTCTAATTATACATAGAAATTCAGTGGAAATGTCAGATTTGGAAACGATCAACTTTCAACAATCTTAGGATATGGTGACATCATTCAAGACAACATAACGATTAAGAAGGTGAGTTATGTCGAAGGCTTATGGCACAATCTGTTTAGCATTGGTCAATTCTGCGATAAAGGGTTAGAGGTCAACTTCAAATCTAAGAGTTGCTCGGTTCGTACTGAAGATGGCACAAAACTCTTAGGTGGACATCGCAAGACAAACCTCTATACCATCAACCTGTCCAAAGTTCAGATTGACAATCAAGTTTGCTTAATGACAAAAGCTTCAATGCAACAAAGTTGGCTCTGGCACAGACGACTATCACATCTGAATTTTCGTTATATCAACAAGCTGGTTAGTGGAAATTAGTAAAAGGACTTCCTGAGCGGAAATATGAGAAAGAACACTTATGTGCTGCATGTGAGAAGGGTAAGATGAAGAGAGCTCCGCATAAACCGAAGCCTGAACCAAGCACTAGTTCTCCATTAGAATTGTTACATATGGATTTGTGTGGTCCGATGAGAACACAAAGCTTGGGTGGAAAGAAATACGTGTTGGTTATTGTGGACGAATACTCAAGATACACGTGGGTTAAATTTCTTCGATCAAAAGATGAGACGCCCGAAGTTCTCATTACTTTCTTAAAGATGACCCAGGTGAATATGCAGAGACAAGTCAAGTTTCTTCGAACTGACAACGGCATAGAGTTTAAAAACAAAATCGTTGAAGAATATCTCGAATCTGTTGGGATATTACATCAATACTCTGCTTCTCGTACGCCTGAACAAAATGGAGTAGTCGAAAGGAGAAATCGAACGCTAGTCGAGGCCGCTCGTACTATGCTCAGCCAATCCGATCTACCTCTATTTTTGTGGGCAGAAGCTGTGTCGACTGCATGTCATACTCAAAATCGGTCCATGATACAACGCCGTTTTCAAAAGACTGCATGTGAGATGATCAACAATTGAACACCAACAATCAAGTATTTTCACATATTTGGGTGTAAATGTTTTGTGCTTAATGACAGGAAGAGTCTGAATAAATTCAGTGCTAAGGCGGACGAGGGTATCTTCATTGGTTATTCTTCAACATCGGCAGCATATCGTGTTTATCTGAAAAAGTCAAACACTGTAGTCGAGAGCGTTAATGTAACATTTGATGAAGATATGGCTTCTGAACAACTCAGTTCAGAACCCGTGATAACTGGAGTTTTAGCTTCTGGGCAGATCAGTCCAGAACCTGCTTCTACAGCGAATAATTCAAATAACGCTTCTACTTCTATTTCACATTTATCTGATTTAGATTTGTTATTTGAATTCTTTTATGATGAGTTTCTAGGATCTAATGTACCTAAATCTGCTGTGACTGACAGGTCTGAAGACAGAAGTTGTAATCATCCAGTCACTTCAGAAGTTTTAATTGAACTTGTATCCCCCGTTCAGTCAGAAACTCACATTCCAACATCTACTCCTACAGTTGAAGATACACAAGTAACTGATGAGCCAGAAGTAACTGTTTCAGTTGGGTGTGATATATTGTCTACTCAACAGCCAGAATCTGCTGTTCCAACTGATGCTTCTGCACCTGAAACTTCAACTGCAAACCTCCCTCCTATTACTCAAACTGAAGAGCCTGATAGTGGATTTTTAGATGATGATCATGTTCAATCAGTATCTACTCCACTCCCTCATGAGCATCGCTGGACTAAAGAGCATCCATTACATCAAGTAATTGGAGACCTCAACAAGCCTGTATAAACTAGGTCAGCGACTCTTAATCAATATATGCATGACTCATTCCTTAGTAAGATAGAGCTCACGAGAGTATCAGAGGCTCTTGCTGATTCAGATTGGGTATCTGCCATGCAAGATGAGTTAAATCAGTTTGAAACCCTAAAGGTTTGGAGATTAGTTCCAAAATCAGAAGGTAAATCCGTGATTGGCACTAAATGGGTATTCAAAAACAAGAAGGATGAAGATGGTATCGTCATAAGGAACAAAGCTAGACTTGTTGCAAATCATAGACTACGATGAGACGTATGCTCCAGTAGCATGTATAGAGGCAATCCGCATGTTTCTAGCCTATGCAGCTCATAAGAATTTCACAGTCTTTCAGATGGATGTGAAAACAACCTTTCTGAACGGCATTCTTAAAGAGGAAGTGTATGTGTCTCAACCAGAAGGGTTCGTCAATCCAGATATGCCAGATCATGTCTACATCTTGGATAAAGCCCTTTATGGTTTAAAACAAGCCCCTCGAGCATGGTATGACGTTCTATCCAAATTCTTGGTCAAGTCTGGTTTTTCTAAAGGTAAGATTGATACCACTTTGTTCATCAAAAAGAAAAAAGCCGATATCATCCTTATTCAAATATATGTTGATGATATAATATTTGGCTCTACTAATCCTAAATTTTGCAAAAACTTTTCTAACCTCATGGTGTCACGTTTTCAAATGAGTATGATGGGAGAGATGAATTTCTTTCTCGGATTACAAGTAAAACAGTTTTCTACGGGGATTTTCATTAACCAATCTAAGTACATTTTGGACATTCTTCGGAAGTTCAATATGGAAAATTGTAAACCTATTGGAACCCCAATGGCACCAGGTACTAAAATTAGCACTGATCCTTCGGGTAAAAGTGTTGATGTTAGAACTTATAGAGGTATGATAGGATCGTTAATGTATCTTACTTCAAGTAGGCCAGATATTATGTTTTCAACATGTTTATGCTCTAGATATCAGGCTGCTCCTAAAGAATCCCATTTGGCTGATGTCAAAAGGATTTTTAGGTATCTGAAGGGGACTGCAGATCTTGGTCTGTGGTATCCTAAGGATACTGGTTTTCAACTGACTGCCTATTCAGATGCAGATCATGCACGTTGCATGTTGGACAGAAAGAGTACTTCAGGTCACATTCAATTTCTTGGAGACAAGCTCGTTAGCTGGGCATCAAAGAAACAATTATGCGTTTCCACATCGACTGCTGAAGCAGAGTATGTAGCTGCTGCCAGTTGCTGCTCTCAAGTCCTGTGGATGCGAACACAACTACGAGATTTTGGATTCAAGTTTGATAAAATTCCAATAAATTGTGACTCGAAGAGTGCAATCGCGATATCTGCTAATCCTGTCCAACATACGAAAACCAAACACATTGATGTCAGGTATCATTTTATCAAAGATAATGTAGAAAAAGGAACACTTGAACTTTATTTTGTAAAAACAGATTATCAACTTGCAGATTTATTTATCAAACCATTAGATGAAAAAAGATTTAATTTTCTTATCTCTAAGCTTGGTATGTTAAATCTGAAAACATAATCAGTTATTACCTAATATAGTTACATATTGTTATTTTTCATCATTTTTCTTTATCATTATGTTTGAAGGATATCTGCACTTTAAATGTTTGCTCATGATCTCAGGGGGAGTAAGAGAAGATTTTAGATGATCTACATTATTTTGAGGGGGAGCATAACTAATTTCTGCATTTTACTTAAATGACAAAATTTTTGTAATGCATGATTTTAGGGGGAGCTTATATGTCATACCAAAAGGAGTAAGACTATGATTTCTGATTATTTCAAATCAGAACTCGTAATTTAATCGTTTTATTGCTTTATGTCATTTACATTTGAATAAATTTTGTGAATAAAGTTGCTTTGACTAGACTTTGAGACTTATGCAGGATGAGAGAGGATGACACGATCATATCTTATTGACTTCAGCTTGACTGTATGAGAATTAAGATTGAGCAAACAGGTAAATTTCTTATCTTAATCTCAAATATATCTGAAAGAAGGACAACTTTCAGATATAGAAAACATGTTCTGAAATGTTCAAACCACTTCCTAATACTTAAACAAATTTTATAATTTGGAAGTGTGATTTTAAATGTTTTCATTTTATTTTTGTGCTTAATTGATAAACAAACCGTGTGTTTCTAAAGATTAATACTTGCGTATTGTCTTTTCTACATACTTTCAAGTATTCACACACACCGGTTTGATTTTTTGTTCAAATAGTTCTTACCATGTCTCATATTGAAACATATTTTCGATGGTAAGACACCCCGCTCGTAATTCAAAGAATTTTGAGCGATATTTCATTTCGAAACGTCATTTCAAGAATGTCTATATTTTTGTTTCGTATAGATGTTGGGAACTGAAGAATTCATCAAGTGTGGTTAATGCTGCTGGTTCAATGTTAATACTGCTAGAAGACATAAAGGTTAATACTGCTGAGTGTTACTACTGCTAGTGTTAATTAATACTGCTAGTCAAAGTTAGTACTGCTTGAACAAAGTTAGTACTGCTTAGCTAGTTAGTACTGCTAGTAGTTAGTACTGCTTAGTAGTTAATGCTGCTAGAAGGAAGTTAATGCTGCTGAAGATTAATACTGCTTATATGATGAAGATTCGTATGAAAGGATATACATGGAAGCTTAGAGATATACATGGAAGATATACTGAAGATATTTTATTTATTGTAATTATCTTTGTATTCAGTATATATTGTATAGTTTAGAATAATGAAGTAAGTTTAAGGTTTTAATTTTCATTCTAGAGAGAAAATCAACCTCAAGGCATAGATCCTAATTCTAGAGAAGTAGAATTCGTATTGGTGAGCCTGTTCATCAATATTGAGGTTGAGTGAGTAATCTTGTAACTTCAAAGCATTAAATACAAGTTTACAGTTTGTTCTTCATATTTTCTGTATTGATTTACTATTTGATTGAATGTCAAAGTGTTATTCCGCAAACTTCTTTGATATTGTTTCTGAGAATTAATTCTTGTTAAGAATTCGATCCTGACAAGTGGTATCAGAGCCAAACTCTCTCAAAAACAGTTATTCATCATGGAAAATCTTACAGAATCAAGCAGTACTTTGGTCTCAAAAGTTCCAATGCTCAGATCCAATGAATTTGACATGTGGAAGATCAGAATCAAGCAATATATTCTCCTCACAGATTACTCTATGTGGGACATCATTGAGAATGGCCCATCTGATGGAGGAAAGATTGGTGAAGATGGCAAAAGAACTCCTCCAAAGACAGATGCAGACAGGAAATCAAGACAGACAGAGATGAAAGCCTTGAGCACACTGCTCTTGGCCATTCCAAATGAGTATCAACACCAATTCTGCAATTGTACTGATGCACAGATGCTCTGGAATGCTCTAGAGAAGAGATTCTCAGGTACAAAAAGTACCAAGAGAAACCAAAAGGCAATCTTAAAGCAACAGTATGAAAACTTCATCTCTACTAAGAATGAGTCCATGACTCAAACTTTTGACAGGTTTAATAAACTAATTGGTGAACTAGCTACTATGGGAGTACAGATTGATCAAGATGATGTGAACAGAAAGTTCTTAAGGTCCCTTGGAGATGAATGGACCATGTACACTGTGTCATTCAGACAGAATGATCAGTTGGAAGAAAAAGAACTTGATGATCTGTATAATGATCTTAGAGTATTTGAAGCTGAGGTGGAGGCAAAGAAGAAGCCTTCTGGATATGTTCATAATGCTGCACTCCTATCAGCATCAATTGATTCTACTGCTAACCCTGAATCAGTTAATGCTGCTAATGGATCAAATCTAGATAAAGGCACTGATTATGTGTTTGAAGCTCTTCTTTCTAATCATGGAAATTCCTCTTTGATCAATGATGACTTAGAACAACTTCATCCTGATGATCTGGAAGAGATGGATATTAAATGGCAGATGGCCATGCTCTCCATGAGGGTTAAGAAGTTTATAAAGAGGACTGGAAGAAACAACTTCTCACAAAGAAGAGAAGATGGAGCAGGGTTTGATAAATCAAAGGTAGAATGCTACAAATGCCATCTGAAGGGACATTTTGCTAGAGAATGCAGAAGTGGAATGTCTCACAACAACAACCATCAACAAGCTCAATCTGGAAGCTTCAATAACAACAGAAACTCTGCTCAAGCCCTTGTTTCTCAACAAGGAATGGGGTTTGATTGGAGTGATCAAGCAGAAGAAGCTATTCAGAATCAAGCTCTTATGGCTAAAGTATCTGATCTCCCATCTGAGGTAAGTTATAATCTCTGTTCTAAAACTTGCATAGACACTGTTAAAAGGTACAGGGATCACAATCAGAAGATGAGTGATGACCTTAAGAGACTAGAAAAGGATATAAAAGACTATGTGAGGATAGTAGAGAGATTTGAAGATCAAATCAAAGGTTTTCAAGCCAATGAACTACAACACTCATATGACACAAATTACTGGCAGTGGGAGAAAAAGGATTTAGAACTTAAACTGACCAAATCTAAAGAGGAGAGTGAAAAACTGAAAGAGGAGTTAACCAAGGTTAAGCTTGATGTAGAAAAGTTTTCCAATGCTTCTAAAGCAATGGACTCCTTACTGCAAAATCAGATTCATGATAAATTGAGAAGAGGAATTGGGTATAATGCCACACCTCCACCATATAACAACAATTACATTCCTCCTACTTCAGACCTGTTAGACACCAAAGATAGGAAGGACTTGCCTGAGGGAGCCACTGAAATAGATCCCTTAGATGAGGTAATTGTTGAGGATAAGACTGAGAAAGAGGTTGGCAAGAGTAAGGAGAACAAGGTGAGTGGTGAGATTTCTATAGAAAACAACATTATCACCAATGAGGATTGTGGAAGGGCTTGGATCAAATCCAAGAACATAGAGAAGACAGAGGAAAAGTCTGGTAAGGTCCATTATAAACAGACCACAGTTGTGAATCCAGGTCCTTTCAAACAGTGTGCTTGTAAGAAGAATGAGCCCCAAAAACAGGACAAAAAGAGGGGAAATCAAAGAAACTGGAATAATCAATGGGCACATAAACAAGGGGTTGATCTGAGTAAAATCAATAGACCAAAACCTTGTTTTATCTGTGGCAAATTGAATCATCTTGCAAAATTCTGTTATTTCAATCCTATGAACCAAAGAATGAATTTCCAAAGATCCATGCAAAAACCCTTTGGTTATAAGAAAATTGAAAAGAACCATGTGGCTAAGGAAACTGTTAAAACTAAAAGCCACATGAAGAAAAAGTATTCTGTTAAAGAAAGTGTCAATATGTGGATTCCTAAAAGCACTAAAACTGTTAGTACTGCTACCACAAATAGTGCTGCTGACAATGATAGTGCTGCTAGAAGTAATACTACTGCTAACAATGTTAATGCTGCTAACAATGTTAATGCTGCTAACAATGTTAGTACTGCTAACTCTGTTAGTACTTCTAAGGTTAGTACTGCTTCTAGTGTTGATTCTGCTAAGCCAATCATATTGACAAAGTACTCTAATAAAGAGTGCTCTGAGTTTAAAAACCTCATTAAAAAGGAATGTAAATACTTTGATGAGAAAGGAAGACCCAAGATCACTTTGGCTTGGGTCCCCAATCATACTAATTGATTTATTTAATGTGCAGGGCAACCAACAGCTCAAGGGAAAGAGCATTTGGCATGTTGATAGTGGTTGCTCTAGGCACATGACAGGCAACATGTCATGCCTTCAGGATTTCAAGCATATTAATGGAGGACATGTTGCATTTGGAGACAATCTTACTGGTGGTAAGATAAGTGGAAAAGGTAATGTCACCAAAGGTAAGATGACATTTGAGGATGTCTACTATGTTGATCAATTAAAGTACAACCTGTTAAGTGTATCACAGGTTTGTGACAAACAACATAGTATATTATTTACTAACACTGAGTGTATGATTCTTGCTCCAGGGTTCAAGGTAGTTGATGAAAGCATGATACTACTGAGAACTCCAAGAAAGGACAATGTTTACTGTCTTGATATGGACAATGTTGATAGTGATTCATCTCTAAATTGTCTTGTTTCAAAAGCTTCTATAGATGAATCCTCCCTTTGGCACAGAAGGATGTGTCACATGAATTTCAAGACTATGAACAATCTTGTTAAAAATGACCTTGTAAGAGGTTTACCTTCAAAAGTCTTTTCATGTGATGATCATTGTGTTGCTTGTCTTAAAGGCAAACAACACAAAACTTCTCATAAGACCAAAGAGTTAAATTCTGTTTCTTCTTGTCTCCAGTTATTGCATATGGATCTGTTTGGTCCTACAAATGTTATGAGTATAGGCAAGAAATCTTACTGCTTGGTTATTGTTGATGATTACTCCAGATTTACTTGGGTATATTTTCTAAGGACTAAGGATGAAACAAGTGGTCTTATCAAATCCTTTATTCTAAGAATTGAAAACCAAACTAATCAAAGAGTAAAAGTCATTAGATCAGATAATGGAACTGAGTTTAAAAATAATGATCTAAACACCTTTTGTGAAGGAAAAGGTATTGAGAGACAATATAGTGCTCCTAGGACTCCTCAACAGAATGGTGTTGCTGAAAGGAGAAATAGGACACTAATAGAGGCTGCTAGATCTCTGTTGGCTGATTCAAAATTGCCAATTACCTTCTGGGCTGAAGCAGTTAATACTGCTTGTTATGTCCAAAACAGAGTTCTAGTGGTCAAGCAAAAGAACAAGACCCCATATGAGCTTTTAAATCAAAGAAAACCTTTTATTGGTTTCTTCAAACCTTTTGGGTGTCCTTGTACAATTCTAAATACCAAATCTCACTTAGGTAAGTTTGATAGCAAAGCAGATGATGGATTTCTTGTTGGATATTCATCTCAGAGTAAGGCCTACAGAGTTTTTAACTCTTCTTCTAGAATAATTGAAGAAAGTGACAATGTCAAATGCAATGAGAACACACCAAATCCTGTTGGGTCTGGACCTCAGTGGCTATTTGACATTGATTCACTAACTAACTCTTTTGGTTTCAGTAATGAGTATACAGGAACAGGTAGTGGAGAATCAGAGATCACACAAGTTCAAGAAAGTATATCTAAATCTGTGATTTTTCCCATACCCACAGTAAATTCAGTTGAAGACTGTGAAAAGGAATCATTTTCTGAATCAAGTCAGAGTGAAGAAGACACTAGAGATGAGGAGACTCAAGAAAACAATGAAGTAGCATCTGAAAATACTTCAGTTGAGTTGCATGAATCTAATCTTGAGGCTGGATTAAATGACGAACCTAGTCACAACACCAGAGTTCAGAAGAATCATCCTCCACAGTTGATAATAGGAGATATCTCTTCTCCTATGATGACTAGACATCAAAGCAGACTTCAGGAAATGCAAGATCAACAACATACAGTGCTTTCTTGTTTTCTATCACAGCTTGAGCCTAAAAAGGCTCATGATGCTATGAAAGAATCCAGCTGGATAGAAGCAATGCAAGAGGAACTGTTACAGTTCAAGCTACAAGATGTGTGGGATCTAGTAGACCTTCCTAAAGGTCACAGAGCAATTGGCACAAAATGGATCTTCAGAAACAAGAGAGATGAAAGAGGTATTGTTATAAGAAACAAAGCAAGGCTGGTAGCTCAAGGCTACACTCAAGAAGAGGGTATAGATTATGAAGAAGTTTTTGCACCTGTAGCTAGGATAGAAGCAATCATACTATTCCTAGCCTATGCTTCTTACATGAACTTCAAAGTCTATCAAATGGATGTAAAAAGTGCTTTTCTATATGGCTCAATTGAAGAAGAAGTATATGTCTGTCAACCACCAGGGTTTGAAAACCCAAGCTATCCAGACAGGGTATACAAATTAAAGAAAGCACTTTATGGACTACATCAAGCTCCAAGAGCATGGTATGACACTCTGTCATCCTATCTCTTGGAAAATGACTTTGAAAGAGGAGTCATTGATAAGACTCTTTTTATCAAAAGAAAGAAGAAAGATATCTTGCTGGTCCAAATCTATGTTGATGACATTATTTTTGGTTCTACAAGAAACAACATGCGCAAGGAGTTTGAGGATTTAATGCATCAAAGGTTCAAAATGAGTTCCATGGGGGAACTTACTTTCTTCCTTGGCCTCCAAGTTCAACAGAAGTCAGATGGTATTTTCATCTGTCAATCCAAGAATGTGCAGGATATTCTAACCAAGTTTGGTTTCTCAGAATCAAAACCTGCCAGCACACCTATGGAAACACACAAGCATATCACAGCAGATCTTGAGGGGGAGGATATGGATGTGCATCATTATAGATCCATGATTGGCTCTCTCATGTATCTCACAGCTTCAAGGCCAGATATAATGTTTCCAGTCTGTGTATGTGCAAGATTCCAAGTTAGGCCAAAGCAATCTCACTTTCAAGCTGTTAAGAGGATATTCAGGTATCTCAAAGGGCAACCCAGATTGGGACTTTGGTATCCTCATGACTCACCTTTTGACCTAATAGCATACTCAGACAGTGATCTAGGTGGGGCAAACTTGGACAGAAAATCTACTTCTGGAGGTTGTCAGTTTTTGGGTGCTAGACTAGTCTCATGGCAGTGCAAGAAACAAACCACAGTATCCACATCTACAACAGAGGCAGAGTACATAGCAGCTGCAAGTTGCTGTTCTCAAGTCTTATGGATTCAGAATCAAATGTTGGATTATGGGGTAACCTTTCTACACACTCCAATCTTTATTGACAACAGCAGTGCCATTAGCATTGTAAATAATCCAGTCAAGCACTCAAAGACAAAGCACATTGAAATCAGGTATCACTTTATAAGAGATTGTAATGAAAAGAAACTTATTCAAGTTGTCAAAGTTCACACTGATAATCAGTTTGCTGATTTATTCACTAAAGATTTTGATGTGGGTAGATTCACTTTCTTGGTAACAAGTGTGGGAATGATAAACTCTGAATAATCTTCTTCTCAAAAAGTGGTTTTATACCTGTATTTTGTTATTCTTGGTGTTACTAATCTTCTTTTTCAGGACATGCATAGCAGTTCTCAGTGATTAGCAAGCTTAAAAGGAGTAAGTGTAGTTAGTACTGCTAGTTGGTTAATACTGCTAGCCGTTAATACTGCTTTCAGTTAATACTGCTAGTAGTTAATACTGCTTTCAGTTAATACTGCTAGTAGTTAATACTGCTTTCAGTTAATACTGCTAGTCGTAAATACTGCTTTCAGTTAATACTGCTAGTAGTTAATACTGCTTTCAGTTAATACTGCTAGTAGTTAATATTGCTTTCAGTTACTACTGCTAGTAGTTAATACTGCTAGTTAGTTAATACTGCTCGCAGTTACTACTGCTAGTAGTTAATACTGCTAGTTAGTTAATACTGCTCGCAGTTAATACTGCTAGTAGTTAATACTGCTAGTTAGTTACTACTGCTCGCAGTTAATACTGCTAGTAGTTAATACTGCTATAGGTTAATACTGCTTCTATTCCAAATACTATAAATACTCTTTGCCCGCCTAAAAGCTTATAACGACTCTTTGCATACTATTCACCTGCGCTCTAAACCCTTTCTCTCTCAAAGTTCAAAGTTTTCAGGCAAGAATCTTCAAGGTCTATGGCATCCATGGCGTTCATTGATGAGCACAATGAAATTGCGATGCTCCAAAAGCCAAAACAATCTGAAGGTTTTCATCAGATAGTCGACTTTCTGAAGTCGAGCCACATTGCCCATGCTCTCACTATGTCTCCAACTATCTTTATAGAGCATCAGAGGCAATTCTGGGCACATGCCACCATTGTTACTGAGGATGGTGTGCGAATGATCAAGACGACAGTATGTGGCAATCCATTGACAGTTACTGAAGAGATAGTTCGCATCAGTCTACGTCTAGACGATGCCTCTGGTATAACTTCTATCCCTAATGATGAACTGTTTTCTACTCTGACAAGAATGGGGTATGGAGGCCCATTGGGTATTTTTAAGTTCTCAAAAGCTAAATTTTCACCCTAATGGCGTTTTCTTGTTCATACCTTGATGCACTGCATTTCTAAAAAGACTACTGGATGGAGTGAGTTCAGCAGTACCATTGCTTATGCTTTGGTCTGTTTGGCCACTGCCAGAAGGTACAATTTTTCACAAATGATTTTCAATGATCTTGTCTCAAACATGGGAAACAAAAAGAGCTTTTATATGTATCCCAGGTTTGTTCAAGCAGTTATCAACCATGAATTGACGGATATTCCTCATTCTGATGGAATTTATGTACCAAAACCCCCCAAAGGCAAGGTTTTCTCAAATATGAGAAGATCTGCTGGGGACTCTGAAGGAGTTGACACCCCATTGTTCTCTACAATGATGGTGGTGTCCCAACCCAATGAAGGTATGGCAGCAGGGTCAAGGCCCCCATTAGATCAATCCACTGCTAGCCAAGCCCAACCTCCCCACTCTATATCTATCCCACAGTCCCTACTAAATAAGCCCACTTCTCCAATTACCCAAACATATCAAAGAAAACAGGTAAAGAAGGCTCCTTCCCTTCTTGTACCATCACCCACTAAGCCTTTAAGCCCTCTAAGGGAGAATTCTCCCCTAGAGAATATCCAAAGGGAAACCACAAGGGTGTCTCCCAACCCAAAGGAGGTGCTCTCTGAGGAGGAGGTAGAGCATATGGGTGATGAGGCTGCCACTACTCCTGCTAGCACAGAGGAGGAAAGTGGTAACATTAATAAGACCTCCCCCATGGCAACTTTGAATGAGCAATCATTTGAAGGACCCTGGTGCCAAGAAACCACAGGGGTGGATAGTGCTTCTGCTAGGCAGAAGACATCTACTAATAAAAGATCCAATGATCCTTCAATAGGGGGTAACACTCCTGGAGAAGGTGAGGACAGATATAACTATGATGAATTGATGGAGACCATGGGAAACATCAACCAGGATGTCATCAAGCAAGGAAAAGAAATAGAGGAGATGAAGCTGATTATTCTATCTCAACAAGTTCAGATCACCAAACTGAAGAAAATGGTGACAAGATTGTTACAGAAAAGGAGAAGGAAACAGTTTGTGCTAAAGAGGAGGACAAGTGTTGAAGATGATTTCAACAAGGGGGAGAATTCAGAGGCTGAAGCAGAAAAAGAAAGTATTTCTGAGATGGGATTTGATGTTAAGGGGGAGAAAGCTGCAGAAACAGAAGCACAAGAAGTAGAAACAGATAATGTTCAAGCAGCAACAGGGCTATCTGTTGAAGAATTGGAAATAGCTGAAACCTTAGTAAAAGCAAAGAATGACACTCCTAAGGCTACTCAAAAGGCTAAGGGAGTGGTCATCAATGAAGGAGACCTTGAAAAGAAGACACAAGAAAGAAGTGAGGCAGGGTTGAAGGATACAAAGGGTAAAGCTAAGATGATTGCACCTGAACAACCTGCAAAGAAGAAAATTCAGATAGAACTGGATGAAGAAGTGGCAAAGCAGCTTCAGGCAGAAATGGAAAGGGAGGAACAACTTCAATCTGAGAAGGATAGAGAGCTTGCACTGAATATGGCCAGAAAACTAAATGAAGAGTATCAGAAGAGCATGAAAACAGCAGCTCAGGCCAAGCAAGTACAAGTAAAAAGAATGCCATTCAAAAAGCAGAAAAGACAACCCTCCAAGACCTTTTTGGCCAATCAGGAAAGAAGAAAGATGATAAACTTCCTAAAAGGTGCAATTGGTGTTAAGGGGGAGATGTTTACTCATATGGCATACTCTCAGGTTGAAGAGCTATACAGGAAGGAAATGACAAAGCTCCAAGGGGATTCCTCTCAAAGGGAAGAAGCAGAAAGAAGGATGAAAGAGAGACATGATCTCAACATCCAACAACCATTCCCTGAGAAAACCACACCTTCCAAAGAAGAAGCAGAAGAGAAGAAGGAAGAACCTGGAAATGTTAGTAGAGAAGCCAAGTCTGGAAAAAGAGTGAAAACAATTGCTCCAAAAAGGCAGTTGAAAAGGCCTAGGGTGGAAGAAACTGAAAAGGAAGCAGAACCTTCAGTCACATCCCCAACAGAGCCAGTACAGAGCCCAAAGCAGGTCACTAAGCAAACTGATGAAAGTATGGATCCGTACATGACAATAGTGGAACCTTTGAAAGCTGTTCCAATCTCTATGCAAGCTCCAGAGATCATCTTCTGGGATATTCTGAGAGACAATGGAAAGAATTTCTTCAGAATCAAGAGAGTTGATGGTTCATTTGAAGCTTATTCAACATGGGGGAAAGTCATCAGAAGTTGTTCAAGAGCTGATATGGAAGAACTATATAAAGTTGGGATGAAACTTTATGAACCTGTGTTGAAAGGTACTGAAGAGAATCTTCTCAAAGTGACATTGGAATACTTGTGCATGATGTTTGAGCCTGCAAGAGTGCACCATAGGATTAAAGATCATATGCATGAGTTCATATTCAAGAAGATTGACAAATGGATACTGTTTGAAAACTGTGGAGTATACATGATTACTATTGACAATTGTTATCATGAATACTATCTGGTGGACAAAATATATGAGCATAGCAAGGAGAAGTTAGAAGGGATGCTTAAAGCTACACTGGTTTGTACAAAGGATTCAGAAATGGCCAAGATTGTGGTGAGAAGAACTGTAAATCAAAGTTTGGGCCTAGATCCAAATTTGGGAAATTGAATCAGAGGTGTTGAAAGCATCTTGAAGAAGATCTGAAGAACTTGACTTCTTTTCCTAAAAGTCAAGTTAGGGGGAGATTGTTGGGAACTGAAGAATTCATCAAGTGTGGTTAATGTTGCTGGTTCAATGTTAATACTGCTAGAAGACATAAAGGTTAATACTGCTGAGTGTTACTACTGCTAGTGTTAATTAATACTGCTAGTCAAAGTTAGTACTGCTTGAACAAAGTTAGTACTGCTTAGCTAGTTAGTATTGCTAGTAGTTAGTACTGCTTAGTAGTTAATGCTGCTAGAAGGAAGTTAATGCTGCTGAAGATTAATACTGCTTATATGATGAAGATTCGTATGAAAGGATATACATGGAAGCTTAGAGATATACATGGAAGATATACTGAAGATATTTTATTTATTGTAATTATCTTTGTATTCAGTATATATTGTATAGTTTAGAATAATGAAGTAAGTTTAAGGTTTTAATTTTCATTCTAGAGAGAAAATCAACCTCAAGGCATAGATCCTAATTCTAGAGAAGTAGAATTCGTATTGGTGAGCCTGTTCATCAATATTGAGGTTGAGTGAGTAATCTTGTAACTTCAAAGCATTAAATACAAGTTTACAGTTTGTTCTTCATATTTTCTGTATTGATTTACTATTTGATTGAATGTCAAAGTGTTATTCCGCAAACTTCTTTGATATTGTTTCTGAGAATTAATTCTTGTTAAGAATTCGATCCTGACAATAGACTATATCCATTATTCTTAACCATAAGCTTTCATTGTTATATCATTCATTTCTGATCATTTTCATACAATGTCAGATTTTCAAACAAGTTTCTTGCATTCATATTCATTCATTCAATATGCTTGTTTGAAAATACTTCAATGTTTCAAATGCTCAAATCTTCATGATTATATTTTATGAGCATACATCTGATATTTGTATTTGAGCTTTAACTGATAAAGTTAAATCATTTTGAGCAACATTATGCTTTCTAGGATTATATGGGTTCTTTGTGCTAGGACTTAATTGAAACTTCTACGAAATCACGTTAACCAGTGATTTCTACCCAAGAAGTTAATCCTTAGTGATTGAGTGTGAGGAGTCTATAAAGAAATGAGTGTGGGTGTGATGAGGTAAAATGTAAATGAGAGTTTGGTTAGAAGTGAGCATAATGATTAAAAGAAAGAGGGTGTGAGAACAGAGTAAAAGAATATTAAACTCTGCACCAACTACTTTCTGAGACGGGCAGCCTCATTACTAGCGTTTCACAACTCTTTGGTGAACGTTATTGAAACAGGCAACTAGCCCATGCCAACTCTTGCTTAAACCCCACAAACCATTCATTTTCTTCTCAAAAAGAAAATGTTTCATATTTTTCTGGGGACGCAGCACATATGCTATCTGGTTTTCATTTGGAAAATTTGGATATTGAAAAAGAAGGAAGTCTGCCCCACCTTCGCACTTCAATCATGCACATTGAGTTTGTGTTTATCTACTGTTGTCTCAGTGGTTTACACAAATTTGAACCTTTATAAAAGCAATTTTCGTGCTTAATTCTTTCTACACATGCACGAAGACACAAAAAATTCGTTTCTTTGTCATAACGTTCATAGAAATTGCCTTTGTGGTGTTTCGATGATTGGATGGAAGCCCTGGGGGAGTGAACATCAAAAAGCTCCTTTATATTGTGTATTCGTTACACACAGTGACTTCGTGTTACTGACAGTCATTCTAATTGATTCATTTGTTGATTCAGGAGTTACATGTTCTTATTTTGTCTGGATTTGCAAAGATCTAGATGAATACTTGGTTATGGATCGCAGAATCAGAGGCTCAGTTTGATAGATCAGAATGGTCAAAGACATTTCTTGGAAGAAAAGTTTTGATGATATAGATGCTCAAATCATCAAAAAGGGGGAGATGGTATCAAGAAATGATAAAGTTTTGAGAGATGATTTTCAGAAATGTCCAAGTCAGAAAAGTTCAAAGTAAAGATTTGAAGATTTGAAGAAGATCAAAGAATTTCTGAGGATGTACTGATTTGAGGAAATTTTCTTTGAAGATTATTTGCTAAAGCAATTCGAGCTGATTCTGAAGATAATTTCTTTCCAAAGTCTGAAAGTATTATTGTGAAAGTTTTGGGGAGATTGTTAATCGTTTGAATAAAGTTTTGGAAAGAAGACAGTCAAAGGAAAAGGGGAGATTGTACTGACAGAGCTTACAAGTGAAGATTGGATTGCTAAATCTTTCAATAGTGATCTTGAATCCAAAGGGGGAGATTGTTAGAGCATAAATATGTTGGATACAAGATCAAGAAGAATGAAGGTCAAAGGTTTAAGAAGTCAAAGCTGAAGAAAGTCAACTCTCAAGTGAAAGTCAAAGTCTTTGTAATAAAAGTCAAAGTCAACATTTGTATTAGTTTTGTTTCCTTGTTGTTTTAGTTGTAGGTATAAATAGTTTCCTTTCCTTTGTAATTAGTAGTCTAGAAGTGATCTAATTGAGAGAATCTGAGAATACGTATCTAGAGAGAATTTGTAGAGAGAGAGAGAGAGAGTTCTAGAGAGAGAAAGTTTTTAATTGAATTCTGATTTGAAATCAAAACAGGTAATTGGATTGAATTGTTTGTTTTGATTAATTGTTTGTGATTAGAAACTAGAAACAGGGAATATCACAAAGTAACTGAAGAAAATTACTTTATAATTCAAAATGATGGAATAATCAGGACTCATAACATACATGTCCCAATTACTATTTTGAGGGATCTTTTACAGTACTGATAGAGTTAAGTACTTCACTGAAATTTTCATTAATCCAGGAAAAGAATTACAAGGTAAGAAAATTACAAGTACAAGTGATGTACTAACTACTGTAAGTTTAAACTAATAGATTACAAGAAGAAAACTAATCTATCAACTATCTAAAGAGGATTTAGGAGGATTGATCAAATACTCAGGTATATCTTCTCCTTTTTGCTTTCGCTCTAAAGATTCTTTACTAATTATCACTTTGATTTGCTCAGCAGCAGGAGAGATATCACACCATAAGCACATGAGATCCTTGAGAAGGCCGAGGGGACAGATAGGGATTTCAGAGATTCTTTGAAATCTGAGTTGTTCCTCGTCATCTCTGAAGAAGATTCCAAAAGGTTCTTCGAGTACTTGTCCCGCAACATATGGTCCATCAGGAGGCACATATAGATTCAGAACTGAAAGATCAGGAGGAGAACCGAACAGAGCTTCTCTTGAAAATTTGATGGAGGTTTCATTCCTGATCACTGCGACATTTTCAGAGGAGGAGGAGACAGGATTTCTTCTGATCTGCTTTGGCTTAGAAGGAAAAGCAGACGACACCTTTAATATTGCAGCGACTCTGTTGATGAGAGCATCATTTATCCCTTCAACATAACCTCTGTAGATTGACTTTGATTTCTTCAGTGTGTCTTTGAACTCAAGCCATTCCATATAACCGAGGCTTTCCAGCTTTGAAACAAACATTGCCTTGCAGCTTCCATCCTCTCTGGTAATCTCCATAGTGACAGAAACTTTGTCCTTCTTCTTTCTTCCAGAGATAGCGACTGAAACAATCTTCATTGGGTCAGATCGATAGTCTAGTTTATGTTTGCACCAATCAACTGAGCTATCGCTGACCACTAGAGCTTTTGAGCGTTCCTCTTCAATCTCTTTCAAAAGAGCAGACTGGACTTCAACTGGTTTCTTCTTCAGTTTCTTGTCTTTGACTTGAGAAGACTGAATTTTGAGAGCCAGAGAGGCATCTCTTTGACAGTCAGCGATCAGCTTCTCAGTCGTGACGGATTCTTCAATTTCAGCTTCAGTCAGGAACTCTAGATCTGTTGATTGAGAGGGGATCTTCAGCCGTTGACTCTCCAGATGAGAGATCATCTCTGTTCTTTTCTTCATCTCTTCCTCTGACCAATGAAGTGGTCTAGAGGGCCTCCGTGGGTGTTGCAGGGACTCATCTTCTTCATCCTCTTCATCAATCTCTCTTACATAGATTGGGATAATCTGGTCATCATCTTCAGCAGCTGGGATTATTTGGAGCTCTTTACCCTTAAGCAGGGGAGAGAACTGTCTGGTCAGAAAATAAAAAAGGTTAGTTTATTTTTATGGAAGAAGAGAGATAAAGGCTAGAAAGAAACAGGGGTGGGATTTTTATAGAAGGATAAGGAAACGAGGGAAAGGCATACCTGAGAAGGATTCTCCTCAGATAGTGAAGTTTTCTTCAGGCTTCCCTCAGCAGTAGCACCTTTGCTTTGGGAAGGGGTCCTTGAAGAAGTTCCATGGCTCCCCCCTGCTTTGATAACTTCTTTCAAAGCTATCGCTGATGAAGTGACGGCTGAAGAACACCATAGCGATGGATCTTCTTCATCGTCATCATCATCATCTTGATGAGGTTCTTCCTCTTGATCTTCAAGATCAAGGGCTTCATCTTCATCGTCCTCTTCTTCTTCATCATCGATTTAATCTTCAAGAGAAGGAGGGGCTTTTTCAGCAGTTATCTCCCCCTCAACCTGAGAGGGAGTTTCCTTCTGTTGGACCTCACCAGCGACTTCAAACTCCGTATTTTCTTCAGCTGCCTTCTCCCCCTCTTTGTCATTATCAGGGAGGGAGAGATCTTTGGAAGGAGATGAAGCTTTTGCAGCGGCCAACACCTAAACTTCAGCCTACAAACAGTCCATACGGCCTTCAAACGCAGGAAGATCTGACGTAGCCTGATGAATGAACTCCACGGCAATGTTCAGCGATGTACGATCGTTCTCTGTGAATGAGGGAGTAGGAGTCAGAGCTGGTGCCTTCAGGTGAGTCAGGATTTGCTGAAGAAGAACTTCACAGGAATCAACCTTTGTAGCCAGGGCTGCAAACTGTTGCTGTGAGTCTTCCTTGACTTTGACAATCGCTTCTTGGAGAGTAGCGATTTGAGAAACGTCAGTTTTGGAGGCGCATTGATCTGCCAGTGTCTTCAGTGCTTCACCAGCGGTATGAACAGCGCTGGTGGTGTTGTTGAGAGAGGCAGTAAGAGATTCCACCTTTGCACTCAAACTGTTGACATTGGTGTCATCAGTCGCCAAACTAGGACCTGAAATATAAGTTAGTTGAGAAACAGGCTTATATGGTGAGTTGGGAGAAGTTTTTAAGGTTATAGGGGTACCTGAATTATCAAACTTTTTGTAGAACTGTAAAGATTCCTCAAAAGATTGATGTTCAGGTCCTATGGGTCCAAACTGTGGTTGAGTAAAAATAGATGGAGGGTTAGAGATCAAAGAAATAGAAGGACTAGAGATGGGGATAGAAGATGTAGGGATAGGGGTAGTTACCTCAGGTTGTTGCTGAACTGAGATTGTAGGTTGCGTCACTGTTGTTATGACAGCGACCGAGATCGCTGGCATGGTTGAAGTGGGTATCACTGAGGATGTGGAGGAGAGACCCACGAATGCATCCAAGGAAGTTTGTTGATAAACATCCTTAGGGATTGAGCTAGAGGTAGCTTTCTCCTTGGTCACCTTGACCTTCTTTGAAGGACCAAGGGAGCCAGTTGATCGTCGTTTGGAAGGGGTAGCGGCAGAGATAGCAGAAGAAGGAACCTCCTGCGTGGCCGCTGAAGACGAAGAAGTGAGGAGAGAGAGTCGGGAGCGAAGTTCAGAGATACTTACCTCGTTGGGAAGCGGCTTGACCTCCAGGGAGAGCTGACCCACTTTTGGAAAAGATGCATCGGCATTGGTGGGATAAGTAGCAGAGTATAGGAACTTCAGGTACGCACAGATGAAGCATACATAGGGAATCTTTGGATCCCTCTCGGTCTTCTCTATCTTTGACCTTAGGTCGTCAAAGATAGCTGTTGCGTAGTCAAAATTTCTTCTGGCGATCACTGAGTAAGTCATCTGGACCTGAATCTTGCTGGCCTGGTCCAGTGACCCACTCTTCCCACTCATACACTGAATGAAGTGAGATAAGATGTAGTTAAGCTGAGAAGGCATGAGCGCCTTCTTCACCAGAGTCAGCTTCCTATTTGGTATTGTTGTTCTTGGCTTGGGTTCCCAAGAGTATTCCATAGCATCCAGGAATTTGACGAGTTCAGCATCACTGGGTAAAGCGTCGAATCCATTCCTGGGTTTGTCGGGAAATCGCAGAGCTTTCCTCAGCCCTAAGGTTGTCATCATGCCTGTTCCAAGTTCAGTGTTGAAGGAGATAGCAGGAACTAGTTCACCCTTTTTGTTAGTAAGAGAGGTCTCTTCAGTGGTAAACCAAAATTGTTGGAGAAGAGCTTTGGAAGGTGTGGGATCCACAGTGATAGCATAGGAAATGCAGGATTGCTTCAGAAATTTTGCGGCTTCCACCAGATGTGGGTATTTGACACCATCAAAGTCAAGGCGAGCAAGATGATTGTTTTTGGGAAACTTAGAATCAGCGATGGCGAACTTGACGTTCTTGGAGGCGACAAGTGCAGATTGAGACATTCTGAATATGAACAGATAGAAGAATAGAAGAAAAGTTTTAGTCTAAAAATAAAGAAGGTTTTCCCAATTTCTATTTTAGGAAAGAAACATAGAAAAATCAACATATTTGAAGAATAAAAAGGTGTTCTTAATGTAAGATATAAGAACAAGAAGAAAAACCAAAGATTTTGAATGAAGATAATCAAAAAATTGGTTTTGAATGAATAAAATCAAAAGAAAGATGATTTTATTAAAAAGAATCTTATAAACCCATAATGGAAGTCCATAAATGGAGTATCATGTAAAAAGATTTAGAACAAGAATAAGAAGATGATCAAGAATAACCTGTTGATCTTGAAGGAGATGATGCAAATGCTTGAGAATGCTAGAATTCTTTTGAGAGAGTTTTCTTGCCTTGAAAGTATTTCTAGAAAGCGTAAAATGATAAGAATGGAAAAACATTCTTTTTATACATGAGAGAGAAGGAGAGAGAGTGTGAGAGGCGGGAAAACAAATGTTCATCATGACATGGACACGTCCCACGAAGTTGATTGGATGGAAGGGCAACGGATGAACGTGTCAGAAAAAGGCATGTCGTGGATTGTCGGTTCAAATGACGTCATAGAAGAGAGAGAGACTGTTCATTTGTCCGTTTTGAAATTATCGCTGAAGAAAAGTCAGCAAAAGATTTTTCTTTTTGAAAGTATCCCTGATGGTAAAGATAGGGATGAATTTTCTTTTAAGAAGGATCACTGACTAGAAATATCAGTGATAAATTTATTTTTCAAAAAGCTTTTAATCATTTGAAGAAAGTTCAGTGATTAAAGTTTATATTTTGAAAACATCTTAACTGAATGAAGATTCAGTTGTAAGGATGGAGAGAACATACCTGAGAGTCAGAATGTTTATTAGAGTGATAAAAGGGGAACTTATGATTACTGACACAATGCATGAACGCTGAAGAGTTACTCTTCAAGATTCAGCATTCCAAGCTCACTAATGAGAAAGTTGAATCTTGTCTCATCAACAGGTTTGGTGAATAAATCAGCGAGCTGATAGTCAGTAGGGATGAAATGAAGTTGAATATCACCGTTCATCACATGATCTCTGATAAAATGATATATGATCTCTATGTGTTTCGTCTTTGAATGTAGCACTAGATTATTTGTTATAGCGATAGCACTAGTTCTTAAGATCTCGTGGGTTTAAGGTCAATCTTTAGCTTTGGAGGTCAGAGATCAAAGATTTCTATCATAGAGCTAGAGGATTGATTCACTGAAGGTTTAGAAGGAACTTTCAACTTTGCTTTCTTGGTAGCCTTCTGAGGACGAATAATGGATTTTCCTTTATCCGCAGACTTAGAGCCTTTGGATTTTTCCTCAGGGATAGAATTTGAAGAAGAAGGATAAAATTGATCATAAGAAGTGTCAGAGATAGGAGTGACAAACGTTCCAAACTTAAGCATGGAACTTTCTTCTTTAGGCTCATCCTGTGGTGTCCAAAAGCTAAGACCAGTTTTATCACTTTCAGGAGTTTGAGCATTTATTATCTCAGAGATCTTTGTTGATGATTTGCACCATTTATCAACATGAGCCTTTTCTGCTTTTAGAGCAGCGATGGCTTGTTCCCGTTCAATGCTGATGATGTCATTTATAATGACTTGATCTTTTAACTTCTCTTCTAAAAGTGTTAGTTCTCTGATCTTTTCATGACATTTCTCTAGCTCTTGAGTTAAATGAAAATTTTTGTTCTCAACTTGAGTTTTATCGTTTAGAGCATTATAAAGATCAATCGTCAGCACATCAACAACGCGACTTCTCTCGGCTTCAGGTAGAGAGGGATTAGTAGAGATAGATACCTGAGATGATATGTAGCTCATAGAAGGTTCAGATGGTTCTTCCACTTCTTCTTTAATCTTAGCCATGAGGCAGAGATTAGCGACTTCTTCTTCATCAGAACTTGATTCTTCTGATTCAGCCCAGTCATGTTCTTCAACGATGAGACCTTTACCTTTTCGTTTATAGCTTTTCAGCTTTTGATATTTGTTCTTCAACATTAGGTATTTGTCATCGCTGGATCTTCTTGAGGTAGAAGGTTTGAAGACCTTTTTAGACCTGCACTCACTAGCAAAGTGTCCAATCTTTTCACAGTTATATCAAGTGGCAGTAGCCTTATCAACAGGAGTTGATTTTGGCTTGTCAGTGAGAGAGAGAGGCTTATTTCTTCGGAAATTGCTCTTTCTTGCAAATCTCTTAAAAGAGTTTGTCAAGAGTGCTAAGGACTCATCGAACTCTGAAAGATCAGGGTCTGATAGATCCTCAGATTCAGAATCTAACTCAGTGATGGTGAGAGCAGATCGCTGATATGGAATTATCTCTGAAGAGACTAAAGCAACAGGAGTGCTTTTGGAGTCTTTAGAATCTTTTACAAGATTCTTCTTTAAGAGATTCGATTGCTCATAGTTGAGCAATATTCCATACAGAGTGCTGAGAGAAAGAGAATTTAAGTCTTTTGTCAGCTTAAGACATATTGAATAATTGTCCCAGCTTTCAAGAAGACATTCTAAGAATTTTGTTAGGACCTCAGAATTAGAATAGGTCCTACCAACGGTTCTTAGATCAATGATTAAGCAGTTAAACCGCTGATTGTTGGGAACTGAAGAATTCATCAAGTATGGTTAATGCTGCTAGTTCAAAGTTACTACTGCTAGAAGACTTAAAGGTTAATACTTGAGTGTTACTACTGCTAGTAGTTAATACTGCTAGTCAAAGTTAGTGCTGCTTGAACAAAGTTAGTACTGTTTAGCTAGTTAGTACTGCTAGTGGTTAGTGCTGCTTAGTAGTTAATGCTGCTAGAAGGAATTTAATGCTGCTGAAGATTAATACTGCTTATATGATGAAGATTCGTATGAAAGGATATACATGGAAGCTTAGAGATATACATGGAAGATATACTGAAGATATTTTATTTATTGTAATTATCTTTGTATTCAGTATATATATTGTATAGTTTAGAATAATGAGTTAACTTTTGTTTTATTCATTCTATTAGAGAGAAAATCAACCTCAAAGCATAGATCCTAATTCTAGAGAAGTAGAATTCGTATTGGTGAGCCTGTTCATCAATATTGAGGTTGAGTGTGTAATCTTGTAACTTCAAAGCATTCAATACAAGTTTACAGTTTGTTGATTATAATCTGTTTTGATTTACTGTTTGATTAAATATCAAAGTGTTATTCCGCAAACTTCTTTGATATTATTTCTGAGAATTAATTCTTGTTTAGAATTCGATCCTGACAAGTGGTATCAGAGCCAAACTCTCTCAGAAACAGTTATTCATCATGGAAAATCTTACAGAATCAAGCAGTACTTTGGTTTCTAAGGTTCCAATGCTCAAACCAAGTGAGTTTGACATGTGGAAGATCAGAATCAGACAATATATTCTTCTCACTGACTACTCAATGTGGGATATCATTGAGAATGGTCCTTCTGAAGCTGGAAGGATAGGACCAGATGGGAAAAGACCTCCACCAAAGACAGATGGTGAGAGGAAGATCAGACAGACAGAGATGAAGGCCTTGAGCACTCTGCTCTTGGCCATTCCCAATGAATATCAGCATCAATTTTGCAACTGCACTGATGCTCAGATTCTCTGGAATGCTCTAGAGAAAAGATTTGCTGGAACTAAGAGCATCAAAAGAAATCAAAGAGATGTTCTAAAGCAGCAGTATGAGAACTTCACTTCCTCAAAGAATGAGTCTATGACTCAAACTTTTGATAGGTTCAACAAACTCATAGGTGAACTGGCTACTGTAGGGGTGAAGATGGAACAAGATGATATCAACAGAAAGTTCCTCAGATCTCTTGGGGATGAATGGACTATGTACACTGTCTCATATAGACAGAGTGACAATCTGGAAGAGAAAGAACTTGATGATCTATACAATGATCTATGAGTTTTTGAAACTGAGGTAGAAACCAAGAAGAAGCCCTCTGGTTATATTCACAATGCTGCACTTCTTTCAGCATCCACTGATACTACTGCCAACCCTGAAGCAGTTAGTACTGCCAGTGGAGTAAGTTCAGAAAAAGGCACTGAAACTATCTTTGAAGCCTTTTTGTCCAGTCATAGCAGCAATTCTTTGATTAATGATGATCTGGATCAAATTCACCCTGATGATCTGGAGGAGATGGATATTAAATGGCAGATGGCCATGTTATCCATGAGGGTGAAGAAGTTCATTTTAAGAACTGGAAGGAATAACTTCTCTCAAAGAAGAGAAGATGGAGCTGGTTTTGACAAGACCAAGGTGGAATGTTATAAGTGTCACAAGAAAGGACACTTTGCTAGAGAATGCAGGAGTGTTGTTCCAAACAACAACCACCAACAAGCTCAGAATGGAGGATACAATCATAACAAGAACCCTGCTCAAGCTCTTGTTTCTCAACAAGGAATGGGATTTGACTGGAGTGATCAAGCTGAGGAAGCCATTCAGAACCAAGCTCTTATGGCAGAAGTGTCTGATCTCCCCTCTGAGGTAAGTTCTAATCTTTGCACCAAATCTTGCATTGACACTATTACAAGATACAGGGATCACAATCAAAGTATGTGTGATGACCTCAAAAGATTAGAAAAGGACAGAAGAGATTATGTTTTGATAGTAGAGAGATTTGAAGAGCAAATCAAAGGCTTTCAAGCTAATGAACTTCAACACTCTTATGACACAAACTATTGGAAGTGGGAAAAGAATGAGTTAGAAACCAAACTGTCTAAGTCCTTAGAAGAGAATGATAGGCTAAAAGAGGAACTGTCAAAAGTTAAGCTTGACATAGAAAAGTTTTCTTATGCTTAAAAAGCAATGGATTCTCTTCTAAAGGCTCAGATACATGATAAGATGAAGCCTGGTATTGGATACAACAATACACCCCCTCCTTACAATAACAACTATATTTCTCCTACATCTGACTTGTTAGAAACTAAGGAGAAAAAGGACTTGTCTGAAGAAGCTTTTAAGATAGATCCTTTGGATGAGGTGATAGTTAAGGATTTGACTGAGAAAGAAGCAAGTGTGAACAGGAATAATATTGTGAGTAAAAAGATACCATTAGAAAACAATATTATCACCAATGAGGGATGTGGGAAAATCTGGGTCAAGTCCAAGGAGATAGAGAAGACAAAAGGAAAGGATAACAAGGTCCATTACAAAAAACCACAGTTGTGAATCCTGGATCTTGTAAACAGTGTGCTTGCAATAAAGCCAAGAGCCTAAATTCTGGTTTAAAAAGAGGAAATCAAAGAAACTGGAATAATCAATGGGCCCAGAAACAAGGAGTTGATCTGAATAAAATCAATAGACCAAAACCTTGTTTCATATGTGGTAAGTTGAATCATTTGGCTAAGTATTGTTACTATAACCCTATTAACCAACAGATGAACTTTCAAAGATTTGTGCAAAAACCTGTTGGTTATAGGAAGGCTGGAAAGAAACATGTGATAAAGAAACATGATGAAAGGAAAGGCCCCATGAAGAAAAATATTTTAAAAGAAAGTGTCAAAATGTGGGTGCCTAGAAACACTGAATCTGTTAGTACTGATGACAGGGTTAGAAGCACTAAAATTGTTAGTACTGCTAACATGGTTACTACTGCTATCTGTGTTAGTACTGCTGAAAATATTAATGCTGCTAATACTGTTAGTACCTCTTCAAAGGTTAATACTGCCAACACAGTTACTGCTGCCAACACAGTTACTACTGCTAACAAAGTTAGTACTGCTAAGCATGCAAGTGCTGCTAAGGCAGTTGGTAATTCTAAAACCAGTACTGATTCTAGCAAAAATATTTCCAAGCCTATTATTGTAACAAAGTACTCCAAGAATGAGGAGTTAAAGTTCAAAAATCTTGTCAAGAAAGAATGCAAGTATTTTGATGAGAAAGGGGTACCCAAGACCACTTTGGCTTGGGTTCCTAATTCATACTAACTGATCTATCTTATGTGCAGGGCAACCAACAGCTCAAGGGAAAGAGCATATGGCATGTTGATAGTGGTTGCTCTAGTCACATGACAGGCAACATGTCATGCCTTCAGGATTTCAAGCATATTAATGGAGGACATGTTGCATTTGGAGATAATCTTACTGGTGGTAAGATAAGTGGAAAAGGTAATTTCACCAAAGGTAAGATGACATTTGAGGATGTCTACTATGTTGATCAATTAAAGTACAACCTGTTAAGTGTATCACAGGTTTGTGACAAACAACATAGTATATTATTTACAAATACTGAGTGTATGATCCTTGCTCCAGGGTTCAAGGTAGTTGATGAAAGCATGATACTACTTAGAACTCCAAGAAAGGACAATGTTTACTGTCTAGATATGGACAATGTTGATAGTGATTCATCTCTAAATTGTCTTGTTTCAAAAGCTTCTGTAGATGAATCCTCTCTTTGGCACAGAAGGATGTGTCACATGAATTTCAAGACTATGAACAATCTTGTTAAAAACAACCTTGTAAGAGGTTTACCATCAAAAGTCTTTTCATGTGATGATCATTGTGTTGCTTGTCTTAAAGGCAAACAGCACAAAACTTCTCATAAGACCAAAGAGTTAAATTATGTTTCTTCTTGTCTCCAGTTACTGCATATGGATCTGTTTGGTCCTACAAATGTTATGAGTATAGGCAAGAAATCTTACTGCTTGGTTATTGTTGATGATTACTCCAGATTTACTTGGGTATATTTTCTAAGGACTAAGGATGAGACAAGTGGACTTATCAAATCCTTTATTCTAAGAATTGAAAACCAAACTAATCAAAGAGTAAAAGTCATTAGATCAGATAATGGAACTGAGTTTAAAAATCATGATCTAAACACCTTTTGTGAAGAGAAAGGTATTGAGAGGCAATATAGTGCTCCTAGGACTCCTCAACAGAATGGTGTTGCTGAAAGGAGAAATAGGACACTAATAGAGGCTGCTAGATCTCTGTTGGCTGATTCAAGATTGCCAATTACCTTCTGGGCTGAAGCAGTTAATACTGCTTGTTATGTCCAAAACAGAGTTCTAGTAGTCAAGCAAAAGAACAAGACCCCATATGAGCTTTTAAATAAAAGAAAACCTTTCATTGGTTTCTTCAAACCTTTTGGGTGTCCTTGTACAATTCTCAATACCAAATCTCACTTAGGTAAGTTTGATAGCAAAGCAGATGATGGATTTCTTGTTGGATATTCATCTCAGAGTAAGGCCTACAGAGTTTTTAACTCATCTTCTAGAATAATTGAAGAAAGTGACAATGTCAAATGCAATGAGAACACTCCAAATCCTGTTGGGTCTGGACCTCAGTGGCTATTTGACATTGATTCACTAACTAACTCTTTTGGTTTCAGTAATGAGTATACAGGAACAGGAAGTGGAGGATCAGGGACTACACAAGTCTCAGAAAGTATATCTAAATCTGAGATATTTCCCATACCCACAGTGAATTCTGTTGAAGACTGTGAAAAGAAATCTTTTACTGGACCAAGTCAGAGTGAAGAAGAAACTAGAGATGAGGAGACTCAAGAAAATAAAGAATCAGAAGTGGCATCTGAAAACACTTCAGTTGAGTTGCATGAATCTAATCTAGAGGCTGGACTGAATGAAGAACCTAGTCATAACACCAGAGTTCAAAAGAATCATCCTCCACAGCTGGTAATAGGAGATATCTCTTCTCCTATGATGACTAGACATCAAAGCAGGCTTCAAGAAATGCAAGATCAACAGCATATAGTGCTTACTTGTTTTCTATCCCAACTTGAGCCTAAAAAGGCACATGATGCTATGAAAGAATCTAGCTGGATAGAAGCAATGCAAGAAGAACTGTTACAGTTCAAGCTACAAGATGTATGGGATCTAGTAGACCTTTCTAAAGGTCACAGAGCAATTGGCACAAAGTGGATTTTCAGAAACAAGAGAGATGAAAGAGGTATTGTCATAAGAAACAAAGCAAGGCTGGTGGCTCAAGGATATACTCAAGAAGAGGGTATAGATTATGAAGAAGTTTTTGCACCTGTGGCTAGGATAGAAGCAATCAGATTATTCCTAGCCTATGCTTCTTACATGAACTTCAAAGTCTATCAAATGGATGTAAAAAGTGCTTTTCTCTATGGCTCAATTGAAGAAGAGGTATATGTCTGTCAACCACCACGGTTTGAAAACCCAAGCTATCCAGACAGGGTATACAAATTGAAGAAAGCACTTTATGGGCTACATCAAGCTCCAAGAGCATGGTATGACACTCTGTCATCCTATCTCTTGAAAAATGACTTTGAAAGAGGAGTCATTGATAAGACTCTATTTATCAAGAGAAAGAAGAAGGATATCTTGCTGGTCCAAATCTATGTTGATGACATTATCTTTGGATCTACAAGAGACAACTTGTGCAAGGAGTTTGAGGATCTAATGCATCAAAGGTTCAAAATGAGTTCCATGGGGGAACTTACTTTCTTCCTTGGACTCCAAGTTCAACAGAAGTCAGATGGCATCTTCATCTGTCAATCCAAGTATGTGCAGGACATTCTAACCAAGTTTGGTTTCTCAGAGTCAAAACCTGTCAGCACACCTATGGAAACACACAAGCAAATAACAGCAGATCTTGAGGGGGAGGATATGGATGTGTATCATTATAGATCCATGATTGGCTCCCTCATGTATCTCACAGCATCAAGGCCAGATATAATGTTTCCAGTCTGTGTATGTGCAAGATTCCAAGTAAGGCTAAAGCAATCTCACTTTCAAGCTGTTAAGAGGATATTCAGATATCTCAAAGGGCAACCCAAATTGGGACTTTGGTATCCTCATGACTCACCCTTTGACCTAATAGCATACTCAGATAGTGATCTAGGTGGAGCAAACTTGGACAGAAAATCTACTTCTGGAGGATGTCAGTTTTTGGGTGCTAGACTAGTTTCATGGCAGTGCAAGAAACAAACCACAGTGTCCACATCTACAACAGAGGCAGAGTACATAGCAGCTGCAAGTTGCTGTTCTCAAGTCTTATGGATTCAGAATCAAATGCTGGACTATGGGGTAACCTTTCTACACACTCCCATTTTTATTGATAATAGCAGTGCTATCAGCATTGTGAATAATCCTGTCAAGCACTCTAAGACAAAGCACATTGAGATTAGGTATCACTTCATAAGAGACTGTAATGAAAAGAAACTTATTCAAGTTGTAAAAGTCCAAACTGATAATCAGTTTGCTGATCTATTCACTAAAGCCTTTGATGTGGGTAGATTCACTTTCTTGGTAACTAGTGTGGGAATGATCAACTCTGAATAAGCCCCTTCTCAAAAAGTGGTTTTATACCTGTATATTTTTATTCTTGGTGTTACTAATCTTCTTTTCCAGGATATGCATAGCAGTACTCAGTGTTTCACAAGCTTAAAGGAGTAAGTTAGTTAATACTGCTAATAGTTAATACTGCTAGTTAGTTAATACTGCTTTCAGTTAATACTGCTAGTTAGTTAATACTGCTTTCAGTTAATACTGCTAGTTAGTTAATACTGCTTTCAGTTAATACTGCTAGTTAGTTAATACTACTTTCAGTTAATACTGCTAGTAGTTAGTACTGCTAGTGGTTAATACTGCTAGTAGTTAATACTGCTTTCAGTTAATACTGCTAGGTAGTTAATACTGCTAGTTCGTTAATACTGCTAGTAGTTAATACTGCTAGTAGTTAATACTGCTAGTAGTTAATACTGCTTCCAGTTAATACTGCTAGTAGTTAATACTGCTCTAGGTTAATACTGCTTATGTTCCGAATACTATAAATACTCTTTGCCCGCCTAAAAGTTCATAACGACTCTTTGCATACTATTCTCTTGTACTCTAAACCCTTTCCCTCTCAAGTTCGAAGTTTTCAGGCAAGCTTTTCACTAAGATCAATGGCATCCATGACATTCATCAACGAGCATAATGAGATTGCGATGCTACAAAAGCCAAAGCAAGCTGCAGGATTTCATCAGATTGTGGATTTCCTCAAGTCAAGCCATATTGCTCATGCTCTTATTGTATCCCTTACAATCTATATCGAGCATCAAAGGCAGTTCTGGGCTAATGCCACCATTGTTGTTGAGAATGGTGTGCAAATGATCAAGACAAGAATCTGTGATCAATCACTAACAGTTACTGAAGAGGTTATTCGCATCAGTCTACGTCTAGACGATGCCTCTGGTATAACTTCTATCCCAAACGATGAACTGCTTTCAAATCTTACAAGAATGGGGTATGGAGGCCCATTGGGTGTTTTCAAATTCTCAAAAGCCAAATTTTTACCCCAATGGCGTTTCTTTGTCCATACTCTTATGCACTGTATCTCCAAAAAGACTACTGGATGGAGTGAGTTCAGCAGCACTATTGCTTATGCTTTGGTGTGCTTGGCCACTGCTAGAAAGTATAACTTTTCTAAAATGATTTTCAGTGATCTTGTCTCAAACATGGGAAACAAAAAGAGCTTCTTTATGTATCCCAGGTTTGTTCAAGAAGTTATTACTCATGAATTGACGGATATACCTCAACCTGTTGGGGTATATGTACCTAAACCCCCAAAAGTCAAGGTTTTCTCAAATATGAGAAGATCTGCTGGGGACTCTGAAGGAGTTGACACCCCATTGTTCTCTACAATGATGGTGGTGTCCCAAACCAATGAAGGTATGGCAGCAGGGTCAAGGCCCCCATTAGACCAACCCACTGCTAGCCAATCCCAACCTTCCCTCTCAAAATCTATTCCCCAGTCCCTTCTTGAAAAACCAACCTCTCCTATCACCCAAACTTACAAGAGGAAACAGGTAAAGAAGGCTCCTTCCCTTCTTGTACCATCATCCCCCAAGCCTTTAAGCCCTCTATTGGAGCATTCTCCAGTAGAGAATATTCAAAGGGAATCCACAAGGGTGTCTCCCAACCCAAAGGAGGTGCTCTCTGAGGAGGAGGTAGAGCATATGGGTGATGAGGCTGCCACTACTCCTGCTAGCACAGAGGAGGAAAGTGGTAACATCAATAAGACCTCCCCCATGGCAACTTTGAATGAGCAATCATTCGAAGGTCCCTAGTGCCAAGAAACCACAGGGGTGGATAGTGCTTCTGCTAGGCAGAAGACTTCCACTACTAAAAGATCCAATGATCCTTCAAAGGAGGGTAACACTTCTAGAGAAGGTGAGGACAGATATAGTTACCAGGAATTGATGGAAACCATGGGAAACATCAACCTAGATGTTATGAAACAAGGAAAAGAAATAGAGGAGATGAAGCTGGTCATTCTGTCCCAACAAGTACAGATTGCTAAGCTGAAGAAGATGGTGCTAAGTCTGGTACAGAGGAAGAAGAGAAAGCAATTCCAACTAAGGAGAAGGAACACTGAGAATGATGCTCCCAAAAAGGGGGAGATCAACATGGAAGAAGCCACAAGAAAGGGGGAGCTTGATGGAGAGAAATTTAATGTTGAGGAGGAGCAGGAAGCAGAAACACAAAGAAATTCAGTGCCAATAGAAACACAAGAAGCAGCAGAAACAGTTACTACTGCTGACATTAATAAAGCAGCAAAAACTGTGAAAGAAGTTTTAACAGATCTTGAGATTGCAGAAACCTTACTTAAAGCCAAGAATGATACTCCCAAGGTCACTTCAAAGACCAAAGGAGTAATCATCAAAGAACAAGGTGAAGTGATCAAGAAAGATAACAGTAAGAAGGCAATGAGCAAAGACAAAGGAAAAGCAAAGATGGTGGAATCTGATCAACCAATCAAAAAGCAAAGGTTGGTTGAATCAGATGAAGCCCTAGCTAGAAAGATGCAAGATGACATTGAAAAGGAAGAAAGAGTTCAGATGGAAAAGGACAGGGAAATGGCAAAAGCTCTAGCTGCTGAACTGAATGAAGCTTATCAACTGAATCTGGCAACTGAAATTGCACAGAAGAAAGCTGCAGCTATGAAGAAAGCAGTGATAGTAAAAGCAGCTACAAAGAAGAGAAAACCCTCAAGGACATTCCTAGGTACCCAAGAGAGAAACAAGATGATTATATTTCTCAAAGGTGCTGTAGGAGTCAAAAAGGAGATGTTCTCCAAAATGTCTTTTGAGAAGATCAAAGAGCTGTATGAGTCAGAGATGTTAAAGCTTCAGGGAAATGAAACTGCTAGGGTTGAGATGGAGAAGAGGATGAAAGAAAGTAATGACTTTGATTGTCAAAAGCCATTTCCAGATGAGCAAGAAACACCCCCTAAGAAAGAGGCCACTCTGGGAGAAAGTCTAAGGACTTTAAAGAGAACAAAGATGATGGCTAGGAGAAAGTCAATCAAGAAGCCTAGAGTATCTGAAGTAGAGGCTGAGAAGGCTGCTGAAGAAGAAGGGGGACCTGAGTCATCTAAACATAAAGAGCCATCAAACTTAGATGATTTAAAGATGTACATGGTAGTGATGGACAAAGTTCCTGAACCAATTTCAGTGGAACCTGTTGGTATAAAGCCTCCTGAGGTCATTCACTGGGATACATTGACAGTGGATGGAAAGGAATACATAAGGCTGAAAAGAAAGGATGAAAAGTATGAAGTGTTCAACACATGGGCAAAAATTGTCAGAACATGCTCTAGGTCAGATCTTGAAGAGATGTTTGAGATAGGAATGAGGCTGTATGCAGATATACTGAAGGCTCCAGAGATTTCAATTACAAAATTGGTAATGGAGTATCTGTGTATGATGTTCAAGCCTGATGAAGTAGAGCATGTGATCAAGAATGTGTTCAAGTCAGTCAACAGTTGGACTCTTGTGAAATTAGTGGAGTATATACAGTGACTTTGGATTTAAATCACACTGAATACTTCCTAGTGGATATAGTGTATAATCATAGCAGATTGAAGCTACATGCCATGCTGAAGAAAAAGTTAAGATGTGTTCCAGATTCAGAAATGGCTAAATACTTGATTCAAAGAACCATCAATCAGAGTTTGGGATTGGATGCAAACACTGGAATTTAGGCCATGATAGAGTTTTGGGAGCATCTTGAAGAAAATCTGAAGAACTTGACTTCTCTTCCTAAAAGTCAAGTTAGGGGGAGATTGTTGGGAACTGAAGAATTCATCAAGTATGGTTAATGCTTCTAGTTCAAAGTTACTACTGCTAGAAGACTTAAAGGTTAATACTTGAGTGTTACTACTGCTAGTAGTTAATACTGCTAGTCAAAGTTAGTGCTGCTTGAACAAAGTTAGTACTGTTTAGCTAGTTAGTACTGCTAGTGGTTAGTGTTGCTTAGTAGTTAATGCTGCTAGAAGGAATTTAATGCTGCTGAAGATTAATACTGCTTATATGATGAAGATTCGTATGAAAGGATATACATGGAAGCTTAGAGATATACATGGAAGATATACTGAAGATATTTTATTTATTGTAATTATCTTTGTATTCAGTATATATATTGTATAGTTTAGAATAATGAGTTAACTTTTGTTTTATTCATTCTATTAGAGAGAAAATCAACCTCAAGGCATAGATCCTAATTCTAGAGAAGTAGAATTCGTATTGGTGAGCCTGTTCATCAATATTGAGGTTGAGTGTGTAATCTTGTAACTTCAAAGCATTCAATACAAGTTTACAGTTTGTTGATTATAATCTGTTTTGATTTACTGTTTGATTAAATATCAAAGTGTTATTCCGCAAACTTCTTTGATATTATTTCTGAGAATTAATTCTTGTTTAGAATTCGATCCTGACACTGATGAACGTCAGAGAGAGATTCATTCTTACCAGCGATGAAACTTTCATACTGTCTTACCAAGTTAATCTTTCGAGTCTCTTGGATTTCAGTGGTGCCTTCGTATTGAACACAAATGGTTTCCCACATTTCTTTAGAAGTTTTAAGATGCATGATGGAATGGAAAACTTCATCAGGCAGAGCCATTGAGATAATGGTCTTTGCTCTTGCATCTATGCCTACCTTCTTTTTGTCTTCATCACTCCACTGTCTTATTTCCTTAACGGCATAGCGTTCAGGGATAGCTTCAGTGGTGGCAGTAGCGGGAACTATAGCTATAATTCTAACAGGTTCATAGGTTCCATTTTCTATATACTCAGGTATAGTAGGATCAACACCTTCAAGAAATAGCATCATTCGATTTTTCCATAGAGAAAAGTTATCTCTGCTAAATCGAGGAGGTTTAGAGAGTGAACCATTATCATAGTAGTTAGTGTTTGTGTTGGGTGCCAGTTAGAACAGCAAAGAGGAGAATAAAGCAAGATCTTGTTTATCAGATTAAACAGTCTGCTCTGATACCACTTGTTGGTCCCGGAGGTGCTTAACAAGTTTGTAGAAAGGGGGGGGGGGTTGAATACAAACACAGAAATTGAAAGTTTAATAACTTCTTTATTGATAAATCAAACACAATTTACAAGTTTGTTGCGGAATAAGATTAAGACAGACTCAATCTAAACAAACTTAAGAAACACTAAGATGGTTGCACAAGAATTTCAGAGAATGGGGGATTAAGGAATATAGAAAACAAAGGTTTCTATTTGGAGTTCAAGGATTGAGCACACCCTCAGATGGAGGGGGTGAACTTCCTATTTATACCCTATGCATTAAATGCATGGCAGGGCACTTTACACGTGGCATTCACTGATTGGCTTTGGAAGTCTGACTTTGGGAGACATGCTTTCGGCCGGATCATGAACAGTGTAGTTGACAGAGTTGTTGTACGAATTTTGGCAGAGACATGTCCGTTCTGACACATCGTACTGAGTTGTGCAAGGTAAGACAAAAGGAAACTTGAGGTATAAGCTTTGTGATCATTCGATCGCTGAATATCTCTTTCTTCAGAGACATCAAGAGTTCAGCGATCGCTGAAGCTTTCCTCATGTTCCTTCGCGTATAAGTAGAGTTCTCTTTGCTTCATTGATATCCGCATCAGGTCACTAGTAGACTTCTCTTTGTTCAGCAGCTTCGTCTTCGATTCAGCTATGAACATCTGTTGACGCGAGACTTGTCTTCAGGGATTACGTTACTGTTTACATTAGAACTATCAGCGATACTGAACAGAATCAGTTTGATCACTGATAGTGAAACACTAATACATACTAAATGTTTATAAGAAGACTATCAACGATAACTGAACAGACTCAGTCTGATCGCTGATGGTGAAACACTAATACATATTAAACGTAATTTTCACTAAGTACAGAAAAGGGTCGTTATCAAATCACTGAGAGAGTTTGGATCAACACTTCATCGATGATTATCCGTCTTCTTCTTCTCCTCTATAGCGGTGCATCTTCAACCTCTGTAGGCGCATTAAAGGAGGCATGTACCTATAGAGTGGGTACAGAGGCCTAAGCTTCTTGGGTGGCTTCTATATATGCCCCCTTCCTCAATCTCCTCTTCTTTTTCTTGGGAGGTTCTTCAACCTCTTCTGTCTGAACCTCTGTAGGGATTGGGACTTCTACTTCTACAATCCTCTTATTGTGTTTCATTTTCTTTTTCTCCTTGGGTCTCTTACCCCCTTCCCCACTCTCTGGTTTTTCCACTCGTTCTACTCTCACCTCACTTGGACCTACTCCTTGTTCTCCCTCTTCTACACTAGGCCTAAGAAAAACGATCATCTCACCCTCTGCGGCTCCTATTCATGGAGAGGTTGCAGGACTCGGTTCTGGAGTCCTGCTTCCACATATGTATCCTATCCTAGCTTATCTACCTAAGTAGGTTAGGAGTGTGGCTGGCAGAGGTCTGACATTCGGATATCCAGAGGGCACAATTGTTGGATTGTGAGTGTTTATAGCATAGAGCTTGATGAGCTTGCCCTCTGCAGGTAGTTTGTGCGGACCAATCAACGCATCTCCCAACAGTACTGCGATGAATCGATTGTACACTAGTGATGATAGAGGCTTGTCTCTGCTATGTTCTTCGCAGTTCTTCACTACGGTGTTGATCATCTCCTTCAGAATGAGCTTGGCATAGTTCAAGGGAAGGTCAAAGTAAATTTCATACATGATGGCAAGTATGTTGTGGCTTGACTGGTCTGGGCTACCTATCTTGCCAATCATGGTTCTGTTTAGAATGGAGAATAACCCGTTCCATAGAGATGGAAGGAACTGTCTTCTGAAATCAGTCCTTTTGGTTATTGGTTATCCATAGTCAATAAAGATCAAGAAATCCACAATTTCCTCATTAAAGGGTTCATCTGAATATTTGATTAGGTTCAATTGAGTTTTTTCTTGTTGATTCCATGTTCAAGAACCTCATTGACATTGGGTGCAGTGGCAAATCCCATAATGGAAGTTCCAAACTTCTCATGTTTTTTTTCATATTTACACGATTGCTAGAATTGTTGGACATAAGTTTTAGGGATGTTAGTTCTGGTCATGGTTAGAGCTTTGTTTAGAAAGTGGTTTTTCAGAAGAAGAATGAGGGGCTCATAGTCCTTAGAGAAAGCTTTGGGTTCAAGAACAACAAAGTGATTGTTGGGCTTCAATAGGAGGTTGTTCAAATGATATTCATGACGAGCGAATGAGACCATTCGGCTTGTTATGGGTTCTTGGTCAACCGAAGTAGAGTTTTTGTCATGGCTTCGTTGTTCAGAGTTGTTGGAGTTTTGTGCAGAGATGGAGTGGGAGGCCATTGAAGAAGAATGTAGAAGAAAAGAGTTGCAGGTATTTTGCTCCAGTCTTGAGAAAGAAAAGTTGGAGGTAAAAATGGAAAAGTTAAAGGGTTTGGGTATTTATGGTGAGAGGGGTAAAAAATTATGCGGTAAAATATAAATATTTTGGGTCCGTAATGAGTACATAGCCGTTTTAAAAAAGATGGTACAATTTACGGCCCAATCGTGTGTTGCCACGTCATTTGGGGCGGTGCACGATCAAGAACGTGCGCCTCCCACTATTTTCACGCGCGTGGCATTTGCTATATCCAAATGCCTGTGAATTTCAAAATAACCAGCATCCCATAACGGCTTTGAAGAATTTTCACAAGTGTTTAGCATTACAGAGGCTCTATGGGTTTAAGAGCTTATGTGATATGGGGGTGGTAAAGAACTTCGGCAGAGTAACAACTTTTCCTTACAAAAATGGTTGAAATACAATTATGTGATCAAAGAGGTCTCTTTTGGGCATAGAGACTCTATTACATCTCGTAGAGGCGCTGTGAGAGGTCGTAGAGGCTCTAGGACCAAAAATTTCTAATAAAAGAAGGATTATGAGTGATTTTGACCAATAAAGGTTTTGATTTGTTTATTCTGGTAAATTTTGACATATTTAAAAGTTGGTGTCCGAGAAAAGTGTTTTTGACACTTGGATGGGAGAATAGCTTACCTCACAGTGCAATCTTCTTGATAGAGATGACTTTTTTGGCTCCCCCTTGAATGATCAACCTCTGTGATCATATCTAAGGTCTCCTTCTGCTTCCCCTTGACCTATGCTTTGATCAGATGTGATAATTTTTGCACAAGACATAGATCAAGTAACCACAAGATATAAAGAATGACAAGACCAAAGTAAAAGAAACAACTATACAGGCAGAAGTAAAACTGTAAATGCAGAAATGAAGCTATACATATTGAAGCTTAGATATGTACAACAGAAGCTCTAAGACAAGGTGCAGAGGTTATGTGGATCAACTTAAGTTAAGCATGCCCAACTTGCCAACTAGAAATGAGAATCTCTTCTCGTCTAGAGTTTTAGTGAAGAAGTTGGCAAGTTGATAATCTGTGGACACAAAGTACATCTCTATTGTGCCCTGTTCTACTTGATGGTTAAGAAAGTGGTACCTGATATCGATGTGTTTTGTCTTTGAGTGCGGAACAGGATTGGCAGAGATCACAATGGCACTCTTTAAGTCGCATAGGATGGGAATCATCTCGATATCCAGAACTTGTGCATAACAACTAGCGGCAACTACGTATTCAGCTTTTGCCGTAGAAGTAGACACACAGTTCTGCTTCATTGAAGTCCAACTTACGAGTTTTCCTCCTAGGTATTGGAAACTTCCAGAGGTTCTCTTTTGGTCTAGCTTACATCCTCCGTAATTTGAATCTGTGTAAGCCATAAGATCAAAGCCAGAGTTTTTTAGATACCAGAGGCCAAGATTCTTGGTTCCCTTAAGGTATCTAATGATCCTCTTCACGGCATAGAGATGGGATTCCTTTGGGTTACCTTGAAATCTTGCACAAAGACATGTGGCAAACATTATATCTGGTCTACTACCCGTTAAGTACAGAAGAGACCCAATCATGCCTCTATAGAGCTTACACTCCACAGATTTACCCACTAAATCTACATAGAGCTTAGATCCAGTGGCCATGGGGGTTTTCATTGTAGAAGAGTCAGAGAGTTTGTATTTTGAAAGTATGTCAGAGACATATTTGGACTGGTTAATGAAAATACCCTCTGTGGTTTGTTTTACTTGAAGCCCGAGGAACAATGTTAGTTCTCCCATCATGCTCATTTCAAACTCACTCTTCATCAATGTTTCAAACTTTTTGCAGTAAGATTCATTAGTAGAACCAAAGATAATATCATCCACATATATTTGCACAAGCAGAATCTCACCTTTTCTCTTCTTAAAGAATAAAGTTGTATCAGTTGTACCTCTTTCGAAATTGTTGGCAAGCAGAAAGTTGGAAAACCAATCATTCCGTGCTCTGGGGGCCTGTTTGAGTCCATACAAAGCCTTGTTCAGGAAATAGACATGGTTTGGATACTTTGAGTTGTCAAACCCTGGTGGTCGTTGGACATAGACTTCTTCTTGTATTTGTCCATTCAGAAAGGCTGACTTGACATCCATTTGATATACTTTAAAACCTCTGTGGGCTGCGAAGGCTAGGAAGATCCTAATTGCTTCGAGTCCTGCAACAGGTGCAAAAGTGTCTTCGTAGTTAATCCCATCTTCCTCGCAATATCCCTTGGCCACCAGTCTTGCTTTGTTCCGATTGACCACCCCATCTTCATCCTTTTTGTTCCTGAAGACCCATTTGGTCCCTATTGCGGTTTTGTCTTTCGGCAGAGGCACTAGGGTCCACACCTTATTGCGCTCAAACTGCAGAAGCTCCTCTTGCGTGGCCTCTATCCAGTTTGGATCATCAAGGGCCTCAGAAACTTTCTTGGGCTCGATAATACTAACAAAGTTTGTAAAGAAACACAAATTTGCAGTAGCACAGCGAGTCTTGACTTTGTCAGATGGGTCACCAATGATATGTCTCTGTGGGTGACTTTCGGTCCATCTTGTCATTTTTGGGAGATGGTCATTGGAAGCATCAAATTGAACTTCTGTAGATAGATCTTCCGGTTCTTGGACAACTTCTGAGATAGATGGCTGATCGTTCGTGCTCATCACAAGTGTAATGTTTGCTTCTTGAGTCGATGTAGAAGCCTCTGTGGTGCCTTGGTTGGAGTTCTCGGCTTGATTTGGTGTTGACTCCTCTATTGTTGATGAAGTATGATCATTGGCTTGAGTTGGCATAGAGTCTTCATTCTCTACATGTTCTGCTTGCTCCCCCTCAACAGTTGCTTCTACACAAGAAGTGGAAGAAGGTGAAGTAATATTGGGACCAGTTAGGGATGTACCTGTTTGATCTTCAGAGGCCTCAACTCCAGAGGCTCTGTGATCATCTTCAGAGGGGTCATCATGAAACATTTCCTCGAATAAGTGATGTAACTCATTTTCTCGACTGGATGATTCACCAGAGTCTTGCAGTTGTAGTCCGAGTCCTAAGCTAATTTGCTCAGAAGTCACCTAAAAAGAGTCATCGAAAGAAACATTAATACTTTCAAGTATAAGTTTTGATTTTTGTACATAGACTCTGTAAGCCTTAGAGGTTGCTGAGTGGCCAATGAATTTGGCTTCATCATCCTTATGATCAAACATCCCAACATGCTCTCTGTCATTTAGGATAAAGCATCTGCATCCAAATACGTGAAAGAACTTGATGTTCAGTTTCCTCTGGTTGATTACATGGAGGGGGTCTTTAAATGCCTCTTCACTATCAGAGACCTGTTCTGAGTAAAACATGTTGTTGATATGGCTTCTGACTAGAAAGAAGTGGAGAATCCTGAAGCAGTGAGCATAGTTCTTGCAGCCTCTACAAGTGTTCGATTCTTGCATTCAACAACACCATTTTGTTGTGGAGTCCTTGCGGCAGAGAAGTTCTGTGATATGCCCTCTTCGGAAAGATCGGCTTTAATGGTTGAGTTCTTGAACTCTGTGCCATTGTCACTTCTTAGCTTCTGAACCTTGCTGTCATAAAAAACTTGTATTCTCTTTATAAGATTGATTAGTACTAAAGGAACATCAGACTTCTTTCGGACAAATTCAACCCATGTATATCGAGAGAATTTGTTATCCCAGTTTAATCTAGTTGATAAGTAAACACACGAACACATATAGATCAAGAGATATAAAGATTAAGAATAACATACCAATCCCTTGAATAAACAATGAAACCCTTGTGTGTTCTTGATACCCTTGAATACAGAGAAAACGTACGACTACTATAATCTCTTAAACAATTATTATGAGGTATCTTAACCCTAAAACTAAATAATTAAAACTTTAAATACTTAGGCCATATGGGCTTCCTAATGCTTAATGGGCTTGAGGCCCAATAGCTTAATAACTATTGAATAAATACTAATTAGACCCTCTAACTTTAACTATCAAATAAATATAGTTTAAACCCTTTAGTCTTGAATACAATTATTTGATCCAACAATCTCCCCCTTTGGATCCAATATTAAAAAAAATTGCAATTGTCTTCGGGTCTTCACTTGTATTCTCTTTTCCTCAGATATGTCGTTGATCGCTTCAAAACTTGATATCTTTAAAATCTTTGAAATCTTCGAATCTTCAGATTGTGTTCTCCCTTTTTGTATCTTCTCCCCCTTTTTGATGAGTGGTGAGAATCATCATCATCAAAACTTTGCAAAACAATCTCCCCCTTTTCAAGACAATCTCCCCCATTGTGTATGATCACGTAAGCACAGTCTTCATGTAACGAGCCCTGTATGGAAAATAAGAGCAGTCTTCCCAGATGGAAAAAGTGATTATTTCAATCTTTTCAGATAAAAATAGTCAATTGTAACCGTTTAAATCTTTGCAAATTCAAACAGTTTAAGAGTTGTAACCCTGAATCAACAAATGACTCGGTTAAAATGCCTGTTAATGACACAAAGTCACTGAGTAACACAAAGTTACTATATAAGGAGCTGGTTTGATGTAGACTCCCTAGGTCTTCCATTCAATTATCGAATCACACATGGTTATCTATGAACGTTCTAACAGAAAACAAATTTCTGTGTGCTCGTGCATGTGTATGAAAGAATTAAGCATAGATGATTGCTTTTTAATATAGGCTCAAAATATCTAAACTTGTTGAGACAGCAACAAATTATACAAAGACTTAATGTGCATGAGAAAGGGTTCGAAGGTGGGGCAACTTTCCTTCTTTTTCAATATTAGTATCTTCCAAATGAAGAACCAATAGCGTATGTACTGCTTCCCCAGAAAATGTGAAACATTCTCTTTTTGAGAAAAGAATGAGTAGCTGGTGGGGTTGTATGCAAGAGATGGCATGGGCTAGTTGCCTTTTTCAATGATGGTCACCAAAGAATGTGAACCAATCAGATTATGTGGCTGCCCGACTCAGAAAGAAGTTTGGTGCAGAGTTTAATATTCTTTTACCCTGATCTCTCACCCTCTTTCTTTTAATGATCACTTCTAACCAATCTCTCTTTTCCATTTTACCTCTTCACACACCAACACTCAAATCTTTTGACCCCTCTCCCCTCAATCACTCAGGGAATACTTCCTGGGTAGGAAACACTGGTTATCGTGAATCCATGGAAGTTCTGTTAAGTTCTCACACTGAATCCCATGTATTTTCCTAATAGAACATGTTGTTCAACAGTCTTTTTTACATGTAAGCACAAATACCACTTGTTACATAAAAAATAAGACTTTCGGAGATGTCAACACAGTTATGTTTGACGATGCAATTCTCCCCCTCAAACTAAAAGAGTTTGACAATTAAGCTCATATCATTTTATCATGAAGAATAATATTTTGGAGAATCAAAAACGAATGTTGTTTATATGAACAATATATAAACATATGTTCAATGAAAGCACATGAAATGACGTTTAATTCAATCAACAGTGAATACAAAGAACGTGAATATTACCATAGAAAGATTTAACTTTTCATACATGGTAATAACAAAGTCAAATAGAATGTTCTGAACCGTTATGTGTATGAATACTTGACAAAGTATATTGACAAGATAAAACGCAAGTATTTATCTTTAAGAACACACGGTCAGATAAGCATTTAAGTATCCAAAAATATGTTAAAATCACAGATATTCTCCTCCTTAACTGAATACATTTTTTTTAACAATATAAAGCAGGAAAAAAAAGCACTGAAGTGCGGGTTCTAATCTGATGTGATTAGAAGCCATACTCCGTTGAGGTACGGGTTCTAAGTTGATTTACTTAGAAGCCTTCATTTTAACAATGAGGCACGAGTCCTGATCTGTAGTAAGAGAAGTCATCCTTTTTGACAATGAAGTCCGGGTTTTGAACTGTTTTGTTCAAAAGCCATAGTTCTTCCTCCCCCTTAAACATTGGGTGCCTGCAACACAGATTTAGCTTTTGGTACCCACTGATATTTGGGTCCTAATGGGTTAGTTGCAGTTCTAGTGGGAGAGATAAAATAAGAACCATACCAGTTATTAACGTAATCTTTTCTGACAAAATCATTTGAGCCACAATAGGAACAACTGATCTTCTTTTGTGCTAACCTGATCAATTGATTGATTGTGTAAACCAGATCAGGTTTTCCAAAAGTTTTACCTTTTGTAGCATAGTTCCATTTAGCATTTGATGTATGCACAAATGATTCTTCTTTCTTCTTCTCCTTCGAGGATCCTTTAACTCTCCAGATCTAGTTTCCTCTTTCTTTCTCATCATCCCTTCTCCAGGAGCTTTTCTTTTGAGACTTAGTCTTCTTGAAGTTACCTGAACCATCAACATTTTGGTCATAGAAAAGGTTAGAAGGACGAATCTGATCAGTAGATTTAGAAGTAAGACAATGATCTAAATCATAGAAAGGATTATAGAAAACATTTGAAAAATGTGAACTTGAAGCTGTTTTTAATGAACTATCTGAATCAGCTAGATCATCTCTCGGTGATTGAGCTATTGACTCTGGCGTATTGTGCTCAGTCAACTTCACCTTGAACACGATCTCTTCAAGTTCCTTTATCTTTGAAGACAAACTGTTTCTTTCCTTTTCAATCAGATCAAACTTCTTATGCAACTCAGATTTTGCATTCTTCTCCTTCATGATGTTTGTTGACAATTCAGATAGCTTTCCTGTCAGCTTGGCTATCTCGGTCTCAAATATTTTCTTTTCTTCAGAAAAGTCTATAATTGCTTCATTCAGTTCAGCTTTCTTCTTCTCATTCTCCGCCTTTTCTCTCTCAAGAATGATAACTTTCTCAAAGTCTGAAACTTGTTGAAAAAGCTTAACACATCTGAGCTCTAATGATTTCTTTTCTTCGAAGGCTTTTCTGGAGAAATCAGAGAATTTCTTGGCAAATTATTTTCTCTCTTTCTCAATCTTCAACATCTCATCTTGAGTTATTGTATTGTCTCTGTCTTGGGTTGCCTTTTCTTTCAGCTCATTGATCTCAACCTCAAGACTGAGAACTTTATCTTTAAACTTATCTCTGTCCGCACAGAGTTGAGAATTTATCTTTCTAAGTCCTTCACTAGTATCTCTTGCAACACTTGTACTCCTTCTAAGCCCCTCAAGCTCTCTTTGCATTGCATCCTTCTTAGACCATGTTGAGCTAGATTCAGATCTTTTCAGCTGTTCTTGAAGATCGAAGATCTCTTTTTATTTAGACTCAATTATTCCTGCAAAGTCAATTAAAGAATCAGAATCTTTTGAGTTTTCTTTTAAAGCATTGATTTGAATAAGAAGAGATGAGTTCTGAATCTGTAAAGCCTTGTTCTCAGCTTTGAGTATTTTGTCCTCTTTGTCATACTCATCAATCATGCGAGATGATGTTGATAACCGTCCAGCAAGTTGTTTAGCCTTTGCTTTTACTTCAGAATGTGTCATCTTTTCAAAATCAAGGTTGTAACCTTCAGACATCATTAGCTGATTCGACATCCTAGCAATCCCTTGTTAGTAATTAAACTTATATGTACCAAGACAACCAACTAGATGAGATTGTTAGAATCAAAATAAAAATAAATTAAAATTTTAAAATTTTAATTTTTTTTTAACGGGGGTACTGTTCACCGGTACTGTAGCGACCGGTACTATTCACCGGTACTGTAGCGACTGGTACTGTTCACCGGTACTGTTCACCGGTGCTATTCACCCGGGAATTTTTTTTTTTGACTGGTAAAGTGCTTCGACCGGTAAAGTTCTTCGACCGGTAAAGTGCTCGACCGGTAAAGTGATAAGACCGATGGTATGCTTTGACCGATAAAATGTGTTCTACCTATATGGTGTTCGACCGATAAAGGGTAAAGACCGATACAACTATTCGACCGGAATGTTCTTAAATCAAGCCCAGAACGTCGATACTCAACCCAGAAAAATCAACTTAGAAACACTCAAGAACTCAAATTCAGTGCAATAAATCAGTCTTTTGTATCCCAAAACACATATAGATCACACCACAATCAAAGTTAAAGATTAATTTCAACTTTCATGCAACGATTTTGAGGAACACAGTGTCGATATTCATGCAAACCTAGAAAACACAAAATCACAAATTCAATCACTTGTTAATTCTCAATGCAATTAATCAATCAGATAGTGTTCAATAACGCAAAACACACCTAATCAGATCAATCTTAAACATAAACGCACCTAGATTCATGAAATCAGATGAACAGTAAAAAAAAAAATCGATGAACAGTAACTTCGATGAATAGTAATATCAATTTTTTTTAATTCTTTTGGCTCTGATACCAATTGTTATCCCAGTTTAATCTAGTTGATAATTAAACACACAAACAAATATAGATCAAGAGATATAAAGATTAATAATAACATACCAATCCCTTGAATAAACAATGAAACTCTTGTGTGTTCTTGATACCCTTGAATACAGAGAAAACGTACGGCTACTATAATCTATTAAACAATTATTATGAGGTATCTTAACCCTAAAACTAAATAATTAAAACTTTAAATACTTAGGCCATATGGGCTTCCTAATGCTTAATGGGCTTGAGGCCCAATAGCTTAATAACTATTGAATAAATACTAATTAGACCCTCTAACTTTAACTATCAAATAAATACAGTTTAAACCCTTTAATCTTGAATACAATTATTTGATCCAACAGAATTCATAAAGGAACATCAGACTTCTTTCGGACAAATTCAACCCATGTATATCGAGAGAATTCATCTAGGAGTACAAGAATGTACTTTTTGCCACCTAGGCTCTGTACTGAAATTGGACCACAGAGGTCGAAAAGAAACATGTATAGAGGTCTAGTGCACGATACATCTGACTTGGTCTTATGGGCAGCTCTTTTGAGTTTGCTCATTTCGCAGGCAGAGCATAGATGATCTCTGTCAAACTTTATATTAGGCAGACCACTCACCAAATTCAATTTAACAAGCTTGTCAAGAGTATGAAAATTTAGATGACAGAACCTGTTATGCCAGAGCCAAGCTTCTTCGTTCTATTTGAGACCAAACAAAGCTTTTCTTCTTTGTTGGTGGATTTAAAGTTCATGTGGTACAGTTCACCTCTTCTGTCGGCACGAAGAAGCTTTGTGTCCGTTCCTTCACTAAGCAGAGAGCAGTATTTTCGCTTGAACTATACATCAAATCCATTGTCACAGAGTTGGATAACACTAAGAAGATTGTGTTTAAGGCCATCCACATATGAAACCCTGCAGACATCAATGACCTCTTTGGCAATGACTCCGTAGCCTTTGATTTTCCCCTTTCTTGTTGTTTCCAAAGGTTATAGAGCCTCCTCCATATTTTTCTTTGTATGAGGAGAGTAACCTTCTGTCGCCAGTCATGTGCCTAGAGCACCCAGAGTCTAGGTACCATATGGGCACACACTGCTTCTACTGCACAGACTAAGAAGATTTATGTATCCATTTCTAAATAGGTCCATTCTTGATAGGGGTCTTTAAGGTTGCTTTAGCATCCTTAGGTTTGGTTTACCTTCTGAAGTAGAAGAACCATTTTTCTTCTTCTCACCCTTGAATTTTGCATTCTTAGCTTTGGGTTGAGAGAGGAAGCAGTGAGGGCTTGAAGAGTGTTGGCTTAAAGCATGCATGAGATGGAAACATTTGCAATTTGAGACACCAAAAGCAAGTTTTTTAAACTTTTCATGGAAATCATCAAAGTTGGGTACAAAGCAATTTTTATTACAATCTCTCCTAGCATTAGACTTCTTTTTATAGAAATTCCTATCTAGGGTAGACTGATGTGTATCAAAAATCCTCTTCGGATGGCTCTTAGGCTATACCCTTCCTCTATGGGATCCTTCCTTTGGATTCACCGCCATAGAATCAAAAGATTTTTCATTATTAACCCATTTATGCTTTTGTTACCGAGTGAATTTTTCTTGAATTGGCTTTGAAGGTCTTAGCTTGTAGACACATATCAATAAAATCAGGGCAAATAGGAATCCTTGCAGAGCTCACTTTAGAAGAAACCATTCTGTTAAGAATGCCAGAGGGTAGTCTAAAACTCTCTAGTTTTCAAGGGACTACTTCTAGCTCGACAGAGAAGTCTCTATATCAACAAAGGATGACTCATTCTCAGATTCAGAGTCTGAATCAAGAAAATCTCTGTAACTGGAGGCATGATCTTCTGGATTTGTACTACATTTTCCATCATCATTGTCCCTTGAGGTATTTAAATCTTTTAGAATGCATGGGACAACTTCAGGAACACTTAAGCTCTCCATCAAATCTTGCTAAAAGATTTTATGTACGACAGAGGTCATATCAGGACTATTGAAAAGGTGGTTTTCATAGGTTTCTTTTAAATCTCTTTCAAAAATTTTAACCAACTTTCCTTCTGTAGAGGCAGGAACAAACTTAGGTGCCTCAAAGGACAGTTCCTTTTCAGTAGTTATCATGGACGCAAAGGTCATTTGAGTTTGTGTTTCTGGATGACCAAATTTGAAGAGTCCTATCTGTTTTTGGAACATATACTTCTTTGGAATAGATTTCCTCTTGACAGAGGTTGAATATGACAAATTCTTGTTTTCATACCAAATATTTATCATAATCAATGGATTCCTCTCATGTGGCTCTCCAGAGGTTCTACGCCTCTTAAAGGTAGAAGTTAAGTTTAGGGGTGAGCAAAGGCGAGTACCCGCCTAAAATTCTCGGAACCGGAACCGGCGGTTCCTGGAATGAAGGAACCGGAACCGGTTACACCGGTTCTTTTTATTTAGGAACCGGAACCGGAACCACCTTGTAATTCTTTTCTTGGATTAATGAAAATTTCAGTGATGTACTTAACTCCATCAGTACTGTAAAAGATCCCTCAAAATAGTAATTGGGACGTGTATGTTATGAGTCCTGATTATTCCTTATTTTGAACTTTAAAAGTAATTTTATTCAGTTACTTTGTCATTATCAAATAGGAGGAGATTGTTGATCCAAACTCTCTTAGTGATTTGATAACGACCCTTTTCTATACTTAGTGAAAATTACGTTTAAATATGTATTAGTGTTTCACCATCAGCGATCAGACTGAGTCTGTTCAGTTATCGCTGATGGTCTTTCTTATAAACATTTAATATGTATTAGTGTTTCACTATCAGTGATCAAACTAAGTCTGTTCAGTTATCGTTGATAGTTCTGATGTAAACAGTAACGTAATTCCTGAAGACAAGTCTCGCGTCAACATATGTTCATAGCTGAATCGAAGACGAAGCCACTGAACAAAGGGAAGTCTACTAGTGACCTGATGCGGATATCAGTGAAGCAAAGACAACTCTACTTATACGCGAAGGAACATGAGGAAAAGCTTCCGCGATAGCTGAACCTCTTTATATCTCTTAAGAAAAAGATATTCAGCGATCAATCGATCACAAAGCTTATGCCTCAAGTTTCCTTTTGTCTTACCTTGCACAACCAGTACGATGTGTCAGAACGGACATATCTCTGCCACAAATCGTACAACAACTCTGTCAACTACACTGTTCATGATACGGTCGAAAGCATGTCTCCCAAAAGTCAGACTACCAAAGTCAATCACTGAATGACACGTGTAAAGTACCCTGCCATGCATTTAATGCATAGAGTATAAATAGAAAGATCACCTCTCCATCTGAGGGGGTGCTCTATTCTTGAACCAAGATAGAAACCTTTGTTTTCTATACTTCTAAAACCCCCCTTTCTCTATATTCTTGTGCAACCATCTTTGTGTTTCTTAAGTTTGTTTAGATTGAGTCTGTTTTAATCTTATTCCGCAACAAACTTGTAAATTGTTTTTGATTATTCAATAAACAATTTATTAAACTTTAAATACTGTGTTTGTATTCAACCCCCCCCCCCCTTCTACAAACTTGTTAAGCACCTCCGGGACCAACACTATCCATGCTTTCGGTGATTTTGGGGTATAATGTATCATCTTATTTTGGGTATTTTCCAGAATGTGCCCTATTCATTTATTTTTAAGGGCAAGTTTGGATGCCAGTTATCATTTAAAGCAAACATTTAATTATTGGATCTTATTTTAGAAACAGTGGTTTTTGTGAAGGTATTCCTTTGATTTTAAATACTATTTTTAAATAAGGAATTATTGATTCAAGATAACTCTTTCGGTTTTTCTGATTTATATTTATGAGATAAAACCGCTTTAACTAACTAGTCGTTAAGCCCAATACTTTTTCTTATCGACATGTACATCAGGTCTTAGAGAGATTTGAGTGGCATTGGAAGTTTGTAGAATTTCTGGTAGGATGGCATTAGAGGCGTCATCTCGATTGTAAAGATAGCAGATTTAGTGTTATTAGTAATACCCAATTTATTCTAATTCTGTTTGGGAATTTGATAGTCCTTATTAGAACTCTGATACTTATCTTGATAACATCAATTTTTGGTTTTATTTTCATATCACTTCCGAGTAATTTTTCTTATTTCCAAGTGAATAAAGCGGGAATTTTATAGTTTAAGTCAAATGTTTTCAGGATTTCTCTATGCCATGAAAAAGTCGAGAAGTGCATGACAAGTAAGGTTTTCCGAGCGAAAATCGACCACGAAAGTCCTCAAGATTGAAGTGTGAAAAAATGACCATTTGAGCAAGTGGGCTAAATTTTGAAGAAAATAAATTTTGCCTAAAATAGTAGCCAAGGCGACTTTGAAGCTAGTTGTTGAAGCTGAAGTCAGTTGAGCAACTCCCCTTAGAGCAAAATTTTGGGCTATTTGTAAGTTAGTTGAAACTAACTACAACTAACTTCAGACTCACTTGAAGGTGCTAGACGATTTTTAAAACTTTTTTTTCTAGGGTTTGAAGGCATTACTCATTCCATCTTCTAGAGGGTGGGTAAGGAACAAAGGGGGGGGGGGGTTATCATCAAGAAAACATCTAATTAAAGCAAGGAAACGATTGGGAATCAGCTACTACACTGAATTCTTGCCGATCTTCGTGGGTATTACCCAATCAAGGGAGTTTTACAATTTTAGATATTTCGAGAGACTTTTTCTTAGATTTATGAATTTCTCTATTGTTTTGTTTGTTAATACCCCCAATATGAACTAACCTTTAGATGTTGGGGGTTGGTTTGACTTTGGTTTAAGCTTATGGATATGTAACTTGGGATTTTTATCAGTTTTTCCTAGTTAATGAAGTAGATGATTTGGGTTTTCATGCTTGAGTCTGATCAACTTTCATCTAATTTGTTCGTTATAAATTAAATTCGAGAGAATTAATTGTTAACAAGAACAAGAATCATATGCCTAAGGTGAGAAATTGGATAGAGATATACCAAGTAAACCTTAGTACCATTACAATCTTGAATTTAATGTATTTTGATTTCATGTGTAGAGATCGAGAGATAAAACTTGTGTTTTCAAAGTAAAATCCATTGTTACTTGAGAAAGAACAACGGTGATTTTAGAGATTGGGTATTCATTAAAGGAAAAATTGGTAATTGTTTTGATTTAGGTGTTCATTAGTGATAAACATAGAAATTCCAACCCTCAACTCTTTTCTCCATAAAAAGTTTTCTAAGTCGTTAATTGTTCCGTTCTTATATTATTTATTCGTATTTAATAATTTAATTTCAACAACTCATCTTTTGGACCGTCCAGTTAATAGTGAATATAGTAATTGTGATATTTAGTTCCTAGTTCCCCTGGTTTGATACTCGTACTTCCAAGTACATATTACTTGATTCGACCCGTACCCTTGTGGTTAGATTGGGGGGGTGTAAACTCTCCTATCAAGTTTTTGGCGCCGTTGGCGGGGAACTAGTTTGCACTGATAGCACTACTACCAGCAATAGACATTATTACATTAGACATTTTTATTTTTCAGTTATTTTCACCGTTCAATTTCGGGTTTATTAATCTCTCTATTCTGATTTGTAGGTACAAATTGGTTATGCCAAGAGGAACCTGAGGGAAAAGTCTAGAGCATATAGACCTAGAAATCGAACGAACACCGCACCAACTGAGGAAAGCAACAAAAGTCAGAAGACAAATACAGATGGGCGACGTAAAGAATGAGGATATACCACCAAGACCACCCTCGCCTCCGGGGTGAGTACCGATGAGATCATTTGCCAATCCGAATGTGGCAACCATCAACAGAGGCATTCAAGCCCTTGTGGTAGGAGAAAATAACTTCGAGATAAGGTAATGGCATAATCCATCTATTACAACAAAACCAGTTTGTGGGAGCACCGACAGAGGACCCTCATGGACATCTCCAGGACTTTGAAAAGATTTGCAACACCTTCAAGATCAACGGAGTGTTAGAAGATGCGATCCGGCTGCAATTGTTCAACTTTTCATTGAAAGGAAGGGCACAAATATAGGAGAAGAGCCTACCTACTGGTCAGATTACCACTTGGGCAGATATGTCTGCATCCTTCCTTCAAAAATTCTTTCCACCGGGTAGAACAACTCAACTAATGGCTGAAATTACCCATTTTGCTCAATGGGGTCAAGAGACACTCTACGAGGCGTGGAAGAGTACAAAGACATGTTGAAAAAGTGTCCACATCATGGTTTACATGGTTGGGTGATCATCCAGACTTTATTTGGTGGGCTTCACCCACAGTACAAGAATGAGATCACAACTGCAGCGGGTGGTACCTTAATGAACAAAACCTATGAAGAGGTCGTTGAATTCATTGAGAATCTGGTTGAACATTGCTATGCCACACCGTGATCTTCTATAAGATGGGTAGCTCATGTTCAGGAATCTGAAGAACTAAAGGCAATAAAAGCTCAACTGGACACCATCACTAATCAATTGAAGGGAGCTTCCATCCAATCTCCATATCTCAATGAAGGAGACATTCGTGATTTGTTCCCAGCTTCTCACGAACCCGAACAAGTTAAATTCTTACAAAACTGGAACAATCACCCTCGGAATGATCCATTCTCAAATACGTACAATGAGTGATGGAAGATACATCTCAACTTTTCATGGAATCAACCAAAGGAGACCATAGGGCACCAGCAGCAGTATGTTAACAATTCTAATTTTTCATCTTCTTCTCAATCTAATAATGTTTATCGTCCTCCAGGTTATCATCAGAGAAGGCTTGAGGAAGGACAATCTGGAGAGAAGAAGTCAGTATTTGAAGAGGTTTTGATGAAATTCATGTCAAAGATGGACAATACTGTTGATGGGATTACTACATCTTTCGTAAGCACCTTGACAACCACTGTGGGCACTGTGAAGGCAACAACTGATCAGAATATCGCTTCAATCCATGTCCTAGAAAGACAAGTGAGACAAATAGTTGAAGCCCTACAATTTCACATTCAGGGTCAATTCCTTAGTCAGACTGAACGAAAACCAAGGGAGGATTGCAAGGCTATTCATCTGAGAAGTGGTAAGGAACTGATTAGAGACCCGATCCGAGAACATGTGATTGATGACACTGAAGCTAAAGGTACTGAAGTGGATCCAATAGAAGTGAAGGATATTGAGGTAGATGAAGAGATAGAGATTGAAAGGCCAAAGGTTAAAGGTTAAATATAGAGGAAAAGAGCAAGAAGGCACCACAATGAAGCATCCGGTCAAGCCTACTACTCCTAAAGTGCCATATCCTAACCGGTTGAAGGCTCACAAGGATGATGTTAATTTTTCCATATTTCCTGAAGTTGTTAAAAAGTTACACAGACGTTTTGGCAAAAATGACCTCCTATGTGAAGTTTCTAAAAGACATCATTTCTAACAAAAGGAAGATAGAGGAGCAAGCTACTGTTGCACTCACTGAAGAGTGTAGTGCCATTATCCAACACAAGCTTCCCTCTGAGCTAAGAGATCCAGTGAGTTTTACTATTCCTGTTCATATAGAGACTTCTGAATTTAGAAAAGCATTATGTGATTTAGGTGCGAGTATCAATCTAATGCCATTTTCTATTTTCAGGAAGCTTGGATTAGGAGAGGGACAACCGACAAGCGTCACAGTTTAACTTGTTGATAGATCCATTAAATATCCATACAGAGTGATTAAAGATGTGCTGATCAAAAGTTGACAAATTTTACTTCCCAGTGGACTTCGAGGTGTTTGATATGGATGAGGAAAAAGAAATACCACTTATCCTTAGCCAACCATTCCATGCTACCGGAGGAGCACTGATTGATGTGAAAGGAGGTAAGTTGACACTTCGAGTAGGTGAAGAAGATGTTGTATTCAATGTGTTCCTGGCAGCAAAGCATAACATGGAATCCAATGAATATTACCGAGTAGATGCAAGTCTATGCTTAGAGAAACATATCGCCAACAAATATTCGATGATCAACTAATGAAAGCATTGACCGTTACCGAGACTGATTCAGAAAGTGAAGAGGTGATGCAATTGAATGTATTACCTACATTCAAGGGACCTCGAAGACCAATGGTTGAGGATTTGGGAGCACCCATTCCAAAATCTCAAACTTTATCAAAAGCATCACCAAAGCTATAACTCAAGCAACTACCGGCACATCTCAAGTATGCATACTTGGGAGATAAAGAGACATTACCAATGATCATATCTTCTCACTTGATCATCGATAAGAAATAAAAGTTACTAAGATTCCTTAGAGAGCATCAGACGGCTATTGGGTGGACCATTGCAAATCTTAAACGATTGAGCCCAACATTTTGCACTCATAGAACTAATCTTGAAGAGGGGCACCGTCCAGCTATCCAACACCGATACCGGCTCAACCCAAACATGAAGTAGGTGATCTAGAGTGAGATACTTAAACTCCTTGATGCTAGAATCATCTACCCGGTTCTAGATAGTCCATGGGTGAGCCTAGTTCAAGTGGTACCAAAGAAAGGAGGAATTGCAGTGATCCAAAACAACAACAATGAGCTCATTCCATCTTGAACAGTCACTGGTTGGAGAGTATGTATAGAATGCCGAAAGCTGAGTGATGCAACCAAGAAAGATCACTTCCTACTTCCGTTCATTGATCAAATGCTCGAACGATTGGCGGGGCATGAGTATTATTGCGTCTTAGAAAGATATTCAGGTTATAATAAAATACCTATAACCCCTGAAGATCAAGACAAAACGACCTTTACTTGTCCTTACCGTACATTTGCTTACTGGAAGATGCCCTTTGGGTTGTATAATTCTCTACATACCTTCAAAAATGCATGATGGCCATCTTTTCAGACATGGTAGAGAGGAAGATAAAGGTCTTCATGGAGGAATTATCAGTATTCGGACCATCATTTGATACTCGCTTGGTACACTTGGAAGGAGTTCTTCAAAGATGCAAAGAGACAAGATTAGTACTCAACTGGGAAAAGTGTCGCTTCAAGGTGACAGAATGGATCATTCTTGGTTATAAAGTCTCAAGAGAAGGCATCGAAGTGGATAAAGCCAAAGTAGCGATCATAGAGAATCTATTGTACCCAAACCCAGTCAAAGGAGTCTAGAGCTTCTTGGCGCACGCTGGGTTCTACCGACGTTTCATTAAGGATTTTTCTAAGATTACAAATCCCTTATGTTCTTTATTGCTTGAAATTTGAATTTATTAATGAGTGTATTTCTACTTTTGACAGATTAAAGAGGGAGACCACTTCGACACCAATCCTGACAGCACTTTATTGGAGTCTTCCCTTCATATTGATGTACGATGCAAGCGAACCTATCGTCGGTGCTGTGTTGGGGCAAAGGAAGGAGAAGTGACTACATGTCATCTACTATGCAAGAAATACATTGGATAAAGCTCAGATCAACTATGCTACTACTGAGAATGAGTTATTGGCCTTTGTCTACATGTGTGAAAAGTTCAGATCTTACTTGGTCAGTGCAAAGGTAATTGTATACACTGACCATTCTACACTTAAATATTTGATGTCTAAGAAGGATGCAAAACCTAGGATTATTCGATGGGTACTTCTACTCAAAGAATTTGATTTGGAGATTCTGGATAAGAAAGGCTCAGGGAATACAGTGGTGGATCACCTATCTAGGCTTGAAGGGAACGAAGAACAAGTCAAAGACAATTCAATCATCAATGATTCATTCCGGGACGAGCAATTATTAAAGGTGAGCCATTCGGAACCTTGGTATGTTGATTTGGTGAATTACTTGGTGGGAGAGGTAGTGTCGTACAACATGAATTCACATCAAAAGAAGATATTCTTCTCAGATGAAAAAAGGTATTACTGGGATAAACCGTATCAATACAAGTTATGTCCTGATGGAATGATCTAAAGATGTGTACCGAACAAAGAGAAGGTTGGCATTCTAACTCATTGTTATACATTAGAATGTGGAGGCCACTTCAGCACCCATAGAATAGTAGTGAAGGTCCTACAGTCTGGTGTCTTTTGTCCCTCAATGTTCAAGTAGACGAGATAGTTCATATCTCGATGTGGTCGATCTCAACGAGTGGGAAACATAACGAAAAGAGATGAAACTCCCATGAGAATATTTATGGCAGTAGAGTTATTCGACGTGTGGGAGATCGAATTCATGGGTCTATTCCTGAATTCGGCTCGGAATGAGTACGTCTTAGTGGTCATGGATTACGTCTCCAAGTGGGTGGAAGCGATTGCGACTCCAACCAATGATTCCAAGGTGGTGATCAAATTCTTGCAAAAGAACATCTTTTCTGGATTTGGAGTCCCAAGGGCGTTAATAAGTGACGTGGAGAGTCACTTTTGTAATCGTTACTTAGATGTGACATTGAAAAAGTACTATGTAAAGCACAAGGTGACCACACCATATAACCCACAGGATAACGGTTTAACTAAAGTGTCCAACCAGGAGATTAAGACAATACTCGAGAAGACGCACTTTAGGCCTATCAGATAGCATAAAAGACTCCACTTAGAACCACACTTTACCGACTTGTGTTTGGGAAGTCATGTTGTTACTGCAGAATATTGGTGTATTTAAGATCATCATGCTTGAAGTCAATGCCTCAAGTCAATGCCTCAAGTCAAAGCTTCAAGATTGAAAGTCAAAGTCAATGTACTTAATGGAGAAATTCAAAGTCAAGGTCTTTGTTAATTTCTTTATTAGTTGTAGTTTCCTTTGTAATAGCCTTACGTATAAATAGGATTTTGTTCTTTGTTAATCTAGTAGTAGAACTCATATTGGAGAATTCACATTGAGAGAGATTGCAGAGATAGAAACATTTTGTAGTGAGAGAGAGCTTGTAATTGTACATTCAAGATCAATATATTGTAAGATTTGGGCTAATAATTGGTATCAGAGCAGACAAGAATCAGAATCTTGATCAAATTCGACTATTTTTGGAAAGATTGAACTTGTCGCAAGTTCATCTCTGTCCAGCTTTGAATTTTATTCATTTCGGTGTATTTAAGTGTGAGATTGATTGCTTTGTGTTGGATTTTTGTAATAGAACAAGTTTCATTCAGATTGTATAGCCTAATTCACAATCATTTTTGTGAATTTTGGATTTTTGATGGATTTGTGTTCGAATAGTTTCAGAATATGTTCATAGATCGAATTCATTTTTCTAGTTGTTTTTAGTTGAAATAATCAACTAAAAGATTGTTCAGAATCACATCGTGGATTAATCTGCAAAGTTTCATCATCAATTTCGGAGAATCGAAGGAATTATGGCTGAAATAGTGATATAGTCTCGACTTCTCGCAAGATCTGAAGAATTCGCAAGCTTCATAGACTTGATGCAATTTCTTTGTGTTTGTCGCAAGATTTGAAGTTTTGGAAACTTTTGGTTAATTTTTCTAAGTGTGGAACTCGCAAGCATGTCCTACGATAATTGAAGTTAATGCAAGGAGTTATTTACAACAAGTCCACTTGACGCAAGCTTCGAGTTGCGTCAAGTCATTGTTCCTTTACTTTTCGGGTACTTTGGTATACGAAAAGTAAGGTTCACGGGTCACACGGTTTGCGACAAGTTCGAAACTCGGGTGTTTCGTGTTGCGTCAAGTTCAGAACTCGCATTCTGTTGCTTATGAATAGTAAACTACTCGGGTCCTTTGGTCTGCGAGTAGTGAGTTTCTTGATTTCTTCGGCTTGCGAATACTTAGTTCTTGGGTGTAGGGATTTGTGAGTAGTGACTTCTCGTGTCCTTTATTTTGCGACTTGTTTCTTCTCGGTTCCAGTTGGCTACGACAAGTAACTTCTCTTCTCCAGTGCTTTGCGACAAGTCACTGTTTACTCTCAAAGGTCTGCGACAAGTTTGTTCTACAGTAGTCTGCGTCAAGCGGATCTATTTGGTTTGCGATAAGTGTATTTCAATAGCCTGCAACAAGTTTGTTCCTTCGGTCTGGAACAATTGGTCACTGTTGTTTGCAACAAGTTTCAGTTTTTAAGAAAATTTTCTGATTTTTTGTAAACGTTCAAAGCAAGTGGTTTTCGATATGACTTCAAGAGATTCTCTCACTATTGGTACTGATGTGAAACCACCAGTTCTTTTCAAAGGTAAGTATGAGCAGTGGAAAACAGGTTTATAGATTTCATTGATAAACATGAAATTGGTCATTATATTAGGCAGTCTCTGGAAGGACTCATGAAACCACCTATAAAGATTAGAACCACTACTAGTTCTGATGGAGAAGAAGTTACTTCTAAGGATTATCCCACAGATCCAAAAGATTATACACCTGAAGAGAAGGATATATACAAAACAGATAAACTAGCCAGATCATTCTTACTTCAAGGCATTCCAAATGAGATATATGTGAAGATAGATAGCTACAAAGCTACTGGCAAAGAGATGTGAGATCAACTTGAAAAGATGATGATGGGTTCAAAGATAGGAAATCAGTTGAAAGTGTCTAATTGTATCAACAATTATAAAGAGTTTAAAGCAAAAGAAGGTGAGAGTTTTGAAACAACATATAACAAATTTGTTTCTCTAATGAATGAGCTGAGCAAGAATAAGGTGAAAAAGACTCAAATAGAGAACAACGTCAAGTTCCTCGGCATATTGCACCTTGAGTGGAAGAGGTTTAATAGACAGTTGAAGCAGCTCAAGGATCTCAATGAGATTCCTTTGTATGAAGTGTATGAGACATTAAGGCAGAATGAAGAAGCGATGGAAGAGATCAGGGCTGAGAAAAACAAAGTTGAGAAACCAGTTCATGATCCAGTTGATTTGGTGGTGAAAAGAAAGGAGAAGAAGTCTGGAAGTTTGAAGAAGAAGAAAAGTGTTGATACTAACTCAGATGATGGGTATAATCTCAAGCAAGCTATGCTTTTACGGACAAGGGCATTTCAGAAGAAGTTTTATAAGAAGTCATGGTCTAACAGTCAAAGATACTCATCTGGATCAAGAAATTATGAGCATAAAGAAAGAATGGAAGGAAAGAAGAGGTTTGAGGATAGAAAGTTTGATGAAAATAAATCCGAAGAGAAGAAGTTTGTGCACAAATATGAGGACAAGAAAACTGATGAGCCAGTTAAGTGTTATAACTGTGGTAAGATTGGTCATTATGCTAAGGATTGCAGAGAGTCAAAGGTGCACAACTCAGATTATTATAAGAACAAGATGTTGCTTACGAAGCAGAAAGAAGCTAGGACTAATGGTTGAAGATGACCATTGGCTCGATCAGACAGATTCAGAGAGTGAGAAAGATGAGTATGCTCATATATGTCTAATGGGAAGGAAAGTTGTTGATGGTGATTCCGATGAAGATTCGTTAGATGAGATAAATCATTTAACTGACATTGTTTTTTTTTTGAAACAAATGCAATCCATGATGGTTGAACTTCAGAAATTACAGTTAAATTTAAACGTGAAACAGGTGTCATTGAAAAGAAAAATAAAAAAATACTTAAACTCAACAAGGATATTGTTGAGAAGACTGTATTGATTGAATCTTTGGATAAGAAAATTGACACTTTTGCTAAACAAAAGACTGTTTTTCAAAATCAATTATCTAAAACATCTTCTAAATTTAACGTGTGTGAGCTTGAGATGAAGGAGGTTGTTAGAAAATGGGCATCTTTAAAATCAGTGAATAAAACATTGGTTGCAAAGATAAATGGTTTGGAAGAGAAGCTTTATGCTAGGGGACAGACTGACCAAACCATTCATCTTAACAAACCAAAGGAATTCAAGTATTTCAATGCTTACTGGGGTATTGGGTATGAGAAGAAAGGTATTTCAAAATAGCTTGCTCTTTATGATTTAATTTTCTACAACTGGCTAAGAAACACCCAGAACTTAAAGGCAAATGGTCTATGTCGTCTGAAGAGGTTTAAGCACAGGAAGATCTTAAAAGGAAAAACTCAGTTAAAATGCAACTACCATTATGTTATGACAAACTGAATGATAGTTACATTTCTGATCAACCAACGTTTCTTTCAAACGATTATTTTCAAAGCTATTCTAATGAAGATATGGAGGCAAAGCCTGTTGAAGGAAAGATTTATGTTCATCCACTCATCTTAGAAAGCAAAAATTTTCAGGTTGAGAAAACTTTACAAGAAGAAAGGATTTTGGTTGACTTAGAGCAACTTCTGTTTTCAACTGTTTTACTAAACACTGATTCAAAGTCTGATATTACAGCAGAAGTTAAATCAGAATTAGATAGAGTATGTGAAATAACTCTATGATTCATATAAATCTTCTTGTAAATCTTTCATGGGAAATATCTTTTGTAATGTTAAACCATCAGATTTTGAACAAACGCCTTATCAAAAACAGTGTTCAAAAGAATTTAATAACTTTATGTTTCCTAAATCTTCAAGTGCATCTCAATCTTTGGATGATGATGATCTATTTGATGAGGTTGATTTTTTGAATTCCGAGGACTGTTCTGATGAATGTATGGATAAGTTTGATTTTAATGCAAAACTTACAGATCATTCTAAAGTTGTTAATTCTAAAGAATTACCAAGTGTGTTTGAAGTTGGTGAATCATCAACTAAGGTTGATGTATTAGTTCCTGCTAGTGCTTACTATGATGAAGGTAAGAAAAAGAAGCACTCTCAAAAATGGAAAAACACTGGTAAATCTAAGAAGAAACAAACTCTGAAATCTCATAGTTCTAACAAGTATAAATCTTATGTTTCAGATATGAGATCTAAAAGAACTGAAGTGAAACTTGAGTGGAGACCAAAGAAAGAGGCGAAGTCGGCAAAATCATTTTCAGCTTTTGATAGTAATAGGACAACTGATAAATGTTCTGATGTAATTGATCAATTTGCTTCAAATAACCAAAAACTTGAAATTCCTAGCAAAATGTTTACAATAAAGCCATTGATTCAATTATCTCATGCTACTATTCGTTGTTCCACTTGTGGAAGAAATGATTTTGTTGATCGTCAATATTCTGATAATTTTTTTGTTCTTATTATATATATCATCCTGAGAGATCAAATGTCTTTAGAAGGAAAAAAGACCCAAATTTAAATGGGTGCCAAAATCCGATACTAACTAGACAGGACCCATTTACAAGTGGGTACCTAAACCAGTCGTTGCTTGATTTCTCTTGTTGCTGACCCATCAAATGTGGTACTTGGATTCAGGTTGTTCAAGCATATGAATGGGAGGAAAGATATTTTGACTAATTATACAAAGAAATTATGCGGCAATGTATGATTCGTTAATGATCATTTTCGCCGATTCTCGGATTTAGAGATGTGGTACAAGAGAACATAATGATAAAGAAGGTGAGCTACGTTGAAGGACTAGGACACAATTTATTCAACATCAGACAGTTTTGCGATAAAGACTTGGAGGTTAATTTCAAAGCCAAGAGATGTTGTGTACAAACAAAAGACGGAAAAGAACTCTTGGTCGGAACTAGAAAGTATAACCTCTACACAATAAACCTGTCCAATGTGAAGCCTGAAAGTGCTTTGTGTCTACTCTCAAAAGCATCTATGCAACAAAGTTGGTTGTGTCATAGACGACTTTCTCACCTCAACTTCAGATATATTAACAAGCTGGTGAAAGGAAATTTGGTTAAAGGTTTACCTGAGCTGAGATATGAAAAATAACATCTATGTGATGCATGTGAGAAAGTAAAGATGAAAAGAGTTTATCATAAGCCAAAGACTGAATAGAACAGAAATGATCCTTTGGAATTGTTGCACATGGATTTATGTGGTCCAGTGCGTAGACAAAGCATAAATGGCAAACGACATGTCTTAGTGATAGTGGATGATTTTTCACGATATACTTGGGTAAAATTCTTAAGTTCAAAGGACGAGACTCCTGATATCATCATCTAGTTCCTCAAAAGTATCCAAGTGAATCTGCAAAGAACAGTGAAGCTGATTAGAACAGACAACGACACAAAGTTCAAGAATAAAACTATTGAAGATTATCTCGAATCTGTCGGGTTAACACATCAATATTGTGCTGCCAGAACGCCTAAACAGAATAGCATAGTCGAAAGACGAAATAGGACTTTAGTTGAGGCTGCTTGAACAATGCTAAGCCAATCAGATTTACCTCTATTCCTATGGGTTGAGGTTATTTCTACTGCATGTTATACACAGAACCGCTCAATCATTCATCGTCGCTTCAGTAAAACGCCATATGCTCTTATAAATAATAGAACACCAAGCATTAAACATTTTCATATTTTTGGATGCAGGTGTTATGTGCTAAACAACAAGGAGAGTTTGAATAAGTTCAGTTCGAAAGCAGAAGAAGTGTTACATTCGATGAAACTATGGAATTGGCTTCTAGACAAAGCAGTTTAGAACCCATGATAACATGAATTTTAGCTTCTAGACATATCAGTCTTTAACCTGATTCTAGTGTTTCTAATTCTGATAAAGCTTCAACGTCTACTTCACATTTAACTGAATTAGATTTGTTATTTGAACATTTTTATGATGAGTTTATTGGTTCTAAAGTGTCTAGACCTGTTGTGATTGACAGTTCTGAAGAGTCAAGTGAACATCAACCAATCACTTCAAATGTATCAACTAAACCTGTTTCCCCAGTTCAGATATGTTGGGAACTGAAGAATTTATCAAGTATGGTTAATGCTGCTAGCTCAAAGTTAGTGTTGCTTGGTAGTTAATGCTGCTAGAAGGAATTAATGTTGCTGAGCATAGTTAGTGCTGCTTATGACTTGAAGATCCGAATGAAAGGATAACAGCTGAATAATCTGAAGATATACATGGAAGCTTAGAGATATACATGGAAGATATATTGAAGATATTTTTATTAATTGTAATTATCTTTTATCTTCAGTATATATATATATATAGTATATGTATAGAAGATATCACACAGTTTTTTTAGAGAGAAAAATTCTAAGTTTTAGTTCTAGAGAGAAAATCAACCTCAAGGCATAGATCCTAATTCTAGAGAAGTAGAATTCGTATTGGTGAGCCTGTTCATCAATATTGAGGTTGAGTGTGTAATCTTGTAACTTCAAAGAATTCAATACAAGTTTACAGTTTGTTCTTTATATTTACTGAGTTGATTTACTATTTCATTGAATATCAAAGTGTTATTCCGCAAACTTCTTTGATATTGTTTCTGAGAATTATTTCTTGTTGAGAATTCGATCCTGACAAGATAGAAACTCAATCAAAGACTCAATCAATTGAAGATGCACAAAATGTTGAACAGACAGAAGTTGGACAACCGGTTGCTAGTACAGAATTGCTTATTCAGCAACTATCAAGTGTTCAACCAGTCAACACTTCTGCACCTGTAATTTCAACTGAAACCCTATTCGATGGATATATAGACGATCAAAATGATCAATCTACCTATGTTTCGCTCCGTCGCACTAACAAGTGGACCAAAGAGCACCTGGTACACCAGATTATTGGAGATCCTTCGAAACCTGTGCAAACTAGGTCAGCTACAGCAAATGAATGCTTGTATGATTCTTTCTTGAGCAAGATAGAGCCAACTCACGTATCAGAAGCTCTTGAAGATCCTGATTGGATAGCCGTAATGCAAGAAGAGCTCAATCAGTTCGAAGCACTGAAATTATGGTGACTCATGCCCTGACATGAAGGTAAAACTATTATTGGCACTAAGTGGGTATTAAAGAATAAGAAAGATGAAGACGGTGTAGTTTCCAGAAACAAAGCTCAACTTGTGGCTAAAGGATACCGGCAAGAGGAAGGTATTGATTATTATGAGACATATGCTCCAGCTGCACGCATAGAGGCGATTAGAATGTTTCCCGCGTATGATGCACACAAGAATTTTATTGTCTATCAAATGGACGTGAAAACGGATTTTCTGAACGGTATATTGAAAGAGGAAGTGTATGTATTTTGTTGTTCCAGTTTCAAGCTCAATCAGATTAGTACACACATTCTAATCACAAAGTCATATTTATTGATTTGAATGATTTACAATCACTTTCTCTCTCTAAGCACACAAATTTTCTCTCTAAACTCATATACCTATTTCTCAGATGTCAAAATATCAATGTGTGTGTCTACAAGATTACAAAAACACAACCCTTATATACCTAGTCAACACAAGTTGACTTTACAACACATGGTATAAATGGAAAATCAAACACTCTTGACTTTTGACAACGCTTTACATACATGTACACAATAGATCCCTTTAATCTTGAATACAACATTTTAGGCTCAACAATCTCCCCCTTTAGATTCAAGATTAAAAAAAATTGACACGAATCTTCAACTCTTCTTTCTCTTGAAAATTCTTCAACATTTCTTTCAGAAACTATGAAGCTTTCAAATCTTCATCACTTGAACAACATTTCTTGAACCCTCCTTTTGTTTACATCTCCCCTTAACATCTTTTCTTGACAAAAACACTATAGCTTGTTTCTTCAACACCTGAGACTTCAATTTATCTCCCCATTTGGTTCAAACAATTGTAAACTCTTTATCTTTCAGTATTTCAAAACAATCTCTCCGTTTCTGGTAAAATCTTGAAAGCATCTTCAACATCTTTAGAAACACCTTCTGAATATCTGACTTTGCTATGAAATTGAGCTTTGAAATCTTCTCCCCCAAATATCTGACAATGAATAACTCAAACTTTCTCCCCCTTTTTGATGAATTATGAGACACCAGAATCATCAAAACTTTTCAATGTCAGCACTGTCTTTGATAACAATCTCCCCCATAGATCTATATAAGTAAACTCTTCATGATGTATAGAGACAATCTCCCCCAAAGAATATGATAAACAATCTCCTCCGAAGAAAATATTATCTTCATCTGATCTCAGTAACTGTCAATTCATATATGTATTCATCTGAATCTTTTAAATTCAAACAAAATAGAATATTGTAACCCTGAATCAACATATGAAATAGTTAGCATGCCTGTAACTAGCACTAAGCCACTTTGTGCAATGAATGCACTTTGGAAATGAGCTTTTTGATGTTCACTCCCCCAAGGTTTCCATTCAATCATTGAGAAACCACAAAGGAATTTTCTATGAACTTTATGACAAGAAAACATATTCCTTGTGTGTTCGTGAAAGGGTAGAATGATTGAAGCTACTTAACTTTTCACGCTCAAAATGTGTAAACTGTTGAGACAGGAACGAGTATTACAGGGACTCAATGTGCATGAAAGAGGTGCGAAGGTGGGGCAACTTTTCTTTCTTTTTCAATATCCACATCTTCCAAATGAAGACGAGATAGCAGATATGCTACGTCCCCAAAGAAAATAAAACATTTCTTTATTAAGAAATAAACGAGTGTTTGGTGGGTTTAAAGCAAGAATTGGCATGGGCTCACTGCCATTTTCAATGATGGCAACCAAAGAATGTGAACCAATCAGTAGATGTGGTTGCCCGACTAAGAAAAGATTTGGTGCAGAGTTCTGATATTCTTTTAACTCTGATCTCACACCCTATTTCTTTTTATCATTAAGCTCACTTCTAACCAAACTCTTTTTTCCATTTTACCTCATCACACTGAGAAAAACTTTACCCTTTGAGTTATTTCCCCACTCTTTGATTTAATGACCCCTCACCCCTCAATCACCCAAGCATAACTTCTTGGGTAGGAAACACTAGTTAACGTGAATCCATAGAAGTTCTTTTAAGCTCTCACACAAATCCCATGAAATTGTCCTAAAATGAATTGTGTTGCACAACAATTTAACTTGAACAATTAAGCATCCAAAAATATGATAACATTGTCAAATGAATGTATGCTCAACAAGAATATGAATGATAATTGAGCATTTGAACGTTGAAGATCTCTCAAAACAAGGATAATGAATAAATTAAATGAAAACAATAGACTTGTTTGAGAATCTGACAATGTATCAATCAGATCAAATATCATGAAATATAAGCATGAAATGGTTGGAGTATCAAAAAACTTGATATTTGTTTATATGAACAAATATAAACAATTTAGCAATGAGAGCACAAATAATAAAATGATGATTGATGCTCAACAACTTTAAAATCAAACGAGGGTATTACCATCGAAATATGTTTCTTTTAGAGACATGGTAATAACAAAGTCAATAGAAGATACTGAACCAGTGTGTGTGAATACTTGACAGTATATAGAAAAGACAATACACAAGTATTTATCTTTGGAAACATACGGTCAGTTAAACATTAAGGCTCCAATATTAAAAACATTTAAAATCACACTTCTAAATTCATGAAATCTTTTGAGAACAAGAAGTGGTTTGAACATTTAGAAAACATTTTTCATATCTGAAAGTTGTTCTTCTTCCAAATATGTAGAGCTTAAGAATCAGAAATACTTACATTCAACTTGAGATTCTTAACTCCCCCTGAAAATAATATTTCCTTCTTAAAAAAAATTCTCCCCCTCATGGTAAGAAATATCTGCAACACAAAATGAATTATAAACATGTAAGCTCTCTCTTGACAAAAATTAAGATATTCTCCCCCTTGATATCTGCAACAAAGTCAAAAATATCATCATCACATTTTCTTTATCTCCCCCTAAAAACAATATTAATCAATTTATCTTTTAATCTCTCTCTTCAATTATAATAATTCAGATAAACCCCCCTGAAAATCAGAAAATATATCAGTAGAAATATAAAGAATATAAGCTCCCCCTAAAATTTGCGTTTAAAAAAATCAAGAAAATTATTGTTCTCCCCCTTGAGAATTGATCCTCTTGGGCATTAAAGAACAAAATCATTAAAGTGCGGGTTCTGAAGTGAATTATTCAAAAACCATCGTTCTTTGAAGTACGAGTTCTAAACTGTTGTCTTTAGAAATCTTTCTTGATCTTTGAGGTACGGGTTCTAAACTGTAGTGTTTAGAAGCCAACATTCGTTGAAGTACGAGTTCTGAATTGTTGTATTCAGAAGTCTATGCTCTCACTCCCCCTATACATGAGGTGCCTGTAAAACAGATTGAGTAGCTTTTGGTACCCACTGGAACTTGCGTCTAGATCTGTTATTTGCAATTCTTTTGGAAGTAATATTATAAGATCCATACCAATTATGTGCATAATCTTTGTGAACAAAATCATTTGCACGACAGTAAGAACAACTAATTCTCTTTTGTGCTAACATGATTAATTGATTTACAGTGTAAACAAGATTAGGTTTACCAATAGATATATTTGATGAGTATTGTTCTTCTTGGCATTAGGTGCGTGCACAAATGATTTCTACACATTCTTCTCATCAGAAGAAACTTTCACTCTCCAAACCATCTTTTCTTTAACATTTCTTTTTCTAAATGTACCTGAACCATCAACATTTTTATCATAGAAAAGGTTAGTAGAATGAATATAATCTTTGGAATTGACTGGCCTTTTAGAAGAAACATGAGTATGGTATGAACTTGAAGCTGTCTTGAATGAGCGTTCGGAGTCAGTTGAATCATCTCTAAGTGATTGAAGAATTGAATCTGGAGTCTTTTTCTTAGTCAAATTCACCTTAAAGACGATCTCTTCAAGTTATGTGATCTTTGAAGATAAATTGTTTCTTTCTTTTGTGAGTAGGTCAATTTTCTTCTGAAATTCAGACTTCGCATTCTTTTCTTTCATTGTCGTTATTGATAGTTGAGATAGTTTCTTTGTAAGCTTCTTTATCTCCGTTTCGAACACTTTCCTTCTTCTTCAAATCTTTTTCCACAGTCTTTCTCTTATCTGATATTTCCTTAAAAACATCAACATTCTTTTGCTCAACTATCTACTTTTCTTTCTCAAACCTATCCCTTTCCATAATGATCACTTTCTCAAAATCTTTCACTTGTTGAGAAAGTTTTGCACACTTGAGCTCAATGGCTTTCTTTTCTTCAAATGATTTTCTGGAAAAATCAGAGAATTTTTTAGCAAAATATTTTCTTTCCTTTTCAATCCTTGTCTGTGCCTTTTCAAACTCTGATTTATCTCTAGAAATTTTCTTTTCCAACTCTAAAATCTTCTTTTTCAACTCAGCATTGGCACTTTCTAAACCTTTTTCTATCCTCTCATTCTTCTTCTTGCTTGATTTTGACAATCTAAGCTTCTAATTCAGAAATCTTATTTTTTAACTCAGTATTATTTCTTTCCAATACTTTTATGTTCTCTTCAAGCTTCTTCAAATCATCTTTAACACTTGAGTTGTCCTTCTCTTGAGTAGCTTCTTCTTTCAAAACATTTATCTCTACTTCAAGACTGAAAACTTTTTCTTTCAACCTGTCTCTTTCAGCTTCAAGATCTGGAATTTCAAATTTGCTTTTCAGATCTTTCATCTCAGATTCAAGAGAAGAGATATTATTTTTCAATTCAACTTTCTCAGATTTAAACTTTGTATTTTCCATTGAACAATCATTAAGAATACTGGTGTAACGTGATAATTGTCCAGCAAGATATTTCATATTGGCTTTAACTTCAGTAATGTTCATCTGTCCAAAATCAAAACTATACGCCTAAGACATCTTGAGATCTGTAGAGTATGAACTTGAAATGATGGTTAATCAAAGAAATCAGAAAAACTTTGATAAAAAAGTCAAACTTGGTCAACTCAGAAAATTCTCAAAAGTTTCTAAGTGTAGAATCCACAGAAGGAAAGAGTGATCTTGCGGATTCTTGACTTAGTCGCAAAATGAAGGATAAACTTCTCGCAGATGAACTTTTTACAGGCAATGATGTAAGAATTCAAGCTTTTCGCAAGCAACAATGTGCGGATTGTTTCTTTCTGTAGGCTTCGATCTGCGGGTTAAGCACTTTTCGCAGGTTTCAACTTGCGGATTGTGGACTTGTCTACGGATTCAGAATTTTCTCATGATGAACTTTGTGAATTCTTTACTTTTCACAGAAAGAGTTATACGAATTCTGAACTTAACAAGATTCACCACAATTATTAAGCAACAGTACTTTGCGAATTCAAGGATTTCGTAGGCTTTGTTCTGCGAAGTCTTTGAGGAACAGTAACTTCTCGTATGATATACTTTGCGAATTCCAACTTTTTGTATACAAAGCTTTACGAATTCCTCCCTTATCAATTCACAAATATCAAAAATCAACTTGAATCCTGTGAATTCTCAGATGAACTTACGGAAACTATAGATCTTGCGAGTTCTTGATATTTTCGACCTCAAAACTCAAAAATCAGCCATAATTTCTTCACCTTGCATCCAATTTGCACCAAATTCCACATATTTTCTCACGATTACTTTCTAAATACTTCTTTAGTACAACTTTTCACACAATTCTTACTGGATCACCATGTTTGATCGGAATACAGTATGACTGAAACTCGAACTCGACTTTTACAAAGATTAAAAATTGAATCAAAAATGCTATGAATTGGACAATACAATCTAAACAAGAACTAATCTAATACATCAAATGAGTACAATTCAAGAAACAATTTGAACAAAACAACTCAAAATCACAAAATTAAAAAATTGAATTAGTACGCTCTGCGAGTTCTTCAAATCTGATCACAAATTTGCATTTTTTTTTATTTTCTTTGATCTGCTCTGATACCAATTGTTGTTCCAGTTTCAAACTCAATTAGAATAATACACATAATCTAATCACAAAGTCATATTTATTTATTTGAATGATTTACAATCACTTTCTCTCTCTAAGCACACAGACTTTCTCTCTCTAAACTCATATACCTATTTCTCAGATGTGAATCTATCAATGTGCGTGTCTACATTATTACAAAGACACAACCCTTATATACCTAGTCAACACAAGTTGACTTTACAACACATGTTATAAATGGAAAGTCAAACACTCTTGACTTTTGACAACACTTTACACACAATTACACAATAGATCCCTTTAATCTTGAATACAACATTTTAGGCTCAACATATCTCAACCAGAAGGGTTCGTCAATGTTGAGAAGCCAGACCATGTCTACATCTTAGACAAAAGCCCTTTATGGACTAAAGCAAGCACCTCGCGCCTAGTATGATGTTCTTTCCAAATTCCTAGTCAAGTCCGGGTTTTCCAAAGGCAAGATCGACACTGCTCTCTTCATTAAGAAAGAATGTGATATTATTCTCATTCAAATTTATGTAGATGACATAATTTTTGGGTTTACAAACCCTAAGTACTGTAATAATTTTTCAGCCTTAATGGTGTCACGTTTTCAGATGAGTATGATGAGAGATATGAATTTCTTTCTCGGATTACAAGTCAGACAATTTTCCACGGGGATTTTTATTAATCAAGTTAAGTACATTTGTGACATTTTAAAGAAATTTAAAATGGAAAATTGTACACCTATTAGCACCTCCATGGCAACTGGTACTAAGATCGGAGCTGACCTTAATGGAAATGTTGTTGATCTAAAGACCTATAGAGGCATGATCGGTTCTTTGATGTACTTAATTGCGAGTCGACCTGACATTATGTTTTTGACATGTTTATGTGCGAGATATCATGACAAGCTCAAAGAATCCCATCTTTTGGCTGTTAAATGAATTTTTAGATATCTAAAGGGCACCGCAGATCTTGGTTTGTGGTATCCTAAAGATAGAGGATTTAAAATGTCAGCATATTCAAATATAGATCATGCTGGTTGTATGCTATACAGGAAGAGTACATCGGGTCATATTCAATTCTTGGGAGACAAGCTCGTAGGTTGGGCATCGAAGAAACAACTTTGTGTATCCACTTCAACAGCGGAAGTAGAATATGTAGATGCTGCCAGTTGTTGTTCTCAAGTGTTGTGGATGAGGACATAGTTACGAGACTATGGCTTCCAATATACCGATATATTGTGACTTGAAGAGCACAATTGCTATATTTGCGAATCATGTTCAGCATACCAAGACAAAGCACATACACGTGAGATATCATTTTGTAAAAGACCATGTTTCAAAAGGTACGATCGAATTGTACTTTGTAAATACAGATAATCAGCTTGTTGATCTTTTCAAAATTAGGCATGTTAAATCTTAAAACCTAATTTGAATCCTTATTTGTGTCGTATATTTTGGTTTATAATTTTCTTCATGTCTTTAATTATATCATTCTGAAAGATATCTACACTGAAGGTTTGCTAATGTTTCAGGGGGAGTATGTAACAAGTTTAGATGATGAACTTTCAAGGGGGGTAAGAGTTAGAGTAATAGAATATTTTTTTCTACTGACAAATTTTTACTAAATGCAAAAATTCAGGGGGGGTAAATGAATTCTAGATATATCTGTCTAGAACTCAATCCTTAGTGAAATGTTGACTTCTGATCAATTCAGATCAGAACTCGTTTTTCAATGTTTTTCTTTTACTAAGACTTTGATATTTTGATGACTTTTTAACTTTGTGTAGATCTTGAGGGGATCTTATCTGATTTTTAGTCAATTAATCATAATTCAAGGGGGGTTATGTGGTTTAAGCTGAATGTAAGTATTTTCTAACTTTAATCTCAAATTGTTTGAAAGATGGACGACTTTCAGACATGAAACATGGTTTTAACGTTCAAACCACTTCTCTATTCTCAAAATGATTTCATGAATTTAGAAGTGTGATTTTAAATGTTTTCATATATGCGCTTCATTGATTTACTGACCGTGTGTTTCCAAAGATTAATACATGTGTATTATCTTTTCCATATACTGTCAAGTATTCATACACATCGGTTCAGTCTTTCTTATTGATTTTGTTATTACCATATCTCAAATTGAAACAATTTTCGATGGTAATACACCTCGTTTGTAATTCATGTTTGTTGAGCATCATATTCATTCAAACATAAAGCGGTTTTTACAAGATTGTTTATATTTGTTCATATAAACAAATTCCAATTCTTTCATGACCTAAGGTTTTCATGTTTATCATTCTTATTTGATCTTTCTGATACATTGTCATTTCTCAAACAAGTCTTTCGAATTCATTTTATTCATTCAATATCCTTGTTGAGAGAAATCTTCAAAGTTCAAAATGCTCAAATATTCATGATATTTTTGCTCAGCATACATTCACTGACAGTGTAATTCATCTTATGAGATTCTTATTTGTTCAAGTTAAACTGTTGAACACTACATTATTTTTAGGACAAATTTCATGGGATCAATGTGTGAGCTTAAAGAACTTCTATGGATTCACGTTAACCAGTGTTTCCTACCAAATAAGTTATCCTTAGTGAATGACAAGCGAGGGGTTAATATCAAAGAGTGGGGGAGATAACTCAAAGGATTGAGTTTTTCTCATTATGTTGAGCGTAAAAATGGAAAAGCTTGTTTTGTTAGAAGTGAGGAAAATGAAAATAGACAGAGGGTAAGTGAACAGAGTTTAAAGAATAAGAGAACTCTACACCAACCAATTTCTGAGTTGGGCAGCCATATTATTGATTGGTTCACAACTCTTTGGTGACCATCATTGAACAAGGCAGTGAGCCCATACCAACTCTTGATTTTAAACCCCACAAGATACTTATTTTTTTCTAAGCAATAAAATGTTTCAATTTTTCTTGGGGACGCCGCACATATGCTATCTAATCTTCATTCGGAAGATTTGGATATTGAAAATAATAAGTTTGCCCCACCTTTGCACTTCGATCATGCACATTGAGTCTGTGGAAAACTTGTTGTTGTCTCAACAGTTTACACATTTTGAGCCTGATAAAACACAAAATGCTTATATTCTTTCATACACGAGCACGTACACACAAAAAATTTGTTTTTCTATCAAAACATTCATAGAAATTCCTTGTGTTTTTCGATTATTGAATGGAAGCCCTAGGGAGTGAACATCACTAAAACTCCTTATAAAGTACATTCGTTGTACTAAGTGGCTTCGTTCTACTTACATGCATTATAACTGATTCATTTGTTGATTCAGGTTTATCATTCAATTCTGAATTTGTAAAGATTTGGAATCATTTTGGAATTGACGGATGGTTCAAAAATTCAAAGGGAGAGATCATATGATATTGGACAAAAATTGGATGCTTTTTCTTACAAAGTTTTGATGATGCTAATGCTCGCAATCATCAAAAAGGGGGAGAAATAAAGAATGAAAAAGAAGTTTCTGAGAAAGATCAAGGAATTAAATGGACAAGTTATCAAGAAATGACAGATTGTGAAGATTCAATTTCAAAGATATGGGGAGAAATATGAGAAACAAAAGAAAGATAAAGAAGTTTCAAAAAAAGAAAGACAGGTCATGATGTGTTGTTTCAAATAATTTTGAAAGTTTGTTGAAGATCACATAAATTTTCTTTGAAGATTCTTTGAAGAGAAAAGTGAGTAAAAGTTGAAGATAATTTCTTTACTGAAGGTATTTTGTGCCTACAAAGAGGGAGATTGTTTCTAAAAAATGATAAAGAATGGTTTTGCTGAAGATTATCTGAAAGAGGAGATTGTTAAAGACTTTGGGGAGATTGTTAAGATCTAAATTCATTCCAAAGAAAGGGGAGATTGTTTTCAAAGACAGATTGACTTCAAGAGAAAAGACCGTTAAAGGTGATTCATTTGAAGGATGATCTAAGTGCAGGATATTGTTGTATTCAAGATCATCAAGCTTGAAGTCAAAGCCTCAAGATTGAAAGTCAAAGTCAATGTACTTAATGAAGAAAGTCAAAGTCAAGGCCTTTGTTAATTGCTTTATTAGTTGTAGTTTCCTTTGTAATAGCCTTAGGTATAAATAGGATTTTCTTCTTTGTTAATCTAGTAGTAGAACTCATATTGGAGAATTCACATTGAGAGAGATTATAGAGAGAGAAACATTTTGTAGTGAGAGAAAGCTTGTAATTGTACATTTAAGATCATATATTGTGAGATTTGGGACTAATACATGACATCTATAAGTTAAGCTTGGGATAAAGCTTATTCAGCAATCAAGCAGCTCAATATGAACTTAAAGGATGTTGGTCAACGTCGGTTCTTACAATTGAACAAGTTAGAAAAGATCCGACAAGACGCTTTTCAAAATGTGGCCATTTATAACGACCGTACGAAAAGATTCCATGACAAGCATCTTCATCAAAAGGTAATCGTTCCGGATATGCAAGTTTTATTATTTAACTCTCGGTTGCGTTTATTTCCAGGGAAGCTGAAATCCAAGTGGTCGGGCCCTTTCACGGTCAAAGAGGTATTTTCTTATGGCACAATCTAGCTACAAGACAAGGATAGAGCGATATTCAAGGTTAATGGTCAGTGAGTCAAGTCGTACTATGACGGAGAAACGGTGGCAGCGGACACCACCTTTATACAAGAACCAATCGAGTGATTGCCGCAAAAGGTCATGCCACGACTTTAACTAAGGCGCTAGGTGGGAGGCAACCCACCCGGTACATTTGTCTTTTTCTTATTTTACTTTAGTCATTTTCCTTTCCGTAGGATTTGATTTTGTTTTTTTCTTAGGTATCTCGTAAATCTGGAACTGTTCTCCTGCGAGAAAACGGTAAGAATCGGACATGATTTTTTTGTTCCGAGAGTTTGAAGTTAGTTTGGGTTTTCCACAAGTCACGTCCAAGTCCCTGTAGCCACTGTCAAAAATTGAGAAAAAAAGGCAACCGGGTGAATTATATGTTAGTTCAGGAAGCCCAAAAGTCACAACGAAGTTGCCTTAGGTACTGCCATTTTCACAATATTTTTCACTTTCTGGTGAGTTGGAAGTGAGTTCAGGAGTCAACAACTCACTTAAAACCACCGTTAGACACTACCAATTCATGGATCAAAACCCTCCTTCGGGCTAGTTTATCATGATTTGGGTCATCCTAAAACTCTCATTCAACCAACATTGGCCACTGTGTCCTACTAGCCTAAATTTGATTCGGGTGACTTTGATGTAAGTTGGGTCAGCTCCAAACTCCCATCCGACCCACGGTGGCTACTGTTTACCCAAGACTCCAACAGCCTAAGTGTACACATCAAGTTCTCAGGCGACTTAGATGCGAGTTGGGAAGGCCCAAACTCGCACCAAACTCTTGGTGAACACTGTGTTCGTTCATGTGGCCCAAACCAAGTCTCAGGCGACTTGGTCATGGGTTGAGATCCCTTGAACTCGAATCACACTTACGTAACCCACGACTTCCTCTCCATCTCGGGCAACTTTAACGTCGGTTAGAATCGAACACAACTCACACGGAACCCACTATCCCTCACGCACACACCCTGGGTTCGGGTGACTTCGTCGCGGGCTAGAGATCACCCGAACTCGCGCACAACTCGTGTTGATCACTACTGATTCAACCCCCATTACAACTTTTAGGCAACTTGGTCCCCAGCTGAGGCTCACTGGAACTCACGCCACAGCTACGCCGGCTACGGTTTGGTGCATAAGACCACAACCCTACAACGAGTTCACCATGAGTTATCCTTTCCCCAACTCATTTCATACTCACTCGAACCACTTTTTACCATCCACTACTAAAGCCCCTACAACGAGTTCACCGTGAGTTGCCCTTCCCCCAACTCACTTCACACTCAATCGACTTCAAGAAGGGATTAAAAACCCATGATTGATTTCTTTTGCTCATTTCTGTAACACCCTGAAATCGTTGGCCGAAGAGATTACGAAAGAAAACACCAACAGTGCCCCGCGCGGCTCTCTGCGCGAGTTGAGTCACGCCACGAACCGCACGAGGCTCTGTTTCCTCGTAGCTCCAGTGGTTTGCGTGACCCTCCGCGTGGGTCAGGTCGTGTCGCCACTCGCACGAGCACATAGTGCGCTGATAAAAGAGGAAATCGGCCCTTGCAACCCCATTTCTCCCAAAAACCCTCTCCCCTCTCCCAAACCAACCCACAACTTTCCAAACGAACCCTAAACCATTTTGATAGATTTTCCTCCTAAAATCTCATGATTCTTCATCACCTAGCAAGTTTGGAGGTTAGAACCATGTCCTCCATCTTCATCTTCTTCATCAAGCTTTCTAGGGTTTCATCCACCCTTGTTCTCCCTTTCATAGATTGGAAGTTTGTTACCTTTTTGGTGGACTAGAGGTGTTTTGGTTGGTGGATTCAAGTTTGGGTTAAGGTAATCTTCTATTCTTTTCAGCTATGGAAGTTAGGGTTTCGGTATCAGTTAAGGTATTCATGTATAGAGTTTGGGGAAATGTTTCTTTGTGGTTGATTATGAGTATTTATGGTTGGATTTGTATGGATTTAGGTTCTTGGAAGTTTTTGGCTTGAGGATCCAAATGTTCTTCAAAGGAGCTCAAGTTGGGGTAAAATCTAGATTTAGCCTAAATCTAGCAAGGTCAGTACAAGTTGATTTGTGAAAACGGTGTACATGCCAAAATGTTTTTTTTAAAGTATTTGTGTTTCACATTAAATTAATAACTACTGATAATTTTTGGTTATTTGGATATATTTAACTTTATAAACTTATGTGATACACCTTTGGGATTTTTGGGCGTTTTGATAAATAAATCATTCTAACACATTTCTTTGATGATGTAAGATATAAATGGAGGTCATTTTATATAATTGTCCATTTGGTGCATACGATTTTATAAACTGTTGGAAAATGCATATCATGGTACTATGAGTTATTTTGAGTATCACGAAGAGAATGAATCCATTTGGAAAACGTTTTGTTTCAACCAGTGTGATGTTTTGGGTTAATTACCCTTTTTGGTTATGGTGTTTGCAAAATTGTCGGTCAAACATGTTTCGATGTCTGTACCCATTTTCATTGGGGATTTACGTAAATTGTTGGGCCTTTAGCTCGGTTTTTGGTTTTGTTGGGTCTTGGGGACTTTTGTCCAGTTTAATAACCTTAGTGGAGCTTTGGGGTGTGAGTTGCATTTATTGCATTGTATTTTGGAGAATACATGTTTTGGGTACGTGAGTCATTCATTTGGCGTCATGTATTTTAGATTGTATTGCATTGGATCCATAGGCATGTAAGTTAGTCGTACGTATCGGTGCGGACTCTTGGTATCCTCACTTTGAGAAATTATGTCGTGTTGGCATTAACGTCGTCCCGGTTGTTTGACGAAGAGGAGCCCTCATGGGTTATACTTCGAGACCTTGAGTCTGGTGTTTAGATGTCTAATTCTTGTGCAGGAGGGTTAGACATCGAGTGTTATCAAGTAAGGAGCCGAGGCTCCTATCTTGACTGATAGGGACTAGGCACTAAGGGTCAAGTGGGCACCCTGAGGATGAAACTCCCTAGAGACCGAACAGGCAATAAGATTACGTATCCTTGAGGTGTAGCTCGGCAGAGCAGGCAATAAGGGATACGGTGTTTTTGGGGACTTGAAATATAGTCATGACTGGAGGTGTAGCTCGGCAGAGTAGGCAATACGGTCACGATCTGAAGTGTGGTTCGACAACATAGTTATGTGGCTTAACTTTGTGTTCCGCCACGTACAATGGAATCGGGTATCCCCCGTCACCGGAAGGTGCTATTTGGGTATTTTATTGTGTCATTTTATTATCCATGTTTTCGGTGACGTTTTACTTATGGGGAATTGTTTACTCAAGATTTATGGGTTGTGTTTTATGACCCGTCCACATTTGAAGGATTTCGAGAAATAAAGTTTTATTTCATATTCTTATAAATTGAGAGCTTTTCCTACTATTCACGTTTTGGTTGAGTTTGGGATTAAAGTGGTTTTTACGAAAGAAGGTTCATGTTGGGTTCCTTGTTCTAAAGATGTACTTTTGAAAAATGGTGTCGTTTGATATTTAAAGTAAATCTTTCAGAGGGTCTGTGATTTAAACTACTTTCTTTCCTTTTAACAAATATATTTATTTCATGTTGTAAACTCTTGAACTCATTAGGCGTAAGCCTAACCTTTTTATTTGTCGGCATGTGCATCAGGTTCCGGATGGGAGAAGAGGTTCTAGCTTTTTGGTGAAGCGTTGAGTGCTAAGAGTTTGTGCAAGGGTGAGTAGCTTGATGAAGTCTTCCGCGTTAGTCGTTGATAAGAGCAACTGTTTCTTTGGGGTTATAGTAACACCCAACTTTGATTAGTCTTTATGCGAGACTTGACCTTTTAGTTGTTAAAGTTAAATCCAATATTCTTTTGAGGTGTATCAAGTGATGATTGTAAAATAGATTATATCCTTTTTGTTGTATAATTTGGAAGTTTTAAATTAGTTGCTCTGTTCATTTTCGAGGGTGTTACAAGTTGGTATCAGAGCGTAAGTTTGAGAGAATTATGTATTGATTTTGGATGCCTAGACTCAGACTAGCGTTCGTATAAGTGATTACAAGGGAAATTGCACATTAAGTACCTTAAGATAAGATATTTTGGGAATTGATCGAGTCTCTAGAAACGGGAGATTTGTCGAGGGTCGCAAGGATGATTATGTACGGTACGGTCATAATGGCACCTGGCCAGTGTTATGGTGAGCCTACATGCTACATATGTATACTTGAACTACCTTGGTGGGATGACCGTTGGGGTAGTGAGAAAGTTTCTAAGCGAGTGATATAAGGAAGGGTTGATGTTTATAGCAATGTCACCTTGGAGTAATAGTTAAGTGCGATGAATGCATTAAGTTGATTATCTTAAGTCAGAATTATTGGTTGGATTAGAAATATAAGGTTGTTAGACCGATTCTATTTCGAGGAGAAAATTGTAAGTTAACCAAATTAGTAGGATTGTTGCTATAAGATGTTTGGTGCATCTGGATGACAATAGTATGTCGGAAAATGGAGGAGTGTAGTCCTATGATGCTGAGTGTCGGCCAAATTCATGCACTATGTTTGTTTCTAAAATAAGTTTTCTTAAATTGTTTCTCATCTTCTCAAAGCGTAAAGTGGGTTACATTATAAGGTATTGGCAAAACATTTAACACTTGTTAGATTTTAAACCGTGAGCTTAGGCGAGCATGAAGTTGTTTTGTTGCACGTGATTGTAAATTGTTATCGAAAATCCCTTTATTCTCGTTTCGTGTCTAACGCTATTTTTGGATATTTTAAGGTCCGTGTTTTAATGTTACTTGAGGTATGGGGCAAGTAACTGTGGAATTTTTGACCTTGACATTGGATCTCCTCCACATATGTTAAGGTTTTAAAGGAAGGGTTGTTCCCATGTTTTTTAGTCGGAATTTTCTTGGGAATTTTAGTCTATACGAGTCATGTTGAATTTATGGGCATCGTTTTGCTACGTTTTGGACACGTGAGTGTACATCGAGTCGCGTGAGTTTTAATTTTATTGCGTATAAGTTTACGAGCTTTTGGGCGTCGTGTCTCATGAAAGTTTTGTTGGAAATGGTCACTGTATGGTATGTGGTGATTTTAGAATTTTAACGTTTTAGACTTATTGTCGTTTTATGCTTTTATGTTGGGAAATGAAAATTTTGGCACCGCTTGATTTTAGCGTTAATGGGTTTTATAAGAATTCAGTTGGGTTTTATAGTGTCTTATCTTACGACATTTTACGTCGCGTAAATAAATCCTGGGAATGTGTGCATATGCATTTTGCGTGAGTTAATCGATGAGTCTTGTTAGTAGATATCATGTCTCATGTTGTTTTGGGAAAGTTTCATTATTATGTGATTTAACTTTGGGCTTTATACAAATGTCAATCATTGTATACTATTTGCATTGGATTAAATTATACTGTTGATTTGAGTAAGCATATAAAGGATTTATGTCAATTCGGTTAGTAATTTTACTGTTAGAAAATCTCCGCAATCCATTAATCGAGTTAGCGGTATTCATGTCGTTGTAGTTACTATTTTGGTCAAATGTGTTTTATTAGTGCGGCTCAAAGCTTCGAACTCGAATTGAAATTTATTGCTTTCTCATCGTTCTACTGAGTTTTGGGGAATAAACTGATGCATATGGGACTTGTTGAAAATTTTATGCCACAACATTTTTGGTTAAAGAGGAAAATTTTAAAGTCAAAATTGTGAAGTTCTCTTTTGGGGTTGTACAAACATTTATCGCACGTGTTGGGGTGCAAAAATTTTGTTTTCATGTTAATAGTGTAAATTTTGTTACACGCCTTTTATTACCGTTTTATCTACGTAAACATTGACCAAATGAGTTTGGAAATGATTTTATACGCATAGTGTTGGTAATCAATGTTGAAACCTATCGAATGCACGGTAGTGTATTTTTACTGCACGCTTAATTGTTATAAAACTTATGTATTTGAGAGTTTTATAGATTTTAAATTGGCATACTGGTTGAAAGACCTTGAACTAATTAAGGTTGTAGATTTAAAACCCCTATCGTGAGAGGAGTTGCAATTAAGGGACTAGAGGAGTCCTTGGGATCTGAAGCGTCGGATGATCCGACTTGTGGTCAACTTTGATTTTGGGTTCCAGATTTTGAATCGGGTCATGTATGAATAATCGAAGTACTAGATTTATTCTTTCTACTAGTTAAGTAAGAGGTGATGTTTCTGTTTCGGTAAATCCTCGGATTACAACTTTGGGTGGTTTCTTGCATATGGTTGGATTTGGATTGAAGGGCCGTTGGTTAACATCAAGTATGTGTCGGTGGTGTGCCTTCTTGGAAAATCTTCAGAAATAAAGACGATATTGTGATTCGTTTGTTAGAAATGTAAGATTCGAATTTAGTGGCATGATAAGTGTCAACTTTGAATCATCAGGGTAAAATATGGAAGAAAATTTATGGTGGTATATCCACGGTTGAGGTGTAGAAGTTTTGAACATAGGTGTCGACATTCGATTTGAGGATGATAACCGTTGGAATGCTTCATCGTACGTCCGATGAAATTGGGGCGTTAGCAATTCAAGTGGTAACCTTAAAAAGATTAGATAATGGAAATTAGGAAATCGATCATTGGCAATCTTGTAACCAACGAAGTACTTGCTGATCGGAAACCGATGCACGAACGCATTATGGGAATTGTGTAACCGTGAGGTTTAGAGTAATCCGATATCTACAGTTTTGGTGCCTGGTCAGATTAAGGAACAAACTCATCGTAATTTGGATCAAACCTAACTAGTGTTAGGAAATATCGTCAAGGAAGGGACGATGAATTGGTTTTAGTATGGATTATTGGGGAACTGGGTTAGAATGTCGAGGTAAACCTTAAACATAAATCGATTATTGAGGAGACATTGATGTGTTGGAATTAGAAGTATTTAAGGGAAAAGTTTGTTTGGGGGTATTCTTGGTAGAATGGCTAGATAAGGTCGTAATCTACTCTTGAGATGGTATGCGCAACCTAAGGTTGGGAGGCAACTAAGGTTCTAATGATAGGAAAATGATTTGATAAGGGATCGATGTTCCTTCCATTTTCAGTAAGGTATATCGAACGTTGAGACCGGTCGTGTGGCGAATTGTGATAAGGTGTAAAGCGACAACCTTAACCGGGATGTAATCGGCTTCGTTTATGAGGCAAGGTACCGTGAAAGTATCCAATTTTGGATAGAGAGCCAATGATCCCGCCATTGTGGCGTTGGGTGTTTGGTCGGGGTTAGATTTCGAGGACGAAATCTCTTGTAAGGTTGAGAGGATTGTAACACCCCGAAATCATAGGCCGAAGAGATTACAAAAGAAAACACAAACAGTGCCCCGCGCGGCTCTCCGCGCGAGTTGAGTCGTGCCACAAACCGCGTGAGGCTTTGTTTCCTCGCAGCTCCAGTGGTCCGTGCAGCCCTCTGCGCGGGTCAGGTCGCGCCGCCACCCGCGCGAGCGCACAGTGCGCTGATAAAAGAGGCAATCGGCCCTTGCAACCCCATTTCTCCCAAAAACCCTCTCCCCTTTCTCTCCCAAACCAACCCACAACTTTCCAAACGAACCCTAAACCATTTTGATAGATTTTCCTCCTAAAATCTCATGATTCTTCATCACCTAGAAAGTTTGGAGGTTAGAACCATGTCCTCCATCTTCATCTTCTTCATCAAGCTTTCTAGGGTTTCATCCACCCTTGTTCTCCCTTTCATAGATTGGAAGTTTGTTACCTTTTTGGTGGACTAGAGGTGTTTTGGTTGGTGGATTCAAGCTTAGGTTAAGGTAATCTTCTATTCTTTTCAGCTATGGAAGTTAGGGTTTCGGTATCAGTTAAGGTATTCATGTATAGAGTTTGGGGAAATGTTTCTTTGTGGTTGATTATGAGTATTTATGGTTGGATCTGTATGGATTTAGGTTCTTGGAAGTTTTTGGCTTGAGGATCCAAGTGTTCTTCAAAGGAGCTCAAGTTGGGGTAAAATCTAGATTTAGCCTAAATCTAGCAAGGTGAGTTCAAATTGATTTGTGAAAACGGTGTACATGCCGAAATGATTTTTTTAAAGTATTTGTGTTTCACATTAAATTATTAACTACTGATAAGTTTTGGTTATTTGGATATATTTAACTTTATTAACTTGTGTGATACACCTTTGGGATTTTTGGGCGTTTTGATAAATAAATCAATCTAACACGTTTCTTTGATGATGTAAGATATAAATGGAGGTCATTTTATATAATTGTCCATTTGGTGCATACGATTTTATAAACTGTTGGAAAATGCATATCATGGTACTATGAGTCATTTTGAGTATCACGAAGAGAATGAATCCATTTGGAAAACGTTTTGTTTCAACCAGTGTGAAGTTTTGGGTTAATTACCCTTTTTGGTTATGGTGGTTGCAAAATTTTCGGTCAAACATGTTTCGATGTCTGTACCCATTTTCATTGGGGATTTACATAAATTGTTGGGCATTTAGCTCGGTTTTTGGCTTTGTCGGGTCTTAGGGACTTTTGTCCGGTTTAATAACCTAAGTGGAGCTTTGGGGTGTGAGTTGCATTTATTGCATTGTATTTTGGAGAATACATGTTTTGGGTGCGTGAGTCATTCATTTGGAGTCATGTATTTTAGACTGTATTGCATTAGATCCATAGGCATGTAAGTCAGTCGTATGTATCGGTGAGGACTCTTCGTATCCTCACTTTGGGAAATTATGTCGTGTTGGCATTAACGTTGTCCCGGTTGTTTGACGAAGAGGAGCCTTCATGGGTTGTACTTCGAGACCTTGAGTCTGTTGTTTAGATGTCTAATTGTTGTGCACGAGGGTTAGACATCGAGTGTTATCAAGTAAGGAGCCGAGGCTCCTATCTTGACTGATAGGGACTAGGCACTAAGGGTCAAGTGGGCACCCTGAGGATGAAACTCCCTAGAGACCGAACAGGCAATAAGATCGAGTATCCTTGAGGTGTAGCTCGACAGAGCAGGCAATAAGGGATATAGTGTTTTTGGGGACTTGAAATATAGTCATGACTGGAGGTGTAGCTCGGCAGATCAGGCAATACGGTCACGACCTGAGGTGTAGTTCGACAACATAGTTATGTGGCTTAACTTTGTGTTCCGCCACGTACAATGGAATCGGGTATCCCCGGTCACCGGAAGGTGCTATTTGGGAAATTTATTGTGTCATTTTATTATACATGTTTTCGGTGACGTTTTACTTATGGGGAATTGTTTACTCAAGATTTATGGGTTGTGTTTTATGACCCGTCCACATTTGAAGGATTTCGAGAAGTAAAGTTTTATTTCATATTCTTATAAATTGAGAGCTTTGCTTACTATTCACGTTTTGGTTGAGTTTGGGATTAAAGTGGTTTTTACAAAAGAAGGTTCATGTTGGGTTCCTTGTTCTAAAGATGTAATTTTGAAAAATGGTGTCGTTTGATATTTAAAGTAAATCTTTCAGAGGGTCTGTGATTTAAACTACTTTCTTTCCCTTTAACAAATATATTTATTTCATGTTGTAAACTCTTGAAGTCACAAGGCGTTAGCCTACCCTTTTTATTTATCGGCATGTGCATCAGGTTCCAGATGGGGGAAGAGGTTCTAGCTTTTTGGTGAAGCGTTGAGTGCTAAGAGTTTGTGCAAGGGTGAGTAGCTTGATGAAGTCTTCCGCGTTAGTCATTGATAAAGCAACTATTTCTTTGGGGTTTTAGTAACACCCGACTTTGATTAGTCTTTATGCGAGACTTGACCTTTTAGTTGTTAAAGTTAAATCCAATATTCTTTTGAGGTGTCTCAAGTGATGATTGTAAAATAGATTATATCATTCTTGTTGTATAATTTGGAAGTTTTAAATTAGTTGCTCTGTTCATTTTCGAGGGTGTTACAATTTCTCACTCTTTTCTCTTCTAATCGGTCCCCAAGGCTCCAAGCACACATTGATTCCACTTTGGGTTTTCTCACACCCTCAATTTCTCACCAATTTCCACCAACAAATCCCTCACTTCTACTCAAGGTATGTTCCCCAATCTCTCTTTCTCCTTGGTTACCATGATTGTGAGTTTTATTTTGGGGAAATTTCAAGTTCCTTAACCTAGATATATGCATAAATGTGCATATTTGGTTGGACTTCTTCTTATAACATGGATTTTATGTGCAAATCTTCCATTCTAACACTTGCTCTTCCTGATTTACATTCTTTGTGTAAGATTGAGTTGTTCTACAACCTAGGGATTGTGGGCATAATTGAAAATTTACTGGCAATCCTTTTTAAAGGATGGAATTGCATGCTAATCTTTCACATTTTTACTTACATTTCTTTGAGTTCATCCTAGGCAATTCGTTTTAGTTTTCCTCAATCTAGGGTTTATGATGATTGCTCTTACATATGGTGAACAATAATTTTCTATGAAGAATGTGACTTCAATATTGATTTCATCCTAGCATCATAGAATTATTATTGGTGCAAACATGAAATTTTGTGGAATCCTTCCATTATAGCTTTTGTTCATCATATTCTATACATTGTGCTTCAAGAATATGATTTTCTCAAACCTATGGTTTTTGGAAATTGCATGAAATTCTCTTAAGGGGTGAGATTTATTTGCACATTTCCCCACATTAACTTTCATTGTTGAGTAAAATTTATCTTATGCAATTAGTTTGAGTTTTTCTCAAACTAGGGTTCCTTTGTTAAGATTAATAAAATTTCACTTCTACTTGGTGAATTGTTCGTGTATGTGATAATTAAGATTTATCTAGGATCACTGAGCACCAAATGTTAATTTTATGCTAACATCTTAGAGAGCCTAATGGTTCATATCATGCAACCTTGTGTGGATTTTGTAAGTATCTTATGAATGAGCATGTTAGTATCCAAGTGCATAATATTACATACCTTGTCATTATTGATGCATACAACTTGAGATTCCTATTATGTAACTTGTTGGTGATGGAGATTGGGTATTATCATAACATGAGTCTCATGTTTATTTTTAACATCTAATGGATCATGGCTTATACATTGTAATATTGTGATGACCATGGTCAATTTTAAACAAAACCAACCTACATTCCAACCTAGGTTTGGGGTTGTGGGTTTCATGGCGACTCTCATGCACAATTCTTCCACCTAGATCACGATCAAGGTTTGGGTGTGATACGTCTAGGTGTAGGGTGTTATATGCCTATCAATTTCATAATCATGCTCATGTTTTGTACACTTTCACCCCAATTGGCAACACATACTCTTACGCTTTCTTAAAGACTAAGGTTATAAGGTATTCAAACCTCTGTTCCGACATAGGTTTGGGGTCGTCTCTTCTCGACCCAATTTCAATCTTTGGAAAGAGTAAACCTAGGCTACAACCTAGGTTTGGGGTTATCATTTTCTCTAGCTTAAAATTGACATCTCTATTGAATTGTAAGAAACGGGACAAGCTAAGACTACTACCAACACACCTCGCTGGCCCAAATATGACTAGATGACACCCATAGACTAAGCAAGACTTCGTCAACACTCAAACCCCAAAGTGGTGCAAAGACGGCCATTAATGGTTTAAAGAGACTTATGCCTCAAAATAGGCATTTGTCTTGATGGGCTTCCCCAGAACTCCCTGATACCAGCAACCATTACCCAATTCGGATGGGAAAATTTTTGTGCTACCTGCATTGGCTATGACCATGAGATTGTCCAGGAGTTCTACGCTTCACTTTACCAAGGCATTTTCCACGAATTCAGTGAAGTCGTCATGGGGGGCACTAGAATTGTTATGACCAAAGAAGCGATCAGATCTTTGTACCACTTACCACGCCTCGAGACCACCTACCTCGAGACCATGATCGGTGGGGTCCCGAGAATTCTTGGAGTTGGGGATCGGGAAGAGAAAAGTAGCCTCATATAAAGTGCCCTACTACGCAATGGGAGCGGACATTTGATGAATGTCACTCCACTAAAAAAGAGTGAGCTTCATTTTGACACCGCATTTTGGATGATGTTCTTGAAAGCAAGTATCAACCCGTCAAAGTATAACAACGAAGTCGATTCGGCGGTATCTCGAGTATTGTTTTGCATTCAGAATGGGATGACAGTGGACATCCCCCAGATCATCCATCTTGAGATCATAGATGCAGCCTCATCATCGGATAAGGGAGTGCTTCCATTCCCTTGCCTTATCACTCACTTTTGTAAACTCGCAGGTATACCATCTCAATTTTGAGCTATGCAGCTCCATACTTTACCGCCACACGTACAATCTACAAATTACTTATGTTAAAAATATGGAGAGAAAGAAGATGTTTGATTCTGACTATATCTTCGTGCGAGAGGAAGTGGAGGATGACAGGATGCCTCATCTGATGATGATGACGTCGATGTTGACTATGACCCGGAGGGGCCACAACCACCCGCATTATCTCTATAGCCGATGCTGATTGATTAAGGCCATGCCACCCACCATGGATAACCCACTTGCAAGCTAATGTCGATCAGGTACTAAAGGAAGTGAGATCCGTAAAAGAATGTTTGGAGAACATCGAAGTGCAATTGGAGGTTAGAGGTTATGGCCAAGGATACCTTATGGACGAGCGACGCCAAGCTCAGAAGATCCGCTAAGGCGCTGCCTCCTCATCTCATCAGCCTAAGTAAAGTCGTCCTTTTGATCTTGTTGATTCTGTGATCTCGATACTTTGTTCTTTTAATTTTGGATGTACGGATGATTGTAATGGATAACCGTATACTTACTCACCTTACCGAATCGGACACAAGTAACACTTGTACCTATATCATAGTTATTACATGCATATTCTGTTACCACTCTGCACACACAGTTATATAGTCCTAAAAAAACAAGCTTGCACATTAGGGACAATGTGCCGGTAAGGTTTGGGGTGTAGACCCGGGTATACACATCGCATACATTGCATGAAGTTACACGATTGTTAAGTATAATTTCTTTTAGGACAATAGACACCGGAATTCATGAAACTCTTAGGTGTAGATGACTTTACATTGTTCTGAGAATCTGAGAACAAAGATATAGTCCTAAGAGTGATTAGGAATATGCATGACTATGGGACATTAGTGGAGACCACCTGTGATAATTTTGAACTAAACATCGTTCGAATCATTTGTGAGGGATTTATACACTTAATCATATACACATTCTCTAATCTCCTTGTTGTGATTATAACATGATCTCACTATAATATTGTATTGAGTAGCAAAGACGTCCATAAGGATATTGAGTGAAACCCTTGGCTTATCTAAATAATGGACCTTAAGAGATGATTCTAGGCACTGTGTGTAAATAATAAATTGAATTTATCTTGCTTATCATTCTAATGTATGAACCTAAGCCCATTTGCATCCATACAGTAAATTTTTTGACTCTTAACCCAATAATCAGACCCCAGCCTAAATGATAGCCTACCCTTATCTGAAGATGTGTCTTTTATGAACAACTAATAGGAAATAACGACAGAGGGTGGAGAGAGAAAAGAATCATTAGAATCTGGGTGTGGGAAAGGAAAATTTGACCAAATGGGTCAAGTAGCTGCATAAAAAAACAACAGCAAAAGTTGTACTCAAGAAGTAAAACCAGAAAAAAAAACATTAAAAAAAAAAGAAAGACAAAGCAGCAAGGTTGACAATTTCAACCAAGGGAGTGTGGGTGGAAATACAGTGAAAAGGGTAGAAAAGAATGGGAATGAGATCTCGTTGTTCATATACTGACACATTGAGGAATTTGCTCCTTGTTACCTTCGTTTCTTAGCCACTAACATAACCCAATTACAACCCTTTACAAAGACCTAGATGATCTTTTGGAAAGTATGAGAAGATAGACGGAGTTGCACTAGTAGTCCTAGTCTTGCTACTTGATTCCTTCTGAGATCACTTTGATTTACATTTGTGTGTTTTTCATGATTAGTAATGCTTATACTTTGTGAATTATTGTATATCAACTCCAATTGCATGAACAACATGTGTGACAGCCTAGGGTCCGAGCGTAAAGAGAGTATCCCATGAGGTAGGGTCGTAGAGAAATCCTCCCCAAAAGTGTGATGAACTGGTTACTATTTGGTATGGTGTCACTGTTTTTAGTTTGATTTTCAATGTTGATGGCTCTAATACCTATGATAAAGACTGAACTCCGGTTGTCTTGTCCTCGCACTTCTTAAATTCCTGACATGAAAGTTATTTGTTTTATCCGATAAGGACACCCGTTGGTTCTTTTTGCATATGTAACTTGTTTTTAAGCTAGTTATTTTTGTTGACGCTGATTTGCTTGGGGACAAGCAACGCTTGGTTTGGGGTTGTTGATAACATCAATTTTTGGTGTTGTTTTCATATCGCTTGCGAGTAATTTTTCTTATTTCCAAGTGAATAAAGCGATAATTTTATAGTTTAAGTAAAGTGTTTTCAAGATTTCTCTATGCCATGAAAAAGCGGAGAAATGCACGAGTAAGGTTTGCTGAGCGAAAATCAACCACGAAAGTCGTCAAGATTCAAGTGTGAAAAAAATGGCCACTTGATCAAGTGGGTTAAATTTTGAAGAAAATAATTTTTTCCCAGAACAGTAGCCAAGGCGACTTTGAAGCTAGTTGCTGACCACCTTAGAGCAAAATTTCGGGTTAGTTGCAAGTTAGTTGAAACTAACTGCAACTAATTTCAGACTCACTTGAAGGTGTTGGACGATTTTTAAAGCTTTTTTTTTCTAGGGTTTGAAGGCATTACTCATTCTATCTTCTAGACAGCGACTAAGGAACAAAGGTGGGCGATTTTATCATCAAAAGAACATCGAATTGAAGCAAGGAAACGATTGGGAAACAACTTCTACACCGAATTCTTGCCGATCTTCGTGGGTATTACACAATTAAGGAGTTTTACAATCTTAGATTTTTCGAGAGAATTTTTCTTAGATTTATGAATTTCTCTATTGTTTTATTTGTTAATACCCCTAACATGAACTAACCTTTAGATGTTGGGGTTTGGTTTGACTTTGGTTTAAGCTTATGGACATGTAACTTGGGATTTTTATCAGTTTTTCCTAGTTAATGAACCATATGATTTGGATTTTAATGCATTTGTGAGTCTGATCAACTTTCATCTGATTTATTTGTTATAAATTAAGTTCGAGAGAATTGATTGTTAACTAGAACTATAATTATTTGCCTAAGGTGAGAAATTGGATAGAGATATACCAAGTAAACTTTAGTACCATTACAATCTTGGATTTAATGTATTTTGAGTTTATGTGTTTAAGTCGAGAGATAAAATTTGTGTTTTCAAAGTAAAATCCATTGTTACTTGAGAAAGAACAATGGTGATTTTAGAGATTGGGTATTCATCAAAGGGTAAGATTGGTAATTGTTATGAGTTAGGTGTTCATTAGTGATAATCATAGAAATTCCAACACTCAACTATTTTCTTCATAAAAAGTTTTCTAAGTCGTTTATTGTTTCGTTCTTATTTTATTTAATTCATAGTTAATAATTTAATTCCAACAACTCATCTCTTAGACTATCCAGTTAATAGTGAATATAGTAATTTTGATACTTAGCTCCTAGTTCTCTTGGTACGATATTGTACTTCCAAATACATATTACTTGATTCAATCAGTACACTTGCGGTTAGATTAGAGGAGATGTAAACCCGCCTATAACTTGTTCTTCTTTTGTGTAAACTTAATGTATTTTCTTTATTAAGTTACTTTGAATTGAAGGAGTTTATAGGTTTTAACTTTTCGTTAGGGGTGTTATAGAATACATCAAGGTTTCCAAGGCAAGTTATTTTAAAATTGGTATTAGACAAAAAACTTAGAGAAACAAGAAGCAATACTATAAATTAACAACCAATTAACATTTTACATATTTTCTTTTCTAATATAATTAATTTATACATGTTTGGGCCCTTAATAATTTAATATAAATACTAAATTATTTTTGGGTCCTATTAGATATTAAAAAATTATGTCTTTTTTATTTAGTATTTTTTTTAATTACTAGTCTACTACTATATTAAAAATTGTGGCCTTCAGCATGCATGCATCGGTCCGCCCTCCCTAGGGATGGCGTAGAAAGCAACAATTCACGAATGAGTGCAAAGCATCGATTTACGTAAAAAGGTCTAACTCTTCTTTTAAGAGTATCTCCAACAGCTTCTCCAAAATGGAGAAAATAGAGATTTTAGACATTTTTGTTCTCCAACAGATTATCCAAATCTTTCTCCAAAATGGAGAAAGTAGGAGAGAGAGTGAAATTTTCTCCAAATATGGAGAACTCTCCAAAATCTCCAAAAATGATTACCATGAGAGAGAAATTGTTTTTTATTATATTTTACCAATAAGATTTCTTCAAATGAGATGGGTATGAGAGATAAATAATATTTTATTAAATTTATACAATATTTTAATATTATAAGTAATGATTTCATCTCCAAAATGGAAAATCTGTTGGAGATGGATGTAAATTTTTAATTATATTTTGACTTTTAATTCTCCATTTTGGATAAATTTTGAAGATGTTGTTGGAGATGCTCTAATTATTTATATGGTTTGTTTATTTCAAGTACCTAAGATGGTAGTAGCAATTGATTTGATTTACACTATCGGAGCTTGATTTTGAGTTTTATTTGTTGAAAATGGTGGAATCGAACACCTGACTGTTAATGTCTTAAAGTTGAACTGATTTTTTAAATCATCCACTAAGGATTTTTTAGGGATTTCTTAATACCACCTAGAATTTCTTATTAAGAAATTATGATGGTTGTGAGTATAATTTTTTAATAGGAAATTGGTTTTTGGTAATTGTTGTGTCACATCGGTATTTGTTTTTGCTGATGTGGTAATGAGTAGTATAAGAAGTTTTAGGATATAATTTATTAATAAGAAATTGTTTTATATCACATCATGTTTTTTGATGGTTTATAAAAATGTATGAATGATCTATTAAATGAGATTTTGGTTATAAAGAAAATAGAGATAGTCTAATCGTTAATTAATAATGATATAATTTTTTTATTTATTAAATTATAATTTTAACATTATATTCGATTTTCTTATAAATTTAAGATTAATAGATTAATAAATATAAAAAAATGCAAAATGTAATTTGTATTACAATAATAACATATCTATACTATATATTAAAGTTCTTAAACGTTATTGGAAAAGTTGGTTTTTGGAAATCGGTTTTTGGAAAGTTAAATTTTACATTTCTTTTTTTACAAATTATACCATTATAATCGTTTCGTCAATACCTTCAAAACGAGCCCAATATTAAATATTTTTAAATTTAACCGTACTATTAAATATCATGAATATCTACGAATTAATTTGTTTTCTATCCATACGTTTTATTTTTTTCCACCGTTAACACATTAAAAATACATAATCGTAAAATACGTTTTATTTTTATTATAAATTATATCATTGTAATTTTTTCTGTCAATAATTGTAATATAAACTAATTATTGAATATATTTATGGGTTTAGGGTTTCATAAATTGTGATTCATAGGTCATGGTTGGATTGTTGATGACATGTTTATAAGAAAGTAACATTAATTGTTCGTTATTTACTTACATTCCGCTGCATCGCGTGGGTATATGCCTAGTATTACATAATAGAAGTACAAATTCAATAGAATAACATTAAATCATTGTTCGTAATAGTTCCTGAAGTTGATGTTCGTACAATCTCATTTGTGGTTGTGGGTTGAATACTTGAATTAAACGTTTTATGGGATAAAATAATTAAATGTAAGGCTTGTTTTTAAAAACGTGTAATTATTCTTACCCAAATTGAATCGTAATTAAAATGGCAACTAAAGATAGTTAAGGGTTAAAACCGTCAATTAATTAAACTATTATATATATATATATATATATATATATATATATATATATATATATATATATATATATATATATATATATATATATAGGGAGAGGTTCATTTGAGAAATGGTAAATGTATGAGAAATAGAGAAGTAATCTTAGTCATTCATCTGGTCAACATTTGCGGCTTTGACCGCGAAGCACCGGATAATTCCTTGCATGGTCTATAGAAGGTAGAGGGGTAGTTTCGTAAAATACGCAGGATGAGTTCATATATGAACCTATATGATTCACATATGAACTATACGTTCATATATGAATCAGTTAATTAGTTCATATATGAATCTGTTAATTAGTTCAACCGATTCATATATGAACTTACAGTTAATTAATTCATATGTGAATCAGTTAATTAGTTCATATATGAATCACAAAGGTTCATATATGAATCAGTTAAAAGAGTTCAGATGTGAATTACACTGATTCATATATGAACATATAGTTCATATGTGAATTATACATATTCATATATGAACACAACCCATGTATTTTGTAAAAATTACGAAAGTATCCTTCTATTTTTGGAATAGCCGCAACTTTTGACCAGTCAAAGCCGCAATATTTGATTAGTAAAATTCGATCTTGACCATATGAATGGCTAGAATTACTTTTTTATTTCTCATATATTTACCATTTCTCAAATGAACCTAAGGCTATATATATATATATATATATATATATATATATATAGGGAGAGGTTCATTTGAGAAATGGTAAATATATGAGAAATAGAGAAGTAATTTTAGCCATTCATCTGGTCAACATTTGTAGCTTTGACCGCGAAGCACCGGATAATTCCTTGTGTGGTCTATAGAAGGTAGAGGGGTAATTTCGTAAAATACACGGGATGAGTTCATATATGAATCTGTATGAATCACAAAGATTCATATATGAATCTGTTAATTAGTTCAACTGATTCATATATGAATCTTTGTGATTCACAAAGGTTCATATATGAATCTTTGTGATTCATACAGATTCATATATGAATATTTGTGATTCATACAGATTCATATATGAATCACAAAGGTTCATATATGAATCTGTTAGTTAGTTCAACTGATTCATATATGAATCACAAAGGTTCATATATGAATCAGTTAAAAGAGTTCAGTTGTGAATTGCACTGGTTCATATATGAACATATAGTTCATATGTGAATTATACATGTTCATATATGAACACAGCCCGTGTGTTTTGTAAAATTTACGAAATTGTCCTTCTATTTTTGGGATAGCCGCAACTTTTGACCAGTCAAAGCCGCAACTTTTGACCGGTCAAAGCCGCAATATTTGACTAGTCAAATCCGATCTTGACCATATGAATGACTAGGATTACTTCTCTATTTCTCATATATTTATCATTTCTCAAATGAACCAAACACTATATATATATATATATATATATATATATAACATAAAAGAAAAAAAGAGAGTACATCCATCATCGTCTCTTTCATTACAAATTTACAATACCATCACCTCCATTCTCAATTTCATTCTCTCTAAATCTCTCACTTCTCTCTAAAATTACTCCCAAATTTTCGAAGAAATCAACGAAACAATTACTTATTCGGAATCTACTCTCCGAGTCATTCCTAGAGGTATAAATTTATTTTAAGTTACTTAAGTTGGTATGTTAGGGTAGTTGAAGTTGGTTGGTATATTATGATTTGATATTTCAAAGTTATGTTAATATATATGTTTAGAAATGATTAGGTTGGTCAAAATTGAAAAAGGGTAAAGTTTAGAATCAAATTGATGATATTATGTTTATATTTATAACCGCACACCACATATTCGGTTTAATGTCTAAGAGGATAAAATTTCGTGATTAAGCTTAGGATAATAACCATTGAGTTCTATGATATACAAGTAATAATAATTCGTTGTTTAAATAGGCAATCGAACGAGTTAAACTTCACAATGAGTCTCGGTTGATCACGTGTTACATCTCAATTCGGTTAAGGTATGGATTTAATTTCTTTTGAATTGTTGTAGTTGATCCTTCCTAAAGGTGGTTCACCACATGATTGTGATTGATCAATTGAACATGATCAACGAAATGTGTACATACACACGCACATTGATTTTGGTTTGAATCTTATGTTTGAACGTTTTCGTGTTTTGTTGTCTCATATTGAGTTTGAGTTATGAACCATTTGTTGAACCTTTTAGCGTTTTATTAAAATGTGTCTCGTATGAAATTGCTTATGAAACTTGTGAACTATATTGAATTTGATTTTTATGAACGTCATTCGGGTAAATGGCATATGTTTAGTTTTCTTTGTGTTTATAACAACCCAGTAAATGGACACATTATTTGGGATGCCTTCTATGACGACTTTGTAGTCATGGCGTCCTACAGGTGAACTCAGTCCACCAGAGTTAGGCCCATTTAGTGGCTTACATGAACCCACTTTAGGGACTAGGCCGACTTTGTTGGCTCTAGGGCGGATGGATTGATCCTAGAACTTTTACCCACAGAACATGTGACTGTGGTTAAATTCACGGGGGATTCGAGTGTGTGTGCCCGCACACCGACCAAATAGTTTGTGTGGTTTGGCCACCCCACGAACACAACAGGAATTGACGAACTTTATTTATATTACGTTTTGAAGTTAAAGTGTGAACTGTTTTTAAGATTTTTGCTGATTATATTACTGAAAGTTTCTTTTGAATTAAATGAACTATGAACTTCAGTTTCAAGAACTTTCTTCGAATTGAATTTTTAAGTCTTCCGCTTTGTTATCGATGTGTTTATGTTTATTTTCGAACTTATATTATAATCCATTCACTGAGCTCTATGCTCAGCCGTGTTTTGTTTTCTGATACGGCAGGTTCAAAGTGATACTTATGGGGACGAGACTTGAGATTGAGCGTGAAATTTTGGAGTTCTTAGACTCACCTTATCACATAACGTTCTAAGTTTATAAACACTTTTTGAAGTGTAATATTTTGGATTGTAATATATGTTTAGAGTTTATTAATAGCTTTGAATTAGTTGTGTATTTATGTTAGTCCCGTTCGTGACATCACCCGTTCCGGACCACGGGGACGGGGGATGTTACATTAAATCTGGAGACGAAATGGACTATGGGGCTGTTTACTAAATACTTACGTGGGTAAGCGCTTACCGGTATCACTTAACTTACAGTCCTTACGTATTAAGCATGTAAACTACTTACAATCTTACCTGGTAAGAGCCATAACAAGGACGGAGAGTCTTACCAAGTGAGGGAAATGACTCTTACCCGGTAAGCGCTTACCAGGTTTAAGACGCTTACCAACAATCAATTTCGATAACCAGAAATGTTATACGATAAGGTAAGTGAGGGTAATATCCTTGCCGGTAAGAACTTATCCGTTAAACATTTTGGTAAATGACCCCTGATTCTATGGGCTTTTGGCTTCTGAAAATGTTGTAAGAAATTAAATCCAGCCCAATTAATTAATTAATGGGCCGTTTATTAATTAAATACTTACTTGGGACATGAGAACCACAAAAATGTTATAAATTCGTAAGAATTGATTTAAAAATATTTATTTACATTATTTTTTTTCATTAAATGATATGATTTAAGATATTGTTTCACATATAATTGTTTCATAATGTGATATTTTTCACAGGTATTTGTTTCACCATATGAAACTTTTTTACGTGAATTTTTTGTTTCATCAGGTGATGAACAAAAAAAAAGTTTCACATGTAATTTTTTTATAAGGTGAACGCAAAAATATGTGAAACAATACCTTAAATCATAGCTTTTGATGAAAAAAAAAACCATTTAAAAAAATATTTTTACATCGGTTCTCACAGGTTTATAACCTTTTTGTGGTTCTCATTTGATTATCGCCCTACTTACTTTAATAAGCACTAATTACTTCAGTTAATTTTCGGATGAAAAAAGAAACAGTTTTCATTCTTTCAAAACTAAAACAAATTGCGGATTAACATAAAAATTATCTAATATCAAAGATTAACTATTAGAAATGTATTCGTGCAATGCAGCGCTTTACATCTCGATTTTAATATTTCGTTTTATTTTGTCTTTGTTGATTTTACATACGGTTTCGAGAAAATAATAATGTCTTTTTTATAAGTATGTTTAATTTAATTTTTATTATAATTATAATTTAAGTTTAATAATGATGTAATTTATTTTAAGTTTAATTATTAAGGTAATATTTTTTATAAAATAATAATAAAGTATTCTGTTAGAATTTAATTATTATCCTAATTTATATTCTTTATATTTAAAATGAGATGTTTATCATTTATTTTATTATGTTTATCACTTAGTTATGAATTCAAGTATCTTGCTTTAAAAAGTTGTACTCATGTATCGTTACTTGTAATCTTGAATTTTAAGTAATATGCATCAATAAACAGTACGTGATGAGTAAAAATTGTTTTTAAAAGTTTTTCTCAAATACTTTATAATATAGTATAGATATATTTCAAATATTAGAAAAAAGGATACACTTTTAACCATAAAAAATAATCCATTGAAAAAAGATAATTAAAAAAAGTTCAAATTAAATACAAGAAAAAGAAAAAATTGTTGAATGATTATGTGCCATCATCAAAAGGAAGTTGTTGACAAAATATTTTCTTAGAATTAGATTACCATAATGAATGTTTCCTTTTATTTGAAAACTTCTCCCTATTTAAAGGGCTTATGATTAATGAGAATTACGGATTTAGGGTTGTCCTATTTTGTTTTTCCTATAACACGTTATCAGCACGTACGCTCAGTCAGTTCACGGATAGATTTTCGGGCTTCCAACTTCATCGATCAATCTAGAATACTTCTACAATCCAAGTAAAACTTTTCGACTTTTAACTCGAATATTGTTAGTATACTTGTTTTAAATCCACATAAATCTTGAAAATTAATACTATAAGAAATAAATATGGTTTTTGCTTTTATCAAAATGTTTACGACATAATGCAAAAACCTTATGTTTTGATGATATAATATAGATAATCATGTATCTTGATGATGTTGTTTTGTCAATCTTATGATATCGTAATTGATATATTGTTTCTTATGCTTACAAAACTTGAATATAAATTTATTTGCTTCTATTTAAATTTATGGTTAATATTTGTATGATGACAATCAAATATGGTGATAAATATACATGACTATAAATATATGAATATATTTTTGTTTTTATACTTTTATTCATCTGATTGAGTTTTAAAAATAAAAGAGAAACATTTTTTTCTACCGATGGATTTATAAGGATTTTTATTGAAAAAAGAGGATGAAATTCGATGTGTTATTTTTTTTTAATTATTTTATTTCCTTTAGAGAAAAAGATCAACTCATGTCTTTAAACATAATTACAAAATTATTTTTAAATTTTATGTTACACTCTAACTATGATTTTAATTTTATCAATCAATCAACATAAGTCATCTATTAAATATGATTGCTTTAAGATCTTTATTATTATTATTTAATTAGAAAAGGAGAGGTCTTTATTATTTTATATTAAGAATTGATGGTTAAATATCATTTACTTATTTTATATTTCTTTTAAATTGATTGATTATTTATTTTGGTATATATCTCTTTAAGATTGTAGCCAACTATAAAATATATTCTTTTACGATTTTCTTTCCTAAATGCTATTTAATAAATCTATTATTATTCTTATCTCAATAGATATGTATATAGTTGAAAAAAAATCTGTTTTTTTTAAATCGATTTTTTATTATACATGAACTCATTTGGCAATTAGAATTAAAGTTATTGATTGGTGATCATATTTGAATGAGATATTTGAGTATTTAATTATTGTATTTAAATATTTATTAATTTAAGCACGTATTACCTTTTGGATTGATTTATGTATACATTATTCAAATGTTCATTTAAATGTTGATTTTTTTTAAGGATTTAACATTTGAATTTGATCTCCCACATAATATATTCAATGAATACCTTAATTATAAGTTCCTACTTATAATTCCAATTATATAATTAAGTTTTTAGAAGTTACACTTTCAACTCCCACATATTTTGGTCTTTTACCAAAAGCTCTAAAAATATTATTAATATGTTAAAAGTTTGAATTTGACTTTATGTTAAAACCAATATTTATTTGTCTAATGAAAAAATCTCTTAAAATACTATTATGGTATTAAAACACTAAAATTGACTTCATATGCCAAACTCATATTCATTTTTGACCTCATGTCAAAATCTACCAATTAAATAAACCACAAGTTATCGAAAGGATTTTGTTAAACGGGTGTAAATAGCCCTAAGGTTTGTATGGACTTAAGAAATCCATGTGATTTCCCTACTACCTGGAAATCCAATATATTGAGCTATTTATTCTCGAAAGTGGAAATATTGATGAAGTATTATCAACCAAAATATGCAAACATGCAACAATCCAATATTGTTATGACAATGAAATTTATTTCATATGCATCATAATTTATTGTCTTATGAAAAAAAAAGTTCATATATTATCCCTTATTTACTTAAATGGTTGAAACAACACATCCGTAATTCAATGTCCTAAACTCAAAAAGAACTAGAGTACAAATATGAATATCCAATGTAAAAACAACTTTTGTTGGAAAAGTACAAGAATATACGCAAATTCCATCAACTCCCTATTGACCCTAAAACCAACCTCCTGAAAAAGGTACAAACAAATACCATCATATTTTGAGACGACATATAAATCCTAACTTTCATAAAAATACCTTACTAGAAACCCCCAAAGAACTGTGGGATGCCCCGAAAGGGAGAATCGGGAGTACTTATGAATATGTACTTCCAGAACTAATCGTACAACGGAATGAAACCCACTTACTCGATTACAAAAAGGTAATCGATCTCAACAAAGAAATGTTATATCCAAAATGCGTCTCAATCTCTGTGATAAGAAACTCACAGAAGATGACATGATTTATAACATTATTTCCACCTTTCATATATCATTAAATACTAATGAACCAATATAAGTTGAAACGCAACCTTTAGACAAACTCATCAACCTACTGCAAGTGGTTGAGAGACACAACAAGGTTCTTTCAAATAACAACACCAGATACGTCGGGACAAAGAAAATTCCCGAGATCAATAATGAAAGTGTTAAAGGTGGAAACAACTCCATAAAATAGTGAGTGAAAGACAATTTCTCACACGTGGCATATATGTACCACGTGGACAACACCGTGGAAAATGTCAGGGTCATGACAATAGTTGGAAGGTTTTTCCAATCATTGGAACAGAGATGCAACTACTGCCCAGTTGATATTGGATAGTCAAAGAAGAAATACATTAATCACTAGTTCGTTCGAAAAATGAACAAATTGAAAATAAACTATATCATATTAATTTAAGATTGATTAAGCACATGTTTCCTTGAAATTTATGTTAAGCATAAAATTAATATAAACACTCAAATTGATAACCATTATAGATGTAAAGGAATACATTAAAACAAATACAAAACTCTCAATATTCTTCGTTCCATGTAGGAATGTATCGAGGAGAACTTGAGTTTTTTTGTATGAAATTTCACAAAAATACTTATTTTATAATTTATCCAACAAAAAATACTTAGAAGATGTACTTTCATATTCTTGTTGGTACAAGATTAATAGTTACTAAAGCACTATATGAAGGAACATATATTAGATAAATTAACGTGTCAAAATAGTGGATTATCTAAGTCACTAAATCATATTTTGTCACCAATAAAGAGTTTTTGGACAATGACACATATATGTTTCGACATGATCACATAAGACACCATGGTCAAGACATAGTGATCCGTGTTTGCAAAATACACATTCTCTTTCGAGTGAAAGGCATAATGAGACAAATTGCAACTGTTGACTTCTACAGCATAAGAAGCAATACCATTATCATAATATGCCCTCTTGAATACCTAAAACTTTTGTATACCCTGATCCTTAGCCAAGACAGGAATGACACCATACTAAAGCCAATGACATAATACAAAAATATTCCATTCTTACAACAAATACAAGATGATATTTATGGACATAAACATCCAGAATGCGGGCCATTAAAGTACTTTATGGTTCTGGTTTCAACACGATGAACGCATATCATATTATTGTCCACATGAAATGTTGCACTCCTAGCACTAGCTATACGTTTAAGGGCTCACCACCCTGATTATCTCATCAAGTCTACATGACATGGAATGCTAGAGAATTTACATCATAAGGATCTGATGATTATTGCATATGTATTGAGATCAATGTAGAGTTTCTTATACCCCATAGGTATATCTGAAATGGTCTCGTAGAAGTTGTCATCAAAAGAATATAGAGGTAGCCAAGACATTAGTTATGCGCACTGATTTACCTACATGTTTATGGGGTTATGCAATACTATACGCAACTCTACTTCTTCATTTTGAGACCTATTACTAGCTAACCAGTCTCATGTGTACCAGTTGGTAACTGAATATAAGCCTGATATTTTACATTTACGCATGTTTGGTTATGCAGTATATGTGCCAATTGTGCCCCCACAGCGCACCAAAATGGGTCTTTAAAATGATTAAGTATACTTGTTGGATATGAATCTCCAAAAAATATCCGCTAATTAGAATCCTTGACGGGTAATCTTTTTACCGCTAGATTTTTGGATTGTCACTTTGATACAAGATCACATATACGAGCTACAAATATACTCGCAAGGTTAAAGTCCCCAAACAAGGGCACAACATCGCTGGAAAGTGTGTTGCAATCACACATGGTGGAGGTGTGGTTGAGGTCGTAGCTCCCAAACGAAAATGGGGGAAGCTACTTGGTTCGATAGATACTCATCTAAAGGAAGAGAAGAGTAAGACACAACTATTTGTCATCAATACATAAATCTCTCATGAGATTGTCTCTGATTAAACTATGTCTATGAATCATTACTGGAGGACGCTCCGAATTTAATATTGATTCCAGAGATCAAAGAAATCTCAAATAAATTATGAGAATGCATATGAGTCGATGGACAGTTCATACATACTTATTGATGATATATTTCGCATATATTGTTGCTTATGAGATGATAGAGCACATTGACATCGAACCATGATCAGTTGAAAAATATCAACAAAGAGCAAATTGGTAGCAATCCAGGAGAATCATGTTATTTGACAAATGAACAGGTATTTGGTTTGGTAGTGCTAACCCACCAAGTGTAAAGCCTGTAAGACATAAATAAATCATTTGTCATAAAGCATAATGAGAATAATTAAGTCATAATGTGTGAGGCTCTCCTTTGGCGCAAGGTTTCTCACAACGCCCTGGATTGACCACGAGAATACTTACTCTCCCGTGATGGACGTTATAACGTTTTGCTAATTAATTAGCCTAGTAGTTTCCGAAGGACTGGAAATGCAGCTCATGAATGTGGTTACCACATATCTCTACTCTAAACCACGAAATGCGTTTGCAATAAAATTAAATCGCCTACTTTATAAATTAAAGTAATCTATGTGGTGTGGTATACCCGCCTAAGTGAATACTTGATTGGGAAAGGGTATATAAGAACGATGAACTGTGTCTTTGCGTATTTATTTAGGAAAACAAGTTCCAGATTTTCAAAGTAGTTTTATATGTCGATGTTATGAACATAATAGGCACTCTTGTTGAAATAAGAGAAACCACAAGCTACTAGAAATCTAAATTTGAGATGGAAAATCTTGGGAAAACTTGGTTTTATCTAGCTATTTGAGCTAAGACACCGAGTTTGTGAAATATTAATTCACCGATCGCATATGACTAGAAAATAATCAGGCAATTTAATATGGACAAAGCGCATCCGGTTAGCACTCCCATGATCGGTCAAAGTGTTGGATATATAAGGAAAGATCCATTTCGTTTAAAGGATGGTGACGAAAAGGTGTTGGATAGTTGGAATTCCCTATCTAAGTACAATATGCGTGTAACACCCCGATTTTCGAAGGGTGACATTTCGAGTTATTACAGAAACCGATATATCAAGGAAAAATAAGATATTTTATTTTGGATTTTAATCTTAGATTTTTTAGTCTTTATGGATAAAGGGTTCAATTACGAGTCCAACGGTCCTTTCCGGAGCGAAAACAGAGCTAAAACGAAGAAGTTATGGCCAAAACAGTGTTCGGTACATGCTTGGCTATAGTGCCCGGCGATTGTGACACTGTCACTATAGCTTGGAACTATCGCCGAAGTCCAAACACTCTCGGTACAATCTCGGCGATTGTGCCAGTGATTGTGACATTGTCACTATAGCTGGCACAATAGCCTGGAGGTATCAGGCTGCATAAATCGCGATTTTCAGCCTCATTCTTCATTTCTTCATAGCTCTCTCATTTCAACTCCGATTTTGGCGATTCAAGTTGACACGGTTTCGTATTTGAGAGATTTTTAAGTATATATTATTAGTTTTGGGAAGATCCAAGAGTATTTGGTGGTGTAGTGGAAGCAAAGTTCAAACGGTCATCATCATCACCTCCATCTTTGAGAAATTTGGGGTTTTCTAGGTTTTCACCAAAACCTAAGTGGTAAGTTGATCCCTTCCATTTATAAACTTATGTAAGAGTTGTAAATGCTTCAGTGATGGTTTCCTAGTGTTTTATTACTCCAATTTCGGTTTGGAGTATTTTGAGAAAAGTTAGGTCAAATTGGGGTTTTTGACCAAAATGGAGATTATGATACAAGATGTTTGGGGAAGGATTCTATATGGATGAATATGAATATTTATGGTTGGAAATTTATGTATCTAGGTTTATGGAAGTTTTGACCTTAAAGATTCAAGTTTCTTCAAAGGAGCTCAAAGTGGGGTAAAATCTAGATTTAGCCTAAATCTAGCAAGGTGAATTCAAGTTGATTTGTGAAAACGGTGTACATGCCAAAATGTTTATTTAAAAATGTTTGTGTTTCACCGTAAATTTGTTAACTGCTGATAAGTTTTAGCTATTTTGAAATGTTTAGTTTTATAAGCATGTTAAGACATCCATTTTGGGATCTTTGGGTATTTTGGTAAATAAATCATGTTGAAATGTTTATTTGATGATTTTACATATATAATTGGAGTTCAATTGGCGTAAGTGTCATTTTGTGTATTTGATTTTATAAACCCTTTCAAAAAGTGCATATTATTGTGTTATGAGGCATTTTGAAAACATAAGGGTATGAGTTCATTTGGGAAAATGGTTTGTCTCAACCAACGATGAAATTTTATTTATTTATACTTTTGGTCGTGTTTGCGTATTAGATGATCAAACGGGTTCCAATAATTATATCGGCTTTTATATGGGTATTTACGTAAAGAGTTGGGCCTTTGGCTCGGTTTTGACCAATTGAGTCATGTGGACATTTGTCCGGATTTATAACCGTTGTGGGTTTGACTATGATGACGATCGTTTATGTCATTGGTGAATTACATGTTTTGGGAGCTTTGGTCTTTCGTTAGGAGTCATGTAATTTTAGACAGTGTTGTATTGGATCCATAGGAACGTAAGTTTGTTGGTTTTGTAAGACCTGAGATTTTGGGTTACATTTAGTGACCGCTCGGGTTTGCTAGCGAGTAGGCAATATGTGGTTCGAGCCACAGAGTTGAAACTCGTCTAGATTGGATAGGCACCCGGGCTCGTAAGACCTCGGAGTGGAACTCGACGGAGTATGGCAAGGGGCGGCAACAGGTCCGAGGATTGTGATGTCTTGTATGGCATGGGAACTAGGACCGGGGCACGTTGGTGAAATCCAATAACATCACGGGTGACCCCATTCACGTGTTCTCGCCACCCTATATGGAAACGTCTAGAGGACATGCAAGGAAGTCGCGTGAACGACCTACTTGCGTGTTTCTCTATTCTCGGTATTTACGGATCTCCTCATCGTTGATTCGTGGTATTTTAAATGGTAATGTCGTATTTTACCAACTTTGGTTTTTATGTGGTCGACGATAAATGATGGCTTTAATATTGGGTTTTCCCCACGTATATTAAGGTTTGAATGGAATGCGTCATTTTCTACGTTTTCAGTATTTGGTTTTTTCCATTTTATGGTTACGTGAGTTTCGGGTCTATTGTCCGTATTCACGACAATGTTTATTTATATAGATTTTCACCTAAGGTTTATGAGTTGTGCAACTTGTTCCACCCGTGTTGGGTATTTCGAGATATAACATTTTACCCGCGTTTTATAAAAATTGGGAGTTCTCTCTCTGTTCTCATTTTGAGCATGTTTTGGGTTAAATCTAGGTTTACGAAAGAACTTTTTATAATGGGATCTTAGTCGGTAAAACAATTTGGTTTGGTTAACGATTAACTCGGTGTCTCTTTCGTTTAAAATGCGTATTTATTGGTAAACGAGTCGTTTTCATTAGCGGAGCATATCATTTTGAAAGATTATGATTTTAATGGCATTCTTCTTTCTTTAAACGATTCATTTATATATGTTGAAAACTCTTGAGTTCACTAGGCGTTAAGCCTAACCTTTTTATTTGTCGGCATGCGCATCAGGTTTCAGTTGGGGGTTTGGATACTAGCAATTCTATGAAGAGTTGAGCCTTAGCTTTGTGCAAGTGTAAGGAGTTGGTAAAGTCTTCCGCAGTTTGGAGATAGTGTCTATTATGGGTTTTTAGTAGCACCCGTCATTATTATTGACTGTATGTATAGAATGAATGTGTGTATCGAGGTAAAATCTTAATTTGTGATTGGAGATGTATCATTTATCAATGTATTTAGAAAACTTTAAATTAGTTGTGTTAGATCTGTTTTTATAGTAATCATTGTATTTATTTTCTAGTCTAGACTGTTCTTAATGATGTAATCTGTTTTGTTAAGGCTAGGGGAATTTAAGTCCCCTTAGACCTTTGTTCTTGTAATTTTGACACTCACTTTGAATATATCTGATTACATTTGGCGCTCCTACTTTCTCTCTCTACTTTCTCTCTCTAAAGATTTAGAGATCTTGGACTTTCAATTGGTATCAGAGCAATCTGAATCTTGAGAGAACTGAGAGAATTCATTTTCCGTTTCTGAATTTGTTGATTAAATCGAAAACTTGATAGATTTTCTTGAATTTTTCAAGAAAATCTCGTTTTCTTGATTTTTCTTCAAATTTGGATAGGTTTGTGATCGGATTGTGTTGTTTTTGGTCTCATTTGTTTCGTTTGTGTTAGTCGATCATACTTGATTCACATAATTTTGCATAAAAACCATGATTTGATCTTCGATTTTGTGATTTTGTGATTTTCTGGAAACTCGAGTTCTCGTACTGTTACATTCACGATTTTGAGTTTTAGTGTTTTTTAATCGAAATTGTAAGTTGAAAGTTGTTATAAAGTTGTTTTCGATAATCAGAGTGTGTATTTCTTGCATAAATTTCTTGATTTCATTTGATCTTGCGAGTTCTTTTTGATTTTTTGTGGTTTGCGGAAGTTTATGTAGATTTGCACAACATTCATGTAGGTTTGTGCATGTTCATGCTGATTTGCGCAAGATTCATATCACTTTGCGCAAGATTTTTGTGCTCTAATCCGTGTGTTAGTGCTTTTCAGGTTCTCGCATTGGACTAATTACGCAAAGCATAGTTTGCGTATCAAGTGCCATCCGAGAAACAAAGTTCGCGTATCAGGCTACACACGCAAATATCACTTTGCGCATCACTCTGCATATACAAAGTCCAGTTTGCGCAACCTTTCGCATCAAGTTAGACACACAAAGCTTATCTTGCGTATCAAGTGCAATCCGATAAGCTTCGTTTTCATATTTCAGTTCAAGTCAAATTTGCGTATCTCTCTAAATACGCAAAGCCCAGTTTGCGTACCCTTCATCATACGCAAAGTCTACTTTGCGGATCTCACTGCATACGCAAACCTTCTGTTTGCGCAAGTTCCAGACTTAGTGATTTTTTCTAACTTTCTGATTTTGTCAAGATGACTTTGCAAGCTCAAATGTACAAGAATGACCTGATGATGTCATTGGGGTCTGACACACGTCCTCCTGTACTGATCAACGAGAATGAATTTGAATAGTGGCAGGACTGATTCATCAATTTCATTGAAAGACAACCGAATGGGGATAACATGATGAAATCTCTAACTCAGGGTCCTATGGAAAAGCCAATGAAAGAAATTCCAGCTCTAGGAAATATTCAGGCTACGTGGGTTGAGAAGCCTCTTTGAGAATATAATGCAGATGAACTATTGAGATATCAAGCTGACAGTCAGGCAAAGTCAAATCTAATTCTCGCACTACCAAACTCCATTTACAACAGAATTGATTATTTTAAGCATAATCCTATGCATATGTGGACTCAATTGGAAAAGATTATGCTTGGTACAACTATGTCAACTCAGTTGCGCCAAACAAGGTATATGAATAATTTTGAAGATTTCAAGGCAAAGGATGGGGAAAGCTTAAAGAGTGTATTTGACCGATTTTGGGCTGTCATCAATGATTTGTACAAGATCAAAGTTAAAAAGACTGAATTAGAGGCTAAGTTGAAGTTTCTAAATGCCTTACAACCAGAATGGAACAAGTCATGCCATAGAATGAGAAACGATGTTCGAATATCTACTATGCCAATTCAGGAATTGTACGAAATTCTGATGACAGATGAGACAATGGTGATGGGAAAGAAGTCTAAGCTCGATAAGAAGAATAAGCCTAAGATTGTTGATCCAATTTCACTCCTTGCAAGTCAACTGGCCAAGCAAGCATTGACAGATGAGGCTTATGATGGTTCTACTGAAGATGATGGTGAAGCCTTAGAGAAAGCCATGATTCTTCTTTCACAACACTACCAAAAAAAGTTTCAGCGAAGAACAAAATCAAACAATCTGCGTTTTACTTCCGGATCTAAGAAGTTGGAACCTGGTGCTCTATCAAAGCCTTATGTACCAAAGTATGAGCCTGCAAAAGTAGTAGAACCGAAGAAGGATGATAAGAAGGTCATAAACTTCTACAACTGTGGAAAGCCAGGATACCTAGCTAAGGAATGTCGGGTAAAAGTGGTCAAAGATCCTGCATTCTATCGAAAGAAGTTGGAACTGGCTGAGAAGAGAGAAAACAGAACTATTCTATTGGCTGAGGAGGAGTATTGGTTGGATCACTCAGACAACGAAGCTGAGAATGAAGAGACTGTAGCAATGTGCTTCATCGGTGATGATAAAAGTGATGATGAAGATGAGGACACCTCAACAGATGAATATGAAGTAATTTCTGAGTTTCATGTCAATTTCATTTCTTCTCAATTGAACGTCATTGTCAAAGCTTTACATGATTTTCGTTCTAAGTTCATATCTGAAAAGCATATTAATCAAGAGAAGTATGTTTTAATTGAAAAATTGAAAATTTCTCTCAAAGATGAAAAGAGTATTTTAACTGACACAAAAGAGAAATTTCAAAAACAGTTGAATGAGTTGGAAAATTCAAATCAAACTTATCGTGATTCTTTGACTGAACTGACTTCTTCAAATCAAACTCTATCAGATAAAATAGTTGTTTTAGAAAAGAAATTGTATAAGAGAGAACAATCTGAGCAAACCATTTACATGAACAAACCAAGGAGTGAAGAAGCTATAAAAGGAAAATGGGGACTAGGTTTTGAAAATACGGATTATTTAAATCTTGGTAAAACAGAAGTTCCTACTTTATATGAATATGATCATCTTGGTCTTGCAAGATATGCCCCTCAGTTTAAATTCTTCTGGACTAGTGAAAAACAAATTTCAGATGAAGAAAATGAGAGAAGAATTACAAACAAGAGGATGGAAGTGCCATTTGTTTACACTTCTGAAAATGCCAAGTATTTTCCTGACCAATCAAGGAAATCCAGAAAATTTCAAAATGTTTTAAATATAAAATCTTCCAATAAATCTTCATTACCAACTGAATTTGTTGATATATATCCTAACACTGATAAGGAAAATGTATCTTCAGTTTCTTATGATACTAAGAGATACATTCCCCCATTAGTGTTAGAAGGTAAGATAGTTGATCTTGAAGATAAATTGGAAGAACAAAGTCTTCAATCTGATTTAGAAAACGATTTATTTCTTTTTATAATGAAAACAAGTATTGAAGACAAAATTACTTCTGGATTTTCTAAAGATTCTAAGGAAAATACTCAAGTTTCTAAAAATAATGTGTATTTGCGCAAACAGTTAGTTACGCAAACCGACACTTTGCGCAAGCAGTTGAATGCGCAAAGTTCAGTTTGCGCAACCAATGGGATGCGCAAACCTCCTCCTGACTTGTGAATTTTTGAAAATTCTCACTCCGAGGCTAGTTCTTTAATGTCGAATGCTCAGTTTGATTTCTTAGATAAAGTTTTTTCTTCTGATTTAATTATTGATGATTCTTTAAGGCTAAATGTTCAATATTATAAAAAGAAGCGTAAAAGAAGAAGATCAAAGAAGTCAAGGAAACATGATAGTGTCTTGTCTGAAAAATCTAATTCTTCTTAATTTTCTATTTTAGATCGGACTGTGAAGAAGTCACCAAAGCAGATATAGAGGGTTAAACAGCAAACAGCAGAGTCCAAATTATTAGGAGTTAAATGTGTAGAAAGTCTTTGTGAATCTGATACATTTGCCATTTGTAATAAAAATACAAAATATTCAATTCAGCAAATGATTCATATTGCAAAGAGTGACTCATATTCTTCTTCTAATTCTGATTCTGATGATTGTGTTTTTTCCTCTATTGATGATTGCTTTCATGAGAATAATAAGAATAATTTTTCAAAAAGTAAAAGACACAAATCTAACAAGAAGGGACCCATAAGCATATGGGTACCTAAATCTGTGTAGTTTATGTATGTGCAGTCTAGTCATTTATGGTATCTGGATTCGGGGTGCTCCAAACACATGACTGGCAACAAATCATTATTGTCCAATTTTAAAGAAAAATGTTGCGGTCGTGTTAAGTTTGGAAACTGTGAGACTGCTCCAATTCTTGGTTATGGTGATCTTGTTCAAGGTAATATAACTGTCAAAAGAGTAAGCTACGTCGAAGGCCTAAGTCACAACTTATTTAGCATCGGGCAATTCTGTGACAAAGAGCTTGAAGTCAGCTTTAAATCCAATAGAGTTACAGTGAAGAACGATAGTGGCAAGGATCTTCTGGTGGGAAAAAGACGCTCAAATTTGTATACCATTGATCTTTCTAAGATCAAAATCCCTTCAGATATATGCTTGCTTTCTAAAGCGTCTATTCAAGAAAGTTGGATTTGGCACAAACGTTTAGCTCACCTCAACTTCAAGTATATGGGTCGCCTTGTCAAGCATGATTCAGTGAGAGGTCTTCCAGTTCTTCGTTTCCAGAAAGACCATCTCTGCCAGGATTGTGAGAAAGGAAAGATGAAGAAAGCATCTCATAAGCCAAAGCCTGAACCATGCACTTCAGCTATTCTTGACATACTGCATGTTGATTTATGCGGTCCGATGAAGACAAAGAGTATAGGTAAGAAGAGATATGTTTTGGTGATTGTTGATGACTACTCATGGTATACATGGGTAAAATTTCTCAAGTCAAAAGACGAGACTCCTGAAGTTCTCATCACTCTCATCAAGACAATCTAGACAAATAAGCAAAAGCAAGTCAAAGTGGTAAGATTAGATAATGGCACTGAATTCAAGAACAATACTCTCCAGGCTTTCTATGATTCTCAAGGTATACAACAACAATTTTCTGCTGCCCGTACTCCGCAACAGAATGGGGTTGTTGAAAGAAGAAACAGAACGCTTGTTGAGGCCGCCAGATCAATGCTTGCTTATTCAGGGCTTCCTTTGTCTCATTGGGCTGAAGCCATATCAACTGCCTGTCATACTCAGAACCGATCAATTCTGCATTGTCGATTCAACAAAACACCGTATGAACTTATGAACGGTATCAAACTGAACGTCAAGTATTTCAAGTCATTCGGGTGTAAATGCTATGTTCTGAATGACAGAGATAATCTCAACAAGTTTAGTCCAAAGGCAGATGAGGGTGTATTTCTGCGCTATTCTTCTAATTCTGCAACTTACAGAGTCTTTCTGATCTCAACAAGAAAGGTGATAGAGAGTGTAAATGTAAAATTTGACGAAGCTGCTGATTTGGTTTCTGGTCAACCAGGCTCAGAACCCGTTATTACAGGAAATTCAGCTTCTGAACAACACAGTTTAGAACCTGCACTTCAACAGACAAATCAGGATTCTTCTTCTTCTATTCTTAATCTTTCTGATTTAGATTTTCTCTTTGAAAATTTTTATATTGATGTGCCTAGATCTAACTCTGAAAATGTCTCAAATATTTTGAATCAGGAAACTGAGAGCACATCTACTCCCAATTCCGCTGCATCTATCTCTGAACCTGATGCTATTCCAGTTCCTCCTGTTGATCAGACACAATCAGCAACTGAGCCTATTCATGAAGAACCTATTCAAGAAGAATCTGTACATGAACAATCTGTTCAAGAGGAATCAGTTCAGGAAGAAGTACAAAATGATGTTATTCAACAAACTCTTCCAGAATCTGATACAGAAGTTGTCGAGCTACCTCCTCCTCTAGTTGAAATTGTTTCCATTTCTTCAACTGACGTAAAAGCTTCTGAACCTCCCTCTCAACAATTAGAAGTGGTTCAAGACATTATTGATCCTCTCCCTCACACCACAAAATGGATAAGATCTCATCCAATTCATCAAATTATTGGAGATCCTCAAGCCAGTGTGTCTACACGTTCCAGGACGGCTACTTCTAACGAATGTCTTTTCACTTTCTTCTTAAGCAAGATTGAACCAACAAAAGTTTCTGAAGCATTAGAGGATCCATATTGGATTATAGCTATGCAAGAGGAGCTCAATCAATTTGACACACTCAAAGTTTGGAGACTTGTACCACGACCGAAAGGAAAGAGCATAATTGGAACAAAGTGGATATTCAAAAACAAGAAAGACAAAGATGGTATTGTTATTCGGAACAACGCAAGATTGGTAGCCAAGGGATACCGAAAAGAAGAAGGAATTGACTACGATGAAACATTCGCGCCAGTCGCTCGACTTGAAGCTATCCGCATGTTTCTTGCCTTTGCTGCTTATCGCAACTTCACCGTATATCAAATGGATGTCAAGACAACATTTCTCAATGGAAAATTGAAAGAAGAAGTCTATGTATCTCAGCCAGAGGGATTTGTTGACAAAGAACGTCCTGATTACATATATTTTCTCGATAAAGCTTTGTATGGTTTGAAACAAGCTCCATGGGCGTGGTATGACGAGTTGTCAGCCTTCTTAATCAAATCCGGCTTCACCAAAGGATCCATAGATACCACTCTTTTCATTTATAGATCGAACTTGGATATCTGCTTAGTTCAAATATATGTAGATGATATTATCTTTGGTGCGAATAACAAATCTTTATGTAATTGGTTTTCTGATCTAATGACTTCTAGGTTTCAGATGAGCATGATGGGAGAAATCAATTTCTTCCTCGGCTTACAAGTGAAGCAGCTTCTAGATGGAATCTTCATCAACCAGTCAAAGTATGTATTTGACATCTTGAAGAAATTCAAGATGGACAAATCTACTTCAATCGGTACGCCGATGGCTCATGGTGCCAAAATCGGACTTGATTCAGATGGAAAAGCTGTGGATCAAAAGACATATCGAGGAATGATCGGATCACTGATGTATCTCACAGCAAGTCACCTGGATATAATGTTTTCTACGTGCCTATGTGCCAGATTCCAAACCAAACCGAAAGAATCTCATCTTTTAGCAGTCAAGCGTATTTTTTGATATATTAAAAGGAACTCCTTATTTAGGTTTATGGTATCCTAAAAGTTCTGACTATAAGTTGATTGCTTATTCTGATGCAGATTTTGGTGGTAATCAGTTAGATCGGAAGAGTACTTCAGGTCATCTTCGGTTTTTGGGTGACAGACTGATAAGCTGGGCGTCGAAGAAGCAGAACTGTGTTTCTATCTCGACTGCAGAGGCAGAATACGTCGCCGCAGCTAGTTGTTGCGCTAAAGTCCTATGGATGAAGACACAACTTCGGGATTACGGGATGCTGTACAAAACAGTGCCAATATATTGTGACAGCAAATCCACAATTGCCATATCAGTCAATCCGGTCCAGCACACAAAGTCCAAGCACATAGATATGCGGTACCATTTCATAAAGCATTATGTGGAAGAAGGTACTATTGAATTATATTTTGTACCAACTGAATATCAACTTGCTGATATCTTTACAAAAGCCTTAGATGAAAAACGTTTCAATTTTTTGCTTTCAAAATTAGGCATGTTGAATTTAAAAGTTTAAATCTTTACAAATTTTATTCTATAAAGTAAAATTTTACAGATTTTCTTTCTTTTGAATAAAATGTATGTCTAGGATCTTTTACAAGTTGTTTGTTTATATTAAAGTTTTATATGTTCAACTTTCAAGTCTTACAAAAGTCAAAAAGTCAGCAACATGTTTGTAGCTTTTGATACTGCTTTAAAGATATGTGAGTCGGAATTTTTATAGTTTACTTTGCTTAGACTACCTAAATGATCGGAATTATAGATCGGAATGAAAATACGGGCTAAGCATTTAGACGTTGATCTGAGTAATTGAGATGAATAATAAATTCTTAAAAATACAGAAATCTCTGAGTTTAAAAGTTTGTACCTGTGACCTTTCTGGTTTGGGAAAGTAAGTTCCGTGGGATGCTCGTCATCTGGTCCCCTAAGGTCAATTGGTCTGGGAGTGATCGAACCCAAATCCTTCTATAGAATCAGATCGAAAGTCATGTTCTACTGGTATGAATGGGTTTAGGATATGTCGATGTAGCCTTTCTGATCCGGGAGAGTAAGTTCTAAGGGATGCTTGACACCTAGTCCCCTAAGGCCAACTGGTCTGGGTGCGGCTGACCCAAATCCTGCAATAGGGTCAGATAGAAAGTTACGTTTACGATATGTTCTTTACTTAATGAACTCTTTGATTAAAAGATGCCTAAGTTCACAACGCTTAAAAGATGCCAAAGAGCACACTCATGTGAAGATGCCAATGTGCACACTGCTAAAAAGATGCCAATGAGCACACATCTCATGATACTTGGTGATATGTTTGAGTTGCAATAAACCTGTAAATTTGTGAAAGTCTTAATTTTTGATGGCTTAGTGTTAGTACATGCAAAGTTTTCTATAATATTTTTAGAACTGCATTTTTCTTGAAGCTAATCGAAGTTCACATGCGAGCAAACTGAATAGACAGACGGAAGTTTTTGAAACTGAACATGTCTTAACGTGATATGCAATTATACTTGTTCTTGCATCCAACAACATATGCTTGATTTCAACTGATTGATAAATCTGTGATATTTTAATGAGTAGATTTTAATTTGTTTAGTGTTTAAAATTTTACATGTTCAGTTGTTTCAAAATTTATATTCAGTATTATTTGTCTTTTTACACTGATGTTTATATGGTTGTGTATCCATATTTTTGTTAAATGGTCTGTGAATATTTCGAGGGGGAGAGCCAATCTGAAAATATTTTATAAACCAGTCTGTTTTTGAGGGGGAGTGAAAATAGCTGACAAATTACTTCACGAACTGATTAGAAATTAATAAGGGGGAGATTCAATCTGCAAAGTTTATCTGATCTGTTCTTTGTTTAAGGGGGAGTAAGTAAAAATAACTGTGCTGATCAGAAGTTCAACATGTAAAACTTTTAGATATTTCTACACATTTGCTATACTAACAGATAAATTTTTGTGCATATGTGTAGGGGGAGTAAACGGTATTCAGGTATTATTTTTTTAGTGTATTTTTTTTATTTGGTATTTTTTTTATGATTTTAAGTTTAGTTTAGTTTTAGTTTTCTTGGTTTAAATATCATTTTCTATTTTCATTTTCCTTTCCCGCCCATTGCTTTATGTTCTTTCTGTCATCGACTTTCTTTCTCTCTGTCGCCTCTTCACTGTGTTAGAACTCTAATCTGATTTCTTTCAGATCATGGATTCGTGAAATCAGGTATGTTGTCGATTCACTTTTGTATTCGATTTTTGATTTAGAGTTGGGATTATATGGTATTTTTTTCATCGATTCGACTGTTCAAAATCTGATTATTTGCTTTTCTTCGAACTGTTCATCTTCTCAGATTGTATTTTGTTGTGTGTTGCTTCAAATAGAGTATTGGGTTTTGTTTAGTTTCGATTTTCGAACCTCAGGTCTTCAAATGTATTCTCATACCCATACTGATCCAATGATTCAAGACGAGAATGTCATTCTCGAGGATCCGTCTGATCAAGCATCACATGATACGCCAATGCCATCTTTTCCTTCTGTCGGGGCGAATCTGTCTGCTTCACGTCACACTCCGAATGACATCTTTCCATCATTGATGTACATCCTACCTTAGAATCCGAACAACTACTATGTGGATTTTGACAAAATCAAAATTCATCCAGTCATTCGTGCTATTCTCAGAGGTCATTCATTAGCACAGGCTCTTACATCATGTGTTGATGTTCTAGAGGTATACGTTCAGCAGGCCTGGCACACTATTACAAAGAATGAGCTGTCTCGTCCACACCGATTTGATCTACAAATTGACTAGTATGATTCTTTTCTTTCATACAAGCGTCTACGACTGATACTGGAGCTTCCAGAGCCCAACTCCAGACCGGGCCGAACATCTTATGACAACTTTCCGTCTGAAGAGGAAGTGTTTGAAGGAATTCGTAATCTCGGCTATGTTGGTACTTTGAATAGAGTTCGTGATTTTGATAAGTCTAATCTTCCTCCAGTTTGGTATGCTCTTTTCTCGGTTATTATCAGGTGCTTGACAACCAAAAATTCTGGAACGGACAGCGCCAGTCTACTCTATCTCCGATTGTTCCATGCAATCGTCTATGATTTGCATGTCGACTACACTTTCATTTTCTGGACCGAACTCTCGGAGGTGGTGAATGACAAGCTTACAAACAAGAAGCGCAAGTTTATTCCATTCATCAGATTCTTGAAGATGATTATTCAAAGTGTGCTGAGAAGCAATCCAACGATTCCACGCAGACTATCTTGGCCACAGGTTCCAGATACAGAGGTGCTTTACATTCAGAAACAGAAGCAGTCGTTCAACTACTCAATGACTATCCCATATGCTTTAATTGCAAATTACGCTGACATGACTGATGATAGCGTCATAGAGTATTGCATAGAGAATGAATTTATGGAGGTTGCATAAGATGAGCCATCTCATGACACACAAGTTGATGCTACTCAAGAGGTTGAAGTTGAAGTAGTTGTTGCTGACAAAGAGGTTGAAGTTGAAACTGCTGATGAACATGAAGTTGAAGTAAATATTGTTGATCAAGAGGTTCAAGCAGCTATTGCTACTCAACATATTGATGATGTACTTGCTTATATTCAATCTAAACCTGATGTTTCTGTCAATGATATTTCTGATACTTCTGATGCTGCTGTTGATGTTTCTGATGATGATGGTAATAGATATGTCGATATTGGTGATGATTTTGTTAGAGATGAAGATGTGAATGATGATGATTCTGAGGGTGATGATGGTGATGATGCTGATCAACCAAGTCTTCGGGTCTATGCAAGACATTCCAAGGAATCAGAAGTTGGTGTTTCAACAGAAGTTGTTTCTGAAGATGATTCTGTTCCTGTTAATCCTTCTGTTGCTCGTCTTCAAGTAGATGAATTGTATACAGCATTTGATCAAGCCTCAGCTTCGGTACAAAGTCAAGCTCCAGCAACTTCGCTTGCGGCTATTCAGTCTACAACAATTTCAGCTGTAGAGCTTTTTTCTGATCAAGCTCGGGTTTCTTCCGACAAATTCTCTACTTTGAATGATGTCATTCGTCAGTTATCAGAGAGAATTGATCCAGAAAAGGAAGCACAAATTCAGAAGTTGAAGACTTTCTTCAAAGGCAAGATGCCTGAGATTGATTCGTCTCTCATTCCTCCAGAAATTCCCTTCAGAAAACCTACTGGCGTTATTTTCAGAGATTCTTCATCTGCTCCAGTTTCTACAACTTCACCAATAGTTTTTCTACCGACTCCTCCCGTATTCACTATGTCTGCTGGACTCTCCACATCAATTCCTTCTGCTACAGCTTCCAGGTCTTCTTTGCATGATCTGCCTATTTCTGAATTAACTGATTTGTTGTATGCACGTCTTCTTTCCATGTCTCCGCCGGAACATCAAGATCAGGATCTGCTTTCTCTTTTGAGAAATTTCCAACCTTCACCGCCTCAAGCACCTTCATCTGATTCTGACAGGATTACAACGTTATCTGATGAATTCCATTCTTTCAGATCAGAAGTTCAAACTAGTTTTGCAGATTTAAGGTCTTTCATGACTCAATCTTTTTTTGATCTTGCTAAACGGTTTGATAATCTTCAACAAAGCTACAGAACAGAGGCCGATCCGTCTTTTAAGCGCCGACATGACCAAGATGATCCCGATCATAAAGGCCATGATGGGGAGATGGCTAAGAGACCAAGAATGGAAGGAACTTCATCAGAAAGAGCTAATCAAACTCAAGAAGAAGCGGTTAGTGGATCTGAACAGGATGCTGAAAATGTTGAAGATTGCAACGTTAATAACTTGGTGAATTTGTTGATTGATAGGGTTGATTCTTCTTCAATGTCTGATTTTATCAAAGTTTCTGAGCAGAACAAAGAGAAAAACTGGCAGATTGTGGTTTATGAAGATCCAGACATTGTTTCTAATCCAGTTGTAGTTGCTAATGCTGAAATTGTATCTGATATGAAGTCTTTCTTTTCGAACATTATTGAAATTAATTCAGATGATGATGATGATTCTAAGTATGAAAAAGTCTGTAAAGTGAAGATAGAAGATTGTGATGACATCATTATCATTTCTGATACAGAAGATGATTCAGTGTTCATGGATGCAAAAGATGAAGAAGAGGCAGAAATGTTATACAGTGATATTCCTGCTCATGGTGAGGTTCCTGAAACTGCTAAAGCTACTTTTACTCCTGCTACTAGTCCAACTCCGACTACCACTATTCCTTCAAGATCATTTGAAGTTGGTCAATCGTCAAGAGCACAAGCTGATGGTCCACCTTCTGATCCTGTGATTCCACCGTCTATTCTAGAAGAAGGACCAGCTTTATCTAGACAACAGAGACAGAGGAGTTTGCAACAGAGATACATGGATTCAAAACTAAGATCAGCTTTTCTAGAAGACACTCAGAGTAACATCTTTGTTTTTAGAAGAAGTCCAATTAACATCTATGCAATTCTTGGAGTAGAGAAAGAATCAGATGCATACCAATTTGAATACTTAATGTTCATTAAGTGCCAACGCAAAAGGAATAATACCGTTTCTTCTCTGCACTTGATTGTTCGAGTCATCAGTGTCACAATCAACAAGTTTGTGAATATCTGGTATCCTGACTTTGAAGTTGAAAGAAGAGACTGCAGGCGGTATAAATTCTCAGAGGCAGACTTCTCTGATCTTTCTATAGATGACATTGAGTTCTTCACAGGATGTTTCACAAGCTTTGTTCATCATCAAAAGATTCATTCGACGACAAATCTGATTCTAACGAGTTTTTGATTTCCAGATGGCAGTTGAAAGCTTTCAGCCGGTTGTTAATATTCAAAGGCCCAACCGAAGCTTGCCAAACTTAGAATCTTATCCCCTTCTCACCATAGTTGAAGATCCATATGGAGTTGTGTACAAGAATGGCTCAAATGAAAAATGCTTTCTCAGATTTGAAGAAATTGCTCATTACTCCGATGGAACTTTAAAGGTGATTAAGCTTCAGTTGGAGCAACATCTGAAGGAGGCTAAAAGAAGATTTTTGGAAACAAGAGGTAATGCATTTCTGGTTGATAATGATGAAATCCGACTTCTCCAGAAGACTTTAGATACAATTCAAGAGAGATTGAATTTCCACTCCACTATGCGACGTTTGGAAGTGTTAATCGGGCTGAATAGACTTCGTCAAAGAGAAGAGCGTCAGTGATTCTCCAAAGTCTCCTGGTTGGTCTATGCTGTTTTAGAAGATTGTTTTTGAAGACCACGACGCCAATGATTACTAAGGGGGAGAGTGTTAGATCTGTTTTTATAGTAATCATTGTATTTATTTTCTAGTCTAGACTGTTCTTAATGATGTAATCTGTTTTGTTAAGGCTATGGGTATTTAAGTCCCCTTAGACCTTTGTTCTTGTAATTTTGACACTCACTTTGAATATATCTGATTACATTTGGCGCTCCTACTTTCTCTCTCTACTTTCTCTCTCTAAAGATTTAGAGATCTTGAACTTTCAAGTTGCTATTTCCAGATTCGAGGGTGTTACAAGTTGGTATCAGAGCTTAAGTTTGAGAGATTTAGGTATTGATTTTTGGATGCCTAGACTCAAACTAGCGTTCTTATAAGTGATCGAAAGTGAAGTTGCACATTAGGCACCTTAACATAAGATAGCTTGGAGTTGATCGAGTCGCTAGAAACGGGAATTTCGTCAAGGGTCGCAAGGATGATCATGTATGGTACGTTCATAATGGCACCTGGCCAGTGCTACGGTGAACCTACATATTACATGTGTATACTTGAACTACCTTGGTACGATGACAGTTGGGGTAGTGAAAAAGTTTCTAAGCGAGTAATCTAAGGAAAGGTTGATTTCTATAGCAATGTCACGTTGAAGTGATAGTTAAGTGCGATGAATGCATTAAGTCGATCATCTTGAGTTAGAGTTATTGGTTGGATTAGAACTATAAGTTCGTTATACCGTTTCTATTTCAAAGGGAAATCGTAAGTCAACCAAAGTAATGAGATTGTTGCTCTAAGATGTTGACACATCCGAATGACCATAGTATGTCGGGTTATTGAGGAGCGTAATCCTAAGATGTGAGTGCCGATCAAGTTCATGCATTAAATTTATTTCTAAAATAAATTTGCATAAATCTTTTCTCATGTTCGCAAAACAAAAAGTGATTTACATTATAAGGTCTTGGTAAAGCATTTAGCATTCATCAGATTTTAAACTGTGAGCTTAAGCATGCATGAAATTGTTTTGTTGCACATGATTGCAAATTGTTATCAAAATTCTTTGTATTCATGCCTCGTGTTTAACGCTATTTCCGGACTTTGTAATGTCCATGTTTTAATGTCATTTGGGTATTGGGCAAGTAACTATGAGATTTTAACCTAGACATTGGATCACCTCCACGTATGTCAATGGTTTTAAAGGAAAAGTTAATCTCATGTTTTGAGTCGGAATTTCTTGAGAATTTTAGTTTGTACGAGTTTTGCTAAATTTCATGGAGTATTGTTTTGCGATGTTTTTTGATGCGTGGGTTTTACTTTTGCTTCGTCTAAACTTGCAAGTTTATTCGGCGTCGTGTCCAATGTAAATTTTGTTGAAAAGTGTCACTTTACCTTTCATTGCAGTAAAAAGGGGAAACTCTTAGAAGTTTAATATTTTAGATATATTGTCGTCTTATGCTCTTTGTTGAGAAATGAAAATTTTGACACCACATGATTTTAGCGTTAATGAGTTTTACCAAAATTCAGTTGGGTTTATGGTGTCTCATCTTACGTCATTTTGCGCCGCGTAAATAGTTTTGGGAACACGTGCATATGCAGTATTGCGTGCGTCAATTTTTGGGCTTTATACAAATGTCAATCATAGCATATTCTTTGCATTTGGATTAAATTATAACGTTGGTGTGAGTAAACATATGTAAGATTTACGTTATTTCAAACAGAGCTTTTGTTCTGAACATATTTCAATCATTAACTTTTGTTGTTAGAAATTTTCGCAGTGCATTTAACGAGTTAGCGGTATTCATGTCGTTGTAGTTATTATTTTGGTCAAATGTGTTTATCGATACGACTTAAAGCTTTAAACTCGATTTAAAACTTTATTTACATTCCCATCATTTTACCGAGCTTTAGGGGATAAACTGATGCATATAGGGTTTGTTGTTAATTTAATGTCGCGACGTCTTTTGGTTAAAGAGGAAGAATTTTAAAGTTAAGATTGTGAAATTCTCTTTTGGAGCTAAAAAAACATTTATTACACGTGTTTGGTGCATAAAGTTATTTGGTCATACATGGTATAATTTGTAGTATGTTGGGACTCTGGTAGTCCGTTTGAAGATTTTGCTGTGCATCTTATATTACCGTTTTATTTACATAAGTAGCGATCAAATGGGTTTTTGGAAATGATTTTACATGCGTAGTGTTAGTGATCAGTTTTGAACGGTAGTGTATTTTTACTGCACGATTAACTGTTATAAAATTTATGTAATTGAAAGTTTATAAATTTCAAATTGGCATACTAGTTGAAAACCTTGAATTCATTAGGCGTATAGATTTAAACCCCGTCATGGAAGGAGTTTTAATTAAAGGACTAGAGGAGTCCTTGGGATTCGAAGCGTCGGATGATCCGATTTGTGGTCAACCTTGAATTTGAGTTTCAGTTTTAGAATCAGGTCATGCTTGAATAGTGGAGGTATTAGATTCCGTTCCCCAGTAAATTAAGTGATGATCTCTATGCTTCAATAAACCTTCGGGTTAAAACCGTGTACGGTCGTTTGGGTATGGTTGGTTTTGAATTTGTGTGTTATTGGTGCGACGACATACTAATTATCAGTGGTGTGCCACCTTATTAGGTATTGGTGATTAATGATGATATTTTGGTTGGATAATAAAGCGGTATGATTTGGGGTTTAAATTCCATGAGTAGGTGTCAACTTTATTCGATATTGCAACTCGGGAGCGAAATGTTTGGTGGTATACCCACGTTGCAAAATGGCCATTCCGAGGATAGGTGTCGACACTCTATTTTGAGGACAATAACTGTTGGTGTGCTTCAATGTACTTCTGTTAAATCTGATGTGTCTGCAGGACAAGCGGTAACCTTAAGGAAATTAGATGTTGATAATTAAGAATCAATCTTTGGTGTTTTGATAATTGTCAAGAATTTCACTGATTTGGCAATCGATGTTGAGTGCATGGTGGGAGTTGTGTAACCTTGGAGTTTGGGATAAGCGACTATCTGTAGAGTGTGTTGGTACGTTTATGGGGGAAACATCAAACCAATGCTGGGATCTATGGAAGTTTGGGAGCCCTTGCAGACATCGTGTCTGTGTCAGGTTTGAGGAACGAATTTAAGCTTGTGTCGGTTCAGACCAAACTAGTCGTTAGAAAATTTCGTCGAAGGACAATAACTCTTGGTGGTAATGTTTATTGGAGACATTTGGTGAGAATGTCGAAGTAGTCTTCAAGTACAAACCGATTATTGAGGAGACCTTGATGCGTCGTATTTAGAGGTATATAAGGAAAATGTTTGCTTTGGAGTAGTCTTGGTGGAAATGACTGATCAAGGTCGTAAATTACTCTTGAGGTAATATGAGAAACATAAGGTTGGGAGGCAACCGAGATTTAATGGTTAATAAAATGATTAAGCAAGGACTTGATGTTCATTCCGTCATCGATGAATTATATCAAACGTTGAGATTGAGTTTGCAACGACACGTTATGAGAAACGCAGCGACAACCTCAACCGGGATGTAATCGAGTGCGTATATGAGGTGAGGTTCAAGGAAGGCATTCCTTTTGGATAGGAAATCTATCGATCTCTCCAAATGAGATTTTGGGTGCTTGGTGGTGCCAGATTTCGAGGACGAAATCTCTTTTAAGGTTGGGAGGATTGTAACACCCCGATTTTCGAAGGGTGACATTTCGAGTTATTACAGAAACCGATATATCAAGGAAAAATAAGATATTTGATTTTGGACTTGAATCCTAGATTTTTTAGTCTTTATGGATAAAGGGTTCAATTACGAGTCCAACGGTCCTTTCCGGAGCGAAAACGGAGCTAAAACGAAGAAGTTATGGCCAAAACAGTGTTCGGTACATGCTTGGCTATAATGCCCGGCGATTGTGACACTGTCACTATAGCTTGGCACTATCGCCGAAGTCCAAACACTCTCGGTACAATCTCGGCAATTGTGCCAGTGATTGTGACATTGTCACTATAGCTGGCACAATAGCCTGGAGGTATCAGGGTGCATAAATTGCGATTTTCAGCCTCATTCTTCATTTCTTCATAACTCTTTCATTTCAACTCCGATTTTGGCGATTCAAGTTTACACGGTTTCGTATTTGAGAGAGAAAATAGACCCCTATAAATATAAGATAAAGCCACGCAACCAAAGTTCTTTTCAAGTATAGATTATTAGTTTTGGTAAGATCCAAGAGTATTTGGTGGTGTAGTGGAAGCAAAGATCAAACGGTCATCATCATCACCTCCATCTTTGAGAAATTTGGGGTTTTCTAGGTTTTCACCAAAACCTAAGTGGTAAGTTGATACCTTCCATTTATAAATTTATGTAAGAGTTGTAAATGCTTCAGTGATGGTTTCCTAGTGTTTTATTACTCCAATTTCGGTTTGGAGGATTTTGAGAAAAGTTAGGTCAAATTGGAGTTTTTGACCAAAATGGAGATTATGATACAAGATGTTTGGGGAATGATTCTATATGGCTGAATATGAATATTGATGGTTGGAAATTTATGTATCTAATTTTATGGAAGTTTTGACCTTGAAGATTCAAGTTTCTTCAAAGGAGCTCAAAGTGGGGTAAAATCTAGATTTAGCCTAAATCTAGCAAGGTGAGTTCAAGTTGATTTGTGAAAACGGTGTACATGCCAAAATGTTTATTTAAAAATGTTTGTGTTTCACCGCAAATTTGTTAACTGCTGATAAGTTTTAGTTATATTGAAATGTTTAGTTTTATAAGCATGTTAAGACGCCCATTTTGGGATTTTTAGGTATTTTGGTAAAAAAATCATGTTGAAATGTTTATTTGATGATTTTACATATATAATTGGAGTTCAATTAGTGTAAGTGTCATTTTGTGTATTTGATTTTATAAACCCTTTCAAAAAGTGCATATTATTGTGTTATGAGACATTTTGAAAACATAAGGGTATGAGTTCATTTGGGAAAATGGTTTGTCTCAACCAACGATGAAATTTTATTTATTTATAATTTTGGTCGTGTTTGCGTATTAGATAGTCAAACGGGTTCCAATAATTATATCGGCTTTTATGTGGGTATTTACGTAAAGAGTTGGGCCTTTGGCTCGGTTCTGACCAATTGAGTCGTGTGGACATTTGTCCGGATTTATAACCGTTGTGGGTTTGAGTATGATGACGATCGTTTATGTCATTGGTGAATTACATGTTTTGGGAGCTTTGGTCTTTCATTCGGAGTCATGTAATTTTAGACAGTGTTATATTGGATCCATAGGCACATAAGTTTGTTGGTTTTGTAAGACCTGAGGTTTTGGGTTACATTTAGTGACCGCTCGGGTTTGCTAGCGAGTAGGCAATATGTGGTTCGAGCCGCAGAGTTGAAACTCGTCTAGATTGGATAGGCACCCGGGCTCGTAAGACCTTGGAGTGGAACTCGACGGAGTATGGCAAGGGGCAGCAACAGGTCCGAGGATTGTGATGTCTTGTATGGCATGGGAACTAGGACCGGGGCATGTTGGTGAAATCCAATAACATCACGGGTGGACCCATTCACGTGTTCTCGCTACCCTAGATGGAAACGTCTAGAGGACATGCAAGGAAGTCGCGTGAACGACCTACTTGCGTGTTTCTCTATTCTCGGTATTTACGGATCTCCTCATCGTTGATTCGTGGTATTTTAAATGGTAATGTCGTATTTTACCAACTTTGGTTTTTATGTGGTCGACGATAAATGATGGCTTTAATATTGGGTTTTCCCCACGTATATTAAGGTTTGAATGGAATGCGTCATTTGCTACGTTTTCAGTATTTGGTTTCTTTCCATTTTATGGTTGCGTGAGTTTCGGGTCTATTGTCCGTATTCACAAAAATGTTTATTTATATAGATTTTCACCTATGGTTTATGAGTTGTGCAACTTGTTCCACCCGTGTTGGGTATTTCGAGATATAACATTTTACCCGCGTTTTATAAAAATTGGGAGTTCTCTCTCTGTTCTCATTTTGAGCAAGTTTTGGGTTAAATCTAGGTTTACGAAAGAACGTTTTATAATGGGATCTTAATCGGTAAAACAGTTTGGTTTGGTTAACGATTAACTCGGTGTCTCTTTCGTTTAAAATGCGTATTTATTGGTAAACGAGTCGTTTTCATTAGCGGAGCATATCATTTTGAAAGATTATGATTTTAATGGCATTCTTCTTTCTTTAAACGATTCATTTATATATGTTGAAAACTCTTGAGCTCACTAGGCGTTAAGCCTAACCTTTTTATTTGTCGGCATGTGCATCAGGTTCCAGTTGGGGGTTTGGATACTAGCAATTCTATGAAGAGTTGAGCCTTAGCTTTGTGCAAGTGTAAGGAGTTGGTAAAGTCTTCCGCAGTTTGGAGATAGTGTCTATTATGGGGTTTTAGTAGCACCCGTCATTATTATTGATTGTATGTATAGAATGAATGTGTGTATCGAGGTAAAATCTTAATTTGTGATCGGAGATGTATCATTTATCAATGTATTTAGAAAATTTTAAATTAGTTGCTATTTCCAGATTCGAGGGTGTTACAAGTTGGTATCAGAGCTTAAGTTCGAGAGATTTAGGTATGTGTTTGATCCATACAAAGGTTGTTCCTAAACTGGATAAGAAATTACTACAGGGAACGCATCGATTGCTTGGAAGTAAGCTAAGCTAACCCTTGTAACTAACTCATTGAACGATTCCAAGAACATTACACTCTATGAGATTGTTCATGAAATGTATATGATTAAGGACTGTCATTACACATATTAGAGGAGCTAGTAATTTTAAGTTCAACCACTATCCTACTTGCATATATGAAAATAATGCATCATGTATCGAATAAATGAAAGTAAGATAAATCAAGGATGATAACACAAAGCATATTCTAATGAAGTTTCTATAAAATCAGCAGTAATAAACTCTCGTGATTAATGCACGAATCATGGGGAGTAGTAGACAAAAGGGGGAGTCTACTATACATGTGACATTGGTATGTTGTGCTCTTTCCTTCACCCAAGGTTTTATTTTTTCCCACTGGGTTTTGTTCCTTGGTGTAAGGTTTTAGTGAGGCAACAATTTATAAACCATTTTGTTTTATAAACCTCCTGATTGATGTTCAAATTAAGAGATATAGTAAACTAAAGGAATTGTTTATTGGTGTCTTGTACTATTTCCTTCGTCCAAAGTTTTTATTTTTCCCATTGGATTTTGTTTCTTTGGCGTAAGGTTTTAATGAGGCAAGAACTATGCACCATCACTCATTTACCTCGGCATAAGGGGGAGTGTTGAAGGATTATGTGCCATCATCAAAAGGAAGTGATTGACAAAATAATTTCTTAGTATTAGATTACCATAATGAATGTTTCCTTTTATTTGTAAACTCCTCCCTATTTAAAGGGCTTATGATTAATGAGAATTACAGATTTGTATTCTCTCTATTTACTGTTGTTCTATTCTGTTTTTCCTATAATAAAAATAACTTTATAAAACTATTGGTGAATTTGTCCCACATAAGGAAAAAGAGTATTAGAGTTATATTAAAAGAAAGAGTTAGCATTTTCGGGAAATCGACTGTTAATCGAATCGGCAATGACCTAGTAAACAATAGGGGTGTAAATGATGCAAGTCGATCTTGAGTATCATTATACTTGAATCGAACTCGAAACCCAATTCTCAAGCTTGAACTCGACTCGAAAACTCGCGAGTAGTGAAAATCCAAGCTTGACTCGAACTCGATAACCAATACCCAAGTTCGAACTCGAACTCGTTTCAAGCTCGAACCAAGCTCGAACTCAAACTCATTTTAAGCTCGAACTCTAACTCGTTTTAAGCTCGAACTCGTTTCAAACTCGAACCAAGTTTGAACTCGTTTAATGCATAACAAACAAAGGCATTTCGTTCGTTTAGCACAAACAAACAATAACCAAACAAAAAATAGGGTGTTCGTGTTCATGTTTGATGTAAAAAAAAGTCGGTGTGTTTATGTTCATTTATATCTGTTTATTAAAAACATTAAATGAACATAAAAAAGTACTTAAAACTAAACGGGCTACCGATTCAATTGGGTGCTCCAATAACTCTTTGCCTAAATCAAGCCACCAAGCTCAAGCCAAAGGGCTCGAGCCATTAGGCTCAAAAAAGAAAAGCAAAAAGCTATGGAATAATGGGAAGATATGAGTCTCATTTATATTGTAGAGTTAAGGCTTTTGATTGAGTATACCACCAATGTACGATGAAAAAACTTCACCTCAACAAAGCACTTCCTTTACTTTAAGGGTTTCTTTTATTTTAATTTTTAATTTTAACTTTTAGTTACTATCTTATTATTATTTTATTATATTAAATTAACTATTATTAAAAAAAATACAATATATTTTATAAACTATACTATTAAATTAATTATATATAAAATACATCCGAGTATATCACGAGCTTATCGAGTTGAGTATTAGGTAGCTCGACTCGACTCGTTAGTACGTCGAGTCGAGCTCAAGTTCGAGTCGAGCCTATTCGAGTCAAGTGTTGACTGAGTTTTGACCGAGTCGAACTCGAGTAGCTCGCGAGTTGTCTCGTCTCATTTACACCCCTAGTAAACAACACCTAGGTTAAACATTATATAAATTATCAAGTATTTTAGTATAAAATTGATGCGAATAAAATTAAGAAATAATTTTTAGTATAAAAGTTAGGATTAAATTTATTTGGAATAACTATTAGTTTGTTGGGTATCACAATTAACATTTTTGCATGCAATTCTAAGTTCGACATATTTATATTACAATCTATTAATATTTTTTAACATATTAAGTTAACGTTTCATCATATTTTGTAATAATTTTTTGAGTGACTGAGGATTTTCGGGTTAGGTTACTCGCACCGACTAATTCCTTGGGTGACCACGAATCGACCGGAGTTATCGCAGGTGAACCTCCATGATCACAAGGGTTTTGACAACGTCTGGATTCGAACCATGGAAAGATGAGATTTCCATTACATCTCCTGAACCTTACGAGTACGTCACAACCCAAGTGGTTATTTTGTAACTCTATAGATCCAATAGCCATGATATGTGCAATAATTAACTAATAAACACCATCATAAAGATAATCGTTAGTTCCCAATATGCCGAACATGAACCTTCTTTGCATATGATGAGTTACAAATTGAACTATTTAAACGTATGATTTTTTTTATATGACGTAAATTCTGGTATTGCGACACATTACTAAAAATTCGAACAATGAAATATGGACTTGGACAAGTCCAGACTGTGGTAATTTGGGATTTCAAAATAGGCATTCAATTTTGTAGTAGTAGTCTTAAATTTATTTTCATTTCGATTACTATATACTTGTATTATGAAAAATTGTAAAAATACTAGTGAGTCCATGTTATAAACCTTTTGGGTGCATTTGGTACGTAGAATAAGGTGGAATAGGACAGGACAGAACATACATGTCCCCAGGGGCGGAACACAAGCTCTAAAACCACAGGGGCGGGGCCTAATATATTATATAACTTCAAAATTACAAAAACTACATTATCCAAAATTATAATCATAAACTTGAGGGCGCAAACCAAGGACTTGGGCCAGTTTTTAGGGTCCCCGTCCCCAAAACCGATAAGATTCCCCGTCCCTGTAACCGTCCCGATCCCTGTCAGGGACCTATCACAAATTCTTAGCTTCATTTGCTAAGATGCTATAGAACATCTATAAGAATAAAACCGAACCACTATACTCCTGGAGAACATTTATCTACATTTCTAAAACAGATTGTTACTCTAATCACAATTGCTTGGGAAATTATTTCATGCTCGTAAAACTATTTCTAGTATCTTAAGTCTTTTTGTTGGGTTTCTCTCTCTCTATATATATATATATATATATATATATATATATATATATATACACACATATATTATACATCGAGCCTTAAGAAGTTAAAATCCTTAAGATTTCATTTGGATTTGGAGATTTCTCCCCTGATTTGGTTCCTCTTCCATTGAGATTTGAGAACTGTTGCTGCTTTTGCCAAGAGTGTGAGATCAGAGAGGGTTAGAGGCAGATTGGCATAAGCTTACCGGGAGAGAGAGAGGGTTAGAGGCAGATGCTAACCGAGAGAGCAGGGGTGGAGAGTACTCCGTCACTGGTGAGTCGCCAGACTGCTGAGTGCCTGAGTTGCCGGACGCCGACGAGCAGCACCGTAGTAGCCTTCACTTTTGATTTTTAAAGGTCGGATGAAGAAGTCGAACTCGATGGAGATGGAAGTGGACTTCCCAAATCCCAATTCCTGTTATCAATTAAGCAGATGACACCCTCAATTAATTTTGGACTTCCAAGTGGACTGACTTAACTTAAGTGGGGGGCCCAAAATATTTTTTATTATTTTTACATATCAAATTTTTTTGCTGCTGCTTGGAACATTTAAAAGCCCTGGGCCTGGGCCAGGGCCTGGGCCAGGGCCTGGGCCAGGGCCTGGGCCAGGTAGCCCTCAAAGGCTTCCGTCCCTGCCTGTCCCATGTTTGGCGTGCCCTTATGTGGAACACGCTAGAACTAGATGGAACACGGGTTGGACAAGCTTGTTCTCTCTAACACCCCTAGAACTAAGTTGAACAAGGAAATATGTAACAAATTACCCTTGAAAAATAAAAAACCTACTTGCGCCTCCAGCCTCCCTCTCGCTTCTCATTCTCGATCGGCCTAGGTAACTCTTCTTCCTCCCTCTCGATTTCTTGATCTTGATTTCTCAGTCTCAGTTCTACAAATTTCTTCTACCTCCCTCTCGATTTTGTTAATCGATTTCTGCCCTTTTTTTGTGAATTGATTTCTACCACAGGTTCTTCTAATCGAAGTCTTCCTAATCGATTTCTACCACAGATTCTTCTAATCGAGGTAACAATTTCTGTACTTTGTTCGATTTCTCGATTTTGGTCGATTCCAGTAGTTTGGTCGATCCAGTAGCTTGCTTCCAGTAGTCATCGATTTCTCTGTTTTGGTCGATCCAGTCGTTTGCTTCCAGTAGTTAAAATCGTTTGTATTTTTCTAGTTGCAGTAGCTACAGTAGTCATCGATTTATCTAAAAAGTAGTTTGCCACTATTTTTTTGTTCCGACTATTGCTTCCAGTAGCTACAATTGTTTGTATTTTTTAATTGCAGTAGGTACACTATTTTTTCTTGAATTGCTGCTTATGAAAGTTTTGTTGATTAAATTGTCCTTCAATTATGTGGGTTATTGGATTCTTGATTGTTTGTCTTTTTTAGTTGTGTTGGGAATTAAAGAATTGTTCAAGTATGATTAATACTGCTAGCACAACTGATTACTACTGCTAGTAGATTTAATACTTCTTGACAAGTTAGTACTGCTTTGAGAGTTAGTACTGCTAGTAGTTAGTACTGCTGAAGTTAGCACTGCCAGATCAAAGTTAATACTGCTGAGCACAGTTAGTACTGCTGGTGAAAATTAGTACTACTCAGAGTGTTAATGCTGCTACAACTTAATACTGCTTAAGAGATAATCAAGATACGTGCAGATCAAGACTGAAGATAATCATGGAAGGTTTGAAGATAATGATAGAAGAATATACTGAAGATCTTTTATTTTTTGTAATTATCTTTTATTTTCAGTATATGTATAGACCTGTTGAGAATAGTTTAGAATATCAAGTTAGCAGATTATTCTGAGTTTTGTTTTTGATAGAGAGAATTAACCTCAAGGTTTAGAACCCTAGTTCTAGAGAAGTAGAATTCGTATTGGTGAGTCTGTTCATCAATATTGAGGTTTTGTTTAAAATCTTGTAGCTTTAATCATTCAATAAAGTTTACAAGTTGTGTTTTTTGATTCACTGTTTCATTGATAGTTGAATATTAAAGTGTTATTCCGCAAACTCCTTTAATATTGTTTCTGAGTTCATTATTCTTGTTAAGAATTAGATCCTGACAAGTGGTATCAGAGCAAGTATTATCAGAAACCTTCAGTCATCATGGAAAACACAGTTGAATCAAACAATACTCTTGTCTCAAAGGTTCCAATGCTTAGCTCTAATGAATTTGACATGTGGAAGATTAGAATCAAGCAATACATTCTCCTCACAGACTACTCTATGTGGGACATCATTGAGAAAGGCCCATCTGATGAAGGAAAGATTGGTGCAGATGGAAAAAGAATCCCACCAAAGACGGATGCAGAAAGGAAGACAAGGCAGACAGAGATGAAAGCCTTGAGTACACTGCTCTTGGCTATTCCCAATGAGTATCAACACCAATTCTGCAATTGCACTGATGCACAGATGCTTTGGAATGCTCTAGAGAAGAGATTCTCTGGTACCAAAAGTACCAAGAGAAATCAGAAGGCAATATTGAAGCAACTGTATGAAAACTTTATGTCAACTAAGAATGAGTCCATGACTCAAACTTTTGACAGGTTTAACAAGATGATTGGTGAACTAGCTACTATGGGAGTACAGATTGATCAAGATGATGTAAACAGAAAGTTCTTTAGGTCCCTTGGAGATGAATGGACCATGTATACTGTTTCATTCAGACAGAATGAACAATTGGAAAAAAAGGAACTGGATGATCTGTACAATGATCTGAGAGTGTTTGAATCTGAGGTGGAGGCAAAGAAGAAGCCTACTGGGTATGTTCATAATGCTGCACTCCTATCAGCATCAATTGATTCTACTGCTAACCCTGAATCAGTTAATGCTGCTAATGGAGTAAATCAAGAAAAAGGCACTGAATCTGTTTTTGAAGCCTTTCTTTCCAGCCATGGAAACTCCTCTTTAATCAATGATAACATGGAACAACTTCATCCTGATGATCTTGAAGAGATGGATATTAAATGGTAGATGGCCATGCTTTCTATGAGGGTGAAGAAGTTCATCAAGAGGACTGGGAGGAACAACTTCTCCCAAAGAAGAGAAGATGGAGCAGGCTTTGACAAGTCATAGGTGGAGTGCTATAAGTGTCATCAAAAGGGACACTTTGCCAGGGAATGCTGAAGTGGAGTGTCTCACAACAACCACCAACAAACTCAGACTGGAAGCTTCAACCAGAACAGAAACTCTGCTCAAGCCCTTGTTTCTCAACAAGGAATGGGGTTTGACTGGAGTGATCAAGCAGAAGAGGCTATTCAAAATCAAGCTCTCATGGCAGAGGTATCTGATCTCCCAACTGAGGTACTTTCTAATCTCTGTTCTCAAACTTGCATTGACACTGTTAAAAGGTACAGGGATCACAACCAGAATATGAGTGATGACCTTAAGAGATTAGAAAAAGATATAAAAGACTATGTGAGAATTGTTGAGAGGTTTGAGGAACAAATTAAAAGTTTCCAAGCCAATGAACTTCAACACTCATATGATACAAATTACTGGAAGTGGGAGAAGAATGATCTAGAAATACAACTGACAAAGTCCAAGGAGGAGAATGAAAAGTTGAGAGGAGAACTAGACAAGGTTAAGCTAGATGTAGAAAAGTTTTCCTATGCTTCTAAAGCCATGTATTCAATTCTAAAGGTCCAAATTCATGATAAGCTTAGACTAGGAATTGGGTATAATACCACACCACCACCATATAACAACAACTACATCCCTCCTAAATCAGATCTGCTAGAGACCAAGGATAGGAAGGACTTACTTGAGGGATCCACTAAGATAGATCCTTTAGATGAAGTAGTTGTTGAGGACAAGACTGAGAAAGAAGCTGGTAAGAGTAAGGAGAACAATGTAAGTGGTGAGATTCCTCTAGAGAATCACATTATTACCAATGAGGGTTGTGGAAAGATTTGGGTAAAATCTAAGGACATAGAGAAGACTGAGGGAAAGTCTAAGAAGGTCCATTACAAGCAGACCACAGTTGTGAATCCTGTTCCTTGCAAACAGTGTGCTTGTAAGGAGTCTGAGACCCTAAAACATGATAAAAGGAGGGGAAATCAAAGGAATTGGAATAATCAATGGGCTCAAAAACAAGGAGTTGATCTGAGTAGAATCATCAGACCAAAACCTTGTTTCATATGTGGCAAATTGAATCATCTTGCCAAGCACTGTTACTATAATCCTATTAACCAAAGGATGAATTTTCAAAGAGCTATGCAAAAACCCTTTGGTTATAGAAAGGATGAAAGGAACCATGTGGCTAAGAAATCTGCTAAATCTAAAAGCCACATGAAGAAAAAGACTGTGGAAGAAAGTGTTAAGATGTGGGTTCCTAAAAGCACTAAAACTGTTAGTACTGCTACCACAAATAGTGCTGCTGACAAAGTTAGTGCTGCTAGAAGCAATACTACTGCTATCAATGTTAGTGATGCTGACATTGTTAGTACTTCTTCAAATGTTAATACTGCTAACTCTGTTAGTGCTTCTAACAAGGTTAGTATTGCTAAACCTGTTAGTACTGCTAACTCTGTTAGTACCTCTTAAATTAGTACTGCTTCTAGTGTTTGTGCTGCTAGACCAATCATCTTGACAAAGTACTCCAGTAAAGAGTGCTCAAATTTTAAAAATCTCATCAAAAAGGAATGTAAATACTTTGATGAGAAAGGGAGACCCAAGACCACTTTGGCTTGGGTTCCCAATCAATACTAATTGTTTTATTCTATGTGCAGGGCAACCAACAGCTCAAAGGAAAGAGCATCTGGCATGTTGATAGTAGTTGCTCTAGGCACATGACAGGGAACATGGCTTGCCTCAAGAATTTCAAGAAAATTGATGGAGGACATGTTGCCTTTGGTAATACTCCAGATGGAGGTAAGATCAGTGGTAAGGGAAATGTAACAAAAGGTAAAATGACCTTTGAAGATGTGTTCTATGTTGAGCAGTTAAGGTACAACCTGTTAAGTGTATCACAGGTTTGTGACAAAAAGCATAGTATATTGTTCACAGATGCAGAATGCATTATCCTTGCTCCTGGATTCAAGGTAGTTGATGAAAAGATGATACTACTAAGAACTCCCAGAAAGGATAATGTCTATTGTTTGGATATGGAAAGTGTTTCAACTGATTCATCCATAAACTGTCTTGTTTCAAAAGCATCTTTGGATGAATCATCACTTTGGCACAGAAGGATGTGTCACATGATCTTTAAAACAATGAATAAACTTGTTAAAAACAACCTTGTAAGAGGTTGGCCTTCAAAAGTCTTTTCATGTGATGATTATTGTGTTGCTTGTCTCAAAGGCAAACAACACAAAACTTCTCAAAAGTCCAAAGAGTTGAACACTATTGCTAATTCTCTTCAGTTGTTTCATATGGATCTATTTGGTCCTACAAATGTTATGAGTATAGGTAAGAAATCATATTGCTTAGTTATTATTGATGATTACTCTAGATTTACTTGGGTATATTTTCTAAAGACTAAGGATGAGATATGTGGACTGATCAAATCCTTTATTCTAAGAATTGAAAACCAAACAAATCAAAAACTAAAAGTCATTAGGTCAGACAATGGTACTGAATTTAAAAATCATGACCTAAACACCTTTTGTGAGGAAAAAGGAATTGAGAGGCAATACAGTGCTCCTAGGACTCCACAACAAAATGGTGTTGCTGAGAGAGGGAATAAGACACTGATTGAAGCTGCTAGATCTCTGTTAGCTGATTCCAAACTTCCAATTACTTTCTGGGCTGAAGCAGTTAATACTGCTTGTTATGTCCAAAACAGAGTTCTAGTAGTCAAGCCTAAAAACAAGACACCATATGAGCTTTTAAATAAAAGAAAACAATTTATTGGATTTTTCAAACCTTTTGGGTGTCCTTGTACCATTCTCAATACCAAAACTCACTTAGGAAAGTTTGATAGCAAGGCAGATGATGGTTTTCTTGTTGGTTACTCATCTCAGAGTAAGGCCTACAAAATATTTAATTCTTCTTCTATAATAATTGAGGAAAGTGACAATGTCAAATGCAATGAGAACATACCAAATCCTATTGGTTCAGGTCCTCAGTGGTTGTTTGACATTGATTCACTAACTAACTCTTTGGGTTTCAGTAGTGATGATCATGCAGGTTCAGGAAGTGGAGGATCAGGGGATGTACAAGTACAAGACATTATTCCTCAGTCTGTGATCTTTCCCATACCTACAATGGAACCTGTTGAAATATGTGAAAAAGAGACTATTACTGAACCAATTCAGAGTGAAGAAGAAAGAAGAGATAAGGAGAATTCAGAGCATGAAGAGCCTGAAGTAGCTGATGAGATCCCCTCAGCTGACTTAAATGATTCCAATCTAGAAGTAGGAATCAATGAAGAACCTAGTCATCAGACTAGAACAAAAAAAACCATCCTCCAGAGCTGGTAATAGGAGACATCTCTTCTCCTATGGTAACTAGGAATCAAAGCAGACTACAAGAGATGCAGGATCAACAACATACAGTACTCTCTTGATTTCTATCCCAGATTGAGCCTAAGAAGGCCTATGATGCAATGAAAGATGCAAGTTGGATAGAATCCATGCAAGAAGAGTTACTACAGTTTAAGTTGCAAGATGTTTGGGACTTGGTGGACCTTCCAAAAGGTCATAGAGCTATTGGCACCAAGTGGATCTTCAGAAATAAAAAGGATGAGAGAGGAATTGTAATAAGGAACAAAGCGAGACTAGTGGCACAAGGGTACACTCAAGAAGAAGGCATAGATTATGAAGAAGTCTTTGCTCCAGTTGTAAGGGTAGAGGCAATTAGGCTATTTCTAGCCTATGCCTCATACATGAAGTTCAAGGTATATCAAATGGATGTGAAGAGTGCCTTTCTAAATGGCACAATTGATGAAGAAGTATATGTCTGTCAGCCCCCTGGATTTGAAAATCCATCATATCGTGACAGAGTATATAAACTGAAGAAAGAACTTTATGGTCTACATCAAGCCCCAAGAGCATGGTATGATACATTGTCTACCTATCTCTTAGAAAATGGGTTTGAAAAGGGAATAATTGACAAGACCCTCTTCATTAGAAGAAGTAAGAAGGACATCCTACTTGTTCAGATCTATGTGGATGACATCATCTTTGGATCTACAAAAGAACAGATGTGTAGAGACTTTGAAGAGTTGATGCACAAGAGCTTCAAAATGAGTGCAATGGGTGAACTCACCTTCTTCCTTGGGCTTCAAGTGAAACAACAGAAAGATGGGATCTTCATAAGTCAATCAAAGTATGTGAAAGACATCCTGGACAAATATGGTTTAACAGACTCAAAGCCAGCAAGCACACCAATGGAAACTCACAAACAGATCACTGCTGATCTTGAGGGAGAGGATGTTGATGTCCATCTTTATAGATCACTGATTGGATCTCTCATGTATCTCACAGCCTCAAGACCAGACATCATGTTTCTAGTGTGTGTGTGTGTGCCAGATTCCAAGTCAAGCCAAAGCAATCACATCTTCAAGCTGTTAAGAGGATTTTCAGATACTTAAGAGGGCAACCTAGATTAGGTCTTTGGTATCCTTATGAATCCAACTTTGACTTAATTGCATATTCAGACAGTGACTTGGGTGGTGCTAATATGGATAGAAAGTCTACTTCAGGAGGATGTCAGCTTTTGGGTGCAAGACTAGTATCTTGGCAGTGCAAGAAGCAAACCACAGTGTCCTTATCAACAACAGAAGCTGAGTACATTGCTGCTGCAAGTTGCTGCTCTCAGGTTCTATGGATTCAGAATCAAATGCTGGACTATGGGGTAACCTTTCTGCACACTCCAATCTTCATTGATAATAGCAGTGCTATAAGCATTGTTAACAATCCAGTCAAGCACTCCAAAATAAAGCACATTGAGATCAGGTATCACTTTATTAGAGACTGTAATGAAAAGAAGCTAATTCAAGTTGCTAAAGTTCATACTGACAACCAGTTTGCTGATCTATTCACCAAAGCTTTTGATGTGGGTAGATTCACCTTCTTGGTCACAAGTGTGGGCATGATCAACTCTGAATGAGCTCATGTTTAAAAAGTGATTGTATACCTGTTATTTGGTTGTTTTTGGTGTTACTAATAATCTTTCTCAGGAAGAATATTGCCTTGTTCAGACCAACACAAGATTCAAGAGTGTAAGTGTAGTTAATGCTGCCAGTGCAGTTAATACTGCTAGTGGTTAATACTGCTCTCAGTTAATACTGCTAGTTAGTTAATACTGCTAGTGGTTAATACTGCTCTCAGTTAATACTACTAGTTAGTTAATACTTCTAGTGGTTAATACTGCTCTCAGTTAATACTACTAGTTAGTTAATACTGCTAGTGGTTAATACTGCTCTTAGTTAATACTGCTAGTTAGTTAATACTGCTAGTGGTTAGTACTGCTTCTTTCCCGAATCGTATAAATACCCTCTTTGCCCGCCTAAAAGCTCATAACGACTCTTTGAATATTGTTCATCTTCTCTCTAACCCTTTTTCTCTCAATCACCTAGTAAGTTTCAGGCAAGAACACTCAAGCTCGATGGCATCCATGGAGTTCATTGATGAGCACAACGAAATCGCAATGCTTCAAAAGCCAAAGCAGGCTGATGGATTTCACCAGATAGTCGATTTCCTCAAGACAAGCCATATCGAGTATGCTCTTACAGTGTCGCCATCCATCTACATTGAGCATCAGAAACAATTTTGGTCCGATGCCACCATTGTTACTGAAAATGGTGTGCAAGTTATCAAGACAAGGGTGTGTGACAAACCCTTGACAGTTTCTGAAGAAGTTATTCGCATCAGTCTACGTCTAGACGATGCTTCAGGTATCTCATCTATCTCTAATGATGAACTGTTTTCCACTCTAACTAGAATGGGGTATGGAGGCCCATTGGGTGTTTTCAAGTTCTCAAAAACCAAATTTTCTCCCCAATGGCGTTTCTTTGTCCATACCCTGATGCACTGTATTTCCAGAAAGACTACTGGATGGAGTTAGTTCAGTAGTACCATTGCTTATGCTTTGGTCTGCTTGGCCACTGCCATAAAGTACAATTTTTCTAAAATGATTTTCAATGACCTTGTGTCAAACTTGGGAAACAAAAAGAGTTTTTATATGTACCCAAGATTTGTCCAGGAAGTTATAACCAATGAATTGACGGATATGCCTCAATTTGATGAGGTATATGTACCAAAAATCCCCAAGGGTAAGGTCTTTTCAAATATGAAGAGATCTGCATTGGATTCGGAAGGAGTTGACACCCCATTGTTCTCTACAATGATGGTGGTGTCCCACAATCAAGAAGGTATGGCTTCAGGGTCAAGGCCCTCATTAGACCATCCCACTGAAAGCCAATCCCAACCTTCAATCAGTATATCAATCCCACAGTCCCTTCTTCAAAAACCAACTTCACCAATCACCAATACGTACATGAGGAAAAAGGTAAAGAAGGCTCCTTCCCTTCTTGTACCTTCACCCACAGATCCTTTAAGCCCTCTAATAGAGAATTCTCCATTAGAGAATATCTATAGGGAAACCACAGGGGTGTCTCCCAACCCCAAGGAGGTGCTCACTGAGGAGATGCATGAGCATATGGGTGCAAAGGCTGCCACTACTCCTGCTAGCACAGAGGAGGCCAGTGGTAACATCAATAAGACCTTCCCCATGGCAACTTTGGGTGAGCAATCATCCAAAGGTCCTAGGTGCCAAGAAACTAAGGGGGTAGAGGGTGCTTCTGCTAGGCAGAAGACTTCCACTACAAAAAGATCCAATGATCCTCCAAAGGTGGTAAACACACCTAAAGGAGGTGAGGACATATATGACTATAATGAATTGATGGAAACTATGGGCAACATTAATATGGATGTCATCAAGCAAGGCAAAGACATTGAAGAGATGAAAATGGTAATTCTGTCTCAACAAGTACAGATTACCAAATTGAAGAAAATGGTGACAAGATTGGTGCACAAGAAGAGGAGAAGGCAATTTGTGTTGAAGAAGAGGAAAAATGCTAATGATGCTTTCAACAAAGGGAAGAATCAAGAGGCTGAAGCAGAAAAGGAAAGTACATCTGGGATGGGATTTGATTTTGAGGGGGAGAAAGAAGCAGAAACATAATCACAAGTAGTAGAAACAGATGAGGTTCAAGTAGCAGCAATAACAGAACAGGTAGCAGCAGTAACAGGGCTATCTGTTGAAGAGATGGAAATTGCAGAAACTTTGGTAAAAGCCAAGAATGACACTCCTAAGGCTACTCAAAAGGCCAAGGGAGTGGTCATTAAGGAAGGAGGTATTGAAAAGAAAACAAGCAAAGAGATCAGTGAGGCAGAGTTGAAAAGGAAAGGAAAAGCTAAGATGGTTGAATCTGAACAACCCTCAAAGAAGAAGAACCAGATAGAATTAGATGCAGAAGTAGCAAAGCAGCTTCAAGCAGAGATGGAAAAGGAGGAACAACTCCAATCTGAAAAGGACAGAGAACTTGCACTGGAGATGGCTAAAAGTCTAAATGAAGAGTTATCGAAAGAGCATGCAAACTGCAGCTGAGGACAAGAAGAGAACAGTGATAGTTTCCAAGCAAAGAATGTCAGTCAAGAAACAGAAAAGACAACCTTCTAAGACATTTTTGGCCAATCAGGAAAGGAGAAAAATGATAAACTTCCTGAAAGGCTCAATTGGTGTCAAAGGAGAGATGTTCACTAACATGGCATACAGCAAGGTTGAGGAGCTATACAAGAAGGAAATGGCTAAGCTTCAAGGGGACTCTTCTCAAAGGGAAGAAGAGGGAAGAAGCTGAAAGAAGGATGAAGGAGAGACATGATCTCAACATCCAACAACCATTCCCTGAGGAAGTCACTCCTACTAAAGAAAAGGCTGAAGACACTAAAGAACAAAAATGTTGTTGTGGAAGCCAAAATCTACAAAAAGAGTAAAGACCATAGCCTCCAAGAAACAATCCAAGAAACCTAGGATTGAAGAAGCAGAAAAAGAGGAAGAACCTTCAGTTACACCTTCAACAGAATTTGTGCAGAACCCAGAGCAATCCAATAAGCAATCTGATGAGCAGTGGGTCTTTATATGACTGTAATTGAACTAGTACAGGCTGTTCCCATATCTGTAAAAGCACCAGAAGTCATCTTTTGGGATATTCTGAGGGACAACAGAAAGGAGTACTTTAGACTGAAAAGAGTTGGGGAAGTATTTGAAGTATATTCAACTTGGTGGAAAGTAATCAGAAGTTGCTCCAGAGCTGACCTAGAAGAAATGCATAAGGTGGGAATGAAGCTTTATGAGCATGTTTTGAAAGGATCTGAAGAAAGTATACTCAAGATTGCACTAGGATACTTGAGTATGATGTTTGAACGAGAAAAGGTGGTGCACAGGATAAAGGATCTACATCATGGGTATGTGTTTAAGAAGATTGATAAATGGATACTGTTTGAAAACTGTGGTGTATACATGATCACAATAGATAACTGTTATCATGAATACTACCTGGTGGACAAAGTATATGATCATAGCAAGGAGAAGCTGAATGGGATGCTGAAAGCTAAGCTAGTGTGTGCAAAGGAATCAGAAATGGCCAGAATTGTGGTAAGAATCAATCAAAGTCTGGGTCTGGATCCAAATTTGGGCAACTAGGCTGTAGTGTTGAAAGCATCTTGAAGAACATAATTGAAGAACTTGACTTCTCGTCCTAAAAGTCAAGTTAGGGGGAGATTGTTGGGAATTAAAGAATTGTTCAAGTATGATTAATACTGCTAGCACAACTGATTACTACTGCTAGTAGATTTAATACTGCTTGACAAGTTAGTACTGCTACTTAAATAGTTAGTACTGCTAGTAGTTAGTACTGCTGAAGTTAGTACTGCCAGATCAAAGTTAATACTACTAAGCACAGTTACTACTGCTGGTGAAAATTAGTACTACTCAGAGTGTTAATGCTGCTACAACTTAATACTGCTTAAGAGATAATCAAGATACGTGCAGATCAATACTGAAGATAATCATGAAAGGTTTGAAGATAATTATAGAAGAATATACTGAAGATCTTTTATTTTTTGTAATTATCTTTTATTTTCAGTATATGTATAGACCTGTTGAGAATAGTTTAGAATATCAAGTTAGCAAATTATTCTGAGTTTTTGTTTTTGATAGAGAGAATTAACCTCAAGGTTTAGAACCCTAGTTCTAGAGAAGTAGAATTCGTATTGGTGAGCCTGTTCATCAATATTGAGGTTTTGTTTAAAATCTTGTAGCTTTAATCATTCAATAAAGTTTACAAATTGTGTTTTCTGATTCACTGTTTCATTGATAGTTGAATATTAAAGTGTTATTCCGCAAAATCCTTTAATATTGTTTCTGAGTTCATTATTCTTGTTAAGAATTAGATCCTGACAAGTTGCAAACTCTTTTCAATTGTCCTTTAAACTAGTAGCTCATCAAAAAAACACTAAACAACCTATCAGGGGTAAATTGGTCATTTTAACCAGTCTTGTCCTGTTCTGTCCAGTCATATCATATCGTACCAAACGCTGGACATCTGTTCTGTCCTGTCCTGTCTGCGTATAGGATCCTCTTGGTTTGTCGTAATGCTTTTGAGGGATTTGGATTCAATGGAAGGACTTGATATTTAAATGATTTGAAATATTTGATGTGTTTGGTTTGTAAGATTTTGAATGAAATTTAATTCCATTTTTTATAAATAATTTTGAAAAACAAATTATAAAAATAATTAAATTGCTTTTTTATTGATGTATTTAAACAAAAAAGTGTTTTTCACACATTTTAAAACATAATTACTGTATGTTTTGTATGCCCATGACACGTGTCACACAGTAATACGGTTGAATAATATGTAAACCTATAGGGTAGCCCACAAAGCATATATATGCTTCAAGGGGTGGGTTCAAATGAAAACTCATCTTTCATTGTGCACATGAGAACAAATCTTAATCATTGATCAAAACATATAAAACTATTCAATGGTTAATACATAATAAGGTTATTGGAAATTTGAATTAGCGCCTACCTTGTTTGACTTTTTATTTTTTTTAATTAAAAGAATTTACCCCTTAAACTTTAAAATAAATTATCTTAAAAATTACTAATATTTTAATCATACAAATTACATCAAAAAAATGAGAATTTCGTGCTCTTCTATATGACATCCATCTCGATATAGTTTTTTTTTCTTTTCGTTTTAACCGTTTTTTTACGTGAAATTCTATATATGTGTTATATTCATTATGAATATGCATGCATGTCCTCGGGTTTCCACATTCAGTATGAATAGCAAAGGTGAACGTTCATTCAATATTCAAGATGAATAATACAGTATTCAGGATGAATAATACATGAATTCATGATTCATGTATTATTTATCATAAATCGTGTATTATTCACCATGAAAGTTGTATTATTCATCCTGAATGATACATTATTCATGATGAATAATATATGAATGACCCGTGAAGGTGTAGATATATGGCGCACTCTCTTTTGTTTCCCAATTCATAACTGAAATTTGGTTTAATTCATTATGAATATGTATGCGCATCCCCGGATGTCCCACATTCAGTATGAATAACAAATGTGAACGTTTATTCATTATTCATGATGAATAATATAGTATTAAGGATGGATTACACAACATTCATGATGAATAATACACGAATACACAAATACACGAATCGTGAATTATTCACCCTAAATGTTGTATTATTCATCCTGAATGATACATTATTCATGATGAATAATACATGAATGATCTGTGAAGATGTGGAGACGTGACATACTCTCTTTTGTTCCTAGGTTCACAACAAAATTACTCGATAGGTTCTCGATTCGTCTTGATGGGTGTTGGGTTACGGTGCTGAAGAAACGCGACGCCTTACGACATTGGAGAAAGTGTTGAAGAAGGTGATGTCGAGTTACATACTTACGGTGTCGAGGTGTTGTATAGACTTGAACGTACATAAATATTTATAATGAATATAACACATATATAACATTTCACGTAAAAAAAGGTTAAAACAAAAAAAACTATATCGAGATGGATGTCATATCGAATAACACGAAATTCTCGTTTTTTTGATGTAATTTGTTTGATTAAAATATTAGTAATTTTAAAAATAATTTATTTTAAACTTTAATTGGGTAAAAGTTTTGAAGTAAAAAAGAAAATAAAAAGTCAAATATGGTAGGCGTGAGTTTAAATTATCTTCCATTTTTACCCATAAGCATCTTAAAATTAAAAACTCTATTTAATATGAATTGTTAGATCAATAGAGATGGAGTGACTGAGATTTGTCGTCATGTGCACAATGAAAATTGAGTTTTCAGTTGAACTTTCCTCTATGCTTTAATATGATTATTGGATAATTATAAACTTAATAATATCATGACTTATGATATTAACTGTTAATGATTTTTCTAGTAGAATAATTAGAAGTGTGTTTTAAAAATGTAATTATGATAATTACAAGGTTTTATGTGTAAAAATATTTACATATGATTTTATTAAGATAATAAAATTAGATAAAATCTTATTGGGCTTAAAGAAATGGACTTAAGGATTAAGGTAGGCCCGACCAATGTTTGAGAGTTATGGTCTATCTATAATTCCAAAGGCCAACCTATAAATATGGTGATAGACCTAAGCCTAAATCAATCAATCCATTAAGATACTTTTAGGTTACGAGATAAATAGAAAATAAACCACAATGGGTACCTAGAACGAACTAATCTTTACTTGTTTCGAGGTCCATGTCATTAATGAGAAATGATATTTGGATAGTGGGTGTTCTAGACATATGACATGAAATCTTGATCTGTTGACACATTTCAAGGATGGTACCACTGTAATATTCGGTAACAACCATTTTGGCCAAATTAAGGGTCATGGTATGTTAACCAGAGGACTAATATATATCCTTCTCAAGGGTTGCATATGCTGATGGTTTCAAACATAACCTATTGAGCATCATCCAAATATGTGACAGATGATTTTTAGTCAGCTTCAAGAAAAAACAATGCATCATTACAGATTCAAAGGGAAACTCCATTTTATCATCTGACAAAGATGGAAACATGTATGTCTTTGACATGTCTACTGAAGCAACTTATAGTGTTAACTGCTTCTATACCAAGGCAACAGTTGAAGAAAGTTGGTTGTGGCACAAGATGTTATCTCATCTGAATTTCAAAACCATTGATGCTCTTGCAAAAGATGGATTGGTGACTGGATCACCTCAACTCTTTTTTGAGAAGGAGAGACTGTGCTCAGCATGTGAGAAAGGCAAAAAAACCAGTGCCTTATTCAGATCCAAAAATCAATCATCTGTCGATTGTCCTGTTTAGGTGTTGCACTTGGACTTATGTGGTCCTATTAATGTGCCATGCATCTCAAAGATGATGCAACTGATGATATAATTAAATTTCTCAAAAGGATGAATGACACCTACGTCAAATCATTAAGAAATGATCATGGCATTGAATTCAATAACCAATCATTTTATCTCTTTTCTTGAAGACAAAGGTGTTTCTCATAACTTCTCTTTAGTTAGGACTCCCCAACAAAATGGAGTAACTGAAAGAAGAAATAGAACGTTGATTGAAGTTGTTAGAACAATGCTGACTGGATCAAATCTTCTTCTCTATTTTGGGGCTAAAGCTGCTAACATAACATGTTTCACTCAAAATAGATCTATTATGATGAAGAAGAAAAGGAAGAAAACTTATGAACTATTACATGGTAGGAAACCAAACATTGGCTTCTTTCATGAGTTTGGGTTTGGTTGCATCTGTTATGTTATGAACAACAAAAGATCATTTAGGAAAGTTTGATCCAAAGTCTAACGAAGGCATCTTTGTTGGCTACTCCACAATCTCAAAAGCCTACAAGGTGTATAATATAAGGACAAAGTTAATTGAAGAATACATAAATGTCAAGTTTGATGAAGTTTCCACAAGTCAAAGGAATTCAACTCAAAATAATGTTAAACTCAATCCTCAAGAAGAATCTCAACCGACTAATGATCCTAGAAGAAGATCTGATGATGTGCGGTATGATTGATAATGTCATTTTTCGACATTATTATTGTTTTAAAATCTGGGTGGAATTGCTCGTTTTTGATGCAAAGTATTGAAATTCTAACGAAATATTGGAAGTAAGTATAAGTCTGAATTGTTCGGAGCAAAAGGGGGAAATTCTGGTAAACATAAACCAAAAAGGGATAAATTGAGAAGGTTGAAGAGTTGACCAAGTATAAGGGTTGTTTCACATGGTGGATAAGTTAAAAGAAGGAAAAAATAGTGTGAAAATCGAGTTCCATGCGGGTTTGGTGAGTCCCCACCAGTTTCTAGACAGGGGCGGGTTCCACGCGGGTTTATCCGCGTGAAATTCGTGTGGACCCTTATTTTCTGTTTTGTATCTATTTAAGCCTGGGAAAAGAGGGGAGTGACATTCTATTCGACCTAGGTTTCCAGGAGGCGACTTTGGGTAGCTTTTGGAAGACTTTTGAAGAGAGAAAAGTGAAGGGAACATGCTAGATTTAAGATTATCGCTACCATCAATTACTTATGCGTGGAGATTCAACACTTCCGGGAGTTTTAACTTTCCTTCTAGATTTTGGTTGAAGAACGATGTATGATTTGTGATTTCATCCAGATGACTTGTGAACAACAGCTTGCATCAGCCATATATTCGGCTTCTGCGGTTGATGTTGACACACAGTTCTGTTTCTTTGAAGTCCAACTCACCAACTTGTTTCCAAGTAGTTGACAACTCCCAGAGGTGCTTTCTCGATCAAGCTTACATCATCCATGATCTGCATCTGTATAATCCATTAGATCAAAGTCAGAGTATTTAGGGTACCAGACACCAAGATGTTGGGTCCCCTTAAGATACCTAAAGATCCTCTTGACTGCAATTAGGTGAGACTCCTTTGGCATAGAATGAAATCTAGTACAAAGGCTTGTAGCAAACATGATATCTGGTCTACTTCGGTTAAATATAAAAGCAAACTAATCATGCCTCTGTAGAGTCTTTCCTCTACAGTTTTCCCAGAGGAATCAGGGTCAAGCTTGGACCCTGTGGCCATTGGTGTTCTCATCAAGGAAGAGTCAGAGAGCTTGTATTTTGCTAAGATGTCAGAAACATACTTAGACTGGTTTATAAAAATGACCTCTGTGGTTTGTTTTACCTGAAGCCCGAGGAAGAAAGTTAATTCTCCCATCATGCTCATTTCAAACTCGCTCTTCATCAATTTGGAAAACTTTTCACAATCAGAAGGATTAGTGGAACCAAATATAATGTCGTCCACATAAATTTGTACTAGAAGTATGTCTTTCTTGTGCCTCTTAATGAATAGGGTTGTATCGATGGTACCTTTCTCAAAATTATTTTGTAGTAAAAAGGAAGTGAGACGCTCATACTGTAACACCCTAAAATTTAGAGAAATAAAAATTCGAAAATTTCGCAATATGACAACTATAAACTGGGTAAACCTGGGTATACAAAACCTGTCTTTACAATCCCAAAGTATCATCCCGAGAACGGTGAATAAAGTTGTAGCCTTTACAATGAAGCAAATGAAGAATATTACTTAACAACCTAATAATCTAACTTAAACAAAAAAGATTAATATCAGGTGTTGCTATTCTTCCAAAATGCGTATCCACTATCGCTATCGTATTGGTCAATATGTCATCCCAAAAAGACCGCTCTCGACCTCTAGGCCGACCGCTCATTCCCGACGAATCCCACCAATAGATTGACCTGCTATACATGTCAGTTTTAAGAAAAAGTGTTAGGCTAAAGCGTAGTAAGGACAAGCAGTTGAATTAAAATATTTAACGATAAACGTAAATAAAGAAAGTGAAGTTTTGATAGGAAAAATGATGCTTTTACCATAAACAGTTACCTCTTGGTTTAATGAGGAGACCCGCTTACTAACATAAGTGATAGAACAAAAAAGTAAGCCACTAGATAGTTAGTAAAGCCAAACACATAAAAGTACACGCAAGGGATGTTAGGCCCAATGGCTTTAAACGTACACCCGCGGAAAATCAACTTCAACCCATGAGGGCCCTAACGTGGAGATCCTCATCCAATATCGTAATATTTAGCACGTAGTACTTATAACCCAATCCGATGCCTAAACGTGTCTCGACGAGGAAAACTAATGTCCCAACGTCGGACCAAATGCACAATAATGATGGGGTCAAGACTCCTAATGCAACCAAAATGTCACATAGGGTTAGAAAGGCTAACCGATGTTTCAACGTTAAGTTATGATGCCCGAAATATTGATAAAAGAAAGTTTCTGCAATACTTGCATAATCTTACCAAGAGGTTCCATATATTCAATCCAAGGTTATAGTAAAACAAGTTCCCAATGTACAAACTTATCAGCAGTTAGATGAAAATAGCATTAACCCATCATTTATAAATTTTTTGAAGCTAGAGGATAGAAAAACATAATGACAATCTTTCTTCATACATATATCCAAGATATCCTCTTTCTTTTCTCAAAAATCCTTTCCACAAATATGAACCCTAGAATCTCAAAAGTTAGGCTTTTGGGTGAAAATACACCCCAAGTTACATAAATGAAAATGGAGATGTCTAGTAGGTTAAAATATGATTTGAACATGTATATGGTTTCATAAAAATGATGAACTCACCTTGTAGGGTTGTATTTCAAAACCCTAAAACTCAAAAGCTTAAGGAGATGAAGCTAGGATCTTGAGGAGACTTGAATCTACCACAATGGATGCTTAAATTCCACCTAAATCACCATTAATGATCAAGAAATGTGGTTGGTGGAAAGCATTAATAGAGAAGGAAGATTGGGAGGTGGAACTTACCAAAATGTAAAGAGAAAAACGTAGCCTCCAAGAGTTTCTAAAAGTTGAGTTTGGAAATTTGGGGTTTTTGGCCGATTTCCTTCTTTTAATTGGGGCCTGCGCGCCCGCGCGAGTTTTTGCGCGATGAGCCATGCGGAGTACTGGAGTTGCATATTGGCAGCTACCCACGCGGTTAGCCGTGCCAAACACTGCTGAGGTTTTCTCTTCTTCCTTTCCACTACCTTGACTAACAAGTAAGATATATAGTTAATCTAGGTCGCAACACCATCAAGACTCAAAATTCGGGGTGTTACAATCCTTCCCACCTTGGAATGGATTTCGTCCCCGAAATCCCAACTAATCAAACAACCGAGGATATCGACGCTTCATGTCCTCATCCGCCTCCCAAGTCACATTCGCACCACGATGATGTTTCCATTGCACCTTCACCATTGCCACTTCTTTATGTTGGAGTTTCTTGATTACCTTTTCCAAAATGGCTTCAGGTTCTTCAACACAATGGTGATCGTCCACTCGAATCTCGGATAATGGTATAACGCTCTCTTCTTCCGCCAAGCACTTTCGCAGGTAGCACACATGGAACGTATGGTGGATTCCATCCATCTCCGGTGGTAAGTCTAACTTGTAGGCTTGGAGACCAATACGCTCAAGAATAGTAAACGGTCTAAGGAAACGGGGACTTAGCTTCCCCCGCTTTCCAAACCGTATCAAGCCTTTCCATGGATACACCTTTAGCATCACCCGGTCTCCTACCTGAAACTCCACTGGTCTCCTCTTCTTGTCAGCATAACTTTTCTAACGATCTTGCGCCGCTTTCAAACGCTCTCGAATAGCCTTGACCTAATCTGTTGTATCTTGTACAATATCAGGGCCAGCAAATTGCTTCTCCCCCGCCTCTAGCCAACACACGGGAGTTATACACTTTCGCCTGTACAAGGCTTCAAATGGTGCCATCCCGAGGCTAGAGTGATAACTATTGTTGTATGTAACCTCCACCAAAGGTAGATGGGTATCCCAACTACTGCCAAAATCGATCACACAAGACCTAAGCATGTCCTCCAAGGTTTGAATCATCCTTTCGCTTTTTTCGTCCGTCTGTGGGTGGTATGGTGTGCTCAAGTTCACCCGTGTGCCCAACTCTTGATGTAGGGCTCCTCAAAATCTCGATGTGAAACGACTGTCACAATCGGAGACTATAGACAAAGGTATACCGTGCCTAGAGACCACTTCGTCTATGTAAAGCTTTGCCAACTTATCCATTGGCAAAGTTTCCCGCATTGTTAGAAAATGCGCACTCTTCGTCAACCGATCAACGATCACCCAAATGGTGTCGTTCCCTCTCAAAGTCTTCGGTATCTTGGTCACAAAGTCCATAGTAATCTTGTCTAATTTCCACTCGGGTATTTCTAATGGCTGAAGGTTCCTATAGGGTCGTTGGTGCTCAACCTTCACTTACGAACAAGTCACACATCGCTCTACATAGCGTGCCACATCCAATTTCATACCTGGACACCATTATTGTAACTTCAAGTCCCTATACATCTTTGTACTCCCCAGGTGGATAGAATATTTGGACTTGTGTGCGTCTCCCAACAGTAGCTCCCGGTTCCCACCAATCTTCGGCACCCAAACTCTTCCGTCAAAACACTTAATCCCATGACTATCTTCAGTCAAGAGTAGGCGTTGCTTGACCATTACTTCATCTTTGAGGTTCTCTTCCAACAAGGCCTCGGTTTGCGATGTCTTAATCCTTTCCATGAGACTTGACACTAACTCGATCCTCGTAAGCTTGGCTTGAAGACTCCCACTATACTCTTTCCGACTCAAGGCGTCGGCCACCACATTCACTTTCCCAGGGTGATAAAGTAGCTCACAATCGTAATACTTGACCAGTTCTAACCATCTTCTTTGTCTCATGTTGAGTTCCTTATGATCGAAGACGTACTTTAGGCTCTTGTGGTCCGTGTACAAGGTACACTTCGTGCCATAGAGATAGTGTCACCACAACTTCAATGCGAACACTACTGCTGCTAACTCCAAGTCATGAGTGGGGTAATTATTCTCGTGTACTTTTAGTTGCCATGACGCGTAGGCAATCACCTTTCCCCTTTGCATGAGCACACACCCAAGCCCCATTTTAGATGCATCTCTATAGACTACGAAGTCCTCCGATCCTTCTGGTAGGGATAAGATCGGATCCTCTCATAACTTCCTTTGTAATGTCTGAAAAGATCTTTCTTGAGCTTCGGTTCATACAAACTTTACGTTCTTCTTGGTCAGCGCCGTCAACGAAGATGCAATCTTAGAGAAGTCTTGTATGAACCTCCGGTAGTATCTCGCCAAGCCCAAGAAGCTCCGGATCTCGGATGGGCTTTTGGGAGGTTCCCAATTCATCATAGCTTCTATCTTCGCCGGATCCACCTTCACTCCGTCTTTCATGACCATGTGCCCTAAAAAATGCACTTCCTTCAACCAAAACTCACAATTGAAGAATTTCGCATAAAGTTTCTCCTTCCTCAAGACTTCCAAAATGTCTCGGAGATGACGCGCGTGATCGGATTCATCCTTGGAGTAGATCAGGATATCGTCAATGAACACGATGACTGATTTATCAAGGAATGGTCAGCACACGCGGTTCATTAAGTCCATGAACACCGCTGGGGCATTGTCAAGCCCAAGGGCATCACCAAGAACTCATAGTGACCATAGCGCGTTCTAAATGCGGTCTTCGGTATGTCATCCTCCTTAACTTTCACATGGTGGTAACCCAAACGTAGATCGATCTTCGAGAAACAACCCGCTCCTTGAAGTTGGTCGAACAAGTCATCGATTCTAGGGAGTAGGTATGTATTCTTCACGATCACCTTATTCAACTCCCTATAATTGATACACATCCTCATGGTTCCATCTTTCTTCTTCACAAATAATACCGGTGCTCGCTAAGGTGACGAGCTCGGTCTCACGAATCCCTTCTCAAGAAGGTCTTGAAGTTGTCCCATCATCTCTTTCATCTTCGACGGGGCTAAACGGTACAGAGCTCTAGCTATCGGGGTCGCCCCCGGTGCTAGATCGATCTTGAACTCTACTTGATGATCGGGTGGTAACCCAGGCAAGTCGTCCGAGAAAACATCGGGGAACTCATTCACCACCTCTACATCCTCTAGCTTCTTCTTCTCTAGTTTGGCATCTATCATGTACGCCAAAAAGGATGCGCACCCTTTCGATAAGCACTTCCGTGCCTTCACCATGCTGATAATTGCTACTTCTTTCCGCCTCTCGCCGTACAGAGTTACCGACTTAACTTCCGAAATTGGGATTCGGATCAACTTCTTCGCACAAAGGATTTCGGCTTGGTTATTTGACAACCAATCCATCCCGATGACAACATCAATTACTCCAATGACCATTGGCATTAGATCAACCGGGAATTCTCTCCTTTCGACTTCTAGCTTGCAACCCTTAAGGACGTCTCGAACTACCACTTGGTCACCATCCGCTAACTCTACTACTAGCGCATCTTCTAAACTAGTAGTGGGCATGGATAGCTTTGGGCAAAAATAATTTGATACAAACGAAAAGCTAGCTCCTAAATCAAATAATACACGCATAGGTACGGAGTTTAGGATAAACGTACCCGACACTACATCTGTCGATGCCTTCGCTTCCTTAGTAGTCATCTGAAATGCTCTTCCAGTTGCCTTCGGAGAGTCCACTTTCTTTCCTCCACTGAAACCCGTCTTTACTTTCGAGCAGCTTCTAATGTGCCCCGACTCCCTGCATCCGAAGCAAATTTGCCCTTTGATCGGGCAATCTCTGAAACTGTGGCCTGGCTTGCCATATTTAAAACAGGGTTCGGATCCCGTGTTACAAGGGCTGAGATGTTTGCTTCGACACTTGGAACACCAAGGAAGATCTCGTCTCAGACCAATTCCTCTTTGACTGTTGTTGTTGAACGAATTTGATCTTTTGGAGTGCAACGAACTCCCTTACCACCTTCTCTTCTCAACTACCCCGCTTCTCTCCACCTTGCTCGAGCCATAAGAATCCTCCACCAGTTGTGCCTCCTCGATTGCCTCTCGAAGAGTAGAGGCCTTTGACACTCGAACCATATTCATCATCTCTGTAGGGAAACCCTTGATGTATGCCTTGATGTTCTCTCTTTAGGTTGGGACCAGGTATCCCACTAAGCCCAATTTATCCATAAACAACTTGTTGTACTCCTTTACCGACAAATTCCCCTTCTTCAAACCACGAAATTCATCGATGATTCGATCCATACCTCGTTCGTTGCAGAATTCTTCCATAACCTATTTCTTGAACGTCTCCCAACTTAGTTTGGCCAACACGGTGGCCTCAATGGAAGTGGAATATATGTTCCACCATGTGAGGGCCGCCCCTCTAAGCATTTGAGACCCAAAAATAGCTTTCTGTCTTTCCCCACATTTGTTCGATCGAAAAGCCTGCTCCATCTCTAGGATCTAGTTCATGCATGCCACCGGGTCGTATGAGCCCTTGAACTCCGGTGGTCGGAATCCGAGTAATGCCTTAAAAGTACAAGCCTTAGACGCTTGCCTCACTTCCGGGGTTGGGGTTTCATTAGAAGGGATTACGGGTCCGGTGCCTCCGGATCCCGCCAGCACGATGTTCTCCGCAACCGCTTCATGCCTACGGTTGCTAGCATCTCGGTCTTCCAGTAGCTTCAGAAACATTTCTTGTTGTTGAGCCATCGCCGCGTTCATGGCTTGCATCATCCGATCCATCACCCTTGATTCCGGGGTCACTTCTTCCATAATGGGATCGGATGAGGCTATGTTGCAACGAGGTACAAGTTCGGGCCCTCCGCCCAACACATTTTGCAGTTAAGGTGGCAGTTCCGCTGTTGTAACTCTAGGATGGTCGGCCGTAGATGCCGACGCCTCTTGGCCCTCAGGCGGATTCCGAGTGTTTACCATTGACTGCCACAGAACGCGAGAATATAGGTGAGATAAAGATTATACGTATTATAAACAAGGAAACGTACTACCACATTCATTAAGCATCATAACAATGGAAAACAAGCATATTCACATAAAACATCCTCATAATAACGTTAGCTAAGCGAAATTATGAACATGCGATACATAAAAAATTTCATCACCATTACCATCACTCTCAACTTATGTAGTTTCCATTGACTCTAAGACCGTCCTATCTTAGGAGCTCTACCCAATCTCACTCAATCATAACTTAAATTCACAGCTTAAGTCTAGGTATTCTAGTACCATACCTAGTTCACTTAAACTAATGCTCTGATACCAACTTGTAATACCCTAAAATTTAGAGAAATAAAAATTCGAAAATTTCGCAATATGACGACTATAATAAGGGTAAACCTGGGTATACAAAACCTGTCTTTATAATCCCAAAGTATCATCCCTTGAACGGGGAATAAAGTTGTAGCCTTTACAATGAAGCAAATGAAGAATATTACTTAACAACCTAATAATCTAACTTAAACAAGAAAGATTAATATCGGGTGTTGCTATTCTTCCAAAATGCGTATCCACTAGTGCTATCGTATTGGTCAATATTTCATCCCAAAAAGACCGCTCTCGACCTCTAGGCCGACCGCTTATTCCCGACGAAACCCAACGATAGATTGACCTGCTACACATGTCAGTTTTAAGAAAAAGTGTTAGGCTAAAGCCTAGTGAGGTCAAACAGTTGAATTAAAATATTTAACGATAAACGTAAATAAAGAAAATGGAGTTATGATAGGAAAAATGATGCTTTTACCATAAACAGCTACCTCTTGGTTTAACGGGGGAGACCCCCTTACTAACATAAGTGACAGAACACAAAAGTAAGTCACTAGACAGTCAGTAAAGCCAAACACATAAAAGTACACGCAAGGGATGTTAGGCTCAATGGCTTTAAACGTAAACCCGCGGAAAGTCAACTTCAACCCATAAGGGCCCTTACGTTGAGATCCTCATCCAATATCGTAATACTTAGCACGTAAGACTTATAACCCAATCTGATGCCTAAACGTGCCTCGACGAGAAAAACTAATGTCCCAACGTCGGACCAAATACACAATAATGATGGGGTCATGACTCCTAATGCAACCAAAATGTCACATAGGGTTAGAAAGGCTAACCGGTGTTTCAACGTTAAGTTATGATGCCCGAAATATTGATAAAAGAAAGTTTCCGCAATAATTGCATAATCTTACCAAGAGGTTCCAAATATTCAACCAAAGATTATAGTAAAACAAGTTCCCAATGTACAAACTTATCAGCAGTTAGATGAAAATAACATTAACCCATCATTTATAAATTTTTTAAAGCTAGAGGATAGAAAAACATAATGACAAGCTTTATTCATACATATATCCAAGATATCCTCTTTCTTTTCTCAAAAATCCTTTCCACACATATGAACCCTAGAATCTCCAAAGTTAGGGTTTTGGGTGAAAATACACCCCAAGTTACATAAATGAAAATGGAGATGTCTAGTAGGTTAAAATATAATTTGAACATGTATAGGGTTTCATAAAAAGGATGAACTCACCTTGTAGGGTTGTATTTCAAAACCCTAAAACTCAAAAGTTTAAGGAGATGAAGCTAGGATCTTGAGGAGACTTGAATCTACCACAATGGATGCTTAAATACCACCTAAATCACCATTAATGATCAAGAAATGTGGTTAGTGGAAAGCATTAATAGAGAAGGAAGATTGGGAGGTGGAACTTACCAAAATGTAGAGAGAAAAACGTAGCCTCCAAGAGTTTCTAAAGGTTGAGTTTGGAAATTTGGGGTTTTTGGCCGATTTCCTTCTTTTAATTGGGGTCTACGCGCCCGAGCAGTTTCACTAGCGCGGTGAGCTGTGCGGAGTACTGGAGCTGCAGATTGGCAGAGACCCGCGGCAGTTATTCACGCGGTTCCATCCGCGCGGTAAGCCGTGTCAAACACTGCTGAGGTTTTCTCTCATTCCTTTCCACTACATTGACTAACAAGTAAGATAGATAGTTAATCCAGGTCGCAACACCATCAAGACTCAAAATTCAGGGTGTTACACATACCATGCTCTTGGGGATTGTTTTAACCCATATAAAGCTTTGTCAAGAAAGTACACATGGTTTGGGTGCTCTAAGCTCTCGAAGCCTGGAGGTTGCTGTACAAAGACTTCTTCTTGCAATTTACCATTTAAGAAGGCTGACTTTACATCCATTTCATACACTCTGTGTTGAGACTAAATGTTGAATTCAAAATTAAAAAGGGTGAAAGTTGTATTTGTTCAATAGTATGGTTTGTTAGTTCTTGTAAAGTCAATGTATTTGAATATCAATGTTAAGTTTGAGTTGTAAAGTCAACCTTGTTGACTAGTATAAATAGATTTTGTTCTTGTAACCATTAAGTACCGCACACACACATACAAATTCTAGAGAGAGAGAGAGAGAGTAAGATACTTGTGACTATTTAGAGATAAACACTGATCGTATTGACAAATCATTTTGTAACCATTGCAAATCTAATACAAAATGAATTGTGATTAGTGTGTGTCAATTAATCTGTGTTTGCTAGATTGAAACTGGAATCACAATTGGTATCAGAGCAGACAGAAATCAGAAATCAAGATCAAAATTTGAAGATTTGGTCGTATATTCCAGAACTCGCAGAGCATACTGTCAAGGGTCAATTTTTTGTGATTTGATGTTGTTTTTGATGTAAATATTTTTGCTTTGTATTTGAATTTTGATATAGAACATATCTTGTTTTGGTTGTTTTGTCCAAGTCACAACAGATTGTGTGAATTTTGGATAGATTTTTTGTTTGAAGTCTGTGTTTACTGTGTTAGGATCGATTCTTGTAATTTTGTAGTTTTTGGTGAAATCTTGTATTAGTTTGTTAGTCAGAAACATATCTTGGATCAATTTGAAAGTTTTTGTGCCTTAATTTGGAGTTTTGAAGGATATGGAGTTGAAAAATCAATCACATACTCGAACTTTGTGAAGAACTCGCAAGATCTACAAAATTCACAGAACCTTGTTTACGAAAAGTAGGAATCCGCAGAAAGCTACGTACGAAATGTCATTGTTCACATTCTTTGGTCTGCGAAAAGCTCAGAATTCCCACGCCTTTGTTTGCGAAAAGTTACTATTGAGGTTCTTCGATATGCGAAAAGCTCCAGAATCCGCACGTTGAAATTTGTTGAAATTTTTATAAGGACATATTTCGCAGAATATTTTGTGAAAAGTATGTAACTCTCTTTGAGTCTAGAATTCACAAGCCTCTTCTTGCGAAAAGTACATAATTCGCAAGACACTACCTGCGAAAAGTAGGAATTCACAAGCTTCTTTCTACGAATTCTTGGTGTTCATTAGTCTGTGAAATAAGGTCAACAGTTGTCTAAGAATTCTATACTTGGTGAAATTTTGACAAGTTGCAATATGAATTTTCAATGTCAATTTTTTTTTCTCCTGCTAAGTCTGCGGAGGGGGACATATTTCTGAGTGTGATCAAAGTTTCTGATTTTTGTTAATGATCATTTCAAGCTTATATTTTACAGATATCAAGATGCCTTGCATTGATGAGAAGGGAAATGTTGTTCTAACAAAAAGAGACTGTGTTATTGTTTATATGCTTGAAATTCCAGATCTTGAAGCTGAAAATGAAAAGTTGAAAAGTCAAAATTCATCTCTTTAAGATCAAATCAAGAAACTGAAAGAGAATTCTAAAGTTTTAGAGAAAAAAATTATTTGCTCAAATTGTATTTCTAATTCTAAAATTAATTTTACAAGGATAATTGCTTAAAAAGAGAAAGAGATTTCTAATCTTCAGATCAAATTGAAGAAATCTGAATAGGAATCAGCAAGATGGAAAGCAAATACTTCAAACAATACATGGTCTAAGAAAGAGATCATGCAAAGAGAGATTGATGATCTCAGAACCCGAGAAAACATTGTTGGAGAGACATATGATGGATTGAAAAAGATAAACTCAAATATTTTCTCTGAAAGAGACCAGCTGAAAGAAAAAGTTTTTAGTCTTGAGGTTGAGATAAACATGTTGAAAGAGAAAGCAACTCAAGAGAAAGAAAACTCAAGAGATCAAGAGGAGATGAAGAAGGTTGAAAGGAAAAGAAATGGTTTAGGAAAGGAAAATGTTGAGTTGAAGAAGAAAGTTTCTGATTTAGAAGCTCAAATTGTCAAAGACAGGAAATAAATTAAGAGGGAAAAGACTGACTTTTAGAGTGAAAGAAAAGCTTTTGCACAGAAGTTTTCTGATTTCTCAAGAAAATATTTTGAAGAGAAGAAAGTTGGTGAGCTTAAGTGTACAAAACTTTCTCAACAAGTGTCAGATTTTGAGAAAAGATCATTATGGAAAGGGATAAGTTTGAGAAATAAAAGAAGATATTTGAGCAAAAGCATTTCGGTGTTTTTAAAGAAATATCAGATAAGAGAAAAAGTGTTGAAAAGTATTTTGAAGAAGAAAGGAAGGTATTTGAGACAGAGATAAAAAAGCTTTCAAAGAAGCTATCTAAACTATCAACAACTACATTGAAAGAGTAGAAGGTGAAGTCTGACTTAACGAAGAAGATTGATCTATTGTCTAAACAAAGAAAACGTTTGTTAAACAAGATCACAAAACTTGAAGGAATCATTTTCAAGCTTGAATTGAGAGCGCAAAGAAGTCCAAATATAATTGCTCAATCACCCATAAATGATTCAGCTGCTTCAGAATGTTCATTCAAGACAGTTTCAAGTTCACATTATCCATATGTTTCTAATAGCCCTTTGTTTGTTAATTCAGATGATAATCATTCTAAACATAAAGATCAGATTCGTCCTACTAATCTTTTCTATGTTAAATCTATTGATGGTTCAGGTAACATCAGAAAGAACAAGTCTCAACAAAAGATGGTCTGGAGAAGAAAAGATGAGAAAGATACTTCAAAGTCATTTGCTTTTACACGTCAAGTGAACAAAAACAACAATGCTTCAAAAGGTAAATCTTTAATCAGGATAGCACAAAAGAAAATTTGTTGTTCTTACTGTGGAACTGATGATTTTGTTAATAAGTATTATGCTCATAATTGGTATGGAACTTACAGAATCACTTCCCAATAAAATGAACTTAAAAGATTTGAATCTAATGTGAAGTGGATTCCAAAATCTAACCAGTCTGGACCCAAATACAAGTGGGTCCCAAAACCTGTTAAGTCTGTTTTACATTTATCATAAGTCTAGGGGGAGTGAGAGCATAGGCTTCTAGATAATTCAGTTCAGAACCCAGACTTCAAAGAAGAAATGATTTAGACTTCTAGACAAATAAGTCTAGGACTCGTTCTTCATAGAATAAAGAATAATGACTTCTGAGTAAGGTAGCTCAGGAGTCATCCTTCAATGTTAAAAAGTTTGGCATTTGAACAAAACATTTCAAGACCCGGTCTTCAATGATAAAGAAATTGGTCTTCAAAGATCAAAAGAGTTTTTGTACTCCAACGCATATAAGATAATCAATATTCGAGGGGAAGTACTCACTATTTCTTCTGAAAAATTTGTGAATGCAAATTTTAGGGGGAGCTTATATTCTTCATATTTTTACTGATATATTTTTCTGATTTTTCAGGGGGAGCTTAACTGAAATTATCAGAATTGAAGAGGGAGTATTTTTGTTTTTAGGGGGAGAAAATAGAGAAATTAATGCTAATATTTTTGACTTTTTACAGATATCAAGGGGGAGAATATTTGTTGTTTTGTCAAGAAAAAATTTACACGTTTATAATTCTTTGTGTTTTGCAGACATCTCTTATCTTAGAGAAGAAATTTTATTTTGAAGGAGAGTTAAGAATCTCAAGTTGAATGTAAGTACTTCTGAATCTTAATCTCAACATATTTGAAAGTAGAACAACTTTCAGGTATGAAAATTGGTTTCTAAATGTTCAAATCACTTCTTATTCTTAAAAGATTTCATGAATCTAGAAGTGAGATTTAAATGATTTTTGTTTGGAACTTTAATGCTTAACTGACCGTGTGTTTCCAAAGATTAATTCTTGTGTATTATCGATTCTATATATTGTCAAGTATTCACACACACCGGTTCAGTACTTTCCATTGACTTTGTTATTACCACGTCTCCAAAAGAACCAATTTTTTGATGGTAATACCCTCACTTGTTTTCAATGCTGTTGAATATCATACATCATTTCTAAATTTTGTGCGTTCATTGTCAATATGTCTATATTTGTTCATATACACACATTCAAATTCTTAGATACCCCAAGCAATTCATTTTTCATGATAGTTGATCTGATTGATACAGTGTGAGATTCTTAAAACAATTCTCTTGAATTCTCTTCATTCATTCAATTTCTTTTTGTTGAGAGATCTTCAACGTTCAATAAGCTCACACATGAATGCTATTTCTTTGAAGCTTACATTCATTTGACATTGTTATCATATTTTGTGCTTAACTGTTAAAGTTAAATTGTTGAGCACTACTCTACATAGGACAAAATTTCACGGGATTCTTGTGAGTGCTTAAAAAAATTCTATGGATTCATGTTAACCAGTGTTTCCTACCCAAGAAGTTATCCTAGATTGATTAAGTGGTGAGGGGTCATTAAATCAAAGAGTGGGAGAGATAACTCAAAGGGTTGAGTTTTTCTCGGTGTGATGAGGTAAAGTGGAAAAGAGAGTTTGGTTAGAAATGAGCTGAAATGTTAAAAAAGAAAGAGGGTATGATATTAGAGTTAAAAGAATATGAAAACTCTGCACCAACTTTTTCTGAGTCGAGCAGCCACATCTACTGATTGGTTCACATTCTATGGTAACCATCATTGAAACAGACACTAGCCAATGCCAACTCTTGCATTAACCTCACCAATCACTCGTTTCTTTCTTAACAAAGAAATGTTTCATTTTTTTTGGGACACAACTTATATGCTATTTGTTCTTCATTTGGAAGATCTGGATATTGAAAAAGAAAGAAAGTTACCCCACCTTCGCACCTCATTCATGCACATAAAGTATGTGTAATATTTGTTGTTGTCTCGACAGTTTACACATTTTGAGCCTGAAAAAGCTAAGTAGCTTCAATCATTCCTACACTTGAACGAGCATACAAGGAATACATTTTCTTGTCATAACATTCATAGAAAATTCCTTTGTGGTTTTTCAATGATTGAATGGAAGCCCTGGGGGGAGTGAACATCAAAATCTCATTTCCAAAGTACATCCGTTGTACAAAGTGGCTTTGTGCTACTTACATGCATGATAACTGATTCATACGTTGATTCAGGGTTACCAATTCTTATTTTGTTTGAATTTGAAAAGATTCGAATGAATAAATACTATGAATTGACGGATACTCAGATCAAATAGAGATATTCTCTTAAGAGGAGATTGTTGAATTTTGGGGAGATTATCTCTACATCATGAAGTGCTTTCTTATTCATATATGGGGGAGATTGTATCAAAGAAGGTGATGACATTGAAAGAGTTTTGATGATTCTAATATCTCATCATTCATCAAAAAGGAGGAGAAGTGTTTCAAAGTCAGATGTTTGTTACCTTTATCAAAAGGGGGAAGAAAATTTCAGAGTTAAAGTTCAAGTGAAAGTCAGAGAAGACAAAGTGTCAAAGCAAGATATTTGATGAAGAAAATTCAAAATTCAAGTCAATTCTGAAGACAATTTCTGAAAGTTAGATGCATATTTTCTACCAAAGGGGGAGATTGAAAAAGATTTCAAGTTTTAAAGTATCAAAGTTTGTGAAGAAAGAAATCCAAAAGGGGAAGATTTGTTCAAAGTAATGTGAAAGATTAAAGTTCAAGTGATGTTGTTCAAGCATGTTTGTTCAAAGTAATGAAGAGTTGAATACTTCAAAGCTGTGAAAGATATTTTTGCTAAAGAGTTTTCAAGGAAAAGAAGACCTAGAGATTATTGCCAAAAAAAAATATAATCTTGAATCCAAAGGGGGAGATTTTTGAGGCTAAATGTTGAATTCAAGATTAAAAAGGGTCAAAGTTGTATTTGTTCAATAGTGTGGTTTGTTAGTTCTTGTAAAGTCAATGTATTTGACTTTCCATGTTTAGTTTGAGTTGTAAAGTCAACATTGTTGACTAGTATAAATAGCTTTTGTTCTTGTAACCATTAAGTAACGCACACACACACATACAGATTCTAGAGAGAGAGAGAGAGAGTAAGATACTTGTGACTATTGAGAGATAAACACTGTTCGTATTGAGAAATCATTTTGTAACCATTGCAAATCTAATACAAAATGACTTGTGATTAGTGTGTGTAAATTAATCTGTGTTTGATAGCTTAAAACTAGAATCACACTCTGAAACCTTTGTGTGCAGCAAAGGCCAAGAAGATTCTTATGGCCTCTAGTCTTGCCACAGGAGAAAAGGTTTCGTCATAGTCTATGCCTTCTGCCTGGCAATATCCCTTAGCAACTAACCCAACTTTGTTCCTAATTACTATACCATCTTCGTCCTTCTTGTTTCTGAAAACCCACTTAGTCCCTATAGCAGATATACCTTGGGGCAGTGGGACTAAGGACCATACCTTGTTTCATTCAAACTGTAGAAGCTCCTATTGCATAGCTTCTACCCAGCTTGGGTCATCAAGGGCATCAGAAACCTTCTTTGGTTCAACCATGCTAAGAAAATTCACGAAGAAAGCTTCATTAGCACTGGATGATCTAGTCTTTACACCTTTAAAAGGATCAGCAATAATTTGGCTCGAGAGTTGGTCATTCGTCCAGTTAGTCATCCGAGGTGCATATTTAGAATGAGCTATATCTTCTGCATTAGACATTGTAGGTATGTCTAACGTCGTGCTCTAGATCGGCAAGGTAGATTTTGCATACTCCCCTCAATAGAGTGACCTACAGAAGTAGTCACAAAGGGCGGATCAATAGATGGTCTAGTAAACGTACCGGATTATGGATTCGCAGAGGCTTCTACCGAAGAAGCTTTTACCGCAGAAGCTCTGTGAGGTTCTGCAAAAACTTCTTCATCGTTAAGGATGTATTCAAATAAGGTTGCAAGTTTTATATCTCTTTAAACGATGAGCCTTTTGTTGTAGATTGAAGATCGAGTCCTGAGCTGAATTGCTCAGAAGTCTCTGGGAAATGACATCAAAAGAGACATTAATGCTTTCTAAGATCAACTTTGTATTCAGAATGAAGACTCTATAGTCCTTTGAGGTTAAGGAATAACCAACAAATTTTGCCTCCTTGGCCTTTTTGTCAAACTTTCCCAGCCGATCTCTATCATTGAGCATGAAATATCTGCAACCAAAGACATGAAAGTATTTAATGTCAGGATTTCTTTAGTTCAGAAGTTCGTAGGATGTCTTCATATGTCTTTTTACTATCAATGATCTATTCTGAGTGAAGCATACAGTAGAGACAACTTCATCCTAGAAGCATATTGGTAATTTAGAAGCTGCTAGCATGATTCTTGTAGCCTCGACAAGAGTTCTGCTACATCTCTCAATGACCCCTTTTTATTGAGGATTTCTAGATGCAGAGAAAATCTGGGAGATGCCCTCATTGATTAGATATTCATCGATTTTGGCATTCTTGAACTCTGCCCCGTTATCATTCTAAGCTTCTGAACCTTGATATCATGCAGAACCTGGATTCTTTTCAAGAGATTGATTAGCAGTTCAGGGACACCGGACTTCTTACAAATGAATTTTACACAAGTATGTCTAGAATATTCATCAATAAGTACTAGCATATACTTCTTATCAAGTGTATCAAAGTTAAGATGTGAGAACCTGTTGTCCTAGAGCCAAGCTTCCTCATTTTTCTTTGAGACAAGACAGAGTTTATATGTGTTGCTCACTGTATTGAAATTTATAAGGTAGAGGTCACCTTTTTGGTCGGCTCTTAGCAGTTCTTCACCTGATTATGTGAATAATAAGCAGTACCTTCTCCAAAATGTGGCATCAAAACCGATGTCACATAATTGACTTATGCTTAAAAGATTGTGCTTCAGACCAACAACATAAGCAACCTTTGACACAACTACATCTCCTCTGGTAATGGCTCCGTAGCCTTTGATTTGACCCTTTTATCATCGTCGAAAGTTACTGATCCTCCAAATTTGTCGATGTATGAGGATAACAACTTTTTATTGCCAGTCATGTGCCTTTAAAACCCAGAGTCAAGGTACCACACAGGAACATGCTGCTTCTGCAAAACAGATTAGACAATTTTAGGTACCCATATTCAAATGGGTCATTTGACATTAGGAGCTTTAGGTTTGACCTTTGTAGCCTTCAGCTTTTCAGATTTCACAGAGGTCTTATGTGGTTGTTTCTTCCAGTCCTTGAATTTTCCATTCCTTTTATTGGGCCTCGAGAGGAAGCAATTAGGGTTTGAGAAGTTTTTCTTCAATTGATGTAAAAAGTTAATGCAATGAGAAGTATGTATGCAAGAATGTTGCTTAAACTTTTCTTTAACTTCCTCAAAAACAGGTACAGAAGTTTTTTGAGTATCCTTCTGTAACACCCGTGTTTTCGGTATGTTTTAAATCCAACTTTGCTTATGCTTGAACCTAGTGTCGTGAGCGGGGATTCGTTGGATCAATTTGGGACAAAAACGGGTTTCGATACACTCGGGGCGACATTGCCCGCGATTGTGACAGGAGTCACTATCGTGGGGCATAATCGCCAGAGTTGTACCGAGAGAGGGTGTAGCGGCGCGATAGTGCCCGCGCGATTGTGACATATGTCACTCTCGCATGGCACAATCGCCAGTATTGTACCGAGAGTTGTGTTTCTCGGGCGAGAGTGCCATGCGAGAGTGACACTGTCACTCTCGCGAGTCAAGGTCTCGGTCGGGCCCAGATTGCTTAAAAACGTATTTTTTGACCTTTAGACTGATTTTCTTGAAGTGGGAGCTTAGTTGGGCGATTTTTCTTGGTAAGAGGTAGGTTTTACCATCTCTCTTCATTGATTGCTTGTGGTTGAGAGCATTGAATGCTTATGGGTGTTTTATTTTAGGTTTTGATAAGGTTCTACTTAAGGAGTTTAAGGATACAAGTTTCAAGGGTTTCCTCATCATCTTCTTGTTCATCCAATATCTAGGGTTGAGAATAGTTCTTGCAAGGTGAGTTCTTCCATTCTCTAAACCTCTCTATGATTGTATGTATTAAATATACTTATGGGGTTTTGGTCATCCAAGTCTTTTAACATAAATGTGAGTATGAAAGTTAGGGTTTTGTAATCCCAAGTATTAATGGGAGAAATGTTCCTTTGGACTAAGATTGACGGCTTTCTATGTTTTCTACTCCTTTGATTTTCATTCTTAAGTCCATGGAATTTTGGGAAACCAAAGTGGGAAAACTAGGGTTTTGGGGAAAATGCAAGTATTGGTTTAACTAGTGATAATTATGATTTTATATGGAATATATGGAATGTTGTTGTTGGGTTATGCTCTCTAGTCCTCACATTTATAAGAGTCAAGACTTTATGAATGGTACCATTGTCTATATGATTCATTTACATACATGATTAATATGAGTATGGTATGTATTGACATGTTTTGGGTATTTGGTCTTAAGTACAATGGATCTATAGGCACGGTGTTTTTATGCCCCCGTTTTGGGCATTGGGTTCACCACTTAGCACGGAATAGGCATCGGGTCACCATGATAAGTAAGGTGTGGACCTATACGGTCGGGCAGCGTCTCATGGGCAGTAAGGTGTAATTACCTTGTGCTAGAGTTCCCCGTTTTGGAACTCTCAAGAATAGACCTAGAGGGGTTGACTTGATGTTTTCGAGCAATAGACTTAGAGGAGTTGAGCTCAGTATGTGATTGGTGTTATTTTTACCGTATCTAATTACTAACGGTTTATTTGATTTGTTGGTTTTAGCTTATGGCTATATCCTCCGCGTGACTCCGAATGGGTTTAGTACTTTAATCTTTATTTGACTTATTCTCACTAGGCCTTAGCCTAACACTTGCTCTTGTTGTCATGTTTGGCAGACTATCATAGCGGTGGGGCACGCCGGGACTGAGAGAACGACCTTAGGTCGTGAGTGGTCTTTTTGAGGATATATAGTGACCACCATACATTTGGTTTTGAAGATAGACATTTTGGAAGTATAGCGACACCCGACCATAATCTAGTTACTTATTGTATATTAGTAGGTTGTCGTCTTATGCTTCATTTATTGGGTTGTAATTACCGTATATTATACCCCGTTCGGGATGATACACTTGGGTTTTCAAAATGATTCACCTTATTTCACAGGCTTAAGTTATCCCCTATTTTAGGGTGATGGATTTAATCTATTTTCAAACGTTATATTGCCGAATTTTTGAATTTTAATTCCGCCTAAATTTTGGACTGTTACAAGTTGATACCAGAGCATTAGTTTAATTGAACTAGGTATGAATGTAAGATGCCTAGAATTAAGTTGTGACTAACTAAGCTATGAACCGTGAGATGGGGTAGACCTCTTAAGATAGGATGGTCTTAGGGTCGACGGAACTTGCACAAGTTGAAAGTTGTAGTAATGGTAACGAGGACCCTTACGTATCACGTGTTTATAATTTCACTTAGCTAACGTTATTATGAAGATGTTTTATGTGAGCATACTTGATCTACTGTTGTTATGATATTTGATAAGTGTAGTGGTACGATTCCATGCGTAAATTCTGGAAGCTCGTTTCTCATTCTACCGTGTGTTTTTGTGTGGCAGACTCATGGTTAATACCAGAAACCGACCAGAAGGTCAAGAGGCCACAGTATCCACGGCCGACCAACCACGGGTGACTGCTGTGGAGGAACCCTCTTGTGTGGTAAATGTGTTGGGCGGGGGACCCGAGCGCATTCCCCGTCGCAACCTAGAAACAAATGAACCCATCATGGAGGAAGTGACGGCAGAGACGAGGATGATGGATCGTATGATGTTGGCTATGAACAGAGCTATGGCACAACAACAAGAGTTGTTCCTCAAACTCCTAGAGGATCGAGACACCAATAACCATAGGCATGAAGCGGTGGATGAGAACATTGTTGTGGCGGGGTCAGGGGGTACCGGACCTGTGATTCCTTCTAACGAGACCGCAAACCAAGGAGTCAAACAAGCGACAAGAAGTTGCACTTTCAAGATCTTTCTGGGTTGTTGACCACCAGAATTTAAAGGTTCAGACGATCCGATAGCTTGTGTGAACTGGTTACGTGAGATGGAGCAAGCTTTCCGATCGAGTGAATGTGGAGAGGAACATAAAGCAGTCTTTGGCTCACAAATGTTGAGGGGTGCGACCCTCACTTGGTGGAACGTGTATTCCGCTTCCATCGAAATGACTGTCTTGGCCAAACTGACTTGGGCAACATTCAAGGAGAAACTATTAGAGGAGTACTGCAATGAGAGATCAATGTATCGGATTGTGGAAGGATTCAAAAATTTGAAGAAGTTTAACTTGTCCGTGAAGGAATACAACCGACTGTTCATGGACAAGTTGGGGCTAGTGGGACATTTGGTCCCGACAGAAAAGGAAAAGATCAAGGCGTACATCAAGGCTCTCCCATTAGACATGATGTCAATGGTGCGGGTGTCAAAAGCCTCCACTCTTCATGAGGCAATCGAAGAGGCACAACTTATGGAAGACACTTACAACCTAGGGAAAGAGGAAGGTAGTCGTCAAGTCGAGAAGAGAAGATGAGAAGGGGGTTCAATGCCCTCAAAGAAGCCTAGATATGCCAAGAACACTCACCGTGGCACCGACCCTAGGCGTGATGCCAAGTGGTGCTCCAAATGCCGGAGCAAACACTTCGGCCCTTGTAACTTGCTACAAGTGCGGGAAACCCGGACATACGTTTAAAGATTGTCCCGTCAAGGGGCAAATATGTTTTGAATGCAAGGACAAAGGGTACCTCAGAGCGGAGTGCCCAAAGTTGAAGACCGGAGGGGCCGGTGGGAAGAAAGTGGAACCTACAAGGGCATCCGTAAGAGCGTTCCAAATGACCGCAGAAGAAGCCAAGACATCTACTGATGTGGTGTCGGGTACGTTTCTTCTAAACTCCGTACCTACACCTGTGTTATTTGACTCGGGTGCTAGCTACTCTTTCGTATCATATGTATTTTGTCCAAAGCTTGCTACGTCGAAGAGCAGTTTAGAGGATGCTCTAGTGTTAGAAATAGCAAATGGTAGTCAAGTAGTAATCCGGGATATCGTGCGAGGTTGCACTTTTGATTTCGAAGGGAAGGAATTCCCCATAGACTTGATGCCTATGCAAATAGGTGGATTCGATGTAGTTGTGGGGATGGATTTGTTGTCTAGGAACCAAGCGGAAATAGTATGCTCTAAGAAGGTGATCCCGACTACCCGTAATGAATGGAGAGCCGACGATAATCTATGGCGAGAGAAGGAAAGGCGAGGTGGCGATTATCTCTATGGTTAAAGCGCGAAAATGTTTGTCAAGGGATGCTCATCCTTCTTGGCGTATGCGATCGACACCAAGCTTGAGAAGAAGAAACTAGAAGATGTTAAGGTGGTGCGTGAATTTTCCGATGTATTTCCGGAAGATTTGCCCGGCTTACCATCCAACCGCTTAGTGGAATTCCGTATTGACCTTATTCCGGGGGCGACTCCGATTGCCCAAGATCCTTATCGGTTGGCCCCTACATAGATGCAAGAGATGATGACACAACTTCAAGACCTTCTTAAAAAGGGTTTCATACGACCGAGCTCGTCGTCTTGGGGAGCTCTGGTCCTGTTCGTTAAGAAGAAAGACGGCTCGATGAGGATGTGCATCGACTACAGAGAACTGAACAAGGTGACGGTGAAGAACAAGTATATACTCCTGAGGATTGACGATTTATTTGATAAACTACAAGGCGCGAGTTACTTCTCCAAAATTGATCTACGTTCGAGTTATCATCAAGTGAAGATGGCGAAGGAGGACATTCCAAAGAGAGCGTTTAAGACGTGATACGGTCATTACGAGTTTCTAGTAATGCCATTTGGCCTAACCAACGCACCGGCAAGATTTATGGACTTGATGAACCGAGTGTGTCGACCATTCCTTGACAAGTCGGTAATAGTGTTCATCAACGACATCCTCGTGTACTCCAAAGATGAAGCAGATCACGAGCATCACCTTCGGGAAGTTTTGGAAGTCTTGAAGTAGGAGAAGCTCAACGTGAAGTTCTCGAAGTGCGACTTTTGGCTTCGAGTAGTACAGTTTTTGGGCCACGTGGTCACGAAGGATGGAGTGACGGTGGACCCCGCGAAGGTGGAGGCGATGATGAATTGGGAACCTCCCAAGAGTGCTTCTGAAATCCGAAGTTTCCTAGGATTTGCGGGATACTACCGAAGATTCATTCAAGACTTTTCAAAGATAGCCTCATCGTTGACGGCCCTAACGCGTAAGAATGTTAAGTTTGTTTGGACCGAGAGTCAAGAAAAGGCGTTTCGAACTCTACAAAGGAAGCTTTGTGAAGCTCCAGTCCTATCCTTACCCGATGGGACGGAAGATTTTGTGGTATACAGTGATGCGTCGAAATTGGGATTGGGTTGTGTTCTTATGCAAAGGGGGAAGGGGATTGCTTATGCATCTAGGAAACTCAAAGTCCATGAAGTCAACTACCCCACCCATGATTTGGAGTTAGCCGCCGTGGTGTTTGCTTTGAAGTTATGACGGCACTATCTCTACGGTACGAAGTGTAACCTTTACACGAACCACAAGAGTTTGAGGCATATCTTTGACCAAAAGGAACTGAATATGAGGCAACGAATGTGGTTGGAATTATTAAAAGATTACGACTGTGAGCTGCTTTACCACCCGGGGAAAGCAAACGTTGTCACCGACGCCCTTAGCCGGAAGGATTATAGGGAAGGTTCCAAGGTCGTTTTTGCACGAATTGATTTAGCCTCAACACTCATCGACCGGATTAGAGCGTCACAAGCCGAATCTTTGTTAGTAGAGAATCTCAAGAGAGAAGTCATGGCGAAACAACACCTACTTTTGACAGAAGATAGTCGAGGGGTGAAACTCTTCAATGGACGAATATGGGTGCCGAAGATCGGGGGTAATCGAGAGCTCCTCCTCGAGGATGGCCATAAGTCAAAGTATTCTATCCATCCGGGAAGCACAAAAATGTACCGAGACTTAAAATTACATTATTGGTGGCCAGTCATGAAACTTGATGTGGCGCGCTACGTGGAGAGATACGTGACTAGTTTAAAAGTAAAGGCCGAGCACCAACGACCTTATGGGAGTCTACAATACTTGAAGATTCCAGAATGAAAATGGGAACACATTACGATGGACTTTGTGACGAAATTTCCAAAAACTTTGCGAGGTCACGACACCATTTGGGTGATAGTGGATCGTTTGACCAAGAGTGCTCATTTCTTGGCCATGTGGGAGACTCTACATATGGACAGATTGGCAAAGTTGTACATTGATGAAGTGATATCTCAACATGGTGTACCGCTATCTATTGTCTCGGACCACGATCCTCTGTTCATGTCACATTTTTGGGATGGGTTGCAAAAGGAATTGGGCACGCATGTGAAGTTAAGCACGACCTATCATCCTCAGACCGACGGCCAAAGCGAGAGGACAATCCAGACGCTAGAGGATATGTTGAGATCTTGTGTGATCGATTTTGGGGGTAGTTGGGACGTACACCTACCTTTGGTAGAATTTGCGTACAAAAATAGTTATCACTCAAGTATAGGGATGACACCGTTTGAAGCCTTATACGGTCACAAATTCCGGACTCCTGTATGTTGGCTATAAGCGAGGGAGAAACAAATTTCCAGACCAGAAATTGTGCAAGAGACGGTGGATAAGATGAAATGCATACGTGAACGCTTAAAGGTGGCCCAAGACCGACGAAAGAGCTATGCCGACAAGAAGAGGCGACCCATGGAGTTCCAAGTGGGGGATCACGTTATGTTCAAGGTGTCCCCTTGGAAGGGGATTATTCGATTCGGGAAGCGCGGGAAGTTGAGTCCTCGTTTCCTTGGACCCTTTAAAGTGCTTAAGCGAGTCGGACTTCAAGCATACCAGTTGGAGCTTCCTCCGGAAATGGATGGAATCCATAACACATTTCATGTGTGTTACCTTCGTAAATGTTTAGCAGAAGGGGAGAGTGTTATTCCACTTTCCAAAATGGTATTCCTCACATTTATAAGAGTCAAGACTTTATGAATGGTACCATTGTCTATATGATTCATTTATATACATGATTAATATGAGTATGGTATGTATTGGCATGTTTTGGGTATTTGATCTTAAGTGCAATAGATCCATAGGCACGGTCTTCCTATGCCCCCGTTTTGTGCATTGGGTTCACCACTTAGCACGGAATAGGCGTCGAGTCACCATGATAAGTAAGGTGTGGACCTATACGGTCGGGCAGCGTCTCATGGGCAGTAACGTGTAATTCCCTTGTGATAGAGTTCCCCATTTTGGAACTCTCAAGAATAGACCTAGAGGGGTTGACTTGATGTTTTCGAGCAATAGACTTAGAGGAGTTGAGCTCAGTATGTGATTGGTGTTATTTGTACCGTATCTAATCACTAACGGTTTATTTGATTTGTTGGTTTTAGCTTATGGTTATATCCTCCACGTGACTCCGAATGGGTTTAGTACTTTAATATTTATTTGACTTATTCTCACTAGGCCTTAGCTTAACACTTGTTCTTGTTGTCATGTTTGGCAGACAATCATAGCGATGGGGCACGCCGGGACTGAGAGAACGACCTTGGGTCATGAGTGGTCTTTTTGAGGATATATAGTGACCACCATACATTTGGTTTTGAAGATACAAATTTTGGAAGTATAGCGACACTCGAACATAATCCAGTTACTTATTGTAGATTAGTAGGTTGTCGTCTTATGCCTCATTTATTGGGTTGTAATTGCCGTATATTATACCGTATATTCATAATCCAGTTACTTATTGTAGATTAGTAGGGTGATGGATTTAATCTATTTTCAAACGTTATATTGCCGAATTTTTGAATTTTATTTCCGCCTAAATTTTGGACTGTTACACCTTCCTAGAATCAGAGGTTTTGGAAAACTTCCTATCTAGTTGGGATTTATTTTCAAAGGTCTTCTTTTCCTGCAGATGTCTCTACTCTAACCTCTTCCTTGTGTGCACAGAATTTATTGTCACAGAAGGATCAAATTTATCAATTGCAATCTATGTTCCTTCTATTCCCTGGTGAACTTGATTGGATTGAAGACATATGGTTTAGAAACTTTAGGAGTTACGATAGAATTCTTCTCTTTTTGCTATTTTTCAAGCTCTAAGGATGTCTTGGCACTTAGACACATATCTAGGAAATCAGGGAAGATAGGAATCTTTGGTATATTTTTTTAATTGAAATAATTTTATTCATGATTCCAGAAGGAAGTTTAGTTTCCTCTTAACCATGTGCAACTATCTCTGGAGCTTCTTGAGTTGACATAGGTTCAATGATACCAAAAGGATATTCATTCATAATAATTTCCTCATCCATAGAGGATTAATCATCTGAACCATATCCACTCTCAATATGGTTTTTCTGAGATTCTTCTGATAGGTGCACTAAAACAGATGTATCAAGCTCTTCTCAGTCATCATTTTGACCTGATCTCTTAATATTATGTGGAATGACCTCATGTTCGATTGAACAAGAGCTTCCAACTATCTATAGGTCCTCAAAGCCAGTCTTTGGAGTGACACAGGAAGAATCATCCTCATAATCTGAGTCTGAATCAAGAAAATATTTTTGTTTAATTCCAGAGGCTTGATTTCGTGGATATATGTCAAGACTATCAACATCCTTTTCCTTTGTTTCATTTATCACAGTCATTGTGCAAGGCACAACTTCAGGTTTTATTGAATTACTATGCCTTAAAACCTCCAAAAGATCATATTCAAAAACAATTTCCACTTCTGCACTCGAGGGAACAAACTCAGTAGCCTCTGCATTGAGTGCAGAGGTGGCCTGCTTCTGTGTATCTGGGTGGCCAAAAATGAAGAAGTCATTCTCTTTACTCTTTGCAACGATTGGGTTGCTCAGAAGAATACACAATGTTTTCAAACCTCTGTAGGTTCTTTGTCCATATGCCATAAGAAGTTCTTATCCTCTTTGTTAGTGTACATATTTGATGGATACAAGATCATTAAGACTGAATGTCAAAGTTCAAGCATGTCAAAGCTCAAAAGTCAACTCTCAAGAAAAGTCAAAGTCTATTGTAATAAATCTCAAAGTCAAAGTATGTTTTGTTGTTTGTGTTTGTGTTGTGTGCGCGTTTGTAGTGGTGTGCACACTTAGTGGTGTGAGTGTTTCTGTTTTTGTATAAATAGGGTTATGACACTTTGTTGTACGTGAGTAGCTTAATCATTGTGACATACTAGTTCAATTGTTAGAGAGAGAAAGTTTGAGAGCATAATTGTACGTTGTTTCTGTGATTGAAATAAAAGTGAGATTGATTGAAATTGGAAGTGTCATCTTAATTACATTGTTATCTGGGATAACAATTGGTATCAGAGCAGAAGAATTCAGAAGAAAACAAGGATCAATTTGAGAATCTTGAATCGATTTTTCAAGAACACGCAAGTCTACTGGGTTGATTTGATTTTTTTGATATTTTGTGTTGTTTTGAAGCTGAAATTGGTTATGTTGTATTCGATTATGTGTCTAGAATACTTTCTGTTTGTAATGTTTTGTCTAATTCACTACTAGTTGATGTGAATTTTGAGTTTTGTTGAGTTTCAGTTCGAGTTTTTTAGTCAAACTGTATCTAGATCAATTAGCAATTTTTGTTGTTTTAGATAGAAATCATTTGTCTGTAATTAGATCGAATCATGTTCAAGATGATTTCTGCGAAGTTTCAGATCAGTTGGTGAAGTATTAGATCGAGATTGAGTCGAAAGTTGAGTTTTTGAAAGAACAAGTCAAGAAATCGCAAGATCTCAAGAACGCGCAAGGGAAGAATTCGCATAGACTGAAGAACACTCAAAAGGCAATAATTTGCTAGAAATGAAGAACTCGCAAAGTGCTTTGTGCGAGAAGTAGAAACTCGCACATTCTTAGTTGCGAGTTTGTACTCTTCATCTTATTTGGTGTGCGCGAAGCCTGTCTGCGAGAAGTGTGTCGTGCGAGAAGAGTCTGCGCGTTTCCATTTAGCGCGAAGTTTAATTTCTCAAATTTTGTCTAAGTCCAAAACTAGCAATCCCCTGTTTTTGCGAGTTTACATTTAGCGAGAACCTATTTTATGAAAAATATTCTAAGTCTTGAACTCGCAAGCATCTGCGAGAAGTGATAGAACTCGCACGTAGTTGTGTGCGAGAACAAGGAACTCGCATAAGCTTGTTTGTGCGAACATTAGTTCACGCATCCTCTGTCATGCGCGAAGAACAAACTCGCACATCTCTTTGTGCGAGAATTGACTTCACGCAGCCTTCTTTGAGCGCGAAGTTCAAACGCGCATATAGGGCTTTCCGCGAAGTGTTTGTTTATGTGTTATGCGCTTTCTATACTTGGTATATTTTTCTGATTTTTCTGAAATTTAACAAAGTTTGATTTTTTGTAAATCCAGTTTTATTTCTGAATTTTGACGATCATAACAAGCAGTGTAAAAGCAAGATGACATCAAAATATGCTCTCTCGATCGGTACATATGTTAAGCCTCCAGTTCTATTCAAAAGGAGTACGAACAATGGAAGGACAGGTTCCTTGACTTCATTGACAGACACGCAAACGGAGACAACATTCTACTCTCAATCACAAAAGGTCCTATGAAAGTTCCTACTGTTGAGATTCCTGATGAGAATAATGGATCATCTGATGATGGAGGTGTGGATAGAGTTCAGAGGAGAAAGACTGTTCCTAAAGACATTTCTCAGTTTACTGATGAGCAAAAGAGTCGGTACAAAGCTGACAAACACGCCAGATCTCTACTTTTACAGAGCATTCCGAACGAGATCTATATCAAGATAGACAGCTACAAAGCCACTGCCAAGTCAATGTGGGATCAACTCCAGAAAATGATGATGGGATCGAAGGTCGGGAATCAAATAAAAGTAGCAAACTGAATAAACTGCTATGAGGAATTCAAGGCGAAAGAAAATGAGAGCCTTGAAGATACTTATGAAATATTTGTGCTACTTCTGAACGAGCTTTCAAAGAATAAAGTGAGGAAGGATCAAATTGAAAACAACATCAAATTCCTTAGCATTCTCCAGCCCTAATGAAAGAAACACACCAGGAGAATGAAGCAGATGAAAGACCTGAGTGATATCCCAACTTCATGAGGTTTATGAGACTTTGCGGCAGAATGAGGAAGAAGTTGAAGAGAAAAGTAGTGAGAAGAAAAAGAAAGCTGAGAAGGTTACAGATCCCATTGCTTTGATAACTGATCAAAAGGAGAAGGAGAAGAAAGAAAAGAAGAAGAAGAAGAAGAAAATAGTTATCCCAAGTTCAGATGATTCTGCTGATTCAAATTCTGATTTTGATGACGGAGAGAATCTCAAGCAAGCTATGTTGCTATTGACCCGTGCCTTTCAGAAGAAAATTTACAAGAAATCGGGGTCAAACTCACAGAGATACTCTTCTTCTGGATCAAAGAATCACGAACACAGGAAAAGAGTTGAAGTTAGGAGATTTGAGGAGAAGAGATTTGGAGAAAGAAAGCCCGAAGAGAAAAAGAGGTATGTGAACGACTATGGTAGTGTTGAGAAAAAGAGTGAAGAGTTGATAAAGTGCTACAACTGCGGAAAGATTGGTCATTTCACCAAGGACTGCCGAAAGCCTACAATCAGGAATTCATACTACTACAAGAAGAAGATGTTGCTTGCAAAACAGAAAGAAGCGAGAAAGGCACTAATGGCTGAGGACGAGTTATGGCTGGACCATTCTGACGAAGAAGAAAAGGAAGAAACAACACACATGTGCTTGATGGGAAAAGAGGTGAAAGATGATGAATCCGATGAAGAAACATCCGATGAGGTACTAAACATGTCTAAATCTGATTTCTTAACCAAAATGGAAGCCATGATGATCGAACTTGAAGATCTTCAATCTAAATTGAAAAAGGAAAAGAGCAGAATTGCAAAGAAGAATCAAAAGATTTTTGAACTCAACAAGGAACTTGTTGGGAACAAAGATCTGATTGACTCTCTAAACAAATTTGCTTCTGATTTTAAAATGCAAAAAGATTGTTTTGAAAGTAAGATTTCTGAATTTGCTTCTAAGCTTTCAAAGTATTATTTAGAGAAACAAGAATGTGATCTAAAAGTTTACAAATTGTAGGGTGAAAACAAGATCCTAGAGAAAAAGGTAAATGGTCTGGAAGCAAAATTATATGCACGAGGTCAAACAGATCATACTATTTTCCTAAACACAACAAATGAGGAAGCTGATGTTAAAGAGAAGTGGGGACTCGGTTATGATAACCCCCACTACTTAAAGAAAGCCATCAGAAAACAGCCAACTTTATATAGTTTTGATTTTCTATTTGTGGCTGCTAAATATCCTCATTTGAAACCCAAATTTGTTACCAAATCACCGGATGAGGTTGAGGCCAAAGAAAATGAAAACAGAAAGAATACAAAGAAAATGCAACTACCATTCTGCTATCAAAAGTTGAATGATAGTTATCTTTCTGAAAAACCAAAGTTTCTTTCAAATGATTATTTTGCTAGCTATTCTACTACTGATATGGAGGCAAAACCGATTAAAGCTAAAATTTATATCCTTTCACTCATTCTAGAAAGCAAAATAGTCGAGCTTGAAACTGTTTTATCCGATGAAAGAATTTTGGTTGACATTGAACAAAGTGTGTTTTCAACTGTAATGAAGAACACTGTTTTCAAAGCTGAATCTCAAAAGTGTTCTAACTCTTCTAAGACACCTCAAACCTCTGAACCTGATTTTGATGACTTATTTGCGTCTACAAATGATTTTTTAAATTATGATGATGGGTGTGTTGAGGAAAGTATTGATATGTTTGACTTTAACGCTAAACTTCCAGATCATTCTACTTTTGTCATTAATTCTGAAGCTTTACCAAGTGTATATGAAGCTGGTGAATCATCGACTAAGGTTGGTGAATCAGTTTCTGTGAGTACTGACTATTATGTAAAAGGTAAGAATCAAAAGAAACGGCACTCACAGAAATGGACTAACACTGGTAAGCCTAAGAAAAAACAATCTCAGAAATCTAATTTTCCTAACAGATCTAAATCTTATGTTTCAGTGAAGACCAAAACAGAAGGTTGATGAGAAAGCATAATCCATTCCTGATAGTTTTTGTAATAGATCTACTGGTAGTATATCTGATGTAGTTGGTATTGTTGCTTCTAATAAACAAAACTTTGTAACATCTTACAAGAGATATACAATTAAGCAATTACTCCAATTATCTCTGTCTGCTACTAAGTCATCTAATTATAGACGGAATGATTTTGTTTCTCATCGATATTCTGATGATTGGTTTGGTACTTATCATGTATGTTTTTATAAATCCTATACTTCAAATGTTTTTCAAAAGATTAGAGGGTCCATATATAAATGGATGCCAAAATCTTGTACTAATCCGGTAGGACCCACTTTTAAATGGGTACCTAAAGTTATTGTTCCCTGATTTCTCTTATGCAGACCCGTCATATGTGGTACTTGGATTCTGGTTGCTCCAAGCATATGACCGGGCAGAAAGATTTATTGTATAATTATACACAGAAATTTTGTGGAAATGTGCGATTCGGCAACAACAAGTTTTCACCAATATTGGGCTACGGTGATGTGATTCAAGACAAAGTGACGATTACGAAGGTAAGCTACGTGGAAGGTTTAGGACATAACCTGTTTAGCATTGGACAGTTCTGTGACAAAAATTTAGAGGTAAATTTCAAGGCCAAGCGATGTTTTGTGCGCACTGAAGATGGTAAAGAACTCTTGGTCGACACGAGAAAGTCTAACCTCTACACAGTTAATCTGTCAAAAGTCCAGACTAACAATGAGGTTTGTCTACTGTCAAAAGCCTCGCTGCAAAAAAGATGGTTATGGCACCGAAGACTTTCTCACCTAAATTTTCATTACATCAACAAACTGGCCACGGGCAAATTAGTCAAAGGACTTCCTGAGCTTAAATACGAGAAAGAACATCTGTGCGCAGTATGCGAGAAAGGAAAGATGAAGAGAGCCGCTCACAAGCCAAAGACTGAACCAAGTACAAGTTCTCCACTTGAGTTGCTGCATATGGATCTCTGTGGTCCTATGCATACACAAACCATTAACGACAAGAGATATGTTCTAGTTATTGTGGACGACTACTCGCGGTACACATGGGTGAAATTTCTGAGATCAAAAGATGAGACGCCTGAAGTCATCATCACATTCTTAAAGACTACCCAAGTTAATCTGCAAAATCCAGTCAATCTTCTACGTACAGATAACAACACAGAATTCAAGAATAGCACTGTTGAAGATTATCTCGAATCGGTCGGGATAACACATCAATATTCTGCTGCCAGAACGCCAGAACATAATGGAGTAGTAGATAAACGAAACCGAACACTAGTCGAGGCCGCTCGTACTATGCTTAGTCAATCGGATCTACCTCTGTTTCTTTGGGCCGAAGCTGTATCGACTGCGTGCTACACACAGAATCGCTCCATAATACACCGCCGGTTTGGTAAAACACCTTATGCTTTGATAAATAATCGTACACCTAGCATTAAACATTTTCATATTTTTGGATGCAGGTGCTTTGTATTAAATGACAGAGAGAACCTGAACAAGTTCGGACCAAAGGCTGACGAAGGCATCTTAATTGGATATTCTCAAACATTTGCTACCTAAAGAGTGTACTTAAAGAAGTCCAAGACAGTTATTGAAAGCGTAAACATGACATTTGACGAGGAGTTGGCTTCTGAATAAAGCAGTTCAGAACCCGTACTTACAGGATTTTTAGCTTCTGGACAAATCAGTCCAAAACCTGTGATTAAAGCGACTGATTCTAATAAAGCGTCTACTTCTACATCTCATTTATCAGAATTAGATTTATTGTTTGAATTTTTTTATGATGAGTTTCTTGGATCTAAATTGCCTAAGTCTGTTGTGGTTGACAGGTCAGAAGATTCAACGAATCATCATCCAACCATTTCAGATGTATCTACTGAACTAGTTCCCCCGGTTCAACAAGAAACTCAAGTTCAAACAACTACTCCTTCAGTTGAAGTTGTTCCTGAAAATGTTGAGACATAAGTTGTTGATTCAGTCGGTTGTACTGTGACGAATACCCAACAACCAATTCATATTGTACCAACTGAAACTTCTGCACCAAATACTTCAACTGAACCACTCCCTGAACAAGAAGAGGACAGTGGATACTTAGATGAGAATCATGATCAATCTACATCAAATCCACTCCCTCATGAACACAAGTGGACCAAAGAGCACCCGATTAGTCAAATCATTGGAGATCCATCAAACCGGTGCAAACTAGGTCTGCTACATTAAACATGTGTATGCATGACTCCTTTCTGAGTAAGATAGAGCCAACACGTGTATCAGAAGATCTAGCTGACTCGGATTGGGTAACTGCAATGCAAGAGGAGTTGAACCAGTTCGAAGCATTAAAAGTCTGGAGACTTGTGCCAAGACCGGAAGATAAATCTATCAATGGTACAAAATGGGTATTCAAAAACAAAAGGAACGAAGATGGTATCGTAATAAAAAACAAAGCAAGACTTGTTGCTAAGGGATACAGACAAGAGGAAGGTATTGACTACGACGAGACTTACTCTCCAGTGGCACGCATTGAAGTGATCAGAATGTTTCTTGCATATGCTGCCCACAAGAACTTCACCGTATACCAAATGGACGTGAAAACTGCCTTTCTAAACGACATTCTAAAGGAGGAAGTCTACGTCTCACAACCTGAAGGCTTTGTCAATCAAGAGAAACCAAATCATGTCTATATTCTCGACAAAGCACTTTACGGTCTGAAACAAGCACCTCGAGCCTGGTACGAAGTATTATCTAAATTCCTTGTCAAGTCAGGTTTCTCTAAAGGTAAGATCGATACTATTTTGTTCATCAAAAAGGAAAGCTGATATCATATTAATTCAGATTTATGAGCATGACATCATATTTGGCTCAACGAATCCTAAATACTGTAAGAATTTTTCAAACCTTATGGTGTCCAGATTTCAAATGAGTATGATGGGAGAGATGAATTTCTTTCTCGGATTACAAGTCAAACAATTTTCAATGGGGATTTTTATAAATCAATCCAAGTATGTTTTTGATATTCTTAGAAAATTCAAAATGGAAAATTGTACACCTATCGGAACCACGATGGCACCTGGAACTAAGATTGGCACTGATCTTTCGGGAAAACTTGTCGATATTAGAACCTACAGAGGGATGATTGGTTCTTTGATGTATTTAACGTCTAGTAGGCCAGACATTATGTTCTCTACATGTCTATGTGCAAGATATCAGGCTAATCCTAAAGAATCCCATATGTCTGCAGAAAAAAGAATTTTTAGATATCTGAAGGGCACTGCAGATCTTGGTCTGTGGTATCCTAAGGATACTAGTTTTGAACTGACAGCCTACTCAGATGCAGATCATGCAGGTTGTATGTTGGATAGGAAAAGTACGTCGGGGCACATTCAATTTCTAGGCGATAAACTCGTAAGTTGGGCATCAAAGAAACAACACTGTGTTTCCACATCAACAGCTGAGGCAGAATATGTCGTTGCGGTGAGTTGTTGTTCTCAAGTGTTGAGGATGAGGACGCAACTACGAGATTATGGCTTCAAATTTGACAAGATCCCGATATATTGTGATTCGAAGAGCGCCATTGATATATATGCAAATCCTGTTCAACATACGAAAACCAAACACATAGATGTCCGATATCATTTTATTAAAGATAATGTCGAAAAAGGTACAATCGAACTTTATTTTGTAAACACTGATTACCATCTTGCAGATTTATTTACCAAGCCTCTCGATGAAAAGAGATTTAATTTTCTCATTTCTAAACTTGGTATGTTAAATCTCAAGACATAATCGGTGATTACCTACTAAAGTTTTCGTTATTGTTATTTTTCTTCATTTATATATTTTTAATTTGAAAGATATCTGCACTTTTAGATTGTTCATGATTTCAGGGGGAGTCAGAGAAGATGAAAAGATAATCTACATATTTTTGAGGGGGAGTTTATATTTTTTCATATGTGTATCATTGTTAAATTTGTTGATGCATTTTTGCAGGGGGAGTTAAAAGACAAGGAGTATGGATTTTGACTTCAGATTACATCTGATCAGAACTCGTACATTCAAAGTTTTTTTGCTTTCTGTCATTTTCTTTTCAATAAATGTTGTGAATAAAGCTTTACACTTTGACGAATTTGCGACTGTTGCAGAATTGAGAGTGAGCTTACATGATCATATCATATATGACTTAGAGTTGACTTGATGAGATTTAAGACTAAGCGAAAAGGTTTATTTCTAATCTTAATCTCATACGTATCTGAAAGAAGGAAAACTTTCAGATATGAAAACATGTTCTTAAATGTTCAAACCACTTCTGATTCTTAAAACGATTTCATGAATATACAAGTGTGATTTTAAATGTTTTCATTTTTATTCGTGCTTTCATGATATACAAAGCATGTGTTTCCAAAGATTAATACTTGCGTATTATCTTTTCAAGATACTTTCAAGTATTCATACACACCGGTTTACAATTTTTGTTGAGTATGTTATCAACATGTCTCAAATTTCAACAATTTTTTTTCGATGGTGATACACCCCGATTGAACTTCAAAGAATTTTGAGCATTGATTTTATTTCGAAACGTTCTTTCAATAATGTCTATATCTTGGTTCGTATAGACAAAATCCAATTTTTGCTTACCTAAGCCTTAATTGCTAAATCATTTTTGTTTGATCTAATTATATCATTGTTAGATTCTCAAAACACTTCACTTGACTTTGTTTCATTTTTTCAATTTCATTGTTTTGAGAAATCTTAAATGTTCAAAAGCTCACACATTGATATTATGAGCATACATTCATCTGACATATATTCGTTGTGCTTTAACTGTCAAGTTAAACCAATTTGAGCAACATGTTATTTTAGGATAATACATGGGTTCATTGTGTGAGGATTTACATGAAACTTCTATGGATTCACTATTAACCAGTGTTTCCTACCCAAGAAGTTAATCCTTGAGTGATCGAAGAGTGAGGAGTCAAAATACTGAGTGTGGGTTGAGCGATGAGGTAAAATGAAAATGAGAGTTTGGTTAGATGCGAGCTTAATGATTAAAAGAAAGAGGGTGTGAGAACATAGTAAAAGAATATCAAACTCTGCACCAACTTTTTCTAAGTCGGGCAGCCACATTACTAGTGTTTCACAACTCTTCGTGAACATTATTGAAACAGGCAACTAGCCCATGCCAACTCTTGATAAAACCCGCACCAACTACTCATTTTCTTCTCAACAAGAAAATGTTTCATATTTCAAGGGGACACAACACATAATCTATCTGGTTTTCATTTGGAAAATCTGGATATTGAAAAAGAAGGAAGTCTGCCCCACCTTCGCACTTTGATCATGCACAATCGAGTCTTTGTTTAACTATTGGTGTCTCAATGGTTTACAGAATTTTGAGCCTTATAAAAGCAATCATTTGTGCTTAATTCTTTCAAACACTTGCACGAGCACACAAGGAATACGTTTTCTTGTCATAACGTTCATAGAAATATCTTTGTGGTCTTTCGATGATTGAATGGAAGACCTGGGGGAGTGAACATCAGAAAAGATCCTTTCCAATGTGTATTTGTTACACACAGTGACTTCGTGTTACTGACAGGCACTTCTAATTGATTCATTTGTTGATTCAGGTGTTACACTCTTAAGTTGTCTGAATTTGCAAAGATTCAGATGAATATCTTTTTGGATTGATGGATGGTCAGAGGCTCAGTATAAAAGATCGATGGTCAGAACAGATTTCAAGGACATTTCTTTTAAATTTTTTTGATGATTTCATGCTTCACTCATCAAAAAGGGGGAGATAGAATAAAGAAATGTTATAGTTGGGAGACAGAATAAAGAAATCTGTTAAGTGATCAAGAAAATTATGTCAAGACAGTTAGTTTGAAGAAACTTTGTTGGAAGATGAAACAAAAGAGTTCAAATATTTTTGAAAGCAAGCAGTTTCTAGAGAAATTTTCTTTGAAGATATTTTGCTGAAGTAATCCGAGCTAAATCTGAAGATAATTTCTTTCCAGTGTCTGAAAGAGGTTTCTAACCATCTTTGGGGGGAGATTGTTAATATTTTTGAAGACAGACGTTGGGGAGATTACAGAGATTTGTGAAGATTGTTTTGAGTATAAAGAGAAGACTGAGTTTCAATGTCTATTCTGCTAAAGTTCACCAAAGGGAGAGATAAATTTGTTAAAGACTGGTAGAGTTGGAAATTGTATTGCAAAATCTTTTTGAGATGATCTTGAATCCAAAGGGGGAGATTGTTAGTGCACATATTTGTTGGATACAAGATCATGAAGACTGAATGACAAAGTTCAAGCATGTCAAAGCTCAAAAGTCAACTCTCAAGCAAAGTCAAAGTCTATTGTAATAAATGTCAAAGTCAAAGTATGTTTTGTTGTTTGTGTTTGTGTTGTGTGCGCGTTTGTAGTGGTGTGCACACTTAGTGGTGTGAGTGTTTCTGTTTTTGTATAAATAGGGTTATGACACTTTGTTGTGTGTGAGTAGCTTAATCATTGTGACATACGAGTTCAATAGTTAGAGAGAGAAAGTTTGAGAGCATAATTGTACGTTGATTCTGTGATTGAAATAAAAGTGAGATTGATTGAAATTGGAAGTGTCATCTTAATTACATTGTTATCTGGGATAACACTCTTAAAGACAGAAGGCATCAGTGGAAATGATGGTTTTTGAGTTTTTCCAATACAAAAGGTGGACACCAAAGAATCTTTCTTCTTGCTAGTGAAGGGATCAGTGTCACTAAATCCCACCCTTGCGCATCCATTTGAGAATTTATCTTTGTATGCACATCTTGAGCCTCTTGATATTTTTTAATAATGATCTCTTTCCTTTATAGGTCTTGATGCAAGAATTCTCTTTCTTTTTGAATTTTTTTTTAAAGAAAGAGTATTTGTTATATCATATTCTTACTCTTTAAGTTTCTTCTCTGTACACTTCAAGTCTTTTTCAAGTACCTCAAGCTTTTTCTTGAGCAGAAGTTCTTCGGAGCTTTTGTTTTTAATCAAGCTCTCCTTTTCTATGAAAATCTCATGTTTTTCTTTTTCCAGAAGCTCTTTCTCCCTTTTGTAAAAATCTAACTATTTTTGGTTTTCAAAGAACTTCTGTTCCATGCATTTGAGATTTTCCTGTAAAGAATTAGCAACCTCTGAACATGGTAAAATAGAAGGATCGGAAGTAGAAAGTACCAGAGAATTATCACCATAATCGGTCTTGCTAACTTCGGCCATGCCACAGAAAAAAGGTCTTTTATGCATTCATCATCAAAGGTGTCATATGAAAGTCATTTCTCTTGCTCTGCCATATGGCTCTTCTGAGCATAGAATTCATCTTTCTTCTTGTAGAAGGCATCGTCTTTTGTTTGTGGGCTTCTGAAGTTGGCAACGAAGTGACCAGGTTTGCCATATTTGTAGCACTTTTCATCTTGTTTCTGGGATCTCTCACCCCTTCCATCATCCTTCTGAACCGACTTATGTGGGTATTTGGGTTAAGAGGATCTATGCTCACACTACCTTTGCTCATAAGGCTTCTATTCTGCTGCCCTCGGTTCATATGAATCTTCACGGTACGTGTACCTCGGCTCGTTGGACTCTGGAGATCCATACTGCCTTTTGTACACAGGGGAAGCTCTCTGATTTCTATCTCCTATGCCCTCTCGATCCCTCCTCAAAGTACCCTGCTTCTTTGGGTAACCTCTACCAAATTCCCTTGTTAGTAGAGCTAAGGATTTTGCAATTGAGCTCGTACTGTCCATCTCTTCTTCTGCACTTTCTCCCTCTTCATCACTCACAACTACTAAGACCTTCTTTCCTTTCCTTCTACCTTCCTTTTTGAACTACCCCCCAGAGGTTTTCTTTTTGGGTTTTTGTGCCAGAGCCTCTGTGGACTCTGAGACTAAGGCCAGAGGGCCTCCAACCACTGGCTTTGACTTCAGAACATGCTTCTCTTGTGCCACTAGAGTGCCAAAAATATCTTGCAAAGACCAAGCATCAAGGTCTTGGTTTGATTGTAAGGACATCGAAAGTTGGAGCCATTCATCACCAAGGCTTTTTTAGAAACAAAACATTGTTCTCCTCATTCGTGCGCATAATACCAACATTTATGTACTTGTTGATCAACCCATTGAATCAATCATAGGTCTGTTGCAGATATTTCTCTAGCTTGGCAGAGAAATTGTAATAGTCATTCAGGCACTGAGATCTTCTGTTCTTTTATGTCCTAACTCCTCCTTCCAGTTGCTTTTCCAATTCAACCCAAAGTTCTTGAGTAGAATCACAGGCATCTAGTGATGAGAAAATGTCATCGGGAATAGCCATGATTAACAAACGTTTGGCCTTTTTCTCATCTTCAAGTTTTTCTCAATCTTCTTCAGAATATGAAGCCACATCCTTAGGTTTGTCATATGCAGGGATCTCCTCAATGGTTGCAGTAGCTAGAACTCGAGGAACTGTCATCATAGAAACATGGGGTTTCCTTAAAACATCTTTATATAGATTTTTGTCGATACCCTCGAAGAAATTGATCATTCGAATCTTCTATTGAGGGTATTCTTCCCTCAAGAGATTTGTAGGTTTGGTTTGAGAACCGGCATTGTACATGGTATTTATGTTCGCCATTTTCACAAAAACAGAGTAGAAAAGGGATGAAATCGATTTAGGAATTTGAAAGGAAATAGAGTAAAAGTTCAGGATCAGATGAAAGAACAGATGTAGATTTTGTACACACACACACAAAATCACTTTCTAAATGAAGAACAGTTCACTAGATTTACTGAAAGTTGAACTTGTCAATAATCAGTGAAAAACAGGGATTGGTATGAACCGAAAACATGTTTAGAAAGCAATAAACTACCTATGAGCAAATAAATAATCGAGAGATTGATCGAATTGATTCCAGTGAATCAATCTTCTCTGATACCAATTGTTGTCTGTTGTTCCAGTTATCAAGTTCAATCAGATTAAACACAAATCCATAATCACAAAGTCATATGTATTGATCTTTAATAATTTACAATGTTTTTTCTCTCTAAGCTCTATGACTCTCTCTAGAACCACACATCTCACTTTTAGAATTATGACTCTCAATATATGTGGTTACCCTCTCTACACACATATCTAACAAAGGAGCAAGGTATTTATACCTAGTCAACAAAGTTGACTTACAAACAAGACATGACTTATACAAGTCAACTATTACAAACCATTACAACTCAACTATACAACACATACACTTTAAACCCTTTAATCTTGAATACAACATTTAGGCTCAACAATTTCCCCCTTTGGATTCAAGATTAAAAAAAAATTACAATAATCTTCAGCTCTTTCTTTTCTTGAAAACCCTTCAACAATGTAGCTTTTAGAACTTTAAAACTTTGACATCTTCGTCATTCAAATAAACTTTCTTGAAATTTGAATTATATTTCTTTGTCTTCTTCTTTGACAAACAACTTTACTTTGTATATATCTTCCCTCTGCAAAATTTGTTTCTTCAAAACTTGAAATATTTGTCCATTTCTCCCTTTGCTAAAAACATACATCTGTATCACCTTGTATCTCTTTCTGTCTTTCCAATACAATTTCTCTCAAATTCTTCTTCACAAACAAAATATCATCAAACTTCTCTAATATTAAAGATTCAAATTATCTCCCCCTTTCTGATAAAACCTTGAAATAAATTTCTGACTTGAAAATCTCAAAACATCTCTCCTTTTTTAACTAGTTTCAACAAAACCTCAAAATTCTAACAATCTCCTCCTTTCATCCTTTACGTCTGTAATCCTGACTTTGAAAATTTCAAACTATCTCCCCCTTTTTGATGAATTATGAGTCATCAGAATCATCAAAATAGTTTTCAATGTCAGTATCGTCTTTGAATACCATCTACCCCTTCATGACAAAATAATAGAGTAACAATCTCCCTCGAAGAATATAACAATCTCCGCCTTTTGATCTGACTATCTATCAATTCAAAAATGTATTTGCCCGGATCTTTTCATATTCAGACAAATTTAGAAAGTTGTAACCCTGACTCAACATATGATACAATTACTATTCCTATAAGTAGCATGGAGCCACTTAGTATAACGGATGTACTTTGGAAAAGAGCTTTTTGATGTTCACTTCCCCAGGGCTTCCATTCAATCATCGAAAATCCAAAAAGGAATTTTCTATGAATGCTAGGACAAGAAAATATATTCCTTGTGTGTACGTGTAAGTGCATAAATGATTGAAGCTACTTAAGCTTTTTCAGGCTCGAAATGTGTAAATTGTTTAGACATCAACAAGTATTACACATACTAAATGTGCATGAAAGAGGTGCGAAGGTGTGGCAAACTTCCTTCTTTTTCAATATCTACATCTTCCAAATGAAGACAAGATAGCATATAAGCTGCGTCCCCAAGTAAAATGAAACATTTCTTTGTCGAGAAAGAAATTAGTGGCTAGTGGGGTTAAAGCAAGAGTTGGCATGGGCCCACTGCCTGTTTCAATGATGGTCACCAAAGAATGTGAACCAATCAGTAGATGTGGCTGCCTGACTTAGAAAGTAGTTGGTGCAGAGTTCTTATATTCTTTTAACTCTGTTCTCACACCCTCTTTCTTTTTATCATTATGCTCACTTCTAACCAAACTCTCTTTTCCATTTTACCGCTCAACACAGTAAGAAGAACTCAATCCTTGATTTAATGACTCCTCACCCCTCGATCACTGAAGGATAACTTCTTGGGTAGGAAACACTGGTTAACGTGAATTCATAGAAGTTCTGTTAAGCTTACACACGAATCCCATGAAAATGTTGTCCTAAAATGTTTTGTCCAACAATTTAGATTGAACAATTAAAGCTCAGACATATAAAACACAATGTCAGATAAATGTATGCTCTGTAAAGCTATCATCAATGTGTGAGCATTTGAACTTTGAAGATCTCTCAAAACAAGGAAATTTGAATTAATGAAAGGAAAACAATAGACTTGTTTGAGAATCTGACAATGTATCAGTCAGATCAAATATCATGAATTATAAACGTGAAAGGTTAGGGTATCAAAGAACTTGGTGTATTGTTTATATGAACAAATATAAACAATTTTGCAATGAACACACAAATTTAGAAATGATAATCGATGCTTAACAACATTGAAATCAAACGAGGGTATTACCACCGAAATATGTTTCGCTTAGAGACATGGTAATAACAAAGTCAAATGAAGTACTAAAACGGTGTGTATGAATACTTGACAATATATAGACAAGATAATACACAAGTATTTATCTTTTGAAACACACGGTCAGAAATGATATAATCCAATATTCACACGAAAAACGTTTAAAAGTACACTTCTAAGTTTATAAAATCTTTTGAGAAAAAGAACTAGTTTGAACGTTTAAGAAAACATTTTCCCGCTTGAAAGTCGTCCTTCTTTCAAACATGCAGAGATTAAGAATCAGAAATACTTACATTCATTGTAAGATTCTTAACTCCCCTTCAAATCATGAAGAATTGACAAAAATTAGATACTCTCCCCCTTAATATTTGCAAAAATTCAAAATCTCGGTAAAATATCAATCAATTTAATTTCTAATCTCTACCTTAAAAACAAAAATACTCCCTTATAAAGATTGATCATTCAGTATAGTCAGCGAAGATCAAAATCTTTGAAGTATGGGTTCTAAACTGAATTATTGAGTTTGCCATTCCTGTTAAATAAATGAATTACCTGCAAAAGATAAAAGATTTTGATAATCATCTAGGATGATTCCTCATTCGTTAGTAATAAGAAAATGAAATCAAAATAATGAACTCCCCCTCAAATTAAGCATAAAGATCATGAACTCCCCCTAGACTCATGCATGGGAATCACACAGACTCAAATAGACATATTAAACATACCTAACTTGCTGATTAGAAATTTGAACCTCTTTTCATCCAACTGTTTGGTGAAAAGGTTTGCAAGTTGATAATCAGTCTATACGAAGTGCATCTCGATCTATCCTTTCCCTACATGGTCTTTGATGAAATGGTAGTGTACATCGATGTGTTTGGTCTTGGAGTGTTGTACCGGGTTAGAAGTTATCGCAATCGTGCTCTTCAAATCATAGTAGGTACTTTGTTATAGGTGTAGCCGAAGTCTTTCAATTGTGTCATCATCCATAAAACTTGTGAACAACAACTCGCCGCAACAACGTATTCCGCTTCTACTGTCGAGGTCGAGACACAATTTTGTTTCTTCGACGTCCAGCTAAGGAACTCGTCACCTAAAAACTGACACGATCCAGAAGTGCTCTTCTGGTCCAACTTACAACCTGTGTGATCTGCATCTGTAAACGCTGTTATATCAAAGCCTGAATCCTTTGGATACCAAAGGCCTAACTCTTGAGTGCCTTTAAGATATCTAGGAATTCTTTTGACAGCAGCAAGGTGTGACTCTTTTGGATTAGACCAATACATTGCACAGAAGCACATGGCAAACATTATGTCCGGTCTACTGGTTGTTTGATAAAGCAAAGATCCAATGATGCTTCTATAGTTCTTTTGGTCAACAGACTTACCAGATAAATTCGCGTCCAAAAGTGTTTTACATTCATCATCGGAGTTTTCATTGAAGAACTTTCAGCCATGTTAAACTTTTTCAAAATTTCTTTTATATTGTTAGATCATAAAATCTGTTGGATACAAGATCATAGAAGACTGAAGATTGAAGTCAAAGCTGAAGTCAACCCTCAAGCATCAAAGTCAAAGTCTTGTGTAATAAAAGTCAAAGTCAAACTTGTTGTGTTGTAAAAGTTTTATTTGTTTGTGCGTTCCTGTAATGTAGTTGAGTGCGTGTTTCTGTGTTTGTATATATAGGTGTGTTGTGCGTGTATTAGAAGAGTAGCAGATTCATAGCATCATACGAGTTTATGTGTTAGAGAGAGAAAGTCTTTGATATAGTTGTAATACATTCAAGAAATCAATACAAATTGAGTTTGATTGGAAATTATATTGTATCATTTTGATTTACATTGTTATCTGGGATAACAATTGGTATCAGAGCAAGCAAAATTCAGAGAATCATTGGATCAATTTCGAGATTTTTAGATCGTATTCTAGACGAACTCGCAAATGGACTGAGCTATCTAATTTTTTGATTTTATTGTTGTTTTGGATATAAAATTGATTGTTTTAGATTCAATTTGATGCAGAGAACAAATTGTATTTGATTCACTTAGATGAATTCACATCTAATTAGGGTGAATTTTGAATTCTTGTAGTGTTTTGAGTTCGAAGTTCACACGTACTGTTTTAGAATCAAAAGTGTACTGTTTAGTGTGTTAATTTGTAATTCATTTGTTAGAATCTGCTCGAAATCTGTTTCTAAGAATCCCTACGAAGTTTTGAGCAAATTGAAGAAGGTTTGAATCGAAATCAGAGCAAAGATCGAATTCTAGAACTGTGCAAGTCTAAAACTCGCAAGATCCAAAGAACTCGCTAGTGAAGAACTCGCTAACGGAAAAACTCGCAAAAGCGTAAAACTCGTAGGACCAAGAACTCGCAAAGGATTAATTATGTGTTTGAAGTGAAGAACTCGCAAATAGTTACGTGCGAGAAGATAAAACTCGCACAACACTAGGTGTGAGTTTGTACTATTCCATTTCTTTGGCGTGCGCGAAGTGGTCTCTGCAAGAAGTTTAAGTCTGCGCGTTTGTGTTTTGCGCGAAGTATCCATGTTCAAAATATTCTAAGTCCAAAACTCGCAAGCCCTGTTCTTGCGCGTTTATGTTTAGTGAGTTTCAAGTTTTCGAAATATTCTAAGCCTAGAACTCGCAAAGTTTATTGCACGAAGTATTAGAACTCGCACATAGTTATGTGCGAGAACTAAGAACTCGCATAAAGCACGTGCGAGAACCTTGGTTCACGCAAGCTTCATCGTGCGCGAAGCTGAAACTAGCACAACTCTTTGTGTGAGAAGTGCAATTCACAACGTCTTAGGTGTGCGCGTTTCTTAAACTCGCACATAGGCTCTTGCGCGAAGTGTTTCTTTTCAGTGTTATGCACGTTTTGTACTTAGTGAATTTTTGTGATTTTTCTGATATTTAACTGAGTTTGATTTATGTAGATCCAATTTGTTTTCTGAATTTTGGCGATCACAGTAAGCAGTGTAGATCAAAGATGACTTCCAAAGACGTTCTCTCCATCGATACAGACGTAAAGCCTCCTGTTCTATTCAAGGGCGAATATGAACAGTGGAATGATCGTTTTCTCGACTTTGTCGACTGGTATGCAAATGGTGAAAACATTCTGTTATCCATTACAGAAGGTCCTATGATACCACCTACTGTCGAAATACCTGATGATGAATCTTCAGACAGTGAAGATGAAGACGAGGACAGATTGAGAAAAATGAGAACTGTTCTGAAGGAATTTGCACAATATTATGATGAACAGAAAAGTTGGTTCAAAGCTGATAAACAAGCTAGATCTATTCTATTTCAGAGTATCCCAAATGAGATATATATTAAGATCGACAGCTACAAAGCGAATGCGAAAAAGATGTGAGATCAGTTACAGAAGATCATGATGGGCTCTAAAGGTGGCAACCAGATGATAGTAGCTAACTATATCAACAACTACGAGGAGTTTAAGGCCAAGGACAATGAAATCCTTGAGGAAACGTATGAGAGATTTGTGCTTCTTCTGAATGAACTTTCAAAGAATAAAGTCAAGAAGAAGCGGATCGAGAACAATGTCAAGTTCCTAAGCATTCTGCAGCCCGAGTGGAAGAAGCACACTCGCAGAATGAAGCAGATGAAGGATTTTAGTGACATTCCACTGCATGAGGTTTATGAGACACTGAGACAGAGTGAAGAAGAGGTCGAAGAGAAAAGAGCTGAGAAAAAGAATACTGAGAAAGTGTCAGATCCTATTGCCTTAGTAGCTGGTGAGAAAGAGAAGGAAAAGAAAGAAAAGAAGAAAAACAAGAAAGTAGTGATTCCCAGTTCTGATTCTAAGTCTGAGTCGGACAGTGATGATGGAGAAAACCTAAAGCAAGCAATGCTTTTATTGACCCGTGCTTTTCAAAAGAAGTTCTACAAGAAACCGGTTTCTAATTCTCAGAGGTATTCGTCTAGATCAAAGAACCATGAACATCGGGAAAGAATTGAAGGTAAAAGATTTGAGGAGCAAAGATATGTGGATAGAAAACCGGAAGAGAAGAAAAAGTATATGAATGATTATACCGGTGCTGAAAAGAAGACATATGACCTGATCAAATGCTACAATTGTGGTAAAGTTGGTCACTACGTTAAGGACTGTCGGAAGTCCAAAGTCAGAAACTCAGAGTATAATAAGAACAAGATGATCTTAGCCAAGCAACAAGAGGCTGGAAAGGCACTCATTGATGAAGATGAGTTCTGGTTAGATCATTCAGATGATGAAGGAGAACGAGAAGAAACAACCCATATGTACTTGATGGGAAATATGATGACAGTGATGAAGAGACAGCTGATGAGGTACTTAATCTTTCCAAATCTGATTTTATGACCAAAAATGGAAGCCATGATGGTCGAACTTCAAGATCTTCAAAATAAGCTAAAAAAGGAAAAGAGCAGAGTTGCAAAGAAAAATAAAAACGTCTTTGATCTTAACAAAGCAATTGTTGGGAACAAATATTTAATTGATTCTCTAAACAAATTTGTGTCTAATCTTAAACAAGAAAAAGAATGTTTTGAAAGTAAGATTTCTAATTTTGCTTCTAAGATTTCTAAGTCTGATTTTGAGAAACAAGAATCTATACTAAAAGCTCACAAATTGCAGGTAGAAAACAAGAGCTTATCAAAGAAGGTAAATGGTTTGGAAGCCAAATTGTATGCACGTGGCCAAACAGATCAAACCATTTTCCTAAACACCCCTAATGAGGAAACTGATGTTAAAGAGAAATGGGGTCTTGGTTACGAAAACCCACACTATCTTAAGAAATCCATCAGAAAATAGCCTGCGTTATATAATTTTGATTTTCTATATGCGGCTTCTAAATATCCTTATTTGAAACCCAATTTTGTTACCAAATTATCGGATGAGGTTGAGGCTAAAGAGGATGAGAAAAGAAATAACTTAAAGAAAATGCAACTACCATTCTGCTATCAAAAGCTGAATGATAGTTATATTTCAGAACAACCAAATTTTCTTTCAAATGATTATTTTGAAAGCTATTCGATAAAAGAGTTGGAGGCAAAACCTTTAAAAGCTAAAATTTATGTTCCTCCACTTATTTTAGAAAGCAAAATAATCGAGCTTGAAAATGTTTTATCTGATGAAAGAATATTGGCTGACATTGAACGAAATGTATTTTCAACTGTTATAAAGAACACAATTTTAAATGTTGAATCTCAAAAGTGTTCTAAATCTTCTAAAGCACAACACACCTCTGAAGTTGATCTTGATGACATATTTGCGTCTGCAAATGATTTTTTTTATTCTGATGAAGGGTGTGTAGATGAGATTGATATGTTTAACTTTAATGCTCAACATCCAGATCATTCTACTTTTGTTATAAATGGTGAAGCATTACCAAGTGTGCATGAAGTTGGTGAATCATCAACTACGGTTGGTGAATCAGTTTCTGTGAATGCTGATTACTATGCAAAAGGTAAGAAGCAAAAGAGACGGCGCTCACAGAAACAGAACAACACTGGTAAGCTTACAAAAAGACAATCTCAAAAATCTGAGTTTCCTAACAGATCTAAATCTTATGTTTCAATGAAAGATAGAAGTTCAGTGGCAACCTAAATGGAAGATTGATGAGAAAGCCAAATCATTTCCTGATACTTTTTGTAATAGATCTACTGGTAGTTTTTCTGATTTAGTTGGTAGTGTTGCTTTCAATAAACAAAACCTTGTAATTTCTTACAAGCGATATTCAATAAAGCAATTACTCCGATTATCTCAATCTACTACTATGTCATCTAATTATAGACGAAATGATTTTATTTCTCACCGATTTTCTGATGATTGGTTTGGTACTTATCATGTTTGTTCTTATAAATATTTTACATCAAAAGTTTTTCAAAAGGTCAGAGGATCCATTTATAAATGGATACCAAAATCTTGTGCTAATCAGTTAGAACCCACTTTTAAATGGGTACCTAAAGTTGTTATTCTCTGATTTCTCTTATGCAGACCCGTCATATGTGGTACTTGGATAACGGGTGTTCCAAGCATGACTGGGAAAAAGGATTTATTGTCTAATTATACAGAAAAATTCTACGGGAATCTACGTTTTGGCAATGACCAGTTTTCACCGATTCTCGGCTACGGTGACGTGATACAAGATAATGTGACAATTACGAAGGTGAGTTACGTGGAAGGTTTAGGGCATAACCTATTCAGTATTGGCCTATTCTGCGACAAAGATTTAGAGGTAAATTTCAAGGCCAAGAGGTTTCCTGTACTCACTGAAGATGGCAAAGAACTCTTGGTAGGCACTAGAAAGTCCAACCTCTACACGATAAATCTGTCAAAAGTCCAGACTGACAATCAGGTTTGTCTATTATCAGAAGCCTCGCTGCAACAGAGTTGGTTATGGCACCACAGGCTATCTCACTTGAATTTTCGCTACATCAACAAACTAGTCACGGGAAAGTTAGTCAAAGGACTTCCTAAGCTGAAATATGAGAAAGAACACCTATGCATAACATGTGAAAAGGAAAGATGAAGAGAGCCGCACATAAGCCGAAGCCTGAACAAAGTACTAGTTCTCCACTGGAATTGCTTCACATGGATCTCTGTGGTCCAATGAGAACACAAAGCATAAGCAGCAAGAAGTATGTATTAGTTATTGTGGACGATTATTCACGATATACTTGGGTCAAATTTCTGAGATCTAAAGATGAGACACCCGATGTCATCATCAGTTTCTGAAAGACTGGCCAAGTAAATCTACAAAAGACAGTCAAGCTTCTTAGAATAGACAACGACACAGAGTTTAAGAACAAAACTGTTGAAGATTATCTCGAATCGGGATAACACATCAATTCTCTGTTGTTAGAACGCCTGAACATAATGGAGTAGTAGAAAGAGGAAATCGAACGTTAGTCGAGGCCGCTCGTACTATGCTAAGTCAATCCGATCTACCTCTATTTCTATGGGCAGAAGCTGTTTCGACTGCGTGCTATACACATAATCGGTCCATAGTACATCGCCGGTTTGGTAAAACACCTTATGCATTGATAAACAATCGTACACCTAGCATTAAAGACTTTCATTTTTGGATGCAGGTGCTTCGTATTGAATGATAGAGAGAACTTGAATAAGTTTGGACCTAAGGCTGATGAAGGCATCTTCATTGGATATTCTCAAACATCTGCTACATAGGGAGTGTATTTGAAGAAGTCTAAGACTGTGATAGAAAGTGTTAATGTTACATTTGATGAAGAGGTGGCTTCTGAACAATGCAGTTCAGAACCTGTACTTACAAGAGTTTTAGCTAATGAGAATAATTTGGATAAAGCTTCTACATCTACATCTCATTTATCTGAATTAGATTTATTGTTTGAATTTTTCTATGATGAGTTTCTAGGGTCTAAACTGCCTAAATATGTTGTGATTGACAGGTCTGAAGAATCAAGTTGTCAACATCCAATCACTTCAGAAGTGTTAACTTAACTCATTCCCCCGGTTCAGACAGAAACTCAGATTCAAACAAATACTCCTTCAGTTGAAGTTGTACCTGAAAATGTTGAACCAGAAGTTCATACTTCAGTTGGCTGCACTATTATGGATAATCAACAGACTGAACAAGTTCTCCCAACTGACACTTCTGTACAAGAAACTTCAATTGTACCTCCAACAAATGATGAACAAGATAAAGCCGAAAGTGGATATCTAAATGAGAGTTATGATCAATCTACATCGAATCCACTCCCTCACGAACAAAAGTGGACCAAAGTGTTAGAGCATATATATGTTGGATACAAGATCAAGAAGACTGAAGGTCAAAGTGTAAGAAGTCAAAGCTGATAAAGTCAACACTCATCAAAGTCAAAGTCTATTTGTAATAAAAGTCAAAGTATTTGTATTTTAGTTTCTTTGTATTTTAGCTGTAGGTATAAATACCTTGTATTTCTGTTTTTAGTAGTATTCAGTTGTAAATTGAAAAGAAGTTGTCTAGTTGAGAGAGAATACATTAGAGAGAGAAAGACAAGTTCTAGAGAGAGAAATTTGTAATCTTGGGAATTGAAAGTTAATCAAACAGGTAATTGATTGAATTCTTGTTTTGTGTTTGTTTTATTAAGTGTTTAGAAACTAGAATCTGGGCACACAATTGGTATCAGAGCAGATTCAAATGGAATCATTTCAAGAAATCTGAGTTCAACACTGTGTTCTTCAAAGTCAGAATCGTTTCTGAGTTTTAGTGCGAATTAGATGTTGAATTTGGTCAGGTTATGATAGCAGAGTGTATTTGATCGAGTCTGTATAGTCAAATTTGTCATTCGCACTGTAATTGATAGATAATTTCGAATTTTTGTTCACGAGTTCATACGCACTGTATCATCAATCATTTTGTATTGTGAATATTTGTTTTTGAAATTCTTATGTTGTAATCAGTTCTAATATTGTAATCGAGCATCCATACAAAGTTTCAAGTCAATTGGACAAGGTTTGGATCGAAATCAGTGAGAAAAGTTGGTATTTGGTCGACTTTCTGAAGAACGCGCTAGATCTGAAGAATGCGAAAGTTCTTCGTTAGAACGCGCAAGTGGAAGATTTTGGTCAAAACGCGCAAGTAACGATTAGCGAGTTCTACAAACGCGCTAATCGAAGTCTGTGAGTTATTGAAAATTGAGAAATTTTTCTAAGGATCAGAACGCGCACGTAGTGGTTAGCGAGTTCTACAAACGCGCTAATCGAAGGGTGGGAGTTTGAGAAGGAACAGTGATCTGCGAGTTCTTTCATCGTGCGAGTTTGGAATTTCAAGAAAAGTTTCTAAGTGTTGGAATGCGCAAGTATTGACTAGCGAGTTTTGGAAACGCGCACGTCTCATTTAGTGCGTTTCATCGTGAATAGTGGTGTGCGTGTTTTGACGTTAGCGAGTTCAAAAGAAATAGTCACTTGCGAGTTTCAGCGTCAAGCGAGTTTTAGCTATCTACGAGTTTATCAGAACACGCAAGCTTTAGCGTGCGAGTTTCACAAACGCGCAAACGGGACCCCCGTGTTAAGTCTGCGGAGGGGGACAAAATTCTGATTGTGATCAAAATTTCTGAATTTCTATTTCAAGATTTCTTGTATTTTTGTGATTTCATATTTTGGACTAACGATCAGTTCTAGTTTCTTATTGCATATATTTTTCAAACAGGTACATTCAAGATGACTTCCAAAGACGCTCTTTCTATTGGCACGGATGTCAAGCCTCCAGTTCTTTTTAAAGGACAAATTTCTGGATTTTGTAGACAGGCATGCGAATGGAGAAAACATTCTGCTCTCAATTACAGAAGGTCCTATGGTACCAATCACAGTTCAAATACCTGATGATGATTCATCTGATGGTGAAGATGGTACTGAAGAAAGAGAACAGAAGATGAAAACAGTTCAAGTAGAGTATAGTCAATATTCAGAGGAATAGAAAAGCCGGTATAAAGCAGATAAATAAGTAAGATCCTTACTTCTTCAAAGTATCCCGAATGACATCTACATCAAAATAGACAGCTACAAGGCAAATGCTAAGAAGATGTGGGATCAGTTGCAGAAAATGATGATGGGTTCCAAAGTAGGGAATCAGATGAAAGTGGCTAACTGCATCAATAGCTATGAGGAATTAAAAGCTAAAGAAAATGAGAGCCTAGAGGAAACCTATGAGAGGTTTGTGCTTCTTTTGAACGAACTCTCAAAGAACAAAGTGAAGAAGAAGCAAATACAAAACAACGTCAAATTCCTAAGCATCCTACAACCAGAGTGGAAAAAGCATTCTCGTAGGATGAAACAGATGAAGGATCTCAATGATATTCCTTTACATGAAGTTTTTGAGACTCTGCGTCAGAATGAAGAGGAGGTGGAAGAGAAAAGAGCTGAGAAAAAGAAGGCAGAGACAGTTCCTGAACCCATTGCACTGGTTGTTGGAGAGAAGAAGAAAAAGAAGAAAGTGCTTACCAGTTCTGAATCAGAATCAGATGGAGATGATGGAGAAAGCCTCAAACAGGCTATGCTATTATTGACCCAAGCTTTTCAAAAGAAGTTTTATAAGAAGTCAGGATCCAATTCTCAAAGGTACTCTTCATCTAGTTCCAAGAATCATGAGCACCGAGAAAGAGTTGAAGGAAAGCGACATGAAGAGAATCGGTATATGGAAAGGAAGCCGGAAGAAAAGAAGAAGTTTCTGAATGATTACACCGTTGCTGAAAAGCCAGCAAATGATCCAATTAAATGCTACAATTGTGGCAAGATTGGACATTTTGCTAAAGAGTGTCGAAAGCCAAAGGTTAGAAACTCCCAGTATTATCAGAACAAACTGCTATTGGCCAAACAGCAAAAAGCTGGCATAACATTAATGGCTGATGACAAATTTTGGCTGGATCATTCAGAGGGTGAAGAGGAAGAGAAAGAAGAAACTGTTCATCTCTGTCTAATGGGAAAAGAAGTCAAGTATGATGAGTCAGATGATGAGACAGCTGATGAGGTATTAAACTTAACTGAAAAAGATTTCATAACCAAAATGGAAGCTATGATGATTGAGCTTAATGACCTTCAAGTAAAACTGAAGAAAGAAAAAGACAGAGTTGTTAAAAGAAACAACAAGATCTTTGAGCTTAATAAGTTTGTTATTGGGAACAAAGATCTAATTGATTCTTTATGCAAGTCTGCTTCTGATTCTAAATTTCAAGTAGATTCTTTTGAAAAGAAGATTTCTGATTTTGAAGTTAAATTTTCTAAGTCTGAGTTTGATAACAAAGAATCTGCACTAACTATTCATAAATTGCAGGTTGAGAACAAGCTTTTGAATAAGAAGGTAAATGGTCTAGAAGCCAAACTTTATGCAAGAGGACAAACAGATCAAACTATTTTTTTTAATGCACCTAACGAAGAGGCTGATGTTAAAGAAAAATGGGGTCTTGGTTTTCAAAATCCCCATTACTTAAAGAAAGCCATCAGAAAACAACCAGCATTATATAATTTTGATTTTCTTGCGTGTGCTGGTAAACATACTCATTTAAAACGCAAATTTGTTACCAAATTACCAGAAGAAGTTGAGGTCAAAGAAACTGAAAATAGAAAGAATGTAAAGAAAATGCAACTACCATTTAACTATGCCAAGTTAAATGATAGTTATCTTGTAGAAACACCAAAAGTTCTTTCAAATGACTATTTTGCTAGTTATTCTGTTTCTGAGATGAAGGCAAAACCTGCAGTTGCAAAGGTTTATGTTTCTCCACTCATTCTGGAAAGCAAAATAGTTGAGCTTGAAAATGTTTTATTTGATGAAAAACTTTTGGTTGACATTGAACAAAGTGTATTTTCTACTGTTTTAAAGAACACTGTTTTTCAAACTAAATCTACAAAGTGTTCTACAGTTTCAAAGACATCTCAAACTTCCTCTGATAATTTTGAAAACTTATTTGAGTCTGCAAATGACTTTTTTAATTCTGATGACGGGTGCTTAGAAGAAATTGATATGTTTGACTTCAATGCTCCTCTTCCTGATCATTCTACTTTTCTTTTAAATGAAAAAGTGTTACCAAGTGGTTTTAATATTGGTGAATCATCAGCTAAGGTTGGTGAATCAGTTTCTGTAACTGCTGATTACTATGCTCAAGGTAAGAAACATAAGAAACAACAATTACATAAACAAAAATACACTGGTACACAAAAGAAAACTCAATCTCAGAAATCTGATTTTCCTAATAAATCTAAATCTTTTGTTTCATATATAAGGAAGAAAAGGTTGAAAGCTCGAACCGAATGGCGACCAAAAAGGAAGGATGATGAGATAATTGAATCAGTTTCTGATAATTCTTGTACTAGATCTGATAGTAGTGATTCTGATGTAGTTGGTCAATATGTTTCTCATAAACAAAACCTTGTAACTTCTTACAAGTTTTATTCAATAAAGAAATTGAATCAATTATCTCCTATTACTACTAAATCTTATCATTATCGGAGAAATGATTTTGCTTATTCTCATAATTCTTCTTATTGGTTTGGATCTTATCATGTTTATTCTTCAAGATCAAATTTTTTTAAAAGTTTTCAAATAAAAGGAGGGTCCATATTTAAATGGATACCAAAATCATGTGCTAATCTGTTAGGACCTGTTTTTAAATAGGTACCTAAATCTATTGTTTCCTGATTTCTCTTGCAGACCCGACATATGTGGTACTTAGACAGTGGATGTTCCAAGCATATGACTGGGCAAAAAGCTTTATTGTCTAATTATACAGAGAAATTCAGTGGAAATGTCAGATTTGGGAACGATCAGCTTTCACCAATCTTAGGATATGGTGAAATCATTCAAGACAACATAATGATTAAGAAGGTGAGTTATGTCGAAGGTTTAGGGCACAACTTGTTTAGCATCGGTCAATTCTGTGATAAAGGGTTAGAGTTCAACTTCAAAGCTAAGAGGTGTTTTGTTCGTACTGAAGACGGCAATGAACTCTTAGTCGGAAATCTAAAGATGAACCTCTATACCATCAATCTTTCAAAGGTACAAAATGACAGTCATGTTTGCTTATTGTCAAAAGCTTCGATGCAGCAAAGTTGGCTTTGGCACCGACGACTATCACATCTGAATTTTTGTTATATCAACAAGCTGGTTAGTAGAAAATTGGTAAAAGGATTTCCTGAGCTGAAATACGAGAAAGAACACTTATGTGCTGCATGTGAGAAGGGTAAGGTAAAGAGAGCTCCGCATAAACCGAAGCCTGAACCAAGCACTAGTTCTTCGTTAGAATTGTTACATATGGATTTGTGTGGTCCAATGAGAACTCAGAGTTTGGGTGTAAAGAAATATGTATTGGTCATTGTGGATGATTACTCAAGATACACATGGGTCAAATTTCTTCGATCAAAACATGAGACGCCCGAAGTTCTCATTACTTTCTTAAAGACTACTCAAATGAATATGCAAAGACACGTCAAGTTTCTTCGAACGGACAACGGCACAGAGTTCAAAAATAAGATAGTTGAAGAATATCTCGAATCGGTCGGGATATCACATCAGTACTCTGCTGCTCGTACGCCTGAACAAAATGGAGTAGTCGAAAGGCGAAATAGGACGCTAGTCGAGGCCGCTCGTACTATACTTAGCCAATCCGATCTACCTCTATTCTTGTGGGCAGAAGCTGTGTCGACTGCATGTCATACTCAAAATCGGTCCATGATACACCGCCGTTTTCAAAAGACTCCATATGAGCTGATCAACAACAGAACACCGACAATCAAATATTTTCACATATTTGGGTGTAAATGTTTTGTGCTTAACGACAGAGAGAGTCTGAATAAATTCAGTGCTAAGGTGGACGAGGGTATCTTCATTGGTTATTCTTCAACATCGGCAGCATATCGTGTTTATCTGAAGAAGTCCAAGACAGTTGTCGAGAGCGTTAATGTTACATTTGATGAAGACATGGATTCTGAAAAATTCAGTTCAGAACCCGTTATCACTGGAGTATTAGCTTCTGGGCAGATTCGTCCAGAACCTGTTTCTACAGAAAAAAAATTCGAATAACGCTTCTACTTCAATTTCATATTTATCTGATTTAGATTTGTTATTTGAATTCTTTTATGATGAGTTTCTAGGGTCTAATGTACCTAAATCTGTTGTGACTGACAGGTCTGAAGACACAAGTTGCAATCATCCAGTCACTTCAGAAGTTGTAACTGAACTTGAATCCCCCATTCAGTTAGAAACTCACATTCCAACATCTACTCCTACAGTTGAAGAGGTACAAGTAACTGATGAGCCAGAAGTAACTATTTCAGTTGGGTGTGATATATTGTCTACTCAACAGCCAGAGTCTGTTGTTCCAACTGATGCGTCTGGACCTGAAACTTCAAATGCAAATTCTTATCCTATTATTCAAAGTGAAGAGCCTGATAGTGGATTTCAAGATGATGATCATGTTCAATCAGTATCTAATCCACTCCCTCATGAACATCGATGGACCAAAGAGCATCCTTTACATCAAGTAATTGGATATCTTAACAAGCCTATACAAACTAGGTCAACGACTTTGAATCAATGTATGCATGAATCATTCCTCAGCAAGATAGAGCCCACGCGAGTATCAGAGGCTTTAGCTGATTCGGGTTGGGTATCTGCTATGCAAGAAGAATTAAATCAGTTTGAAGCCCTGAAGGTCTGGAGATTAGTTCCAAAACCGGAAGGTAAATCCGTGATTGGCACTAAATGGGTATTCAAGAATAAAAAGGATGAAGATGGTATCGTCATTAGGAACAAAGCTAGACTTGTTTCCAAAGGTTACCGGCAAGAGGAAGGCATAGACTACGATGAGACGTATGCTCCAGTAGCGCGTATAGAAGCAATCTGCATGTTTCTAGCCTACGCAGCTCATAAGAATTTCACAGTCTATCAGATGGATGTGAAAACAACCTTTCTGAATGGCATTCTTAAGGAGGAAGTATACGTGTCTCAACCAGAAGGGTTCGTGAATCCAGATAAGCCAGATCATGTCTACATCTTGGACAAAGCCCTGTATGGTTTAAAACAAGCCCCTCGAGCATGGTATGATGTTCTATCAAAATTCTTGGTCAAGTCAGGTTTTTCCAAAGGTAAAGTTGATACCACTTTGTTCATCAAAAAGGAAAAAGCCGATATCATCCTTATTCAAGTATATGTTGATGATATAATATTTGGTTCTACTAATCCTAAATATTGCAAAAACTTTTCTAACCTCATGGTGTCACGTTTTCAAATGAGTATGATGGGAGAGATGAATTTCTTTCTCGGATTACAAGTTAAACAGTTTTCAACGGGGATTTTCATTAACCAATCTAAGTACATTTTGGATATTCTTCGGAAGTTCAAAATGGAAAATTGCAAACCAATTGGAACCCCGATGGCACCAGGTACTAAAATTAGCACTGATCCTTCGGGTAAAAGTGTTGATGTTAGAACTTATAGAGGTATGATAGGATCGTTAATGTATCTTACTTCAACTAGGCCAGATATTATGTTTTCAACATGTTTATGTTCTAGATATCAGGCTGCTCCTAAAAAATCCCATTTGGTTGTTGTCAAAAGGATTTTTAGGTATCTGAAGGGGACTGCAGATATTGGTCTGTGGTATCCTAAGGATACTGGTTTTCAACTGACTGCTTATTCAGATGCAGATCATGCAGGTTGCATGTTGGACAGAAAGAGCACTTCAGGTCACATTCAATTTCTTGTAGATAAGCGCGTTAGCTGGGCATCAAAGAAACAATTATGCGTTTCCACATCAACTGCTGAAGCAGAGTACGTAGCTGCTGCCAGTTGCTGCTCTCAAGTGTTGTGGATGCGAACACAGCTATGAGACTACTGATTCAAGTTTGATAAAATACCAATATATTGTGACTCGAAGAGTGCAATCGCAATATCTGCTAATCCTGTTCAACATACGAAAACCAAACACATTGATGTCAGAAATTATTTTATAAAAGATAATGTAGAAAAAGGAACAATTGAACTTTATTTTGTAAAAACAGATTATCAGCTTGCAGATTTATTTACCAAACCCTTAGATGAAAAGAGATTTAATTTTCTTGTCTCTAAGCTTGGTATGTTAAATCTTAAGACATAATCGGTTGTTACCTAATAAAGTTAAGTATTGTTATTTTTCATCATTTTCTTTATCATTATTTCTGAAAGATATCTGCACGTTAAAAGTTTGCTTATGATCTCAGGGGGAGAATGAGATGCACTTTAAGATGATCTACATTTTTTTGAGGGGGAGCTTATCTAATGTCTGCATTTTGCTTAACTGACAAATTTTTTGTAATGCATGATTTTAGGGGAGCATGCATATTAGTCAAATCAAAAGGAGTAAGACTATGATTTCTGATTATTTCAAATCAGAACTCGTAATTTAATCGTTTTACTGCTTTATGTCTTTTATTTTTCAAATAAATTTGTGAATAAATTTGCTTTGAATAGACTTTGAGACTTATGCAGGCTGAGAGAGGATGACACGATCATATCTTATTGACTACAGCTGACTTCATGAGAATTAAGATTGCACGGAAAGGTTAATTTCTTATCTTAATCTCATATGTATCTGAATGAAGGACAACTTTCAGATATGAAAACATGTTATGAAATGTTCAAACCACTTCCCGATTCTTAAACAGATTTTATAATTTGGAAGTGTGATTTTAAATGTTTAGATTTTATTTTTGTGCTTAATTGATAAATAAACCGTGTGTTTCTAAAGATAAATACTTGCGTATTGTCTTTTCATATACTTTCAAGTATTCACACACATCGGTTTAATTTTTTTGTTCAAATTGTTCTTACCATGTCTCATATTGAAACATAATTTCGATGGTAAGACACTCCGCTTGTACTTCAATGTATATTGAGCGTCATTTCATTTCGAAGCGTTCATTTCAAAAATGTCTATATTTTTGTTTCATATAGAAAATATCCATTATTCTTAACCATTAGCCTTAATTGATATATCATTCATTTCTGATCATTTTCATACAATGTCAGATTTTCAAACAAATCTTTTGCATTCATATTCATTCATTCAATATACTTGTTTGAAAATACTTCAATGTTTTCAAATGCTCAAATATTCATGATTATATTTTATGAGCATACATTCATCTGACATTTGTATATGAGCTTTAACTGCTAAAGTTAAATCATTATGAGCAACACGTTCTTTTAGGATCATATATGGGTTCTTTGTGCTAGTAATTAACTGAACTTCTATGGAGATTAAGTGTGAGGAGTCTAAAAGAAATGAGAGTGGGTGTGATGAGGTAAAATGTAAAGGAGAGTTTGGTTAGTAGTGAGCTTAATGATCAAAAGAAAGAGGGTGTGAGAACAGAGTAAAAGAATATTAAACTCTGCACCAACTACTTTCTGAGTCGGGCAGCCACATTACTAGCGTTTCATAAATCTTTGGTGAATGTTATTGAAACAGGCAACTAGCCCATGCCAACTCTTGACTAAACCCCACAAGCTACTCATTTTCTTCTCAAAAAGAAAATGTTTCACATTTTCAAGGGGACGCAACATATAATCTATCTGGTTTTCATTTGGAAATTCTGGATATTGAAAAAGAAGGAAGTCTGCCCCACCTTCGCACTTCAATCATGCACATTGAGTCTGTGTTTATACTACTGTTGTCTCAGTGGTTTACACAATGTTGAGCCTTATTAAAAGCAATCATTCGTGCTTAATTCTTTCTACACTTGCACGAACTCACAAGAAATTAGTTTTCTTGTCTTAACATTCATAGAAATTGCCTTTGTGGTACTTCGTGTTACTGACAGACATTTTAACTGTTTCATTTGTTGATTCAGGAGTTACATGTTCTTATTTTGTCTGGATTTGCAAAGATCTAGATGAATACTTGGTTATGGATCACAGAATCAGAGGCTCAGTTTGACAGATCAGAATGGTCAAAGACATTTCTTGGAAGAATAGTTTTGATGATACAGATGCTCAAATCATCAAAAAGGGGGAGATGGTATCAAGAAATGATAAAGTTTTGGGAGATGATTTACAGAAATGTCCAAGTCAAAAGATTCAAAGTAAAGGTTTAAAGAAGATCAAAGAAATTTTGAAGATGTGCTGATTTTTGAGAAAATTTTCTTTGAAGATTATTTGCTACAGCAATCCGAGCTGATTCTGAAGATAATTTCTTTCAAAAGTCTGAAAGTATCTTGTGAAAGTTTTGGGGAGATTGTTAATCGTTTGAAAATAGTTTTGGAAAGAATATTGTTAAAGAAAAAGGGGAGATTGTACTGACAGAGCTTAAAAGTGAAGACTGAATTGCTAGATATTTTAACAGTGATATTGAATCCAAAGGGGGAGATTGTTAGAGAATATATATGTTGGATACAAGATCAAGAAAACTGAAGGTCAAAGTGTAAGAAGTCAAAGCTGAGAAAGTCAACACTCATCAAAGTCAAAGTCTATTTGTAATAAAAGTCAAAGTATTAGTATTTTAGTTTCTTTGTATTTTAGCTGTAGGTATAAATACCTTGTATTTCTGTTTTTAGTAGTATTCAGTTGTAAATTGAAAATAAGTTGTCTAGTTGAGAGATAATACGTTAGAGAGAGAAAGAGAAGTACTAGAGAGAGAAAGTTGTAATCTTGGGAATTGTAAGTTAATCAAACAGGTAATTGATTGAATTCTTGTTTTGTGTTTGTTTGATTAAGTGTTTAGAAACTAGAATATGGGCACACACAAAGAGCACCCAATAAGCCAAATAATTGGAGATCCAACTTTACCGGTGCAAACTAGGTCTGCGACCAGAAGCTCTACCTGACTCGGATAGAGCCCACTCGCGTATCAAAAGCTCTAGCTAACTCGGATTGGATGACTGCAATGCAAGAGGAGCTGAACCAGTTTGATGCTTTGTAAGTCTGGAGACTTGTACCAAGACCTGAAGGTAAATCTATAATTGGTACAAAATAGGTATTCAAAAACAAGAAGGATGAAGATGGTATTGTAATCAGAAATAAATCACGAGTTGTCGCAAAAGGCTATAGGCAAGAGGAAGGCATTGATTATGATGAGACTTACGCTCCAGTAGCATGCATTGAAGTGATCAGAATGTTTCTTGCATATGCTTCTCATAAAAACTTCACAGTCTATCAGATGGACGTGAAGACTGCCTTTCTGAACGAAATTCTTAAGGAGGAAGTTTATGTCTCACAACCTGAAGGCTTTGTAAATCCAGCTAAACCAGATCACGTCTATATCCTGGATAAAGCACTTTATGGTCTTAAACAAGCGCCTCGAGCCTGGTACGAGGTATTATCAAAGTTTTTGGTCAAGTCGGGCTTCACAAAAGGTAAAATCGATACTACTTTATTCATCAAAAAGGAAAAAGATGATTTTATTCTTATTTAGATATATGTGGATGACATTATATTTGGTTCAACTAATCCTAAATACTGTAAGAATTTTTCAAACCTCATGGTGTCCAGATTTCAAATGAGTATGATGGGAGAGATGAACTTCTTTCTCGGATTACATGTAAAGCAATTTTCAACGGGGATTCTTATAAATCAATCCAAGTACATTTTTGATATTCTGAGAAAATTTAAATTGGAAAATTGTTCAACAATTGGAACCCCGATGGTACCAGGAACTAAGATTGGCATGGATCCTTCGAGAAAATCTGTCGATGTTAGAACTTATAGAGGGATGATTGGTTCTTTAATGTATTTAACTTCAAGTAGGCCAGATATTATGTTCTCTACATGTTTATGTGCAAGATATCTGGCTAATCCAAAAGAATCCCATATGTCTACAGTTAAGCGAATATTTAGATATCTGAAGGGGACTGCAGATCTTGGTCTGTGGCATCCTAAAGATACTGGTTTTGAACTAACAGCTTACTCAGATGCAGATCATGCAGGCTGTATGTTTGACAGGAAGATAAACTTGAGATTATGGCTTGGGTCATATTTAATTCCTTGGAGATAAACTAGTTAGTTGGGCATCAAAGAAACAACTGTGTGTTTCCACGTCAACGGCTGAGGCGGAGTATGTTGCTGCTGCAAGCTGCTGCTCCTAGGAGTTGTGGATGAGGACGCAACTATGAGATTTTGGCTTCAAATTTGACAAAATCCCGATATATTGTGACTCTAAGAGCGCTATTGCAATATCAGAAAATCCTATACAACATACAAAGACAAAACACATAGACGTACGATATCATTTTATCAAAGACAATGTCGAAAAAGGTACAATAGAACTTTATTTTGTAAACACTGATTATCAGCTTGCTGATTTTTTACCAAGCCTCTCGATGAAAAGAGATTTAATTTTTTTGTCTCGAAACTTGGTATGCTAAATCTCAAGACATAATATGTGATTACCTATTAAAGTTTTTCTTATTGTTATTTTTCTTCATTTCTTTATCTTTATTCTAAAAAGATATCTGCACTGAAGGGTATTCGTGTTTTTAGGGGGAGTGACAGAAGATAAAAAGATGATCTATATCCATTTGAGGGGGAGTTCATATGTTTTTCATTGATAAATTTTTCTTCATGCATAAATACAGGGGGAGTTAGAGTATGAATAAGAACTACTGAATATGATTTCTGATTATTTCAGATCAGAACATTCATTGTTTTACTGCTTTATGTCATTTTCTTTTTCAATAAAGCTGTGAATAAATTTTGTACTTTGACGGACTTTGTGACTGATGTAGATTTATATGATACTTAATGATCATATCATTATGACTTTAAGCTGACTTCATAAGGTTTAAGACAGATCGAAAAGGTTTATTTCTATTCTTAATCTCATATATGGTTGAAAGAAGACGACTTTCAATCATAGAAAACATGTTCTTAAATGTTCAAACCACTTCTGATTCTTAAACGATTTCATGAATATAGAAGTGTGATTTTAAATGTTTTCATTTTATTTGTGCTTTCTTGATATACAAACCGTGTGTTTCCAAAGATTAATACTTGTGTATTATCTTGTCTATATACTGTCAAGTATTCACACACACCGTATTAATTTTTTTGTTGAATTCGTTCTTACTGTGTCTCTAAATTGAAACAATATTTTTCGATGGTAAGACACCCCAATTGTTATTCAAAGTTTGAGCGTGATTTCATTTCTAAACGTTCTTTCAAGCATGTCTATATTTTTTGTTTGTATAGACAAAATCCGATTTTTGCTGACCTAAGCCTTAATCAATAAATCATTTCGATATTGATCTTTTTGATACAATGTCAAATTTTCAAACAAGTTTCTTGTATTCATTTCATTCATTCAATTTTCTTGTTTGAAAAGTCTTCAATGTTTAAAAATGCTCAAATCTTCATGATTACATCTCTGAGCATAATTATATCTGACTTGTCTTTCATACTTTGTGCTTTAATTGCTATAGTTAAACCATTTTTGAGCAACATTGTGCTTATAGGAAAATACATGGTCTCATTGTATAGGACTTAAATGAAACTTCTATGGATTCACATTAACCAGTGTTTCCTACCCAAGAAGTTAATCCTTAGTCATCGAGTGTGAGGAGTCAAAAAGAAATGAGTGTGGGTTGTGTGAAGAGGTAAAATGAAAAAGAGAGTTTGGTTAGAATCGAGCTCAATGTTTAAAAAGAAAGAGGGTGTGAGATCAGAGTAAAAGAATATCAAACTCTGCACCAACTTTTTCTGAAAAAGAGAGTTTGCTAAGTGTTTCACAATTCTTCGTGAACATTATTGAAACAGGCAACTAGCCCATGCCAACTCTTGATAATAACCCCCCCCCCCAGCTACTCATTTTCTTCTCAACAAGAAAATGTTTTAATATTTCAAGGGGACACAACATATAATCTATCTGGTTTTCATTTGGAAAATCTGGATATTGAAAAAGAAGGAAGTCTGCCCCACCTTCGCACTTCGATCATGCATAATCGAGTATGTGTTTAACTGTTGTTGTTTCAATGGTTTACACAATTTTGAGCCTTATATTAAAAGCAATCATCATGTGCTTAATTCTTTCTAACCCTTGCACGAACACACAAGAAAATTTGTTTTTCTTGTCATAACGTTCATAGAAATATCTTTGTGGTGTTTCGATGATTGAATGGAAGACCTGGGGGAGTGAACATCAAAAATCTCCCTTCCAATGTGTATTCGTTACACACAGTGACTTTGTGTTACTTACAGGCATTTTTAACTGATTCATTTGTTGATTCTGGGGTTACATTCTTTTTTGTCTGGATTTGAAAAGATCTAGATAAATACATTGTTATGAATTGACGAAGAATTGGAGGCTCTTGATAAGATCAGTGGTCAGAATAGATGAAATGACATTTCTTGTTGAATGTTTTGATGATTTCATGCCTCATTCATCAAAAAGGGGGAGAAGAATTCAAGAAATGTATGATTCAGAAATGTTATAGATGGGGAGATGACAAAGTTTAAAGAAATGTCTGACAAAAAAATTTTGTGCTTGTTATGAGAGATGATCAAGACATATGTGAGAAATTTCAAGAATTGTTGAAGATGAAAGAGAAAGTTTAAAGATTTCTGAAGATGAGCTGATTTTACAGAAATTTTCTTTGAAGATAAGTTTGCTGAAGCAAATTGAGCTGAAACTGAAGATAATTTCTTTCATGTGTCTGAAAGAGATTTATACTATCTTTGGGGGAGATTGTTACATGGTTGAAGACAGACATTTGGGAAGATTACATATTGTTATAGATCAAAGAAAGAATAGATTGTTTTTCAAGCATAAATAGAAGACTCAAATTCCAATGCTAAAGTTGATCAAAGGAGGATATTATATTTACTGAGCTTAAAGAGAGAAGATTGTTCTGCAAAATCTTTTTGAGATGATCTTGAATCCAAAGGGGGAGATTTTTAGATCATAAAATATGTTGGATACAAGATCATAGAAAACTGAAGATTGAAGTCAAAGCTGAAGTCAACCCTCAAGCATCAAAGTCAAAGTCTTGTGTAATAAAAGTCAAATTCAAACTTGTTGTGTTGTAAGAGTTTTATTTGTTTGCGCGTTCCTGTAATGTAGTTGTGTGCGTGTTTCTGTGTTTGTATATATAGGTGTGTTGTGCGTGTATTAGAAGAGTAGCTGATTCATAGCATCATAAGAGTTTGTGTGTTAGAGAGAGAAAGTCTTTGATAGAGTTGTAATACATTCAAGAAATCAATACAAATTGAGTTTGATTGGAAATTATATTGTATCATTTTGATTTACATTGTTATCTGGGATAACATATGTACTTAGATTGATTGATGAATATTCCTTTAGGTGACTGTTTTTTACTTGAATACCAAGGAAAAAGTTTAGTTCACCCATCATACTCATCTCAAATCTAGTTTCCATTATTTTTGAAATGTTCTTGCAAAATTTAGGATTTGTAGATTTGAAAATAATGTCATCAATGTAAATCTGTATCAAGATTAAGTCATCACCATGATTTTTCAGAAACAAAGTAGTATCGATTGTACCTTTCTTGAAACTTGAAGGTAAAAGGAATTCAGTCAGAGTGTCATACCATGCTCTCGGTGCTTGTTTCAAACCATATAGTGCCTTATCGAGAACATAGACATGGTTTGGAAATTATGGATCAACGAAACCTTCCCGTTGGTCAACATATACCTCTTCGTGCAAGATCCCATTCAGAAAAGCAGACTTGACGTCCACCTAATAAACTTTGAAGTTCTTATGGGCTGCATAGGCCGAAAAAGTTCAAATGGCTTCGATCATAGCTACTGGAGCAAATGGCTTCAAAAGTTCTCGTCATAGTCTATACCTTCTTGTTGACAATAACCCTTAGCTACCTGCCTGGCTTTGTTTTTTACTACGATTCCAGCTTCGTCTTTCTTTTTTCTGAATACCCATTTCGTTCCGATTATCGATTTGTCCTTGGGTCTTGGAATTAGCCGCCAAACTTGGTTTCTCTCGTATTATAGAAGCTCGTCTTGCATTGCTAGAATCCAATCAGGATCTTTTAAAGCTTCTGAGACTTTCTTTGGCTCTATAACACTGAGAAAACTTAAATACAGGAAATTTTTTGCAGATGCTAATCTCGTCTTTACACCACTATCGTTGTCACCAATGATATTATGTCGGGGATGATCACGAGTCCATCTATGTGTACTAGGTAGGGGTTGTACATCAATCCGATTGTTTTGATCATCGTACGCATCCGTAATTGCTGGAATTACTTCTGAATCCACAGTTGGAACTTCTTCAGTAGGTAACTCTGATATTTGCAACTCAGCCATGACTGATTCAGTACTTGGAACTTATTCCTCGGAGTTTCGATCTGTAGACACAGAAACTGGATTAGTTTGATCAGAGTCATTAATACTATTAGAAGTAGAAGGAGTACAAACAACTTCAGATGGTCTAGAAATGTTGACACTTGTATCAGGGACCACCACGGGAGGATCTATAGATATGTTTGATTTGTCAAAATCTACACAAATATCCATGAATACATCAATCAAAGTATGGTGCAGAAGTAATATAAGGTTTGTAAGATTGGTAGGTAGATAACAGTAGTAAATCAAAGAGAGCACATAATACAAATAACCAACAGTGATAGAGCCACAATAGTCATATGTATTGATTGAGAAGATGATGAAAAAAATTAGAACACCAAGAACATGCACTGAATGTGGGTACTTCTCTCTCTATCTCACGAAATCTCTCTAGCTACTATGCGTACTTAAGTATGTGTAATCTTTTTAGCGTACAAAATATCCTACATATATCTTCTTTATATAGAGGAATATCACCAAAGTCAAACCTAACACTAATCAAAAGTTGCCATGTGTAAAGGTCAAATAACCATTCCAGACTAACGTGGCAGAGCTGCATTGGCTGATTGAGCTGTGAGAGAGATACTTGTTGAAATCTCCAGTTGAAGTTAGCACAGACGTGGCTTCCATAAAGCATGGCATAAAGGCTTTGTAGACCACGAGTCATCTTCTAGTTAAGTACTTATGTGCTTGGTGATTGCAGAGCTTCTGAAGATTCAACTGCTTTCTTCGACAGAGGTCCTCTGGCTCTGAGGACTTGTCTTCTTTTTGAATACTTTTACAATGGACAGAATATGGGGCTAACAGCTATCGTTGATGAGGGTCTTCAGCTATCACTGAGGAACATCTTCAGCTAACGTAGAATCTTAATCAGATTTGTCATGTTTTATAGACTAGTCTTAGTGTCACTAAATCCTGATTCAGATCATGAGTGGACGTGTCTTTATCATCAGCTTGGTCTTCGACTTCTACTGAGAGTTTCTTTCAGCGTGAGGCTTGTCTTTAGGCATTACTTATGTAAACTATTTACAAATAAATGTTCAGCGATCACTGAACAGGCTCAGGTTGATCACTAATTCTGAAACAATTAATTAGAAAACAATTTAAAGTAATATTCACTAAGTATAAGGATAATCATCAAATCACTGAGAGAGTTCGGATCAACAGGTCTAAGTTCAATCCCCGAGTCTTTTAAAACTAATGTTATCATTGAAACATGTCTTATGGCTCATCTCTCTGAAGTCACCCCGTCTAACAAGAAGTGTTTAGAAACCTCATGTCCACCATCTTCCCATCTAAAAGTTTTTTCCACAGGTACTTCTATCCCCTTTACTTATATTATCCGTAATCATTCATCTTTTAGTATATTCTAACATTTTATCTCTTTACTACTGTATTAATAAACCCATAGGAATATGGGTAGTTTATCACCGATCCTCTCAATAAATGCAGGGAACAGGTCATACTCAATTTGGTACTTTTTGATAGTGGATGTTCAATACATATGACTCGTTTTATATCCTTTTTCAAGGACTTTATTTATGTTAAAGGTCCTTCTGTCACTTTTGGTGATAATTCACCTGGATCCACTATAGGCTATGGTATTTTAACCAATGGCTCTGTAACCTTCGGCAAAGTTGTATATGTAGAAGGTCTCAAACATAATCTTCTAAGTATCAGTCAACTTTGTAATAAAGGTTTCTCTGTAAAATTTCTCAAAGAAAAATGTTCTATCCTTTCTCCTCAGAACATTGAAATTCTTTCTAGATTTCGCAAAAACAATGTCTATGTTATAGACTTGACTTCAGCTCCTTCACATACTTTTGAAAATGAATGCTTCTTTTCAAAAGCATCTTCTGAACAAAACTAATTATGGTACAAGCGTCTATCTCACTGAAACTTCAAAATTTGAAGTTGTTATCACAAAAGGGTCTAGTAAAAGGACTCCCCTCTTTATTTTTCTCAAAAGATAAATTGTGTGGTTCTTGTGAAAAAGGGAAATGTACAAAGTCAAGTTTCAAGTCTAAAAATTGTTTTTCCATCACTTCCCCTCTTCATCTTTTTCACATGGACTTATATGGACCAAGGAACGTTCTAAGTCTAGGTGGCAATAAATACATTATGGTTATTGTGGACGAAATTTCAAGATATATACATGGATTATCTTCTTGTTTGCAAAAAGTGATGCTACTGAAGTAATCATTCAGTTCATCAAAAGAATTGAAGTTTTAAACAACACCTCTGTCAGAGAACTAAGAAGTGATAATGACACTGAGTTTAATAATTCAATATTAGATAACTTCTGCTCAAACAAAGGTATTTCTTGCAACTTTTACTCCATATAAAAATGGAGTTGTTGAAAGAAGAAATAGAAACCTGTGTGAAGCTGCAAGATTAATGATAAATAATACATGCTTACCTACTTACTTTTGGGGAGAAGCTGTAAAACACAGCTTGCTTTACTCAAAAATCGTGCTATTGTGGTAAGGAGACATCATAAGACTCCTTATAAACTTTTCCATTGAAGAAAACCAAATATTGTTTTTTTTCATACATTTGGATGTGTATGCTATGTGCTAGATGATAGAGACCACCTTGGAAAATTTGACCCTAAATCCATTGTTAAATATTCAGTTATCTGAAAAGCTTACAAAGTTTACAACAGAAGAAGACGATGCATTTGTTAGGACTGAAAGTCCTAGTGCGTTGAAAGTTGTATAACGCATTTATAAGGGTTTGAATTGTATTTATTTGAAAGTCTTTGTAATTGGGCCTCAAGCCCATTAGGCCTTACACGTCCATATATATATATATATATATATATATATATATATATATATATATATGTTTTCTTAACCTAGTCTTAGGTTAGAGAAGAAAAAAAGAAGAAATTATTGAGAGATAGCTAGTCGTAAAGTTTACATTCCCTGATCAGAAATTCTCTCTGTAAACCTAAACCCTTTATTGATTATCAATCATATGACTAGCTGTTGTGGATCAATCATTGCGTGTTATTGATTATTATCTTCCTGATTGCACTGTATCTGGTATCTACAATTGGTATCAGAGCAGAATCGAATAAATCTTTATTCGATACGATCAAAAGGTTTGTCTAAAATCCCTTTCTGTTTTTTAATTTTTTGCTAACGACCGTTTTTCTATGTTCATCGAAATCAAAGGTTTGAGTTTGTGTTTCTAATTGTTATTTTGGCTAATTACAGTTGGGTTTGTTGTTTTTAAGCCAAAGGATCTAAATTTGCTTAACAATCTTTTGATTAAAAAAAAAGGGGAGGAAATTTTTGGCGGCTGTTAACGATGGAACCAAAGTTTGTGATTTTTCGATATTAATGGTGGAGCTAATATTTGTGGTGGTTGTTCAGTTGGTGTACAAAAAAAACCTGCAGGTGTGTTTTAAATATCAAATTGCATGTGGTTCCCAAAATTTAATTGGATTATGGAATACAGCAGCTACCCTTCATAATTTGTTCTAAATTCTTGTGATAACGGTTGTAGTAGTTTTAAGTGATTGAATTTATTAATCGGCGACTGTGGTTTTTTAATTGAAGTCGGTGGATGCAAGTTTTGAGAATGGTTGGAACTGAGTTGAAATTGTATTCCGGCGCCCGGTATCATCAACGCCCGGGGCCTCCATCGCCCGGCCTCTCCCGGTCCCAAACACCTCCCGGTTTCTACCGGGGTTTGAACTCCCGGTACACAGCCCCCGGGACCGGACTCGTAACTCCCGTTTCATACCGGTCTTATACCGCCCGGTGTTTTACTCCTGGTTTCCACGTTTAAAAATATTTTCCAATCCACTCCCGGTCCCGAGGTGAATATATCGGTCCCCGGCGTCTCCTGTCTCTCCAAACCCCGGTCCCCGCGTCTCCCGGTCAAACCCGGTCCCCGGCGTCTCCCGGTCTCTAGCCAAACCCCGCGTCTCCCGGTGTCTAGCCCCGGTAGATTTTTGGTTCGTCATTCATAACGAATTTAACGATTTTTGATCGATTTTTAAAATTTTTCGGTTGATTCGGTTGAGTTTGTGAACGAACATTTTCGATTTTAAATTGTTAAGGGTTGCTTACAAAGTCTAAACGATCAATTTCTATCGAAAAATTTCATCTCATATCAAGTTTTTAATTTCTCGTTCGGTTTCCGGAAAAATTTCGGTTGCTTCGTTCGTGAGTTTGAGAGATTGTTGTGAGTTTTAATCAGTTGAGGGAGCTTAAGGGGACATAATCGATCGATTTTGGTCGAAATATTTTAACCCATACTGAGCTTTTAAGTTGTCGATCGTTTTGCGAAAAACTTTCGGTTGGTTCATTTGTGATCGTGGGTTGACCGTTTGAGTTTTAATCTGGTAAGGAGTGATCAGGGAGCTTTAACGATCATTTTGCATTAAATATTACTAACCGTTTCGAAGTTTTGCAGGTTGGCTCAATGAAGAAGACGATGAATAGTGTTTCCGTTAAGTTACCGTTAAATGCTTAACATTTTGATCCTTTTTCCGTTAGTCCAGTTAGTTTGTTAGTTTAGTTAGCTTTATTTCATTTTTAGTCCTTTTTCAGTTAGTATTCAGTTAAGTCCGTTAGAAGTTTCAAAGTTTGCACTTTTAGTCCCTCTAGTTAGAGATTTCATTTTATGTCATTTTTGGTCCTTATAGTTTAAGTTTAATTTTTTTGTCACTTTTAGTCCTTGCAGTTTTAAGTTTTAGTTTATGTCACTTTTAGTCCCCATACTTCATAGTTTCGATCGTTTGTCATCTTTGACTCCTACCTAAGCTTTCAAGTTGCACACGTTGTCAGTTTTGGTCCTTGCACATTGATTTTTTCATATTTTGTCAAGTTTAGTCCCTAAACTTCAAGTTTTTCAAGCAACAATGTCTCATCCAACTTATTCTGAGCTAGAAGAGAAAGTTTCTTGTTTAGAAGCTAGAGTTGAAAGACTGCTTGACAAATATGATAATCCACGCCTTGAAATTGCTGGCAACTTGTGCATAATTTCAAATCTAAAGGAAGAAAACAACACAACTCCATCCACCTCTATGGATAACTTCAATGATAATACAGATGTGCTTCTACAAAGTTTTTTTAGTATCTGAAATACCGTTAAACCCATAGTCAGAAGATTTGAATTTTGATGATTGTTGCTTTTTAGAGCGACCGGTCTTTTTCTTCTTCTGTGAACGTCTTTTGGATGTAGAATTTGAAGAATTATTCACAGAAGAGTTTTGTGGGGCAGATGTGGAACATTCACCCTTGTAAAATTTTACCGGAGGCTCACAAGAAGAAGTTAGAAAATCAACGTGACTTGGTAGAGAAGGATTAAAATCAAATTTGTCCAATTGACTATCTAGGCACACCTCAGAATTCAAGAATGCTGAAATTCCATTTCCTCATCAGAAGGAGCCTTATCACTTGATGAATTCAGGACATCGGAAGGATTTGTTTTAAGCGGATCATAGGCGGAAGCGTTTTGAAAATCAGAACAATGATCCGTGTCTAAAGATTGAGGCTCTTTTCCTTTGTTTGAAAATTTTGGTGACGAGTCACCCATAAAGGCTTTACAAGAAGATGTATCCGAGGATGGATAGGAATTTTCAGAAAAATGAATTTTCTGAACTTGGAGAATTTTAGGCTTAGCTTGAGGTTGAGCTATGAGAAGTCGCTCTTTCATCAGATCTGCTGCCACAACAGCCAGTTGTGAATTAAGCTTCTTTATTTCTGTCTGAAAGAAATCCTTTTCCTCCTCCGACACAGTTTCCTTTTTATCGGAATTGAGATACTCAATTTGGGATAAAAGCTCTTGTTTTTCCTTTTGAAAAATGTTCCTCTCCTGTTCAAATGACTCTTCGAGCTGAACAATTTTCTTTTCTAAAATCAGAGGTGAAACATAAACTTTATGGTCTAGTGGTTCCTCCTCAGTTTCAACGATTTTAGCATCTAGTTCAGCTTTAGTGTAACTTCGAAAATAGTCGTTTGAAAGGAAACAGGGTTTTTCATCGTTATAAGACGCATTCAAAGAATCATAAACAAAAGGAAGTTGCATTTTGGTAGAGTTCTCCCTTCGCAAATTGTCCTCTTCCATTTTCTCATCATCAAGTGGTTTGGTCCAATTTATTTTGTACTCTGGATAGGTTTTGTCTATTCCAAGAAATTCGAATGCATATAACGTAGGAACTTCAAATAAGTCCTTTTTTAGATAATATGGGTTATCGTCGCATACTTGGGTTCTTTTGGTGCAATTATGTTCAGCATTTGATGAGATTGACCAATTTTATAAAGTTTCCGTTCAAGATCCTTTAATTGATTAGATAACCTTTGATTTTCATTTTTGTAAGCCACGCTTTGAGTCACAATATCAATTTTCTCATTTTCTGACATACTAACTCATAGGTAAGCTCATCTACTTTGGTCTTTAATTCGTTTGATTCTTTTGAACAACTCTCACACTCTTCTTTTAAATTTGAAATTATGCACAGGTTGCCAGCAATATCTATGCTTTGTTGTTCAATATATTCAGACTGTGCAGACACACGTTTTTTCAGAGATGAGATGAGTTGTTCATTTTCTTTTATGGTTAGCTTGCAGGAGTCTAATTTGTGCACAGTGATTTGCATCTATTCAATTAAGGCTTCTAGGTAAGGATCACATACCTGACATGGGGAATCACGATCATCATTATCAGTATCGGACTGTGTTGTGTGCTTGCCCATGAAACACAGATGTGCTGGAGCTGATTGATGAATCGATACATGTCCACTTCGATGAAAACAACACAACTCCATCCACCTCTATGGATAACTTCAATGAAGAAGAGCTAAATGATTGGATCTCTTCATGTCTAATCAAGTCCATCCAACAATCCTCCTCAAACCCTCCACAGACATCATCCTCTAATACTTTAACTCCTTCTGAGCCTATCGTTCAAGGGTATGAGAAACAAGAACCTTACATAACCAATCTTACCACCCACTCTCCATCTGATATCTTTACTAATCCATTTTGAACCACCTATTCAGTTTCCTCTCCTCTTCCTTATATTCCTCCTACCACCAAATGGACACAAGGTGACCCCATTAACCAAATCATAGGAGATCACAATACTGGTTTCAAAACCCGAAGATCAGTAAATATGTGTTTGTATGTCAACTTTCTCTCCATTTTAGAACCTAAAAAGCATTGGAAAAGCCCTTAAAGATCCAAGTTGGGTAAGTGCCATTCTAGAATAACTTTTTCAATTTGAGCGCAACAATGTTTGGAAAATGGTTCCTCTTTATGCCCACAAAACAATCATAGGTACAAAAGGGGTCTTCATAAACAAAATGGATGAAGATGTTATTGTTATCATAAACAATGCCATACAAGAGAAAAGAATTGACTATGATGAAACTTTTGTTTCTGTTGCCAGACTTGAAGCCAGTAGAATCTTCTTAGCTTATGTGGCTTACAAGAACTTCAAAGTCTTCCAAATGGATGTCAATAGTGCATTTCTGAATAGAAAGTTTTCAAAAGAAGTATATGTAAACCAACCTCCTGGTTTTATTAATCCAATACATCCAGACTACGTATACAAACTTGACAAAGCTCTCTATGGTCTCAAACAAGCACCTCGAGCCTGGTATGACACTTTCTCAACTTTCGTACTTAATAATGATGGTAATGTTATTATTGTACAAATACTCTCTTTCTAAAAAAAATTGATGGTAATGTTATTATTGTACAAATATATGTATATGATATAATAGTTGGTCCAACTGATGTTTCTTTGTGTGAAAACTTTGTTGAACTTATAAAAAGTAAATATGAAATGAGCATGATGGGTGAACTAACTGTTAGAACATAAAATGTTCTATTTAGAATTTTTGTAAAGAAATCATGTTTGTGAGGTTTGGGCCTTGTACATTGGGTTTGGGCTTATTTGTATACAAGGGTGTGAGGGTATATATAGGAATTGTTTTGTAATTGTTTTGTAACTTTACTTTCAAAATGTAATATGTACGCGCTCTTTGTGTATCTAGAGAAAGAAACATTTCCTCTCTCTAGATTATGTGACTCTGTAAATAAACAAACATTCCTTCCCAATCATTCTTGTTAATCTTACATCAAATTAACTATGATCTATGTACTCACAAGTGGTAGCAGAGCCTAATCGAAGAAATTTTCATCGAAAACGATCAAGATCATAGTTTTTTTGATGGAACAGTGACTTCACATGAATAGTTTCTGTAGATTTTTCAATTCTTTGATTTGATGCTAATTTGGATGATCTTTGAAGCAAAATTGATTCAGAGGACATAGTCGATCTACAGTTAATCAATTACATTGTTTGATTTCTACAGATTTGGTTGAATTGATCGAATTTGAGGTTATTTGGTTCGAAAATTGTAATACACTGTGTTGAGATTGAATTTTGTTTTAGAGTGCTTTCCAGACAAGATCATCAACTACAAAAGTGCTCCAATGTTGATTTCGAACATGCATACAAATTTTCACTCAAATTCAAAGATTTGAAGGAGAATTCGAAGATTTTTGAAGTTTAAAGTCGAAAACAATCGTAGATCTACAGAATTCGCATGATTTTTGAAGAACTCGCATGGAGAATTCGTATGGTGAATCATTGAGGAATTCGCATGATGAAATATCCTTGGACACAACAAATTTTCTAAGTCAGGAATTCGCAAGTAGCCTTATGCGAAAAGTGGAGAATTCGCATGCTACTGTGCTCAAGTTATTTGCGAATTGTAAAGAATTCGCAAGCCACCCTATGCGAAATGTCAAGAAATCTCATCCCTCTGTTGTGCGAATAGTGGCTTCCAAGAAAAAAAAAATTCTAAGTATAGAATTCGCTTGGTATGATACGCGAGAAGTTCAGAAGTCGCATGATATTGTATGCGAAATGTGAAGAATTCGCTTATAGTTATATGCGAATTGCGAGGAATTCACACATAGGCGTATGCAAAATGTAAGAATTCGCACGAAAGACTATGGGAGTTGTGGATATTTCGGCTCATGCCTCATGCGAATTGTTCCCTTAAAAGATTTATGGTCTGCGAATTGTTCCTTATGCGAAAAGTTTTTGTATGTTATGCGAAAAGTTGTTGTTTTGAACCCATTTTGCTACAAGCTTTCCCTGTTCCCGAGATTTTCCACATAATGCATATGTGACATCATTCCTATCTTCTGTTGGTCACATATTTTTGGCAACTGATCTAAATTTTCACGAATGCTCATGCCAGTCAAGATTTTCAGGTACTGGATGTTTGGATTTAGTCTCTAATTGGATTGGATTAGCAGCCTGAGTATCTGCAATCATCAGTCTGGAATACTTCTCTACTATGTTTAACCTCTGAGTGCTCGTGATCATTCTTCTGACCTGATCAATTAGAAGTCTGAGTGACTGCAATCATTATTCTGATTCTTTGGTTGTGATTCAGAATTTTGAGTGCTTATAATCCTCTAGCCGATTCGTGAAGAAATGAGTTCTGAGTTCGTTCATTCAGTGTTCTGAAAAGCAGTTAGAAAATGAGCATCTTTCATCAATTGTTGAACAAATATCAGAATTTTTTCTTTTAACCCTTGCATTCTAGTGTTTGCTACAAGATGCTTCCTCTTACAAGCTGACCAAAATAAGTTCTTAAGTTGAATTCCTATTCAACTCGTGGTTCAAAGACAGATACGGTGTTATAAACTGAAGATGCACTTTGGTTGTCATGTCATAATTCACACATTTCTTTCTTGTGGGCATAACGAATGTGTTGGATTTACAAGAGATAAAAGTTGTCTTTGTGTGCACTCAGTTAAGGTTATTGTTTACATCAGATCTGGTATCAAAGTTGAAACTTCAAGGATAAGAGCTATTTTCAAAGGGGAGCCGGAGTTGTTTTGAAGTTTAAGCAACACTAAGTTTTCTAAAGAAATCAAGGGGGAGAAGAGCTGAAGCTTGAAGAGGATGATTCATTTACAAAACTTAGGGGGGAGAATGTTAGAACATAAAATGTTCTATTTAGAATTTTTGTAAAGAAATCATGTTTGTGTAGTTTGGGCATTGTACATTGGGTTTGGGATTATTTGTATACAAGGGTGTGAGGGTATATATAGGAATTGTTTTATAATTGTTTTGTAACATTACTTTCAAAATGTAATCTGTACGCGCTCTTTGTGTCTCTAGAGAGAGAAACATTTCCTCTCTCTAGATTGTGTGACTCTGTGAATAAACAACCATTCCTTCCTAATCATTCTTGTTAATCTTACATCAAATTAACTATGATCTATAGACTCACACTAACCTTCTTTCTTGTACTTCAAGTCAAACAGTCAAATGAAGGAACTTTTTAGTAATCAAAGTACATATGTCAAGGATTTATTAAAGAAATTAATATTTGACAATTGCTCACCCATGAAAACACCATTGGCTCCTCTATTAAGGTCGCACTTGGATATCATGGAAATCTGGTAGATATAACCAATTATAGAGTAATGATTAGATCTCTCTTATATTTAACTGCAAGTCTCTCAAATATTATGCTTTCTACATGTCTATGTCCAAGATACCAATCCAATCTAAAAGAATCCTGTTTCAAAGTTGTAAAGAGAATCTTCATGTATTTGAAAGGTACTCCAAACCTAGGTCTTTGGTACCGCAAAGGCTCAGGTTTTGATCTAATTGGTTATTCAGATTCTGACTATGCAGGGTGACAAATAGACAGGAAAAGTACCATAGGAAGTTGCCAGCTTCTAGGCAACAAGCTTGTAAGTTGGTCTAGCAAGAAGCAAAACTCGGTATCCACCTCTACTGCTGAAGTTGAATATGTTTTTGTTGGAAGTTGTATTGCCCAAATTTTATGGATGAAAAATCATCTTACTAATTATGACAAAATCTACTTTGTTGTACCCATTTTGTGTGGCAACTCTAGTGCTATTGCTATTGCCAAAAATCCAGTGTTGCATTCCAGAACTAAGCATATTGACATAGTATGTCATTTTATCAGAGACCACATATCCAAATGAAATGTGGAACTCCATTTCATTCCCACAGATAATTAATTAGCTGATCTATTTACTAAACCATGTGCCGAGTCAAGGTTTAAATATCTTATCAGGGAATTAAGAATGTTTTTTTTTGGAGAGGGTATCCCAGACCACATTGGGCCCAGACTAATCCCTGGCAATTTGGGCCGAAGCCCGACTGCTAAAGCATGCAACCCGGGGTCGAAGCCCCCGTACCTCCAGGATGCGTCCCCCAGGGTTCGAACAAGAGACCGCTACTAGCAAGTCCACATGCCTTACCACTAGGCTAACACCCCTTTGGTGGAATTAAGAATGTTAAATGTTGAGAATTAAAAACAATACTAGTTTTAGGCAATAAATCCTGATGCTTTTTGTTATTTTATTTTTCAAACTTTAAATTCCAAAATTATCTCTGACATTGAATAAAATAATGTTTTTATTTCAAATATCTATCTCTCTGACATCCTCTCTATCCAATAATTTTTAGGTATGTTCTCTCTTTTTCCTTCAAATAAAATAATCACTCTTTTCAACAAAATTTCAGATTCATCTTCGTAACCTAAATCCTCTCAACCTAGTCATTTGTGTCGAATCCCCTCATTCAAGAAGAACATGGATTTGCAATCTTGATCATTTTGATTCTCTTTCCATATCCAAATTCGATAACAAATTCGATCCATGGTACTAGTCTCAACTCCATCGAATATCTTAAGTATCAAGTCTATCAAAAGATTCAGATTCCTTTCCTTTCCCTTCTCTTATTATCAAGACCATTGGATATTCATTACCACAAAATCTTATCCATTGAGGAAACCCAAGAGTCATGACATAACCTACTATAAATAGGTAATCATGTGTCAGATTTCAAACAACCGACATTGTATTCAAAGTTTTCCATGTCATATCAACCGCCACCATCACTCAACGACACTCATCATAAGCAAACCATCATTATCTTCATCCAAATCTTCTACATTCTTCAAGAATGGCAGAAAGCTTCAAAGCTTTTCCATCTAAAAATGCCAACTTTATGGCCTCCAAAGGTCAGATAAATGCACGAACTATATTTCTTGCATGTCCAAAGTTCATGGAATTCCATCTCATCATGCACTTATTGATTTCTTGAACAAAATCCCTCTATTTTATGCTCTCACTGCCTGTCCTTAAATGAGCTCGTGGATGCTTAGGAACTTCTCGGTTTCTTGCAAATACAATGCTTCGACAAAAGAAATTACCGCTAGCATTCTTAAGCGTCAAGACCTCAAGTTCACGTGTGAATACCTCACCATCTCTCTCCATCTCCCTTCTTCAAAGAGAACGGTCTTTGAAGATCTTGCTACCAATGAACATCTTAAAGATATTCTCACGATTATTGACTATAGAAGGAGTGTACCAAATGCATCTGCTACGGGTACATTACAAAGAAAACACATGAGTGATATTTGGTACTTCTTCTTCACTCAACTCACCTACCATCTGAGTATCAAAACCACAAGTTTCGATCAATCTCTAAGCTACATCAATAAACTTGCCCATGTTCTCATTTTTCAAAGTTACATCAACTTCGGGGGTTACTTCCCTGGAAACAAGAAGCTTCGTCAAATCCCTTAGATCCAATTTTTATATTTGGTTATCGAGTACAATCTAGGACACCTAATCTCATCTGATATGACTTTTGATGTACCATCCATACAACTATTATTTCTCGAGTCTATCCACACCATCACCCTCAGATTCTAAGATCCCATCAAGTATGATTATTTTTGCACTAAGAAATGATCTCTGATGGGATGATCATGCATCAAGGGAAGCTACTCAGCTTTTTATCAATGCCAAGAATGTTTCCTTGGATAATCTATCTCAAGAATTAGTCTTGTCATCCTCCTTCTTCAAAATTCGATGTGGGTCAAGGTTCTAGATCAGATAATTCAAAAATATTTGAACACCTTATGACATTATTCGACCAAAACTTAAACCATATTGGTCAAAGTTTTGTTCCAATCTCATCTACAGAGATTATAATATCAACAGAACCATTGATGTCTACGAAAATCTCAACCCTATCCAACCATAGATGGGAATAAACCTTTGGACTCCTAGCCCAATATGACCCCACCGATATCAGTTTCAATCATTCGGAAATGGAAATTTTTAAAACTTACTCAAGCCAATCCGACCCATGGCTAATGAACCCATGACTACTCCTCAATGATATCTCGACAGATGATTGATGATGAATCAAGTCCTACCAAACCTCCCACCAATATGTCTCAAAACACTATTGGTGAAGCTTCAGACCAATTTGGGGTTCTCCGTTTTGAAGAATGGATATCAAGCCCAATCTACCAAACTTTACAAGAGAACCCCTCTTCCCTTCAAACATCACATCTGACACCTTCCCTATCCGACCAAATCACATTCATGCAACTACAACTGAATACATTGCAACAATTTCCAAACGTGTCAAACACCCGACTAAAGGAATTCTACAATCGTCAAGAATAAATGGTCACCCATCTGGTCAGTTGCATCATCACATCTCTAGAACAACTTCACACAAAGGTGGATGCTCAGAATTTACTCCTTCATCGGTTTCTCAACTCCATCCGGGTTACTCTATCTTCCCATGGTGTTGAGGGGGAGAGAACAAACTTGTTCAACAACACAAGAAGAACAGGTATTCGTGCAACTTTTGAGGGATAGAAAAATTTGAACATCTGACCACTTGCTAAGGGGGAGCAACAAGTTATTCGATCCACAGAAGAAGAAGAATGACCACCAACCAACAATAAAGTAAAAAGCCCAATGGCCTAATAACGAGAATGTGAAGACCAAAGAAAAAGGAAATCTCAATCAACTGACATATTGCAACTTCAACCTCCTCCACAAAATCATAAATATAATTTCATGCAAATCCATGTATGCATTTTTTTTGTATGTTTTGAATATCATGGATAAACTTACTTGAAAGTTCTTTCTATGATTTTCTTGTATATCCAATGAACTTAGAAGCATGTATATATGTTACGTATGTAGTCTGATGGAAAGAAATGAAAAGACAAAGGTAAGAAAATGGAAGAAAACAAAAACAAAAAGAGAAGGCCATAGAAAAGAAAAAGAAAAGATTACAAAAAAGGCAAAAAGAATCCAAAATGGATCAGTGAAATTATGAGTTCGATTTTATGAGTTTCGGTACCATTTTTTTTCTAAGTGTTTTCTCGGATCATCTATTTGTATTATTAACAAATATGGGGAGATTGTTGGTCTCAACCATCAGATTTGTACATAATACCATAGCCAAAGATATGAAGAAATCTAATAGATAGCTTTCTCCTATGGAAAAGTTTATTGGCAGTTTTGTTAAATCTTTTGACAATCAATGACCTGTTTTCAGTAAAACAAGGCGTATTGACAGCTTCTGCCTAGAATTGAGTTTGAAGATGAGAATCGTTGAGCATTGATTGAGCAGCTTCGATGATCGTTCTATTTCTTCTTTTAGCGACTCCATTTTGCCGAGGAGTTCTCATAGTTGAGAAATTGTGACAAATTCCCTTGTTCTCGAGGAAGTTATCGAGAGAATTGTTTTTAATATTAGTTACATGATCACTCCTTATTGAGTGAAATATCATGTTATTCAGCACTTCCATCTTTTTGACAAAAGAAATGAGTTCATCAGGGGTGTTACTCTTGGAGCGGAGAAACATGACCTAGGTATAGCGAGAGTATTCATCTACTATGACAAGAGTATATTTCTTTCCAGCTAAGGATTGTATATTGACAGGGCTAAATAAATCAATATGTAAGAGTTGAAGAGGACTTGTCACTAATGATACTTGCTTTGATTTGAAACTAGCTTTAGTCTGCTTTCCCTTTTCACAAGATGAGCAAAGAGATTCCTTTGCATAAGAATGTTGAGGTAGACCAAAGACTAGTTCTTTTAAGGATAGAGTGTTCAACGTCTTGAAGTTAAGATGAGAGAGCCTCTTATGTCATAGCCAGTTGACATCTGACGAGGCTTTAGACAGAATACAGATACTTTTAGTGGTTGTTAAGTCCATGTTTATAACGTAAACATTTTCCAAATAATAACCGCTGAGAGCAAGTTTTCCATCTTTGTCCAACATTGAACATGCTTTCTTAGTAAATCATACATTGAAATCTTTATCACATAGCTGACTGATGCTGAGGAGATTATGCTTCAGTCCATCTACGTAACCGACTGTTCGAAAGGTAGTTGTACCATTGTTGAGTACACCGAACCCTCTGGTATAGCCTTTCCCATTTCCACCAAAGGTCACTGATGGACCCTTCTTTTCCTTGTATTCAGTGAGCAGGTTCTTTTGGCCAGTCCTATGTTGAGAGCATCCACTATCTAGATACCAGATACCCTTCGAGACCTGCAAACATAAGGAAGATCAATTTTTTATTTGTACCCACTTTTCAATGGGTCCAGGGGAGTTAGTGTAGATGGAAGGTTCAACAATATTCACAACATCTGAAGATTCAGCGTCAGTGATAACCTTCACCTTAGTTAATTTCTTAACTTTAGTGGCATTTTTCACCGTGGCAGATTTCTCAGCTTTGGTGACCTTCTTTTCCTTGGAGGCATTCATCTTGACTTTAGATGACTTTTTAGCTTTGGTGGCATTGGGATATTTACTGGCAATGTGGTCAGTAAGTCCACAGTGGTAGCATTTTCTATAGCTGAAAATGGCTTTAAGACCATGAGAATTTGCATTAGAAAACTTTAGATGAGACGGACCAGCTCCAAGAATACCCTTAACATTAGATCTCGGAGGAACTTTTACTTCTTCAGATTTCTTAGGCATAATGTCAATCTTCATCTTTGGAGTAGATCTCTAAATATTAACAGTGATCTTAGATCCAGGGCCAGAGGGATGACTGGTTAAAGATTTAGAAGGAACCTTCTTCAGCTTTGCTACTTTTGTAACCTTCTGAAGGTGATGGGAAATAGATTTCCCTTTATCAGCGAGTTTAGAGTTCTTTGACAAACCCTCGGGGATAGGAACAGAAGAAGAGAACTGAGAAGAAGAAGTGACTTGAATAAAAGAGACAAACATTCAAACTTAAGAATGGAACAATCTCTGCTAGATTCATCCTTATCAGATTTATAACCAATACTAGTTTTATCATGACCAGGGATTTGAGCACTTATGATCTCATTGATCTTAGTTGAAGATTTACACCATCCTTCAACTGTAGCTTTTTCAGACTTAGGAGCAGCGATAGCTTGTTCGCATTCAATGCTGATAATCTCATTTACAATGACTTGATCTTTTAAACTTTCTTCTAAAAGAGTTAGTTCTTTGATCTTTAAATGGCATTTTTCAAGATGTTCAGTTAAATCAATATTTTTGTTTTCAGCAAGAGTTTTACCATTCAGTGCATTGTACAAGTCAATTGTCAGCACGTCAATAGCGCGACATCTCTCAGCTTGAGTAAGAGTTGAATCAGTAGAGATTGATACCTGAGAGGTGATAGAGCTTGTGAATGTCCCAAATGGTTCTTCCAGTTCTTCTTTAATCTCAACCATTAGAAAGAGATTAGCAACATCTTCTTCATCATAACTTAACTCTTTTGATTCAGCCCAGTCGTGTTCTTCAGCGATCAGACCTTTACCTTTTCATTTGAAGCCTTTCAACTTATGATATTTTTCTTTCAGCTTTAGGTATTTGTCATCGCTGGATTTTCTGGATGAAGAAGGTTTGAAGACTTTCTTTGACTTGCATTCGTTGGCAAAATGTTCAACTTTCTCGCAGTTATATCAAGTAGCAATTACCTTTTCAACAGGTGTTGACTTAGGCTTGTCAGATAAGGAGAGAGGCTTGATTCTTCTGAAATTGTTCTTTCTTGCAAATCTCTTAAAAGAGTTTGTCAAGAGTGCCAGAGATTCATCAAACTCTGAAAGATCAGTGTCTGATGGATCTTCTGAGTCATAATCTAACTTAGTGATAGTGAGAGTAAAAGATCACTGAGATGGGATAATCTATGAAGAGACTAAAGCAACAGGTGTGCTTTTGGAGTCTTTGGATCTCAAGATTCTTTTTCAGTTGATTTGATTGCTCATAATTGAGCAAGATCCCATAAAGAGTACTGAGAGAAAGGTGATTTAAGTCTTTGGTCATCTTAAGACACATTGAATAAGGTGGCGTTTGTTTTTTAAGTGGTGCTGAAGTCTGAAGTCTGATTTCACTTCTGATTTTTAAGTGGTGGTGATGAAGTCTGAAATCTGAATAAAAAAGACTGTTTGTTTTTTTGGTGCTGAAGTCTGAAATCTGAATAATTCCTAGCCATACATGGATGGATGTCCAAAACGTCTAAGCTTCATTAACTGCAACAATGACAATGAGAAGAAATATACAACTTACGAATGAATCACATACAGACTTCCAACTCGTCTACCAATGTAAATCATCTTCTTGGACTTGATTTCTTGAATAACCACCTGACCAGAAGCTGTTAATTCACATACAGATACCAAGTTCACTCGTTATGTTGAAAGGAATACCAATTACCTTTATTATCACCATTGCTATCACAAATTCACTTTTGCAAAAATCAGTTGTTCACACCTACCAGAAGACAAACCCTTCTCATTCACCACAGAAACCTTGATTCAATTTTGGACTAGACAGAACACCAATTTACCTCTACTGAGTTGTTTAGTGTTTCTTTACCAAATAGTCAATCTAAATTAAAATTAACAAAACAACAAACAGTCATGTATCAACAAAACTACCAGCATTGCAAGTATGTGTTCTAAAATCGTAGCAATACACATACTTACTTAGTTGGATTCCTGTTTAGGAACACTAGCCAACAAAGGAAGAAACAAACAAACAAACAACTTGTTCACAATAATCGATTTCAGTAAACCCCTGTGATTGGAACATCACCTTCGATTTCAAAGAAAAAAAAATTGTTCATAATAATCAATTTCAGTAAACCAGTATTCAAATTGCTCTAATTCCTTTTGAACAAATTCTCAGAGACTTAAACCTCAGGGCACAATTTCTAACAAAGATATATTTATTTGGACAAAAACGCTATCAGATTTTTTGTTTTGTTGCTAACAGATATCTATTTATGCTAGGAGAAAGATGAGAATGTAGACATAAATAAAAAAATGAGAGATGTAGGGTTTAAGGAGAAAACAACAGGAAGAATCGATTACCTGTCGAAGAAGTCGATTCCAATCAATGGAGAGGAGTCGATTTTGACAGCAACGATCGCTCAATTTTGAGATGAACAATCCATCTGCTGGAGAGGAGATCGATGGAGGGCTTATAATCTGTTGCGTTTGAAGGAGAGGAGATCGATGGAGGCGTTTCTTCAAAAATGGAGGTGTGTTTTTGCAGTCAATCGAAGGAGATGAAGGAGATCGATGGAGATGAAGGAAAAAGGAGGTGACTCTAATCTGATGGAGAGGAGACAAAAAAAAGTTAAAATAAGTGATAGGTTTATCACTTATTCGGTAAGTGGGAATTAAATGATAAGTGGAACTGATTTTTTTGAAAAAACAAACACACTTATTTGGCCTACCTCTGACCGAATAAGTGATAAGGGGCAATTAAGTGTTTTTTTGTAAAAAAACAAACAAGGCCTAACTGTCCCAGATTTCAGGAAGACATTCCAGAAATTTAGTAAAGACCTTAGAGTTAGAATAGGTCCTACCAACAGTCCTTAGATCAATGATTAAGCAATTAAATCGCCGGTAAGAATCAGATAAGGATTCATTCTTACCACAAATGAAACTTTCATACTGTCTTACCAGATTGATCTTTCGTGTTTCTTGGATCTCGGTGGTACCTTCATTTTGAACACAGATTGTGTCCCACATTTGTTTGGAGGTTTTTAGATGCATGATGGAATGGAAATCTTCATCAGGCAAAGCCATAGAGATAATGGTTTTAGCCTTTGCATCAAGTCCCACTTTCTTCTTGTCCTCATCACTCCATTGCCTTATTTATTTGGCAACGATTCTTTCAGGGACATCGACAATAGTTGTAGTGGTAGGGACTGCAATTATGATAACAAATGGTTCATAAGGTCCATTTACAACTGTTAGAGCACATATTTGTTGGATGCAAGATCATAAAGAATGAAGATTAAAGTCAAAGCTCAAAGTCAACTCTCAAGCAAGAATGTTAAAGTCTTTGTAATAAGTCAAAGTCAAAGTAGTTTGTATTTTTTTTCTTGGTTGTTAGTTTCTAGTACAAATAGTCTTTGTCTTGTCTTTGTAAGTGATTCTTTGTAAGATTGGTAATTGTGTGATACGGAGCATATCAGAGAAGAGGTTACTGTTACATTGTTCTAGTGAGAGAGAGTGTAGTGAGAGAAAGTGAGATTGTAGTCTTGATGATTGAACTAATGAAATATTATTTACAATTTCTCATCTTGATTTTTTGGTACGATTAGAACTTGAATTCTGGGTTTAACAATTGGTATTAGAACAGATCTGAGTGAAATCGAGAAAACTTGAAAGTCAACACTGTTTCATTGAGTCCCATATTCAATTTTGAATTCTTGTGCAAATTTGTGAGATTTATGGATTAGTTAGGGTTCAATTCATGTATTAGATCATTCTTGTATAGGTTCGATTAGTGATTGCACTGTAATCGAAAGTCAGTGTGTTACGAATCCTTCAGAATTCGTATTGATACATCTGCGAATTGTCAAGAATTCTTATATGTCATGTTTATGAAAAGTTTTTCTTAGAATATTTTCAAGGACAGAATTCGCAGATATATTTTTTGCGAAAAGTTTTTCAGGGAAAATTATTTGAAGGACAGAATTCGCAGATCTCTTGTTTACGAATTCTGATTTCTATAGTTTGTGAATTCTGAAGTTGTTATATGTTGTGTGTCAATTCTTGTTAACATTGTGGATTGACCTGCGAAGTCTTGTTGAATTTCTCTTGGTTACGAATTCTTGGTGCGAATTTTGTGGTTATTTTTTTGTGTCTTGCGAATTCCTTGTATATCAGTATAACTTGCGAATTCCAGACTTGGTGAATTTTGGAAATTTCAATTTCTAATTTTTGTTTCAAAGTTTTCTGTATTTTTGAGATTTCATTTGGACTTACGATCATTTCAAGTTCTTTTTGAAACAGATAATTCAAGATGAGTTTTTCTGATGATGAAGAGAAGATTACCAAGCTCAGAATAGAAAACAAAAATCTCGCTTCTTCAGTTGACTACTACTCAAAGAGGTCAAAACGATATAATGATGAAAGAAAGATACTGAGAGAAGAAGTCAGTGCTTTAAAGATGATTAATGAAGATATTCTAAAACAGACTTATGGGCTTAGTGAAGATAAGATAATAAGTTTGGAAACTGAGAACACTGAGTTGAAAAATAAAATCTTTGACTTGGAATATTAGATGATCCAAATCCAGCAAGCATCTGTTGAAAGTTATGAGGAGAAGATTAAGAGTCTGGAAGATGCTAATGCTGAGCTTCGAAAGAAAGTATCTGATTTGGAACAAAAGATGGTCAAAGATAAAGATGATTTTGAGAGTGAAAAGAAAGAATTTTCCAAGAAGTTCTCAGATTTTTCAAGAAAGAGTTGTGAAGAGAAGAAGACAGTTGAGCTCAAATGTATAAAACTTTGTCAACAGATTTCAGACTTTGAAAAGGTGATCATTTTGGAAAGAGAAAAGTTTGACAAAGAGAAGAAGACCATAGAACAAAGGAATGTTGGAATCTTCAAAGAAATATTTGGTCAAAGAACAAATGCTGAGAATGATTTTAAAGAAGAAAGGAATATGTTTGAGGAAGAGATTAAGAAACTAACTAAGAAGTTATCTGAACTATCTGAAAGTGCACTAAAAGAGCAGAAAGTGAAGTCTGAATTCAAGAAAAAGATTGACCTGCTTGTCCAAGAAAGAGACAGTTTATCTTCAAAGATAAAAGACCTTGAGGACATTATTTCAAAGGTGGTGGTGACTGAGCAAACGACTCCAGAGTCACAAATCCACACACCTAGAAATGATTCAGCTGATTTTGATTGTTCATTCAAGAAAGCTGCAAGCTCACATAAGAAAATTGTTTCTACGAGAAGGTCAGTTAAATCATTTGATCAGATTCGTACTACTAACATTTTCTATGATAGAAGTGTAGATGGTTCAGGTACACAAAGAAGAAAAAGAAGAAGAAGATATAATGAAGAGAAACTGGTCTGGAAAGTAAAACTAGTAGAAGAAGGAAAGAAGGATGACAAGAAAGGTAACAAATCATTTGTACACGCATCTACAGCCAAGAAGAACAAAGTGCTGAAAGGTAAACCTGATTTTTCTTATTCGAGAGATCAATTGATCAGGTTGTCTAGAAAAATGTATTGTTCTTACTGTCGTACGTATGATTTTGTTCATAAAGATAGTGATCATTACTGGTATGGTTCTTACTCTATTACTCCTATTAGAACTGCAACTAACAAATATGGACCCAAATAGCAGTGGGTACCCAAGCCGAAAGATGATTATGTGTTGCAGAACCTGAAGTTAAGAGGGAGTAAGAGAACTAAGGCTTCTAAACACAACAGTTCAGGACCCGTACCTCAATGACAAGGATTTTGACTTCTAAACACAACAGTTTAGGACTCGCTCTTCATTGAACAAAAGAAATGATGCTCCCGGGCTGATAAGAAATTGTACCCCAATACTCAAATGAGGAAATCAACCTTCAAGGGGGAGTACATATTTTTACTGAAAATATGTATTCGAAAGATATGATGATTTACACTTCAGAGGGAGTTGTATCTGATCTCTATCATGTTTTTCACTGACATATTTTAGATGCATATTTTCAAGGGGAGTACTGAATTATGACTTGTGATTACTTCAGATCAGAACTCGTACATTCAATGTTTTATTGCTTTATGTCATTTTATTTTTCAATAATGTTGTGAATAAATTTTGCACTTTGACGACTTATGAATGATGCAGATTGAGAGGATGCTTACAAGATCATATCTTTATGCCTTAGAGCTGACTTCATGAGATTTAAGATTGTACGAAAAGGTTTATTTCTAAATCTTAATCTCATACGTATCTGAAAGAAGGATAACTTTCAGGTATGAAAACGTGTTCTTAAATGTTCAAACCACTTCTCGATTCTTAAAACGATTTCTTGATTTGGAAATGTGATTTTAAATGTTTTCATTTTATTTTTGCTTACATGTTTATAAACCGTGTGTTTCCAAAGATATATACTTGGGATCTACACCTTCTAGAAATAGCATCATTCGATTCTTCTAGGGAGCAATAATTAACTCTTCTGAATTGTGGAGGTTTAGAGAGAGAGAGAGCCATTATCAAAATAATTTGAGTTTTTGTTTAGTGTCGTTTTAGAGAATATCAAGGAAGAGAATTAAGCAAGATCTTGCTTATGGATTAAACAATCTGCTCTGATACAACTTGTTGGTCCCGATTAAGGATCACTAAGAAGAGAGTTTTAGGGGATCCTTCAAAATGAAGGTTTTGCACCTATTTATACCCTATGCAATAAATGCATGGAAGAGAGTACAATCCACATGTCTTTCTTCCAATGGCTTCATGCTATTTGACTTTATCATTTGCACGCTTTTGGTCGTATGATCAGTGTAGTGGAAAGGAGCAGTAGTACGATTAAGGACAAAAGACAGTTTGCTTTTGTACTTTTGTACTATTTGTGCAGAGGATAAGACAAACAAATCTTGATAAGCAAGCTTCATAATCTACTATCGCTGATGGTCAGTGATCAGCGATCACTGATGTAGAAAGGCAATAGCTGAGGCTTGTTCTTGATTTGTCACACTTTGTAGACTTGTCTTGGTTTCACTAAATGCCGCTTCAGATCATTAGCATACTTGTCTTAATTATCACCTTAATCTTCGATGTCAGCGATGATTTCTTTGAACGTGAAACTTGTTTTCAGGGATTACATTTAACATTTACATCAGAGATTATCAGCGATAATGAACAGACTCGGTCTTTTATCATTGATAGTGAAACACTAATATATACAGATGTTAAATGTAATTTTCACTAAGTATTTCTAAGGATCATCATCAAATCACTGGGAGTTTGGATCAACAATATATATATATATATATATATATATATATATATGGTTTATTTTGCAACCAAGTAAAAGGTTACAACCTTGTGCAACCCTCATCTAAACCATCCATTTAGCCCATTCATTATGGATTACATCAATGATTACTGGTTTCATGTAACAATCTTACCTGCAATGCATAGTATTTCCATAAATGCATACACTAACATGGAATGTATAATGTTTTAATGAAAGTACAATTTTCATCCGATACATCTCATGAACCGTTATGTTCATCGACATCTGCTGCAGAAGTTCAACGGAATCGGTTAAATTCATTTAGAGAATCAATGAGAATTCAAATGCCACGGTTATTTTGCAACCCAGTAAAAGGTTACAACCTCATGCAACCCTCATCTAAACCATTAATTTAGTCCATTCATTATGTAGGCACTAGATTGATTAATTGATTGCATCTGATTTCGTTGAATTTCTGCAACAGATGTTGATGCACATAATGGTTCATGCGATGTATCGGAAGAAGGTGATACTTTCATGAAAAAGTATGCATTTAATGTTAGTGTATGCATTTAATGAAATAATATGCGTTAGCGGTAAGATTATTGCATGAAACCAGTAATTATTGATGCAATTTGGTAATCAATCCGTAAATGAACGGGCTAAATGAATGGCTTAGATGAGGGGGTGCGCAAGGTTGTAACCTTTTACTGTGTTTCAAAATAAACCACCCCTATATATATAATATATATATAGAGGTGGGTTCATACGAATAACAATATCTACTTAAGAAAACACGAAAACAACTGAGTACATACAAAATCTTATATGATTCACGCGACTTTGCTCGCGAGTTAAAGTCGCCGGCAAAGTCGCCTGTGTCCATTGGCCGTTAATGGTGAATCATATATAAGTTTGCACATGATTTGTTGTGTTCTTATTTTCTTAAATAGTTAGTGTTCTCGTTTGAACCTTTCTCAATATATATATATATATACATATATATGACGTTATTTGAAAAATGTGTTGTATAAAAACAAGTGTCCAATAAAAAGATATGTACATATGACATGTTTCTCAAAAATTGTCTTGAATAAAAAGTAATATGCCAATTATTTCAAAATATCCTAAAAAACTTATTAAAACACACGAAAACTTCCTATACACTTATTGAACATTTTTACATAGCACACACAATTATTTGGTCTATAAACTTAAGTTCTATATATCAATTTATTATGAAACTTAGGGGCTATTTATCAAACACTTACCGGTATAGGCTTACCAGTAAGAGTCACCACCCTCATTTATTTTTATCGGGTAACAATTTTGGTCGTAAAAATAGATTGTTGATAAACATCTCTTACCCGGCAAGGCTAGCCGAGTAAATGTCTTCTCATTCACTCACCTGGTAAGTTTCTCGATCCTTGCATACCTCTTACCCAGTAAGATTCTCGGTCGTTGTGCTCACCTAATAGGATAAATGACACTGGATAAGCGCTTACTCGATAAGTATTCGGTAAACGATCCTTAGACATTTATAACGTCCTATAAATCCCAATTTTATTGTAGTAGTCAAATCACATTTAGCCATTTAGGAATTAATTAGCAGGAAAGAATATGACAATTGGTTACATAACATTATACCACATTTAATTTAAAAAAGAACATCAAAACAACATTGCATCGTTATATAAGTGATTACATTCCATTTTCTATTAATATATCACAAATGATTAATATACCTTATCAACATCAATTATTATGATTTGCGACCAAAACCAGTATATATCTGGCAGGTTGGTATTAATTTAAAGTTTATTTTGCATGTTATCTTGTTTTTAGTGTACATGAAGCTAAACCCATATGAGCTTCGTCGAAATTTCTTGTACGTTTGGCAGTTTTCCTAGATGAATAGCAATCACATTAATACATGTTATATAGTTTTCTCTAAAAAAATATCAACCAATTAATATTGAAAAGGTTTGCTATACAAACCATCGAGTCGAATCAATCTTCATATATCACAGTCGGTCACAAGTCACAACCCATTATTGGTTTGGTGCCACAAATTAACCAATGTTTATAACTTAGTACTGTTAAGAGTTTGGATTGGACCAGATCACTTAATTAGGTTATTTCCAACCACTGTGTTAAAGAATTAAAGTGCAATAAAATAACATTAACCATCTCTAATTAATAAGATAAAGTGCTAAAAAGCAAGGCTCTTTTTTAGCATGTTATATGTGTGACTTTGAAGATGGCTCCTAAAATTTTGGGGCCCAATTTTATGTTGTTTAGGATATTTAATCAAAGAATGTAAAACTATAGGCCACCTTAGTGTCTCACTAATTTCTATCAGTAGACAAAAATAATAAGTTGCATCATCACCTCTGTAATTTATATATATATATATATATATATGTATATGTATATGTATATGTAGGGAGAAGTTCATTTGAGAAATGGTAAATATATGAGAAATAGAGAAGTAATCTTAGTCATTAATCTGGTCAACATTTGCGCCTTTGACCGCGAAGCACCGTATAATTCCTTGCGTGGTCTATAGAAGGTAGAGGGGTAACTTCGTAAAATACACGGGATGAGTTCATATATGAACCTGTATGAATCACAAAGATTCATATATGAATCTGTTAATTAGTTCAACTGATTCATATATGAACCTACAATTAATTAGTTCATATGTGAATCAGTTAATTGGTTCATATATGAATCACAAAGGTTCATATATGAATCAGTTAAAAGAGTTCAGATGTGAATTGCACTGGTTCATATATGAACATATAGTTCATATGTGAATTATACAGGTTCATATATGAACACAATCCGTGTATTTTGTAAAAATTACGAAAGTGTCCTAATTTTGGAAGAGCCGCAACTTTTGACCAGTCAAAGCCGCAACTTTTGACCAGTCAAATCCGATCTTGACCGTGTGAATGGCTAAGATTACTTCTCTATTTCTCATATATTTACCATTTCTCAAATGAACCTAAGACTGTATATGTATATGTATCTTTGTTATCTCAATTTGTATTGTAATCAAAATGTTTAGGCATAACAGGACCTCCAAAAAGATTTTTACATTGTAAAAAGGTAAAAATATGTGCTAATTAAAGTGCTTGTTGATAAGACAAAAATTAATAGTCTATGCACAAACACATTAACACACCTTTGGAAGAGAAAGATGAACCTCATTTTAACTCAAATAAAATGTAATATTGACGCACGCCGGGGGGGGGGGGGGGATTTGGTATCAAAGCAAACCATCAATTAAATTGGTACCAATTATAATGGGTTGGTAATACCATACCAAATATGCAAACATGGTTATTCATGGTATTGGAAATTGCATACCACGGTAGTACGGGTACCATAGTACCGACTTATTTAATTATTTATTTGTTTTTAAATCTTTTATGTATTGAAGATTAAACTTTGTATTTAATTATTTTGTTTGAATATTTGAATGTTTGCAAGTTTTATTCCTTGCAATTAAAAACCCTTAAATATAACATGTTTTACCTAAAAACTCAAATAGTCACTCAAAATTGGAACGTAATAGCAACTTTTCATATGTGTAATTTAATGTTGGTACAAAATCAGTACAACATCTACCAACCCAAAAAAATTGATACCAAGTATAGTTGGTTATTACATAATTGGTTGAATAAAATATTTTGGAGACCATACCAAGTCCGCCGTTATCTTGACAAATGTTTTGTTATCATTAGTTGAAAATTTAAAACTTAGAAGAACAAAAAAAACAATATCAATATACTGCAATAATACATTGTAAAATATTATAATATAAAAATAATTTAACTAATTAATATACACAAAAACTAATTCTAGTTAAATAAAATTAAAAAAAAAATACAAAGTTAACTAATTAATCTACTTATAGTCATAGTTAAGATATATATATATATATATACTAATTAATCTACTTATAGTCATAGTTAAGATATATATATATATATATATATATATATATATATATATATAGGGTCCGGTTCAGGGGAAAACCTCAAAAAACCGAAAAATTGAGGAACACTCTGGTAGCCCTTCATCTGGACGGTATGCACTTGTACATACAGGTAATTTCTAACATGCATTTGTGCATATGCACAAGTGCATAATGCACTTGTGCATAAAAACCAAAAAACAACATAATTTACCTGTATGCACAAGTGCATACCATCCAGATGAAAGGCTACCAAAGTGTTCTTCAGTTTTTCGTTTTTTTGAGATTTTCCCCAGAACCTCCGTCTATATATATATATATATATATATATATATATATATAGGGGCAGGTTCAAACGAGAAGTTAAACATTTTGCAAGAAGGCGAGAAGTGTTTAATCATATATGATACACAAGCTTAATCATATATGATTAAACACATGTTATATTGGCAATACATAGACGTTTAATCATATATGATTAAGCACACCCACATGTCGTTTAATCATATACAATATCACACTTCTCGCATTCTTGCAAAATGTTTAACTTCTCGCATGATCCTTCCTCTCTCTCTCTCTCTCTCTCTCTCTCTCTCTCTCTCTATATATATATATATATATATATATATATATATATATATAGGGGTGGGTTCAAATAAAAACTCATATTTCATTGTGCACATGAGAAATTTTTTTAACCATTGATCAAAACTTAAAAAACTAATCAATGACTAATACATAATAAGGTTAATTGAGAATAGATTAAGGACAAAATTGGAAATTTGAATCAGCGCCTACCTTGTTTGACTTTTTATTTTATTTTTAATTAAAAAAAATTTACCCCCTTAAACTTTAAAATAAATTATCTTAAAAATTACTAATATTTTAATCAAACAAATTACATCAAAATAACGAGAATTTCGTGCTCTTCCATATAGTTTTTTTTTTAACCATTTTTTACGTGAAATTCTATATATGTGTTATATTCATTATGAATATGCATGCACGTCCTCGGGTATCTACATTCAGTTTGAATAACAAAGGTGAACGTTCATTCACTATTCATGATGAATAATACAGTATTTAGGATAAATAATACAACATTCATGATGAATAATACACAAATCCATGATTCATGAATTATTTATCATGAATCGTGTATTATTCACTATGAATGTTGTATTATTCATGATGAATAATACATGAATGACCCGTGAAGATGTAGACACATGACACACTCTCTTTTGTTTCCCAATTCACAACCGAAATTTGGTTTAATTCATTATAAATATGTATGCGCATCCCCGGACGTCCCACATTCAGTATGAATAAAAACCTAAACGTTCATTCATTATTAATGATAAATAATATAGTATTTAGGATGAATTACACAACATTCATGATGAATAATACACGAATTCATAAATCGTGAATTATTCACCCTGAATGTTGTATTATTCATCCTGAATGATACATTATTCATGATGAATAATACATGAATGACTTGTGAACATTCATTCATTATTCATGAAAAATAATATAATATTCAGGATGAATTACACAATATTCATGATGAATAATACACGAAGTCATGAATCATGAATTATTCACCCTGAATGTTGTATTATTCATCCTGGATGATATATTATTCATGATGAATGATACATTATTCATGATGAATAATACATGAATGACCTGTGAAGATGTGGAGACTTGACGCGCTCTCTTTTGTTCCCCGGTTCACAACAGAATTACTCGATAGGTTCCCGATTCGTCTTGATGGGTGTTAGGTTACGGTGCTGAAAAAATGCGATGTCTTACGACGTTGAAGAAAGTGTTGAATAAGATGATGTCGAGTTATATACTTACGGTGTTGATGTGTTGTACAAACTTGAACGTACATAAATATTCATAATGAATATAACACATATATAGAATTTTACGTAAAAACGGTTAAAATGGCAAAAAACTATATCGGGATGGATGTCATAACGAAGAGCACAAAATTCTCGTTTTTTTATGTAATTTGTTTGATTAAAATATGAGTAAATTTTAAAATAATTTATTTTAAACCTTAAATTGGGTAAAAGTTTTTAAATAAAAAGTCAAATATGGTAGCCGTAACTTTAATTTATCTTCCATTTTTACTCTAGACATCTTACAATTAAAAACTCTATCTAATATGAGTTGTTGGATCAAAAAAGATGGAATGACTGAGATTTGTCCTCACGTGCACAATGAAATATTAGTTTTCATTTGGACTTTCCTCTGTGTATGTATATATATATGGGTGGTTCAAATGAAAACTCATCTTTTTCATTGTGCACATGAGGACAAATCTTAACCATTGATCAAAACTCAGAAAACTAATCAATGGTTAATACATAATAAGGTTAATTGAGAAGTGATTAAGGACAAAATTGAAAATTTGAATCAGCGTCTACCTTGTTTGACTTTTGTTTTTAATTAAAAATATTTTACCCCCTTAAACTTTAAAATAAATTACTTAAAAATTAGTAATATTTTAATCAAACAAATTACATAAAAAAACGAGAATTTCGTGTTTTTCGATATGACATCCATCTCGATATAGTTTTTTTTTCTCGTTTTAACCGTTTTTACGTAAAATTCTATATATGTGTTATATTTATTATGAATATGCATGCACGTCCTCGGGTGTGTACATACAATATTAATAACAAAGATGAATGTTCATTCACTATTCAAGATGAATAATACAGTATTTAGGATGAATAATACAACATTCATAATGAATAATACACGAATCCATGATTCATGTATTATTTATCATTAATCGTGTATTATTCACTCTGAATGTTGTATTATTCATCCTGAATGATACATTATTCATGATGAATAATACATGAATGACCCGTGAAGATGTAGACACATAGCGCACTCTCTTTTGTTTCCCAATTCACAACTGAAGTTTGGTTTAATTTATTATGAATATGTATGCGCATCCTCAGATGTCCCACATTCAGTATGAATAACAAATGTGAACGTTCATTCATTATTCATGATAAATAATACAGTATTCAATATAAATTACACAACATTCATGATGAATAATACACGAATTCATGAATCGTGAATTATTCACCCTGAATGTCGTATTATTCATCCTAAATGATACATTATTCATGATGAATAATACATGAATGACCTGTGAAGATGTGGAGACATGACGCGCTCTTTTTTGTTCCCTGGTTCACAAAAGAATTACTCGATAGGTTCTCGATTCGTCTTAATGGACGTTGAAGAAGGTGATGTTGAGTTACATACTTACGGTGTTGAGGTGTTGTACAAACTTGAACGTGCATAAATATTCATAATGAATATAACACATATATAGCATTTCACGTAAAAACGGTTAAAACAACAAAAAAAACTATATCGAGATGGATGTCATATCGAAGAGCACGAAATTCTCGATTTTTTGATGTAATTTGTTTGATTAAAATATTAGTAATTTTTATGATAATTTATTTTAAACTTTAATTGGATAAAATTTTTTAATTAAAAAAAAGTCAAATATGATAGGCGTGACTTTAAATTATCTTCCATTTTTACCCCCTAAGCATCTTAAAATTAAAGACTCTAATTAATTTGAGTTGGTGGATCAAAAGAGATGGAATTGATGAGATTTGTCCTCACGTGCACAATGAAATATGAGTTTTCATTTGAACTTTCCTCTAAATATGTATATATATATATATATATATATATATATATATATATAGGTATGGGACCATGTGAGAAGTGTCATTTTTGATTTTTTGGTGAGAAGTGTGAGAAGTGGTTTTAAGTCGTTGATTACTTTTAATAAAATACCCTCTCATGAATTGCGGTTTTAAAGGGAATTGATCTGGTGCATCTCAATGCATCATATCTCGGTGCATCTCATCCTGATGTTCGTCCATTTCTCATCGAACGTTGATTACCACTTCTCACGCTTCTCACCAAATTTGGAACTTCTCACCGGAACCCAACCATATATATATATATATATATATATATATATATGTGTGTGTGTGTGTGTGTGTGTGTGTGTGTATGTGTGTGTGTGTGTGTGGTTAGGTTCTAGTGAGAAGTTGAAGTTAATGTGATAAGTGGTTATCAACAGTTGGATGAGAAATAGATGCACATTAGGATGAGATACACCGAGATTCACCAGATCAATTTCTTTTTAAGCCGCAATTCATGGGAGGGCACTTGATTAAGAGTGACCAACGGTTCAGATCCATTTCTCACGCTTCTCACTTTAATCTCAACTTCTCAAACGATCCTTCGCCTATGTGTGTGTGTGTGTGTGTATATATATATATATAGGGAGAAGTTCAAATGAGAAATGCTAAGTGTGTGAGAAATAGAGAAATGATCCTAGCCCTTCATCTGGTCAACTTTTGCGGCTTTGACTGTGAAGCACTGGATAATTCCTTACGTGGTCTGTAGAAGATAGAGGGGTAGTTTCTTAAAATATGCGTGACGAGTTCATATGTGAACCTATATGATTCACATATGAACTATACGTTAATATGTGATCAATTAATTAGTTCATATGTGAATCACAAAGGTTCATATGGGAATCTGTTAATTAGTTCAACTAATTCAGATATGAACCTACAGTTAATTAGTTCATATGTGAATTAGTTAATTAGTTCATATATGAATCAGTTAAAAGAGTTCATATGTGAATTACACTGGTTCACATATGAACATATAGTTAATATGTGAATCACACAGGTTCGTATATGAACTCGTCCCGCGTATTTGTAAAAAATACGAATCTGTCCTTCTATTTTTGGAATAGCCGCAACTTTTGACCAGTCAAAGCCGCAATTCTTGAACAGTCAAAGACGCAATATTTGACCAGTCAAATCCAATCTTGACCGTATGAATGGATAGGATTACTTCTCTATTTATCATACACTTAACACATTTCTCATTTGAACCTATGGATATATATATATATATATATATATATATATATTGACTTAAGTTCGCGTGAGACCAAACAGTTTCCGTGAGACCGGTGAGACCAAGCTTTAAAGTATGAAACTTCACACCAAAAAGCTGTGAATGTAAAAAAATCGAACTTTTCATAGGGAAAACACCGTAAATGTTACGTTCACGGTGTTTTTCGCTGTGAATGTTCGTTTTTTTTTTACCTTCACAGCGTCTTCACTGTGTTCGGATATACCTTCACAGTCTTTTATCTGTGAAGGTATGGTTTTTTTTAACTTGGTTTAGGTTTTTTACCTTTATAGTGTGATTACATTATGAAGGTTCAAATGTTTTTTACCTTCACAGTGTTTCGGTGTGAAGTTTCATGTTTTCAGGCTTGGTCTCACGCGGTCTCACGGAAACAACTTGGTCTCACAGAAACAGGAGGGTTAGGTTCACGGAAACAGCTTGGTCTTATCTTGATGAATCTCATCCTAATGTGTATCCATTTCTCATCCAATGGTTGATAACCACTTCTCACGCTTCTCACATCAACTTCAACTTCTCATCAGAACCCAAGCCTATATATATATATATATATATATATATATATATATATAGGAAGAGAGTCAAATGAGAAATGCTAAATGCATGAGAAGTAGAGAAGTGATCCTAGCCCTTCATCTGGTCAACATTTGCGGTTTGAATTATGAAGCACCGGATGATTCCTCGCATTGTAACATCCTGATTTTTATCCCAATTGAAAAAAGTGTTGAATTGGATGAATGAGTAAAGGAAGAACCAAATATAGAGTATGGTTATAGAGCCATGTGGTTGTAACACTTGTCACAATGGCACCAATGGTACTGAGAGTATGGTTGTAACAACCTCAAATTTGGAAAGAGCAACTAATTTAAAATTTCATTATTACATCAAATAAAGGAAAAAATCCCTCTCTGCAGATCGATACATGGAAATACCTCAAGATAAATCCCATAAATAACCTCAACAATTACTAACTTTATGTCTTATACAAAGACCAAATAAATAGGTCGGGAGTTCCTAAACCCAATACCAGTTGCTATTCCCAAAGTGCCCCAAAGTGCTGCAGGCTTCATCTAATAACTACTCTCTTCCCGTGCATATAGCTCGCACTCATCTCTTCACAGTGTCGCTAGTAGCAAACCCCAACCGAAACCTGATGCACATGCCGACAAATAAAAATGTTAGGCTAACGCCTAGTGATTTCAAGAGTTTTTGTAACACCCCGAATTTTAGACTGTTGGTAAATTTATAATTGTTATATTATGTAGTTTCGCTCAGTTAATGTCACCAAAGATCAGTCGTGTTTACGGTTTTGGAAAACGTCAAATTTTTGTGGGGAAGCAAAGTTTGGCGACAGTGACCGCGATAGTGCCAGGGTCACTATCGCAGGACGCACAATCGTGAAGGGGCTCGATAGCCACGGTACATTTGCGGCGACAGTGACACCGATAGTGTCAGGGTCACTATTGCGTGTCACAATCGCGGAGGACCTGGAAGCCGCGGTACATTTGTGGCGACAGTGACCGCGATAGTGCCTTGTCACTATCGCGATGTCACAATCGCCGACGAGCTTTTTAGCCATAAATGACTGATTTCTTGAGGGATCTTATTTATTGCAAGTTTTGTTTTATTTGAAGGCAGCCGAAATTCTCTCTAGGTAAGGGTTCTTCACTTCAAAGCTTCATATCCTTTACCATTAATCACCTCTAGAATCTTGGTTAGGAGTATTTAATGCTAACTAGGGTTTCTCTCCTTTGATGAACTAGCTCTATCTTCTTGAGGTTCAAGGTTCTCATCACCTACATTCTCCTCTCCAATCTTCTCGGGATTGTTCATTTAATCTCTAGGTAGGTTTTCTTAACTTAAACATTCATACTTGCACGATTGCTTGTTTATATGAGATTTATGACATGTTGTATGTTAACCTAAAAATCTAGGGTTATGTATATGTTTCATGTTCAATACTTTTGGGGGACGGAGGAAGTGTCTTAACATCTTGGGAGGTTCATTTAGGCAAGTTTCATGGATAAGAGGTAGATTATGATAAATGGCCACTCTTCTAAATGTTAAAATCAAACACAAAAATTCTTATCAGCAGTTGGAGTCATTTTATTATTTGGGGATTTATATGTGGCTAAATGAGCTTCCGTTTATCATGAGAAACATGTAACAGGCATGATCATATTATTTGTGCCAAGAATATGGTTACATGAAAGTTGTTAACCGTACTTGCTCATAGTCTTTATGGGAAGTCGTATATCTATTTCCTTGTGCACGAGGATTTAGATAGTATGCATTATATTGCATATTTATTGCCATTGGGCATTAGCGGGTAGACAATAGGGGGTGCAAGTCCCTGAGTTGGAACTCAGCTAGATTGGATAGGCACCCTGGTCTGTAAGTCCTTGAGGTGTAACCCGACGGGGTAAGCTCTAGAGGCATAAACGGTTTGAGGATTGTGATGTCCGGCGTGGCATGGGAACTAGAACCGAGATTTGTGGTGAAATCCAATCAACATCTCGGGTGACTCCATTCACGTGTTCTCGTCACCCAAGATGGTAACGGGTCACTCCGTTTTTACTTGGGAGCTCTCTTTGTTATGTTTGTACAGGATGGAACAATGTCCCGTTTAGGAGGTTTTGGCATTGTTTTCAATGCATGGGTTTCGGTAACATTTAATTATCGTTCATATCTACATTATTAACTGTCTTGGTACGTTAACCATTAGACTTCATCCTAACACTTGTGTTCATGTTTAATGGTTCATAGGTTCCGCTAGTGGTGCGAGTAGGGCACCTTGATTCACCGGGATCGCACCTAGGATTCCTCCTTGGACCGACCATTTTTGGGAAATCGAGATAGAGCATTTTTGAAGTCATAGTGACACCCATCTTAATCTAGTTATTAATTGTTCTAGATTGAATAGGTTGTCATGTATATGTCTTATTTATTTCCACTACTTCAATTGAGTAACTATCCCAACTCTATTGGGTTTTAGTCTTAATGTTCACAGGTTTAATTCAGCACATTTTTTAGACGTCTTATTGCCGAAATTTTTGTTTTATTTTACCCCAATTTTTAGGGTGTTACAAGTTGGTATCAGAGCTCTAGTTTAAGTGAACTAGGTACGTAAACTCGATGCCTAGACTTAAGCTGAGACTATTAAGTTACGAACTGCGAGCTTTGGGTAGAATCTCTAAGATGGGACGACCTTAAAGTCAACAGAAACTACGTTGTTGAGAATTGTAAGAGTGGTAGCGAGGATTTTTGTGTAGTGTATATTCATAATTTCAATTAGCTACTGTTATTATGAATATATGATGACGTGAATATATTTGAATTACTATGATTATGATAATCAATGAGCCGTATGAGTATGTATCTTGTGTACTTCTTGTGTTGCTTATCTCTTTTCTTTCTAAATTGTCTGGCAGATCCGAAATGGTAAATACTCGGAGTCGACCACTGGTCGAAGAAGAAATGCATGAGGATAGTTCGTCTAACCCGAATCCTGTAGTCCGGGTGGTGACTGTAGTTCCTTCCAACATGCCGCCGATATTCACCGGAGAGGTGGAGCACATACCTAGAGTGGAGTTAGCCTCCACGAACCCGGTCATTCAAGAAGTGAATCCTCCAGGGGATGTGATGGCCAGTGTTATGCAAATGGTGACCTCGGCCATGGAAAAACAACAGGAAGTGTTTTTGAAAATGTTAGAAGAAAGGGATGCCAGCCTTCGGAGACCGGAAGTGGTTGCGGAGAATGCGGTAGCCGGTTCGGGTGGTACCGGAGGTGGGATCCGTACAGAGGGGGTGATAGCTATTGAGACAAGACAAGCAGCGAAGGGTTGTTCTTATAAATCCTTCATGGGCTGCAAGCCGCCAGAGTGTGCCGGGGCCAATGATCCTGTGGCTTGCATGAAATGGTTGAGGGAAATCGAGCAAGCCTTTAGGTCTTGTGGCTGCGATGAGAGTCAGAAGGTGAATTTTGGTTCGCAAACGCTTCGCGGTGCGACTCTGATTTGGTGGGATATCCACATCGCAACTATAGGGGAGACCGTTTTAGCAAAGATGTCTTGGGCTATGTTCAAAGAGAAGGTTATGGAGGAATATTGTAACGAACAGGAAATGGATTTGATCGAAGAAGAGTTCCGAGCTCTAACGAAAGGGGAGCGGACGGTGAAAGAGTATACCCGCCTCTTCATGGAGAAGTTAAATCTTGTGGGGCACGTGGCCCCAACCGAAAAAGAAAATATAAAGGCCTATCTGAAGGGCCTACCAGCGGACATGGGAAATAGAGTCCGCAACTCTAAAGCCACAAATCTTCGGGAGTTTATAGAGGAGGCCAAGATAATGGAAAGGGTCTACGCAAAGGACAAATAAAAGAAGGCAAAGGCCGCGGAAAAGAGGAAAGGAGAGATGTCGCCGAGTTCGTTCAAGAAACCGAGGTTTCAACCGAACGTTAGAAGTTTTGATAATCGATGGGAAGCTAAATGGTGTTATAAGTGCAAAAGCAAGCACTTTGGTCCTTGCAACTCCAACTCCAACCAAGTCTCGTGTTTCAAGTGTGGCAAGCCGGGTCACACAAGCCCGGACTGTCCTATGCCGGGAACACTCCCCAAGCTAAGGGGTGGAGCAAGAGGAGGGAACCCGCCAATTCAACCGAAGAAGGAAATTGTCCCTAAAGATCAAGGGAGGGCATTCCAAATGACGAGAGAAGAAGCAAAGGAGACCACCGACGTGGTGTCGGGTACGTTATTACTCAACTCCCTTATCGCTAAGGTGCTATTTGATTCTGGAGAAATTTCTCTTTCGTATCTCTCGCTTTTTGCAAAGAATTGAATGTGCCTACTAGTACTCTTAGCAATGCGTTAGTAGCAGAAATAGCGAATGGGGAACAAGTGATCTTGCGGGAAGTGTTGGAAGAGTGCCATCTAGATATTAGTGGGGAATTATTCGTTGTGAACCTACTCCCTATGGCAATTGGGAGTTTCGACGTGGTGATTGGGATGGACTGGTTGTTGCGGCACAAAGCGGATATCTTATGTTCAAAGAAGTTGATCAAATTACCGACTTCAAGCGGAGGTTTTGTATTTATCTATGGGGAGAAACGTAAGGGGGAAGTGTCTCTCATTTCATCCATCAAAGCACATAAATGCCTCATCAAGAGTTGTCCGTCATTTCTTGCCTATGTGTTAGATGCCAAAGCGGAGAAGAAGAAGTTTAGTGATGTGCAGGTCGTCAGCGAGTATCCAGACGTTTTTCCTGACGATCTCTCGGGCTTGCCGCCCAACCGCCAGATGGAGTTTCAAATCGATTTAGTCCCGGGAGCGGCATCGATTGCCCGTGCATCGTACCGTCTTGCCCCGACCGAAATGCAAGAAATGATGTCGCAACTTCAAGAATTGTTGGAGAAGGGATTTGTGAGACCGAGTTCCTCGCCTTGGGGAGCACCGGTACTCTTCGTCAAGAAGAAGGACGGGTCGATGCGGATGTGCATCGACTATCGAGAGTTGAACAAGGTAACCGTAAAGAACAAGTATCCACTACCTCGAATCGATGATCTCTTCGACCAACTACAAGGAGCCAGATGTTTATCCAAGATCGATCTCCGATCGGGTTATCATCAAGTGAAGGTTAGAGAAGAATATGTTTCCAAGACTGCCTTTAGAACCCGTTATGGCCACTACGAGTTCCTGGTTATGCCTTTTGGGATAACTAAAGCACCAGCGGTATTCATGGATTTGATGAACCGAGTTTGCCGACCTTTCTTAGATAAGTCGGTCATAGTGTTCATCTATGATATCTTGGTGTACTCGAAGAATGATGAAGAGCACGAGAGACACCTCAGAGAAGTGCTAGAAGTGTTGAGGGATGAGAAGCTCTATGCCAAATTTTCTAAGTGCGAATTTTGGCTAAGAGAGGTTCAGTTTTTGGGTCATGTGGTGTCAAGTGAAAGAGTAAAGGTAGATCCGTCAAAGATCGAGGCCATGATGAACTGGGAATCGCCAAAGAGTCCCACAAAAATTCGGAGCTTCTTGGGTCTAGCCGGTTACTATAGAAGATTTATCCAAAATTTCTCCAAGATCGCCTCACCTTTGACATCTCTAACAAAGAAGAATGTGAAGTTCCTTTGGACCGAGAAGCAAGAGCAAGCCTTTCGGATCCTCCAAAGGAAGTTGTGTGAAGCACCAATTTTGTCCCTACCTGAGGGAACGGAAGATTTTGTGGTTTTTAGTGACACTTCTAAGTTGGGTTTGGGATGTGTCTTGATGCAAAGAGGCAAAGTTATAACTTATGCATCAAGGCAATTGAAGGAGCACGAAAAGAATTACCCAACCCACGATCTCAAGCTAGCGGCGGTGGTGTTCGCTTTGAAGTTGTGGCGACACTACCTATATGGTACGAAGTGCACCCTCTATACCGATCATAAAAGCCTGAAGTATGTCTTCGATCAGAAAGAATTGAATATGCGGCAAAGAAGATGGCTTGAACTACTCAAAGATTATGACTGTGAGCTTCAATACCATCCCGGAAAAGCAAATGTGGTCGCGGACGCCTTGAGCCGGAAGGAGTATGGTAGTGGCGTTCAAGCCACCTTTGCAAGGGTGGATGTGGTCTCAAGCTTGATTGATAAAATCCAAGTGTCACAGTTGGAAGCACTTCTTGAAGCAAACCTCAAAGGTGAAATTATGGTGAAGCAACATCTCCAGTTGACTGAAGATCGAAGGGGTTTGAAATTATACCAAGGTCGAATCTGGGTGCCAAAGATTGGAGGATATCGGGATTTGTTATTGGAGGACGCACACAAATCCAAGTACTCAATTCATCCGGGAAGCACTAAGATGTATCGGGATCTAAAGCTCAACTATTGGTGGTCGGTGATGAAACTAGATGTGGCTAATTATGTGGAGTAATGCATAACTTGCCTACAAGTGAAGCCAGAGCACGAACGACCATACGGTAGTCTTCAATCCTTGGAAATACCGGAATGGAAATGGGAACACATCACTATGGACTTTGTGACCAAGCTACCGAAGACATTAAGAAACCACGATACCATCTGGGTAATTGTGGATCGCTTGACCAATAGCACGAACTTCTTGTCCATGCGAGAGACTCTACCGATGGACAAGTTGGCCAAGTTGTATATATATGAAGTGGTCTCGAGGCACGGAGTGCCACTTTCTATTGTATCCGACCGGGATAGCCGCTTCACATCTCATTTTTGGGATATCTTACAAAAGAAGTTGGGCACAAGAGTTAAGTTGAGTACCGCTTATCACCCTCAGACAGACGAACAGAGTGAGCGGACCATCCAAACCCTCGAGGACATGTTGAGGTCGTGCGTCATTGACTTCGGGGGAAGTTGGGATGCACACCTTCCATTAGTGGAATTCGCCTACAACAATATTTATCACTCAAGTATTGGCATGGAGCCATTCGAGGCACTGTACGGAAGAAAGTGTAGGACACTCGTGTGTTGGCTAGAAGCGGGGGAGAAACAGTTTGCCGGACCGGAGATCGTACAGAAGAAGACCGACAAAGTGAAAGTCATTAGAGAGCGTTTGAAAGCGACTCAAGATCGCCAAAAGAGCTACGCGGACAAAAAGAGAAGGTCGGTCGAATTCCAGGCGGGGGAGCGGGTAATGCTGAAGGTGTCGCCATGGAAAGGGTTGATAAGATTCGGAAAGCGTAGGAAGCTTAATCCCTATTTCCTTGGACCTTTCAATATAATCGAGCGTATTGGACTTCAATCCTGCAAGCTGGATCTTCCGCCTGAGATGGACGGGATTTATCCCACCTTCCATGTCTGTTACTTACGAAAATGCCTAGCCGAAGAAGAAAGCGTCATACCCCTATCGGTTATTAGAGTGGATAACAATCGATGCGTAGAGGAACCCGAATCTATCCTCGAAAGAAAGACAAAGAAGTTACGACACAAAGAAGAGGTTATGGTGAAGAAGACATGAGGAGACGATACCCTCATTTGATCGGCTAGTTAGAATTTCGAGGGCGAAATCCATTCTAAGGGGTGGAGGATTGTAACACCCCGAATTTTAGACTGTTGGTAAATTTATAATTGTTATATTATGTAGTTTCGCTCAGTTAATGTCACCAAAGATCAGTCGTGTTTACGGTTTTGGAAAACGTCAAATTTCTGTGGGAAAGCAGAGTTTGGCGACAGTGACCGCGATAGTGCCAGGGTCACTATCGCGTGTCACAATCGCGGAGGACCTGGAAGCCGCGATACATTTGTGGCGACAGTGACCGCGATAGTGCCCTGTCACTATCGCGATGTCACAATCGCCGACGGCATTTTTAGCCATAAATGACTGATTTCTTGAGGGATCTCATTTATTGCAAGTTTGGTTTTATTTGAAGGCAGCCGAAATTCTCTCTAGGTAAGGGTTTTTCACTTCAAAGCTTCATATCCTCTACCATTAATCACCTCTAGAATCTTGGTTAGGAGTATTTAATGCTCACTAGGGTTTCTCTCCTTTGATGAACTAGCTCTATCTTCTTGAGGTTCAAGGTTCTCATTACCTACATTCTCCTCTCCAATCTTCTAGGGTTTGTTCATTTAATCTCTAGGTAAGTTTTCTTAACTTAAACATTCATACTTGCACCATTGCTTGTTTATATGAGATTTATGATATGTTGTATGTTAACCTAAAAATCTAGGGTTTTGTATATGTTTCATTTTCAATACACTTGGGGGATGGAGGAAGTGTCTTAACATCTTGGGAGGTTCATTTAGGCAAGTTTCATGGATAGGAAGTAGATTATGATAAATGGCCACTCTTCTAAATGTTAAAATCAAATACATAAATTCTTATCAGCAGTTGGAGTCATTTTATTATTTGGGGATTTATATGTGGCTAAATGAGCTTTAGTTTATCATGAGGAATATGTAACAGGCATGATCATATTATTTGTGCCAAGAATATGCTTACATGAAAGTTGTTAACCATACTTTTTTTTTTGGGAAGGAGTATCCCAGACCACATTGTTAACCATACTTGCTCATAGTCTTTATGGGAAGTCGTATATCTATTTCCTTGTGCACGAGGATTTAGATAGTATGCATTATATTGCATATTTATTGCCATTGGGCATTAGCAGGTAGACAATAGGGGGCGCAAGTCCCTGAGTTGGAACTCGGCTAGATTGGATAGGCACCCTGGTCTGTAAGTCCTTGAGGTTTAACCTGACGGGGTAAGCGCTATAGGCATAAACGGTTTGAGGATTGTGATGTCCGGCGTGGCATGGGAACTAGAACCAAGATTTGCGGTGAAATATAATCAACATCGCGGGTGACTCCATTCACATGTTCTCGTCACCCAATATGGTAACGGTTCACTCCGTTTTTACTTGGGAGCTCTCTTTGTTATGTTTGTACAGGATGGAACAATGTCCCGTTTCGGAGGTTTTGGCATTGTTTTCAATGCATGGGTTTCGGGAACATTTAATTATCGTTCATATCTACATTATTAACTGTCTTGGTACGTTAACCATCAAACTTCGTCCTAACACTTGCGTTCATGTTTAATGGTTCACAGGTTCCGCTAGTGGTGCGAGTAGGGCACCTTGACTCGCCGGGATCGCACCTAGGATTCCTCCTTGGACCGGCCATTTTTGGGAAATCGAGATAGAGCGTTTTTGAAGTCATAGTGACACCCATCTTAATCTAGTTATTAATTGTTCTAGATTGAATAGGTTGTCATGTATATGTCTTATTTATTTCCGCTACTTCAATTGAGGAACTATCCCAACTCTATTGGGTTTTAGTCTTAATGTTCACAAGTTTAATTCAACACATTTTTTAGACGTCTTATTGCCGAAATTTTAGTTTTATTTTACCCCAATTTTTAGGGTGTTACAGTTTTCATCATGATTATATAAATCGTTAAAATGACCAAGTGCAACTTAAATCATGATTTCCAAAATAATTTACTTTAAATATGAGAATGACCCGTTTTCCAATAACGTGCATTTTAGGTGATGGAAACACCAATATGAACGTTTTCCAACACACACAATTTTAAAGACGAAATCCCCAATATAAAACAATTCATTCGTATAGTAAACTCAACACAAAACTCACTCAAAACGTGAATAGTAAATGGATTCCCAATTTATGAAAACGCAGATAAAAATTTATATCCCGAAACATCTAAACACGGATGGGGCATAATACTCAACCCATAAATCATAGATAACAATCTATATATAAAAACACCTTTCAGTGACGGGGGAGACCTGCTTCCATTGTACGTGGCGGAACACAAAGTTAAGCCATAGTCTTTATGGGAAGTCGTATATCTATTTCCTTGTGCACGAGGATTTAGATAGTATGCATTATATTGCATATTTATTGCCATTGGGCATTAGCGGGTAGACAATAGGGGGTGCAAGTCCCTGAGTTGGAACTCAGCTAGATTGGATAGGCACCCTGGTCTGTAAGTCCTTGAGGTGTAACCCGACGGGGTAAGCTCTAGAGGCATAAACGGTTTGAGGATTGTGATGTCCGGCGTGGCATGGGAACTAGAACCGAGATTTGTGGTGAAATCCAATCAACATCTCGGGTGACTCCATTCACGTGTTCTCGTCACCCAAGATGGTAACGGGTCACTCCGTTTTTACTTGGGAGCTCTCTTTGTTATGTTTGTACAGGATGGAACAATGTCCCGTTTAGGAGGTTTTGGCATTGTTTTCAATGCATGGGTTTCGGTAACATTTAATTATCGTTCATATCTACATTATTAACTGTCTTGGTACGTTAACCATTAGACTTCATCCTAACACTTGTGTTCATGTTTAATGGTTCATAGGTTCCGCTAGTGGTGCGAGTAGGGCACCTTGATTCACCGGGATCGCACCTAGGATCCCTCCTTGGACCGACCATTTTTGGGAAATCGAGATAGAGCATTTTTGAAGTCATAGTGACACCCATCTTAATCTAGTTATTAATTGTTCTAGATTGAATAGGTTGTCATGTATATGTCTTATTTATTTCCACTACTTCAATTGAGTAACTATCCCAACTCTATTGGGTTTTAGTCTTAATGTTCACAGGTTTAATTCAGCACATTTTTTAGACGTCTTATTGCCGAAATTTTTGTTTTATTTTACCCCAATTTTTAGGGTGTTACAGTTTTCATCATGATTATATAAATCGTTAAAATGACCAAGTGCAACTTAAATCATGATTTCCAAAATAATTTACTTTAAATATGAGAATGACCCGTTTTCCAATAACGTGCATTTTAGGTGATGGAAACACCAATATGAACGTTTTCCAACACACACAATTTTAAAGACGAAATCCCCAATATAAAACAATTCATTCGTATAGTAAACTCAACACAAAACTCACTCAAAACGTGAATAGTAAATGGATTCCCAATTTATGAAAACGCAGATAAAAATTTATATCCCGAAACATCCAAACACGGATGGGGCATAATACTCAACCCATAAATCATAGATAACAATCTATATATAAAAACACCTTTCAGTGACGGGGGAGACCTGCTTCCATTGTACGTGGCGGAACACAAAGTTAAGCCACATATCAATGTTGTCGAACTACACCTCATATCATGACTTTATTGCCTACTTTAATAAGCTACACCTCAAGTCAAACTTTATTGCCTGCATTAATAAGCTACACCTCAAGTCCCCAAAAACACCGTATCCTTTATTGCCTGCTTTGACAAGCTACACCTCAAGGATACACGATCTTATTGCATGTTCGTTTCTTAGTAAGTTGCAACCTCAAGGTTACCAATAGCCCTTTAGTGCATACTAACTAGCATTCAAGATAGGAGTCTCAAACTCCTTACTTGATGATCCCAAGATGTTTAACTCTCGTACACAAGAGTTAGAGTATCTAAACCACAAAACCTATGGTCCTGGAGTACAACCCATAAAAGTTCATCTCCACAAAACTTGGACAACAACTATGCCAACAAGATATATTTCCCAAAGTGAGAATATGAAGACTCCTCACTATTAAACATGACTGACTTACATGCCTATGGATCTAATGCATTACAGTCTAAAATACATAACTCCAAATGAATGACACATGTACTCAAAACATGTATTCTCTAAAAAAAAGTGCAATAAATGCTACTCACACCCAAAGCTCCACATTAAGCTATTAAAACCGAAAAAATGTCCCCAAGACCCGATAAAGACAAAAACTGAGCCTTAAGCTCAACCAATAAAATGACCATATGTTAAAATCCATAGTATGTGATAAAACGTAAACAACCTACGTTTGTGCAAACACGTACTTTAAACTTATGAATAACCCAAAGCACAACGTTGGGTTGGGACAAAACCTTTTTCCGAAGGAACTCACACCACTTACATTTTCAAAACGTCCCATAACATAATCTATGTGTATTTCCAAAACACACGTTAAAAGTTATTTTTCACCCATTACTATCCATATATAAGATAAATCATCAAAACACATTCATTTATGATTTATTTGTCAAAGTGTTCAAAAATCCCAAACATGGTGTTTCATATAAAATCTTATAGTTCAAATAGCAAAACTCATCAAAGATTTCAACATTTGATAATAATCATGTAAAACACATAAATACTCTAAAATGGACATTTTTGTCATGTACAACGTTTTCACAAATCAACTTGAACTCGCCTTTCTAGATTTAGGCTAAATCTAGATTTTACCCCCAAAACTTGAATCTCCTTTGATGAAGGCTTGAAATATCCAAGAAATCTCCCTAGATCTTAGATCCAAAACATCCACAAGGTTTCCTTCACCACACAAGTCATCAAAATCACACCCAAGTTGAAGGATGAATGGAAAAAAGTTGAAAACATGAAACCCTAGCTTAAAATCGAGAGAGATGAGAATCTTACCACCATAAAATACTCTTGTATAGTCCAATAAACTTCAAATATCTTGATATATCCTTGAATATCTCTCAAAAACGAAACAATAGCATCTTGAATCTCCAAAAACGGAGTTGAGATGCAAAAGTTATGAAGAAGTGAAGTTTAGGGCGGAAAATCTAGTTTTTTGCTCGACAGGGGATTCGCATGGGTTTCCACGCGGCTAATCCCGCGCCAAAACCCGCCCGCGTTCCCCAAAGTTGCGCGGATGAACCAAAGTCGCGCCGAAAGTCGCGTCGAGAACTGCTCACCCAGTTTTCTTCATTTTCCTTGCTCGATCACTGTTTTGGTCTTAACTTTTTCGTTTTAGCTCCGATTTTGCTCCGAAAAGAACCGTTGGACTCGTAATTGAATCCTTCATCCAACAAAACTATAAAATCTAGGATTCAAGTCTAAAATATTATTTCTTCTTTTTCCCTTAAAATACTGATTTCTGTATTAACTTGAAATTATACCTTCCGAAAATCGGGGTGTTACAATCCTCCCAACCTTAAAAAAAGATTTCGTCCTAGAAATCTAATTCCTGATGGTTCAAAACGTCGCCCAGCCCGGAAAACAAGTCCAAAAGATGGCTTTTCATCCACTCACTCTGAAGAAGCTAACAATAATGCGGTGGGGGCTTTAAATGACATCATTTTCACAAAACGACTGGTTCCCTATCCATAAGGGATGCCTCAATCAATACTTTACCTCATATATGAACCCGATTACATCCCTGTCAATATTGTCGCTGCGTTTATCATAATGAGTCGTCACAAACTCAATCTCAACGTTCGATGTATCTCACTGATGCTGGGATGAACGTTGAGTCATTACTTAATCACTTTCTTAACATTAAACCTCGGTTGTCTCCCAACCTTATGTTTTTCATATTACCTCAAGAGTAATTTACGACCTTAACTAACCACTTCCACTCAGGGTATCCAAAGCAAACCTTGCCCTTAAATACTTCTAATCGTCCCTTATCGACCCACGCTATACTCTTTTCTTGCCTTCAGGACTATAACAACCTTTGCAGAAACGATCCAACCACCGTTGACTATACTCCTTTCGATTCCAAGTACCCGCAACCATTTTGGCTTGACCCAAGCGGTAAGGAATCCGTATAAAATTGTTGAGTTGATCACTCGCTGTTGTTACAGGAACGATGTATATACTCTCGACAAATCAAGGCCTCCTAAATAATCGAGTTCTACTTAAGGTCTACCTCGTTATCCTCAATAAGTTTCTCCAATAACAATACCATAAAAGATCTATCGTCTTTTCCTTGACCAAATTCCTAACAACAAGTTGGTCCAACCCAACACAACAATAAATTTGTTTCCCCCAAGCTGTCCCAAAGCGCAACATCTGTAAGGGTTCTCAAACTTCCCTTGATCAAAGCATTGGTCTGACATTTCACCCAGAAACGTACCATCACACTCTACATATAGTCGATTTTCCCAAATTCAAAGGTTACACAACTCCCATAATTATGCATTCAAGCACTGATTGTCAAATCAGTGAAAGCCTTGTCGATTACAGAAATACTGATGATCGATCCCCAAATACCAACATCTAATCTCCTTATGGTTACCACTTAAATTGCGAACACACAGGATCCATCGGAAGTGCACTAAAGCACCACAACGGTTATTGTCCTCAAAATCGAGTGTCGACACCTATCTTCTAAATGACTATACTGCAAATGTGGGTGTACCATCAAATATTTTATTCCATATTTGCATCGTCGAATTAAAGTTGACACCTAACATGGAACTAACATTCCAATCTTACATCTCAAACAAACGAACCACAATATTTCATTTATTCGTGAAGACTCGCCCGGATGTCACACCTCCAACACATACATGATGTCGAACAATTAACCCATCAATTCATATCCAACAATAAGCATGCAACCACACAATGCTTTAACCCAAAGACTTATCGAAACAAAATGATCACCACTTAAATAACTCGGATAATACATGAATCTACTACCTCATTTATTCATGCATAGACCGATTCATAAAACTGAAATCCAAAATTCAAAAGTGACCACGTGTTAGATCATCCGACGCTTCAATTCCCAAGGACTTTTCTAGTCCCTAATTATAACTCCTTTCACGGTAGGGGTTTAAATCAATAGCTCTAATGAGTTCAATGTCATTCAAATTAATATGTTCATTTCAAATTTTATAAGGCTTTCAAACGTAGAAGCTTTATAATAATTAATCATGCGTGTAAAAATCCACTACCGTTTACTCGGTAGTTGTACAAAGTGGTCACAAACGCCACACATATAAAACCATTTAGAAAAGTATTTGATTAATATTCAAGATAATATTGACACCAACGAAAGATATTCCAATAAACTTTTCAAAGGAACTGCTATGGTCCCAACATGCATCTATTTGCGCCACGTATGAAGAAAATTTTACGTACTAAAACAATACATGACAAGGCGTTCATACAAAACTACAGAAGGGAAATTCATGTAATCAAGTTCCAAAAGTTTCTCATTTAACCATATAATGACATGGGATAAAATTTCCAAGAGTACCCACATACATCAGTTTATTTCCCAAACTTAGTAAAACGATAAGTGCTTACGAGTTGGTCAAACATAAAATAATTTAGATTGACTTCAAACTTTAGGCGCACGAATAAAATGTTGTTGTCCAAAAATAGTGGCTACATAATCATGCATACCAGCGAATCAATATCATTCATTACGTGAAACAATAACGATAAAATCAACAACCGAGGAATGCTCAAAGCAACAGTTCAACACGAACCATCATAGGTCCTTTGTATGCTTACTCACACTAAAAGTATAAATCAATTCAAATACTAAGTAGTGTACAACAAAATACTTGTATAAAACTCAAAAGAGAAATCACACGATATTGAAACTTCCCAAAATAACATATGGCATAACATCCCACAATAAAACTCTCAAGACGTCTCTTAAGGTTGCAAAAAGACATGTGCAAAACTCGCTTGAGACAAAAATATTAAACAAAAACTCATAAGTTAACGCACACAATAATTCAAGTATACGTGTCTCAAGTTTCACCTACGCGACGCACAATGTCGTAAAATAGAACTCCATCAGATCCAACAAAATTTCCATAAAACTCAATGACACCCAAAAATCAGGTGGTGCCAAAAATTTCGTTCCCGATAATCAAATAACACAAGGCAAAGTTATGACTAAAATTTCATAATTCCGAAAATTTCCCTTTTATCGCATTGCGATATAAAGTGACACTTTTCAACAAAACTTGCATGGAATAAAAATCCCAACAAAGCTCAAACACCAAAATAGTGGGAATAACTTTTTCCTTTAAAACCTTAACATATGTGGAGGAGATCCAATGTCACGGTCAAAAAATCGCAGTTACTTGCCCGAGACCCTAAACAAGGTTAAATCGTAGGTACTTACAATATCCGAAAATAGCGTTCGATAAAACAGGGATAAAGAAAATCTCAACAAAGTTTGCAACCATGTGCAATAAAACAAATCTCCTGTGTGTTAAACATCTTTCCACGAATCCACAATACAACCTGCATGATAATTTGGCAAAGTATGAAATACTTTATGCAAGTTATTTTAATAAACGAGTTACGTGCATGAATTTTGGTCGAAGCCCAAAACCTTAGGACCGAGCTCACTAAGTCCAACGATCTCACTATCGACATCCGAGTGCTCAACATCTTAAGATAATGATAGGTGACTAAATCGGTTAACCTTACAATTTCTTCTTGAAATAAAGTCGATTCAATAGACCTATGGTTCTAATTCAACCAATAACCCCGACCCAAAATGGTCACCTTAATGTATTCATCATTCTTAACCGTCACTCTAAGTGACAATGCTATAAAGATCAACTTACTCTAGCTACTACTCCTCATAAATTCATCCACTACCCCATCGGTCATCACATAAAGGCGATTCAAGCATGCACATGTAACATGTAAGTTCATCATGACATTGGCTAGGTACAATTGTGAATGTACCGTACATGATTGTCCTTGTGACCCTTGTCGTGATTCCCGATTCTAGTGTCTCTAGTAACCTCACAATATCCTATCTTAGAGTGTCTAATAGTGAAATCTAACTCTTATATACTTAAAAGAACGCTACTTTGAATCTAGGTATCTGAAATCAACACCTAAATCTCTCAAACTTATGCTCTGATACCAACTTGTAACACCCTCAAATTTGGAAAGAGCAACTAATTTAAAATTTCATTATTACATCAAATAAAGAATAAAATCCCTCTCTGCAGATCGATACCTAGAAATGCCTCAAGATAAATCCTATAAAAAACCTCAACAATTACTAACTTTAAGTCTTATACAAATACCAAATAAAAAAAATAGGTCGAGTGTTCCTAAACTCAATACCAGTTGCTATTCCCAAAGTGCGGAAGGCTTCATCCAATAACTACTCTCTTCCCGTGCATATAGCTCGCACTCATCTCTTCACAGTGTCGCTAGTAGCAAACCCCAACCGAAACCTGATGCACATACCGACAAATAAAAAGGTTACGGTAACGCCTAGTGAGTTCAAGAGTTTTCATCATGATTATATAAATCGTTAAAATGAACAAGTGCAACTTAAATCATGATTTCCAAAATAATTTATTTTATATATGAGAATGACACATTTTCCAATAACGTGCATTTTAGGTGATGGAAACACCAATATGAACGTTTTCCAACACACATAATTTTAAAGATGAAATCCCCAATATAAAACAATTCATTCGTAAAGTAAACTCAACACAAAACTCACTCAAAATGTGAATAGTAAATGGATTCCCAAATTATGAAAATACGGATAAAACTTTATATTCCGAAACATCCAAACACGGATGGGGCATAATACTCAACCCATAAATCATAGATAACAATCTATATATAAAACGTCACCGAAAACATGGATAATAAAAATTAAATACCCAAACAACACCTTTCGGTGATAGGAGAGACCCACATCCGTTGTACGTGGTGGAACACAAAGTTAAGCCACATATCAATGTTGTCGAACTACACCTCAGATCGTGACTTTATTGCCTGCTTTAATAAGCTACACCTCAAGTCAAACTTTATTGCCTGCTTTAATAAGCTACACCTCAAGTCCCCAAAAACACTGTATCCTTTATTGTCTGCTTTGCCAAGCTATACCTCAAGGATACACGATTTTATTGCATGTTCGTTTCTTAGTAAGTTGCAACCTCAAGGTTACCAATAGACCTTTAGTGCATACTTACTAGCATTCAAGATAGGAGTCTCAAACTTCCTACTTCATGATCCCAAGATGTTTAACTCTCGTACACAAGAGTTAGACAATCTAAACCACAAAACCTATGGTCCCGGAGTACAACCCATAAAAGTTCATCTCCACAAAACCGGGACAACAACAATGCCAACACGACATATTTCCCAAAGTTACACTATTTTATATTCATGGCGAAAACTGCTTGAACTCACTAGGAGTTGGCATAAACTTTTTATTTGTTGGCATGTGCATCAGGTCCTTATTGGGGAGTGGTACTATCATCACCGTGAAAGTTGAATGCTAGTTAGATGCACGAGAAAAGTGTAACTAGTGGGTGAAGGTTTCCGAACTTTTGGAGATAGTAATTGGTAATTGGTTTAGTAACACCCAATCTTTATTTAGTCTTTGTATAAGACTTGGATTGATAACTGTTGAGGTTAAATTTAGAATTTAATTTGAGGTATCTCAAGAATTAATTTGTATAAAAGGATTTTATCCTTTATTTCATGTAATATTGATAATTTTAAATTAGTTGCTCTTTCAAAAATTAATGGTGTTACAAATTGGTATCAGAGAATTTAGGTGTTGATTTTGTATATCTAGACTCAAACTAGCGTTTTTCTAAGTGGATGAAAGTAAGAATGTACAAATACGCACTTTGAGATAGGAAATTTTGAGGTCGATAGAGTCACTAGAATCAGGAATCATGACGATGGTAGCAAGGATCTCCATATAGGGTACGTTCGTAATTACATTTGGCCAGTGTTATGGTGAACTTACATGTTACATCTGTATGTTTGAATCGCTTTTATGTGATGACCGATGAGGTAGTGAATGAATTTCTACTGAGTAGTCATTAGAAGAGTTAATGTTTATAACATTGTCATTTTGAGTGATAGTTAAGTATGATGATTATGTAAAGCCAACCAATGGGGGGCAGAGATATACGTTAAGATTGAACCATAGGCTTGTTAAATCATCATCTTTTTGGGAAGAAATTTTATGGTTGGTTGACCTTATTTTGAGTTACTGCCTTAAGTTCTTTGAGTTTTCCCAAGGTTAATAATGTGACTAGTAGACTGTGTAGGATTGGTTCTAAGATTTTGAGTCTCGACCAAATTCGTGCACGAGATTTATTTCTAAAATAAATTGCATAAATTGTTTCATACTTCTCCAAATCATCGTGCGGGATGTGTTATGAAATTTTGGATAGGTGTTTTAGCACATACAAGATTATAAACCATGATTTTAAACATGCATAAAATTGTATTATTGAATGTGGTTGCAAGCTTTGTTGAGATTTTTATCTCATTTTGTTTTGGTAACCAAATAGTTAAATTTTGAAAGAACATGAACTTGATTTATTGCGTGAGTTTGTATTTATTGAGAAAGTTTATGTTGTTTTATTTATAACTTTGTCTTATGCAATTTGATCATTGGATGCGAGGATTTTGGCATCATTCAATTATATGGACACCCCCTTGAGTTTCATTGAGTTTTATTGAGTTTTATTGGGTCTTATGAAGTTCTGTTTTATGTCGTTTTGTGATGCATGGATGAAACATTGAAATGTGTAGGCTTTAATTATTGCATGTGTCGGTTTATGGATTTTATTGAGAATTTATTCAATGTGGGTTTTGTTGAGGAATGTTATCTCATGTCTTTTTGCAACCAAATGAGAAGTTTTTGGAAGCGTGATATCATGTAGTATCTGTTTTTGAGTTTTGTGTTAGCATATTTCATTGCACACTACTTAGTGCACGCATTGATTTATACTCATGGTGAGTGAGTGCATGATAGAATTATGATGGTTCATATTAATGTTTTGTTTTGTGCATTTTCGTTAGTTGTTTCCATTTCTATTCGTTCATATAAATGCACTATATTGATTTGCTTGGTACGTGTGGCATTATAACCACTATTTTAGAACAAGGAACATACCGATTATTTGGCTTTAGGTTGAAATCGACCTAAATTATTTCACGTTTCAACCAAATCGCATGCACATACCATTTTACTAAGTTATGAGAAATAGACTGATACATTCAGGTCTTGTTGGGAAATTTTATTCCATGCCATTTTATGGTTAAAAGAGAGAATTTTGGAGTTTGATGTCGTGTAATTTCCTTTTTTGAAGTTTCGTACAAACATTTTGTTGCACACTATTTTAAATTTTAATGTAGGAAATTATTTTACGTACATGGCATAAATAGATACATGCTAGGACCATACCGGTTCATTTGAAAAGTTTGTTTAACATACTTTCGTATTTCCATTATTAGTTTAAATAATCATCAAGTAGCTCTCAAGATGGTTTTAATATGTGTGGCAACTGTGACCACTTTGCACAACTACCTAGTAAGTGGTAGTAAATTTTACATTTTGTACAAGTTATAATGATTTTACGTTTAAAAACTTATAAATTTGTAAACTGGCATATATCATATACGTTAAGTCCTATACTTGAAAAACCTTGAACTCATTAGAGGCATGGAATTAAACCCTTGGTGAAGCGTGAGGACTTAGAGAGCCTTGAGAGTTAAAGTGTTGGATAGTCCAACTTGTGGTGGTGTTGTAGTTTGGGCGCTTCAGTTGTCAAGCTGATGTACTTTTAGATAGTTGAGGCATTAGACTCGTGGGATTTTGCGACAACTTTGGTAGTGATCCATCTGTTTCGACAATCAGTGAGTTGGAGGTATGGACAATTATTTGCATATGAGTTGTGTGGAAATCTTGGGACACTGAGTTAATACCCATTGTTTAATGTTGGTAGGCTCGATGGGTGAGTTTTGTGAGTGAAATATCAATTGTGGTTCGAGTCATTGTGTGATATTAGGTGTCAACTTTTAGATTTTGAGGTCAAGAACTATTGAAATACCTGGAATACTATTGTTGGATCCTAAGGAACATTGCAGGATGTATGGTGACTTTAAGAAGCTTCGTTATTGGTAAATGAGTATAGTTGAATGAGATTTTCTTGATTGTAAAGATCTTATCGGTTAGATGATTGATACTTGGATGCATTTTGGGAGTTATGCCATCGATGGGTTTGGGAATAATCAACTCCTTTAGAGTCTATTTGTACGTTCTGAGTTTTAATGACAGTCTAATAGCGGGAATGGTTGGATTAAAAATTTTGTAGATTTTGTGGTGATCGTATCTTGTGACAGTTGGAGTACGAGTTTATGGCGCGTTGATCTAGACCATTATTGGGATATTTCATCAATTAAAAAAAAGACGATGAATCTTTTATGGTATTCTTTATTGGAGAATTTATAAAGTATGTCGAGGAAGACCTTAAGTGGAAATTTATTGTTGATGTGACTTGATTAGCCGGGGTTGGATTATCGGCATGGTAATGGCAATGAGTAATCTATTCAGGAATAATTATGTAGAATTTTCTTTACCACTCAGGTAAAGTCGACGTGATAGGAAGTACTTTGACTCTAGGGGAATGTTTTTGGTAGTAGTCGAATAAGCTTTTACGGAAAGGATATCAAAATGTTGAATGCGGAGGAGGAGGAGGAGAGTATCAAAGTTGATAGAGGTTATTAGAACATGACAGTTTTGTCAGGTAGTTATCAAATATTAGTAAAGGTTGAAATGGGTTAGAGACCAACATCCTTGGAAAAAGAAATGGTCTTTTTGTGAAAATGATGTTATTTGAGGCTTATATCATTAGAATATTACTCTTTTGGGATGGGTAGATGACAAGACAATTATCGGACTTGTGCTCCGTGTTGTGTGGTGTTTTTGGACAATCTCATGTTCCTCACACAGTTTGAGTGCTGTGTGGGAAACAGAATTGCATGACATCGATGTTCGAGATATTTCTATTGTCAAGGTTTGTTGCAATAAAGGACCAAGCTACTTCTGGGAACCGAAGGAATCCAATAAGTGTTGTGTAGTATTGAAATATTTTGTGTAGGAACTACATTTTGAGGACGAATCTTTTATAGGGTTGGAAGGATTGTAACATCCTGATTTTTATCCCAATTGAAGAAAAATGTTGAACTAGGTGAATGGGTAAAAGAAGAACCAAATATGTAGTATGGCTATAGTGCCATGTGGTTGTGAGACTTGTCACAATGGCACCAATGGTACTGAGACTATGGTCCTCTCGACTATAGTGCCATTTGGTTGTGACACTTGTCACAATAACAACAATTATACTAAGAGTATGTTTGTCTCGGCTATAGTGTCATGTGGTTGTGACACTTGTAACAATAGCACCAATAGTACTAAGAGTATGGTCTTCTCGGCTATAGTGACATGTGGTTGTGACATCTGTCATAATAAAACCAATGGTATTGATTTTGTGGTAGTCCCGGCTATATTGCCATGCAGTTGTGACATATGTCACAATAACATGGGCGTTACCGAGTGTTTGGTCATCCCAACGAATGTGCCATGAAATTATGACAATGACATGATATCTGGCATAATAACATCAAATGTACCAAGAAAACGGCCGAGAAACAACTAGGAAAATGGTCGAGGAATGTCCAGGATTGTGACAATCGTGGTCGGGGTCTAGAGGCTTAAATGTCCGATTTTTCTTACGTTTTCTTCATTTTTTCACATCTCCATCATTTCTACTCCGTTTTGAGCGATTGTTTTTCTATGTTCACGATTTTGAGAGCTTGATAAAACTAGATCAAGAGAGTTGAAATATTTGGCGGATTCAAGAACATTTGTTATGGGTAATCTTCTCATCTCTCTCAAGTTTAAAGCTATGGTTTGATGTTTTCTTCATTCTCTCTCATCTCCTTTGCATGTTGGTCTAGGTTTTGGATCTTTGGAGGTGAATGAAACACTTTTGAAGTGTTAGATCTAAGATTTGGGAGGTGTTGCTTGTAGATTCAAGTTTTCACCAAGAAAAACTCAAGTTTGGGTAAAAACTTAAATTTAACCTAAATCTAGCAAGGTAAGTTCAAGTTGCTTTGTGAAAACTATATACATGCCAAAATGTCTATTTTGATGTATTGAAATGTTTTCCTTGACATTTACCAAATATGGTTATTATCTGATAAGGTTTAGATTTCGGTACAATGAATTTATAAATCTTGACAAATGCCTGTATTTGGGATTTTTAGATATTTTGATAACTAAATCATAAGTGTGGGTTCTCTTGATGATCTATTGTGTTTATGAGGATTATTTGATGTTAATACATTCATGATATATTTTGGAAGTATAAATTTCTTGGTTCTCAGTTGGAGACGAATTATCCTAATAATGGTCGATTTTGACCTCCTCACATTTTTTAGCATGAGTTTGCATAAACTTTGAGTAAATGCATATTTTGACTTATGTTAGACTTTTATTAAGTATTCACATAAGTGTGGAGTCTATTGACTTGATTTTGGCTCAAATAAGCTTTGGGTACATTTGTCCGATTTAAATTACTTAATGTTGAGTTTTAGACGTGTATTGCATTTATTGCATATTTATATGGAAACTACATGTTTTGAGTGTGTTGGTCATTCATTTGGAGTCATGTGATTTTAGACTGTAATGCATTGGATCCATAGACATATGAGTCAGTCATATTTGAATAGTGAGGATTCTTGATGTTCTCGCTTTGGGGAAAAGTAGTCGAGTTGGCATTGTTGTCGTCCCAATGTTGTGGAGATGAACCTTTATGGGTTGGCAGGACCGTGGGTTTTATTATTTTGATACTCTAACTCTTATGCATGAGAGTTAAACATCTTGGGTTATCAAGTAGGAGTTGAGAGTCCTATCTTAAATGCTAGAGAGTATACACTAAAGGTCGAGTGAGAACCTTGAGGTTGGAACTCTACTAGAGAACAAACATGAAATAAGATCGGGTATCCTTGAGGTGGAGCCCAGTGAGACGTGCACACTAGAGGAATTTAGTCCTTGAGGTGACACCAAATGATGGATGTATACTAAAGGAAATGATGGCTTGCAGTGACTCTTATTAGAGCATGCACTAAAGTTACCGATCTGAGGTGTAGTTCGATAACATAGATAAGTGGCATACTTATGTGTTCCTGCCACGTTCTATGAAAACGGGTCTACCCCATCACTGAAATGTGTTTTTTTGGGTATTGAGTACTATCTATGTTTTCGGTGCCGTTTTGAGTATGATTGACATCCATGATTTGTGGTTTTGTATAATTGAGTTTATTACATGTTTTTGAATGATTTAGATAATAGATATTTATCTATGTCTTGGATTTGAATATTTAACTTCATTGTGTTTTGGAGTGAGTGTTGGGTTTTGAATCTGTGTTTAATGTGTGTTTTGATTTAGTGTGTTCATCACGAAAATAGTGGGATTGGAAAGATGTTGCTTTTACGATAAATGCATTTCATAATGAGAATTTATGTTTTTAAATAAGTCGTCCTTCAGTTTTACTATTTTATATTCATGACAAAAATCTCTTGAACTCACTAGGCGTTAGCCTAACCTTTTACAAATAGCCGACAAACAAGTTCATATGTGAACCTGTGTGATTTACATATGAACTATATGTTCATATGTGAACCCGTTGATTAATTTTTATGTGAACTATTTAATTGATTCACATATTATGTGAATAAGTTAATTAATTCATATGAGAATCAATTAATTAGTTCATATGTGAATCTCTTAACTAGTTCATATGATTCACATATGAACCTACGGGTTCATATGTGAATTAGTTAATTACTCCATATGTGAATCAACTAAAATAGTTCATATGTGAATTACACGAGTTCATATATGAACATATAGTTCATATGTGAATCACACAGGTTCATATGTGAACCTGTTTGCCACCTATTTGTAAAATTTACGAAACAACCCCTCTATTTTTGTCATAACCGCAAATTTTGACCAGCCAAAGCCGTAAATTTTGATTAGTCGATTCCGGAATTTAACCGGTAGGGGTGCTCACGAGTTGGGTTGATCGGGTTGAAGACATTTGAATAACCCAATCCAATGCTTGCGGTTTGGAAAATCTCAACCCAACCCGACGACCCAAACCAAACTGCAACCAAAATCGTACGGGTTAGTCGGGTTGATACTTTGGTACATCAAAATATTCTCCTAACTTGTTTTCTCTAGCCTGCTCATAATTTATTTTTAATCATCAACTATTTGGTAAAACTTATTTATGCTTCTTAAATCTTAAATATATTACATGCAATTAATTTTCTCAATTTGCACACACAGTTATTGAACTTATATACAAATGAGTAATAGAGATGGAGAATAGATTAAAAATATACGTATACAAAGAGGATCGTGATGGTGTAATTGTCTAAATGTACATATTAATAGAGACTCAACAATCATATTAGATCAAGAAATAAAAGGATATCAGGTTCATCGGGTTGGGTTGGGTTCAAATACAAGTAACCCACTATCAACCAAAAATACCTACGGTTTGAAGATTTTACAAATCGATTAGACATCAGGTTGCTTCGGGATGAGTTATTTCGCGTTGGGTTAGGTTGAGTTGATCAAGTTAGTGTGTTGGTCGGGTTTTGAGCACTCCTATTGACCAGTCAAATCCGATCTTGATCGTAGGAAGGGCTATGATTACTTCTCTACTTCGCATATATATATATATATGTATATATATATATATATATATAGCCATAGTTTCAAATGAGAAATGCTAAGTGTGTGAGAAATATAGAAGTAATCCTAGTCATTCATACGGTCAAGATTGGATTTGACTGGTAAAAAATTGCAGCTTTAACTGGTCAAAAATTATGGCTATTCCAAAAATAGAAGGATAGTTTCGTAACTTATACAAATACACGGGACGAGTTCATATGTGAACCTGTGTGAGTGTAATGCACATATGAACTTTTTTTAACTGATTCACATATGAACCTTTGTGATTCATATATGAACTAATTAACTGTAGGTTCATATGTGAATCAGTTGAACTAATTAACAGATTCACATATGAAATAATTAAGTGATTCTCATATGAACTAATTAACTGATTCACATATGAACGTATAGTTCATATGTGAATCACACTGATTCATATGTGAACTTGTTTGTCGTTTATTTGTAAAAATTATGAACCTAACCCTCTATTTTCTGCAGACCATGCGAGGAATTATCCGATGATTCACAGTCAAAGAGCAAATGTTGACCGGATGAAGGGCTAATATCATTTATCTATTTCTCACACACTTATCATTTCTCATTTGAACCTCTCTCTCTCTCTCTCTCTCTCTCTATATATATATATATATATATATATATATATATATATATATATATATATATATATATATATATATATATATATATATATATATAGGGTTGGGTTCCAGTGAGAGGTTGAGTTTACGGTAATAAGCGTGAGAAGTGGTTATCAACCGTTGATTGAGAAATGGACGCACAATAGGATGAGATGCATTGAGATAAGATGCACTGCACCATATCAATTCCCTTCTAAACCGCAATTCATGGGAGGACTTGAGATTAAAAGAGATCAACAGTACCGATCCACTTCTCACGCTTCTCACCGTTAACTCAACTTCTCACACAATCCTTCGCCTATATATATATATATATATATATATATATATATATATATATATATATATATAGGGAGAGGTTCATTTGAGAAATGGTAAATATATGAGAAATAGAGAAGTAATCTTAGCCATTCATCTGGTCAACATTTGCGGCTTTGACCGCGAAGCACCGGATAATTCCTTGTGTGGTCTATAGAAGGTAGAGGGGTAATTTCGTAAAATATACGGGATGGGTTCATATATGAATCTGTATGAATTACAAAGATTCATATATGAATTTGTTAATTAGTTCAACTGATTCATATATGAATCTTTGTGATTCACAAAGGTTCATATATGAATCTTTGTGATTCACAAAGGTTCATATATGAATCTTTGTGATTCACAAAGGTTCATATATGAATCTTTGTGATTCACAAAGGTTCATTTATGAATCTTTGTGATTCATACAGATTCATATATGAATCACAAAGGTTCATATATGAATCAGTTAAAAGAGTTCAGTTGTGAATTGCACTGATTCATATATGAACATATAGTTCATATGTGAATTATACATGTTCGTATATGAACACAGCCCGTTGTGTTTTGTAAAATTTACGAAATTGTCCTTCTATTTTTGGTATACTCGCAACTTCTGACCCGTCAAAGTCGCAATATTTGACTTGTCAAATCCGATCTTGACCATATGAATGGCTAGGATTACTTCTCTATTTCTCATATATTAACATTTCTCAAATGAACCAAACACTATATATATATATATATATATATATATATACATCAAGCACGATTCATGAATTGTTTTAAGATTAAGGGTCCAGATCTTTTCTTACCTTTCTCCTTTCTGGTATTCTTATATGATCTCTTGCCTATGTACGTACACATATGTATATTGTTTTTTTTAGAAATGTGTATGGTATGTATTCTTAGTTTCTGTATAACTTTTGTTTCCTTCTATTTTGAGTTTACATCAAATTATCCACTATGAGCTTCCAGGAAACTTCAGGGTTTGGCAGTGGGGATACTTCAAAAACCAGTCACATGCCCATTTATTTTTTAGGATTTTTATCATCTTCATCTGAACAAATCGTTTGATATATATTCTTTCTATAAGTTTTGTATATATATGTTGGATGTAGCAAAACAGAAGATATTTTCTTGTTCTAGAAAAGAGGGTATAAAATAAGGTTGTTTGTTTTCTTAATTCTTCTATTATAGTTTCAACATTTTCAATAGTCAAATTTGCATTAAATATTTATATTATACATTTATATATATATATATATATATATATATATCTAGATATATATGGGCATGATACAATCCAATCTTGATTCTGAAGTGAAAAACAAACACTTTTAGTTATGTTTCATGCTTTGTTCTATTCTTTGTGCTCTCAATTTTACTTTAAATTATGGTTTTGTGTGATTTTAAGGAAGGCTCAAAACTTATTTTTGGTGTAAAGATAAAACTTGTTAATTAGATTATCCAACTTCCTACTACATAATGACTCGTTCTTTTCAAAAATAGAACATATTATTTAAGCAGTTCAATTTCGTCCTAACGACTTATTGTAATATCTAATTGATATAAGACCCACGATTTTGATATTTTAACTTAAAAAATTTCGTTAAATACTATTTATAATGATTGAGCGTCCTAATATACCTATTTTACACTACAAAACAAATGATTTTTTTACCCACAAAAATCACCCAGGGAAGTTTCCGTTAGTAATTACCGATGGATCATCCACAAAATACCAACGGTTCCGTAGAATCCGATGTTTAACAAGGAAATAAATAAATCTAGGCATTGGTAATGTGTCATTGATTTGAGTTTTCTACCAACAATTTACCCACCAACTTTGTGACGGTCTTATGACAAATCACTCCTTTAGCGATGGATTTTCGAGGAAAAATTTCGTAGGTAAAATTCTTCTATTTAGTAGTAATATTGTATTTTATTAAAACAAGCACAAATGAAGACATTGTACAAGAAAAATTGTTGTTTATTTGGATGGAAGGAAGATGTTAAATAAAGAAAGAATTTTATTAAAACAAGCACAAATGAAGACATTGTACAAAAGAAAATTGTTGTTTTCTTGGAGGGAAGGAAGAAGTTAAATAAAGTTTTTTTTTTTTTTTTTTTGTGAGGATTGTAATAGCCAGAATCGTTCTGGGGCCAAGTAATATGCAGAAGCAGGAAGAGAATTTGAAAAGGATTATGGATACGAAGTTGACAGTTTATATATAAGTTCAACTACGAAGCTTCCAAGAAAGACCACATTCACTTTTCTTTATTTTTTATTATTATACAAGTCATCAATAACTACTGTTAGCTGTAATAAATGTAAAACCATTCATTCATATCATATCATATGGCTCGATCGACTCCTAAAGAAAATAATTAACTAATAACGTTTATGGAATTCGAATGTGATAGATTTAGAAAATTTGATGATCGATTAGGCTTTAATTAGCAGCGTGAAATGGGGTAATAAATTTGAGAGGTAAAGAAGGTGTGGTACAATATTTATCACATTTTATCACAAATTCTAATGAGATCCGGAGGTGGAAAAGGGTGTGGGGAAATTTTTGAAAGGAAAAAGTTTCTTTTTAAAAATTTTAATCGGTTAATTAGGGTTGTAGGGGTGTTCAAAAAAACCGTTGGACCGTTCAGACCGGTCGAACCAAGTTAAATCGGACCGTTTTTGGCGGTTTAAGCGGTCCGACGGTCCGGTCCGGTTTGAAAAATAGCCAAACCGCTCGGTCCAGTCTGGTCTGCGGTTTAAACATTTATTTGAGCGGTCTGGACCGAACCGACCGCCAACAATACACATGTATGAATTGTATTTATTTTTCATGTTGTAAGCTTTACTTTTATGGCCTAGTTAAGAAATTTTCGTCAAGGACAATGTTTTTTAGTTTTCATTTATAAATAGGCAAAATCCGAAATCGGTCAAAAATCAAATTCAAAATTCCAAATCGTCATTCGCTTTGCTCAATGTTTGTCCAAAATTCCAACTATTGTTGGTGGATTTGTTTAACCTTCTATCATTTGCTCATTGTCTTTTTTTTTTAATTTTAGAGATAGACATTTTTTTTATAATTCGGTATACAATTTTTTTAATAGTACTATATTGATAGAAATTTCATTTTAGATATAGATGTCATGTTTTTTAGTTTAAAGTCGATAATAGGCCCAAACCGCCTAAACCGGTCAGACCAAACCGCCTTTTTATGGTTCAGTTTGGTCACTTGTTGACAAACCGCTCGGTTTGGAAATTTTCTAAACCGCCTTAGCTAGCGGTCTAGTTTGTGGTTTGAGGGGTTAAACCGCCCAAACCGGACCGCGAACACCCCTATAGGGTTGTTTGACCTTCTTATAAGTGGATCCGACCCTAAAACCCACACTACTATAAATCAAAGTATTAACTAACAGAAAATTCTTTCCTTCTAAAGAACGTAGGAACTTGGTTTGTATGAACACCAACGATGAACATTCTCACTTGAGGTTCATGCTTGTGTGTATGATGTGAACGCATCATGGATAGAGATACACAAGGTTTGGGCCTTCCAAGCAGATCTTCAGTAAAAAAGAAAGGTCGAACTTTTTCAGTCCCAGGCAGGCCTGACTTTGGGGTTGGAAAATGGTCTGATTGGGCTTTTTCAGGCTATATCGGGCCTCTTTAGATTTTTCTAGGTCAGGATTTCTTGAGCTGAGCCTACCCTTGAAATTCTAGAAATGGACTTCGGGCTGGACTCGACTTGGGTTTTTTTGTGCATCTCTAATCATGGTTACAATGGAGTGATGTGAGGCAGATCCAAGAATTGACAAACTCGTTCATGGATCATCGGAATAAAAGAAAATGGATTGGAAAGAAGCTCAACTAAAAAATGCCATAACTTCCAGTTCGGTTGAAGTTACGGGGCCGTCAAGATATGCATGGAAATCTTGCGACAAACCAGGCGTTCTCAAAACCGCCTTGGTGGGTTGGTTCACATTTTGGCGTAAATTCCTTCATTTAAAGTTCCGAATTCGGCCTTTGATGTTAGTTTTAGTTTTGATCTTATTATGTTTAGTAAGGAGATCGTGTGAACTCAACAATTTCTATTTTCGCACATCTATTTAGGGTAATATCAATTTCATTTAATTCTTAGTTTTTGAATTCTCATATTCTATAAAAGGTTTTATTGTAATTCTCAGAGGATCATCGAATAATATTGAATCTTTCACTCACATTTCAATTTTATTTCACTATCATTCTGCGTCATGGAGGTCATATAAGAACTCTACAACTTTAGAGTTCACGGTCTTGATTCTCTAGGGGATGGAATAAGTTTGGCGATTATGTGGCCAAATAATTTGCAGTGACAAACAATTGATTTTGTAACTAAACAAGTCCCATCTTTGAATCTGAAAACATGATGTTTTATAGACTTGATCATAGATCAAAGATTCGTCCGGTAAACCTTCGAACAATTGAATATCAACAGACATGTCAAGTCTCTTGTACCAAACTTGGTTTCACTACTAAAGAAAACCTTCACCAACGAATTTCACCGACGCACACCGCAGATCACTGACGAATCGGTCAAATGTTGACTTTGACTCATATCCATTGACTTACATTTATAATCCGTTGAAAATACAAAACAAAATTAACTTTTTAATCCGATGATTTTATTGATGGAAGTTAATTAAATAAATTTCATCGTTAATCCACCGGTTAGTTTATTCAATTTAAAATGTTGAATAACTTTACTGACGGATTACCAACGGAATTTATTTAATTAAATTACGTCAGTAACAGTAATATGTTGGTAATTTTTTCAATTATAAGAAATTAAAAATATTTAATTACTTTGCCGACATAATTATAAAATTCATCGGTAATCCGTCGGTAATTTGTATTATTTTTTTTAATTCTTCTAAAATTAATTTAGATTTAATAAATAATTTTATATTTAAATATAATTAACTAAATTAAATTAGTTAATTTAGTTTAATGGGTTGCCAAATGTTGGGAACACATTAGAACTATAATTTTTTAAAGACCCTTTGTATTCAGAAATGGGTTGTCAATTGTTGGGCAAACATTATGATTATGATTTCTTAAAAACTATTGGTGTTTAGAAATATTTTAAAGCACATTTCTACCAATTTGTACTTAAGCTATTTTGTATCAATTTGTAGTTACGTCAACTAACACCGATAGAGGATGAATATATAAACGAGTAAATAGTCGTGATTTTATATATTCGACTTTTTAGTGAAGAAGTTGATCGATTCTTGGATTTTGCCTTTTCCACTGAACAAGTTATTCAACAAAAGTTGGAGGAATGAGGTGATAGTATTACGTATATGATATCCATGAAATAAATGTGATCTTTTGAAATTTAAACTGAGAGAGGATGTACATTTAGGCTTAATAAAGAAGGGATTCCTTCCTCTTTATACCAATTGGTATGCATGTGGATAATAACCTACTAGAGTTCAACAACTACATCAAACCATTCACGATGAAGAGTTTGATGAAGTTGATGGTGCTTATCACATGGTCACGGATCAACAAAATGTGGTGGGTACATCAAACACGTAAGTTGATCATGAGCCAAATCTACATGCCCAACGTTTCTATAACTTGGAGTTGTGGATCAGCCTTTATGGGAGGGATTCCAAAGATTTTCAAAGTTAAAGGCGGCAATGAGGTTTTTGAATTGGAAGGCATATTTGAAAAGTAACGGAGACAACGTACAAATCGACTACGTCCAATGGTTAAAGAAATATGGTGAATAATTGGTTTGTAGCTTTTATGAGACAAAGAAGATGTTGAAGCAATTGGGTCTCCCAAAAGAAAAGATACATGCTTGCAAAAACCATTCATGTTATTCTATAAAGAGTATGCAGATTATAATACTTATCGAGTGTGTGGGGAACCTCGTCATAAGACAATCGAACGAAACAATAAGTTGTCAAATTTGGTTTTGACATACTTGCCGGATACACCTACATTACAATGGATGTATGTCTAGAAAACGACAAGGGAGTTGTCTTGGCACCATGATCACGAGACACATCTAGGAAAAATGGTACATTCGAGTGATATGGAGGTTTGGAAACATTTTGACATGATCCATACGAATTTTGCTCAAGAGATAGGGAATGTTCGTCTTGGGTTATGTACTGATAGTTTCAACCCAAATAACTCGAATTAAAATCCATATTCGTTATGGCATGTGTTTCTTACAAACTACAATCTCCCACCTTCGTTGAGCATGAAAGAATGTTACGTCCACCAAATCTTGTTGATTCCTGAACGGAAGAGCCAGTGGATAGAATTTAGACGTATTTTTAAGGCCCTTAATCGACAAGTTGAAGATGTTGTTCTATGTGGGTGTCGTTACATATGATGATTATCGTATGTCCAATTTCACAAAGGGTTGTATTGTTGTGGACAGTAAGTGACTTCCCTGTCTATGCCATGTTGTCTAGTTGGAGCATGCATGTCAAGTTAGCTTGTCCATACTACATGTATAAGGCCGGTTAGTTTCAATTACAAAGTGGAGGTAAATCTTGCTAGTTTTACTGTCATCGCATGTTTCTACGAAGCACACACCCGTTCAGGCATGATAGGAACTGGTTTTGTGTTAGATATGCCAAAAAAGTTGATCCACCCCCACTGCTAACCGATGAGCAAATAGGGAACAAGTTAGCAACCTTCCTATGGTGTCCTACATGGATCAAACAATTATAGAAAGCCACATGGTTTTGGGGTAACACACAATTGGGTAAAACGAAGCACTTTCTGGGAGCTGTTCCATTGGTAGATATTGTTGATCTGACATAGCCTAAATGTAATGCACATTAAAAAGAACGGGTTTGATAATTTATTTTACACAACTATAGACACGTCGAAGTTAATGGACAACATCAAAACAATGAGGGACATAGAAGAATACTATAACTAACTGGAGTTGATATCAAGGAGGAACATAATAAAATCCTTAAACCGAAATCCATTGAATAAAGTGTAAGTATGAAGTATGTGCTTGGATGAAGGATCTAAAACCTTTTGATGGTTATGCTTCCAACATAGGGGCATTAGTAAACCTGGAAGATAGTAGTTTCTATGGTTTCAACAGCCATGATTGTCACGTGTTCATGCAACGACTGCTCCCTATTTCCATAAGAGGGATGGTACCGAATCCGACATGGGATGCTCTCACAGACTTTTGCATATTCGTTCTTGCAATATGCTTTGTCAAGATCGAAAATTATAAACAAGAATTTAATTACCACACTCAGAAACAATGTTAAAGAAGTTGTGGAATAACACTTTAACAATTAATCAAAACACAAAATATGAACTCCAATCATAAGTTTATATTGCATAAAACTTAATGATTACAAACACAACCTCAATCTGTTGAACAAAATCAACAAACGTTCTACACTTCTCTATAGAAAGGATCAATACTAGTCTTGAGGTTAATTCTCTAAAAAAAACAACTCTATCAATGTGTATACCTCTATCAAGAACTTCTAGACTATATATACAAAACTGATTACAAGATAATTACAAAGGAAATATTATTCTTCAGAATCCAGTCCATAATTATCTTCATATCCTATTCTTCCGCATCAATCCATCTTTATCTTCAGAAGCAACATTAACTCAATAGCAGTATTAACTTTGTCGCTGGCAGTACTAACCATGCTTGCAGTATTAATCTCTTATGGCAGTAGTAATTTCCAAGCAGTATTAACTACTAGAAATATTGCAGAGCAGTATTAACATGCTAAGCATTAGTAATCTTTCTTCACCTAGCAGTACTAACCAGACTTGGTTATTTCTGACCCAACAATCTCCCCCTAACTTAACTTTTCAGATTGAGAAGTTAAGTTCTTCAAGATGTGTTCCTCCATGATGCTTTCAAAACTCCATCTTAGTTGCATATATTAGGATCCAGACCCAAACTCTGATTGATAGTTCTTCTGACTACTGTCTTGGCCATTTCAGAATCCTTTGAACATACCAGCTTAGCATTCAACATACCTTGCAATTTAGCTTTGTTGTGGTCATAGATCTTGTCAACCAAGTAGTACTCATGGTATCTTTTGTCAATTGTGATCATGTAGACACCACAATTTTCAAATAACATCCAAAGATCAATCTTTTTGAATCCATACTCATGATGTAAGTCTTTGATCCTGTACTTCACTCTTTCAGGCTCAAACATCATACATAGGTACTCCATGGCAATCTTGATTAAGATCATTTCAGTCCCTTCCAGCACATCTTTATACAGAATCAGTCCAACTTTGTATAATTCTTCCAGATCAGACCTTATACAGCTTCTCACTATCTTTCCCCAGGTTGCATACACCTCATACTGATCACCCATTCTTTTGAATCTGAAATAGTCTTTTCTGTTGTCCTTCAGAATATCCTAGTGAATGATCTCTGGTGCCTGCATTGATATAGGGTCAGCTTGCACTGGTTCTTCATTTGTCAAAGTCATGTACAAATGGAATTGCTCATTGTATTGTTGATTGGACTGCTCTTGATTATGCTCTGGCTCTGCTGAAGGTTTTGCTCTTGCACTTTCAATCTCCTTTTCAGCTTCTTCTATTCTTGACCTCTTTGCCTTAGGCTTGGTAGCAATAGATTTCTTTCTTTTTATAGTTCCAATCTGTTGAGCCAAAGTTTCTTCTTGCTTGGCTTCTGTCTTTTCTTTGATAGGAGTTCCTTCCTCACTGTTAAGGAAAGGCTGTTGGATGTTGAGATCATGTCTTTCTTTAAATTTTCTTTCAACCTCAACCCTTTGCATGAAGTCCCCTTTCAGCTTGGCCATCTCCTTCTGGTATAGCTCCTCTATTCTACCATAAGACATGTTGGTAAACATCCCTTCTTTGACTCTAACTGACCCTTTCAAAAAGTTTATCATCTTTCTTCTTTCTTGATTGGCTAAGTATATCTTGGAAGGTTGTCTTTGTCTAGTCTTCAGTGGTAGCCTTTGCCTTGAAGCCTTCTTTGTGACTTTCTTAGCAGCAGCTGCAGACTTCAGACTCTTTTGATATTCTTCATTGATCTTCTTGGCCAACTCCAATGCAATCTCTCTGTCTTTGGCAGATTGAATCTCATTTTCCTTTTCAAGGTCTGCTTGCATCTTCCTTGCCAATTCTTCATCCAGAGCTATTTGACTTTGTTTCTTTGATGCTTTTACAGATTCAACCACCTTCTCTTTGCCTTTACCCTTTATCTCAGCAATACTAGCTTCTTTTCTTTTCTTTGCTAGACCACCTTCTTTGATTTCCACTCCCTTAGCCTTTTGAGTAGCCTTGGGAGTGTCAGCTTTGGCCTTCACTAGTGTTTCTGCAATCTGTATTTCCTCAATAGTCAGCCCTGTTTCTGCTTCTACTTTTTCAGTTTCTGCTGCTAGACTTATTTCTGCTGTTAGCTTAAAGGTTTCTGCTGCTTTGCTACCTTCTGCTTTTGTACCCAACCCCCCCTCAAATTTAGATTCCATGCCAACAGGACTTTGTTTTTCAGTTTCAGCTTCAGTTGTCTCCCCCTTTTTGGAAGCATCATGATCTATGCTCCTCTTCTTTAGCACAAATTTGGTTTTCTTCTTTTTGTGCACTAGCCGCAGAAGCATCTTGTTCAGTTTGGTGATCTGAAGTTGTTGGGAAAGTATCACCTGTTGCATATCTTTTATCTCCAGTGCTTGATCAGTAATTTCCTGACTTAAGGTACCAAGTGTATCCATCAATTCATCATTAGTATATCTATCCTCACCTCTTTTGGGTGTGTTGACCACCCTTGAAGGATCCTTGGAAGTTTTAGTAGGAGTCTTATGCCTAGCAGAAGCACCCTCTACCCCCTTGGTTTCTTGGCACCTGGGACCTTTGGATGATTGCTCACCCAAAGTTGCCGTGGGGAAGGTCTTAAAGATGTTCACACTGTCCTGCCCTGCACTTTGTGCAAAGTCAGTAGTGTGAGCCTCACTGCCCACATGCTCATCCTTCTCCTTATAGAGCACCTTCTGAGGGTTGGGAGACACCCCTGTGGTTTCCCTTTCGATATTTTCTAATGGAGAATGCTCCATTAGAGGGCTTGAAGGTTTTGGGGGTGAAGATACAAGAAGGGAACTGAGGAATATTAACAAATTTAATGGTGTAGGTAGGTCATCAGTTGGGTGGTCAGATGTGGGCTGTGACCCTGATGCCTCACCATGGGAAAGATACACACCCATCATTGTAGAGAACAATGGAGTGTCTTGGCCAGAAAAGTCCTTGGAAGGCCTTTTCATGTTTGAGAAGACTTTCCCCTTAGGGAGTTTTGGTACATATACCTCCTTGAAGGTAGGTAAATCCGTCAATTCCTTATTAAGTACTTCTTGTACAAACCTTGGATACATAAAAAAAGCTTTTTGATTTGGTATCCAGGTTTGACATTAAATCATTCAAGATCATTTGAGAGAAATTGAACTTTCTATAGGTCGCTAAGCAGACCAAAGCATAGGCTATGGTGCTGCTGAACTCACTCCATCCAGTTGTTTTTCTTGAAATGCAGTGTTGTAGGGTATGAACAAAGAATCTCCACTGGGGTGAAAATCTGTTCTTGAAGAACTTGAATACCTCTGTGGGACCTTCATACCCCATACGATTTAGAGTTTGGAAAAGATCTTCCTTAGGAAGAGAGGTAATACCTGAGGCATCATCTAATCGTAGATGAATGTGTATGTTGTCTTCTGATATGGTAATGGGTGTATCACAAACCCTTGATTGGATGACCTGCCCTCCTTCCACAGTCTAAATTGAAGCATTTGCCCAGAACTGTCATAGATGTTCCACATGGATTGTGGGATTGACAGTGAGGGCATAGGCAATGTGAGACGAATTGATGAAGTCCACAATCTGATGAAAACCCTCAGCCTGTTTGGGTTTTTGCAGCATAGCAACCTCATTGTGTTCATCAAAGAATTCTAGTCCTGCCATCGTTCTGATTGATTCGAGGGTTCGAATCGCAACTAGGGTGTACATTGGTGAGCAAGAAATCGAGAGAGAGAGAGAGAAAGAGTAGTAATGGAAGTTCAAAGAGCCGTTTGTATTTTGGCGGTCACAAAGGGTATTTATAGGTGGAGGGTTTCAGTTAGAAGCAGTACTAACTATCCTAGCAATATTAACCAACTCGCAGTATTAACTCATATTAGCAGTAGTAACACATACTGGCAGTACTAACACAGACTAGCAGTATTAACTCAGACTAGCAGTATTAACACATGCCAGCAGTAGTAACACTGATTAGCAGTAGAAACAAGGTAAGCAGTAGTAACTTTGCACTGGCAGTATAAACTACCTAGCAGTAGTAACCATACTTAACCATATTTGAACTGTCAACATGAGTAATATAGAGAGCAATATTAACTTAACTAGAAGTACCAAGTATTCAATTGAAGTAATCTGAAACACTTAAACACACAAGGTTAGTAGCACCATGCACAATACAATATGAGAAAGTAGACATAAAGGAGTCTATACAGAAATGGTACATAAAGCAGATCAAAGGAGGCTTATTCAGTGTTTATCATGCCCACACTTGTGACCAAGAATGTGAATCTACCCACATCAAAAGCTTTGGTGAATAGATCAGCAAATTGGTTACTTGTATGGACTTTCACAACTTGAATGAGCTTCTTTTCATTACAGTCTCTGATAAAGTGGTACCTGATTTCTATATGCCTTGTTTTGGAGTGCTTGACTGGATTGTTAACAATGCTAATAGCACTGTTATTGTCTATGAAGATTGGAGTGTGAAGAAAAGTCATACCATAGTCCAGAATTTGATTCTGAATCCAGAGTACTTGTGAACAGCAGCTTGCAGCAACTATATACTCTGCTTCTGTTGTAGAGGTGGATACTGTGGTTTGTTTCTTGCACTGCCATGACACTAGTCTTGCACCCAAAAACTGACATCCCCCTGAAGTTGACTTTCTATCCAAATTTGCACCACCCAAGTCACTGTCTGAATAAACAAGTAGGTCAAATGGTGAGTCATGAGGATACCAAAGACCTAATCTAGGTTGGCCTTTGAGATATCTGAATATCCTCTTGACTGCTTAAAAGTGTGACTGCTTAGGCCTCACTTGAAATCTTGCACACACACAAACAGAAAACATGATATCTGGTCTTGAAGCAGTGAGATACATGAGGGAGCCAATCATGGATCTATAGTGATGAACATCCACATCCTCCCCCTCAAGATCTGCAGTGATCTGTTTGTGTGTCTCCATAGGTGTGCTTGCAGGCTTTGAATCTGAGAATCCAAACTTAATAAGAATGTCCTGCACATACTTGGATTGGCTTAGAAATATCCCATCTTTCTTCTGCTTAACTTATAGCCCAAGGAAGAAAGTAAGTTCACCCATAGAACTCATCTTGAATCTCTTGTGCATCAAATCTTCAAAATCTCTACATATCTGATCTTTTGTGGATCCAAAGATAATATCATCCACATAGATTTGCACTATTAGAATGTACTTCTTCTTCCTCTGAATGAACAGAGTCTTGTCTATGATTCCTCTTTGAAAAACATTTTCCAAGAGATAGGTAGACAAAGTGTCATACCATGCCCTTGGTACTTGATGTAGCCCATAGAGTGCCTTTTTCAATTTGTATACTCTGTCAGGATATTTTGGATTCTCAAACCCTGGAGGCTGACAGACATACACTTCTTCTGCAATTCTCCCATATACAGGAAAGCACTCTTTACATCCATCTGGTAGACCCTGAACTTCATGAAAGAAGCATAGGCTAAGAATACCCTGATTGCCTCAATCATGGCCACTGGTGCAAATACCTCTTCATAATCAATTCCCTCTTCTTGAGTATACCCTTGTGCCACTAGTCTGGACTTGTTCTTTATTACTATTCCTCTCTCATCTTTCTTGTTCTTGAAGATCCATTTAGTGCCTATAGCTCTGTGTCCTTTTGGAAGGTCAACCAAATCCCATACATCCTGCAGCACAAACTGCAGTAGCTCCTCTTGCATTGCTTCTATCCAGCTTGGATCCTTCATTGCATCATATGCCTTTTTGGGTTCAACCTTTTCCACTTATCTTTCCACCTGCTGGATTATCACCTAAAGCAACATGTCCTCCATCAATTCTTTTGAAGTTTTGAAGGCAGGCCATGTTACCTGTCATGTGTCTGGAACAACCACTATCAACATGCCAAATGCTCCTTCCCTTGAGCTGTTGGTTGCCCTGCACATATGATAAAACAATTAGTTTTTAATAGGAACCCAAGCCAAAGTGGTCTTAGGTTTCCCATTTTCATCAACATATTCATATTCAGACTTGATGAGATTATCAAACTGAGGAATCTTATTGCTTGAATACTTTGTCAGAAGAATGGGCCTGTCACTGGAAGCAGTACTAACTTGATTGGTAGTACTAACTTTGTTAGCAGTACTAACATCATTAGCAGTACTAATTGGGATAGCAGTACTAACTGGGTTAGCAGTAGTATTGCTTGCAGCAGCACTATTTCTGTCAGCAGTACTATTTGAAGTAGCAGTACTAACAGATTTCTTTACTTTTGGAACCCAAACTTGAACAAAGTTGTTTGATTTCTTTTTCTTTAAGTTACTCCTTGGCTTATTTGGAGTATTTTTCTTTGAATTAGCAAACTTATTCTGAGCATGAGATTTTATAGGTGCCCTTCTCACATTCTCAGCCATATGATTCCTTATTTGCTTCCTATAACCAACAGGATTTTGTATATTTCTTTGAAAAGTGATTCTTTGGTTAATAGGATTGAAATAACAGTGTTTGGCTAGATGATTTAACTTGCCACAGATAAAACAAGGCTTTGGTCTGTTAATTTTTCTCAGATCAATTCCTTGTTTTAAAGCCCACTGATTATTTCTGTTTCATTGATTTCCCCTTGTTTTATCATGTTGTTGGGGCTGATTCTGTTTACAAGTAAAGGGATTAACAACAGTGGTTTGCATGTAATGGACTCTCTGTACCTTTCCCTTCCATCTCTTAGAACTTTCAGCCTTCTCACTCTTTACAAAAGGTTTACCCCCCCTTCATTAGTAAGGATATGATTTTCTAAAGGGATTTCTTTAAGGTCATCCTTATTCTTACCCCTAGTGGTCTCTTCTTCAGCCTCTTCCTCAATCACTACACTGTCAAGATGATCTACATCTGTGGCTCCTGCAGGTAAGTCTATTTTCTCTTGTCTTTCTAAGAGGTCTGAAGTGGGAGGGATATAGTTATTGTTATAGGGTGGAGGGGTACTGTTGTATCCTAAACCTCTTTTCAGGTTGTCATGGACTTGAGATTTTAGAAGTGAATCCATTGCTTTAGAGGCATTGGAAAACTTCTCAATGTCCAGCTTGGCTTTCTCAAATTCACTCCTTATCTTCTCACATTCCTCTTCAGACATTTTAAGCTTAAGCTCTAACTGATTCTTTTCCCACTTCCGGTAGTTAGTATCATATGAGTGTTGAAGTTCATTGGCTTTGTATGCCTTAATCTGCTCTTCCAAATTCTCAACAATCACAACATACTCTCTTCTATCTTTTTCTAACCTTTTTAGGTTATCACAAATGCTTTGATTGTGATCCCTGTACTTTTTAACAGTTTCTATGCAAGATTTTGAGCAAAGGTTAGATTTTACCTCTGTGGGAATATCAGTGCTTGCTGACTCTGAAACTTTAGTCATTAAAGCTTGATTCTGAACTGCTTCTTCTGCTTGGTCACTCCAATCAAATCCCATTCCTTCTTGGGAAACAAGAGCTTAAGAAGAGTTCCTGTTGTTGAAGCTAGTGGACTGTGATGGTTGATGGTTGCTAGTATGTTGTTGAGGAATTCCACTTCTGCATTCTCTTGCAAAATGCCCCAGCTTGTGACACTTGTAACATTCAACCTTGGATTTATCAAATCCAACCCCATCTTCTCTTTTCTGAGCAAAGTTATTCCTTCCAGTCCTTTTGATGAATCTTTTTACCCTCATTGTGAGCATAGCCATCTGGCACTTGATATCCATCTCTTCCAGATCATCAACATTTATCTGTTCTAAATCATCATTAATTAGAGTGGAATTAGCATGACTGGCTAGAAAAGTTTCTAAAGCTGAGTCATTAGATCCATCTTGCTTTGATCCATGGGCAGCACTAACTGATTTTGTATTAGTAGCAGAATCAGTAGAAGATGATAAAAGATCAGCATTGTATGAGTACCAGAGGGCCTCTTCTTTGCTTCTACCTCTGCTTCAAACACCCTAAGGTCATTATAGAGGTCATCCAGTTCCTTGTCCTCCAGTTGGTCATTCTATCTGAAGGAGACAATGTACATAGTCCATTCATCACCAAGAGATCTTAGAAATTTTCTGTTGACATCATCTTGATCTATTTGGACACCAACAATATCCAATTCACCAATTAACTTATTAAATCTATCAAAAGTTTGAGTCATGGACTCATTCTTTGTAGACATGAAGTTTTCATATTGCTGCTTCAAGATGGCCTTCTGATTTCTCTTGGTACTTTTGGTACCAGAAAATCTTTTCTCCGGTGCATTCCATAGAATTTGTGCATCAGAACAGTTGCAGAATTGATGTTGGTACTCATTAGGAATAGCCAAGAGCAGAGTGCTCAAGGCTTTCATCTCTGTCTGCCTCATCTTTCTTTCTCCATCAGTCTTTGGTGGAGGTCTCTTGCCTTCTGCATCCATCTTTCCTCCATCTAAGGGACCATTCTCAATGATGTCCCACATTGAGAAGTCTGTGTGAAGAATGTACTGCCTGATTCTGATCTTCCACATGTCAAACACATTAGGTTTGAGCATGGGAACCTTTGATACCAAAACGCTATCGCTTGAACTGTCTATGATTATAGGTTTTTGAGTTTTCTAGCTCTGATACCACTTGTCAAGATCGAAAATTCTAAACAAGAATTTAATTAACACACTCAGAAACAATGTTAAAGAAGTTGCGGAATAACACTTTAACAATTAATCAAAACACAGAATATGAACTCAAATCATAAGTTTATATTGCATAAAACTTAATGATTACAATCACAACCTCAATCTGTTGAACAGACTCAACAGACGTTCTACACTTCTCTATAGAAAGGATCAATACTAGTCTTGAGGTTAATTCTCTAAAAAAACAACTCTATCAATGTATATACCTCTATCAAGAACTTCTAGGCTATATATACAAAACTGATTACAAGATAATTACAAAGGAAATATTATTCTTCAGAATCCAGTCCATAATTATCTTCATATCCTATTCTTCCGCATCAATCCATCTTTATCTTCATAAGCAACATTAACTCAATAGCAGTATTAACTTTGTCCCTGGAAGTACTAACCATGCTTGCAGTATTAATCTCATATGGCAGTAGTAATTTCCAAGCAGTATTAACTACTAGAAATATTGCAGAGCAGTATTAACATGCTAAGCAGTAGTAATCTTTCTTCACCTAGCAGTACTAACCAAACATGGTTATTTATGACCCAACATGCTTGAAAATGTTACACGTTGACGACTTGCTTCAGTTGCATACAAGTATAATTGAAACTATTTTCATGTTGGAAAGATCTTCCCACTTGGGTTCTTTGATTTGATGGAACAACTTGTGGTGCATCTGGCGTGTGAAACATTGGTTGGGGTCTGGTTTAATATCAATGGATGTAGCTCTATGAAAGATGTATAGGGCCATTGAAAAAAATAGTGAAAAACAAAGGAAGGGTAGAAGGGTCGATCGTGGAGGCATGTATAGCGAATGAACTATCTACCTATTGCCCCTTGAATTTTGATACAATAGTAGAGATGTGACTAAATTGTGAGGCTCAAAATTTTACCCCCAAATATTCATCTTTGGACAACCGGTTAAGCATATTCAAAGTCTCTTGTCGGAGATTATTTTGATAAGGTCAGATCATATAAAGTGCTTTCAGCTGAAGATATGCACAAGGCTTACACATATATTTTATTGAATTCTGAAGAAGTCTTTTCTTTCATATACATGTTCGATGATTGGATTAGACTGAACGAAACGTATATTGATGAAGCAGGTCTCAACAGGCGCAAAGATGAACAATTTAGAGGTTGGTTTTAGAACCATGTAAGTGTGTGTGGGTGTGTATATATATATATATATATATATATATTAAATGTACTCATATAATAAAATTTTACAATTGACATCGTTATTCGTAATTATAGGTTACATCTGAATTGTACTCCAATATCGACCATCTAAATTTTTTGGCACAAAGACCACTTCGTATGTTTGGACACACCCAAGGTATTTTGTCAATGGTTACAAGTTTCATGCGCTAACACACAGTCATGGTCGGACCACACACAATTGTGGAGTGTGTGTGAAAGATTCTTGTTATGAGTCTGATTACTATGGCTTTTTGGATGAAGTCCTAGATATCGAATATCACGGAAACGACTATTGTGTTGTTGTATTATTTTGATGCACAATGTTTGATACAATTTGTGACATCCAAGTTGACCCAAAACGTAATATGGTTGACATCAAACATAGATCTAGACATGGAAAACTATCAGTTTGTTCTAGCATCATAAGCTGAAAAAGTATATTATACACCATATCCGTCGAAGGAATTAAAGTATTGGTGGTCTATTGTCAAGACAAAGCCAAGAGGGATCTATGACTTAGCGTAATGTGCGACCGAAGTAACTACTTATAATAATGTGGATGATGAACAATTTTTCCAAGAAAATGAAAGAATAACATCTATAGGTGGATGAACCCAATTCTCTTGTCATAGAAGAAGAAGCCATTGAAGTTGCCAATGATCGTTTTGACAACTAGCATGGTGAAGAGAATAGTGGTGAGGAAGAAGATTTTGATGACTCATATAGTGACTAAAATGAGGAAGAACTTAACTTGTCTAATCACTTGTGTGATGATTAGATATTTCGTTTATTTTAGTCTTATTAAACTATGTTTAGGTGTTTCAAAGCTTTACTGTTTAGGTGTTTTTGAATCTTGAATGTGACATCTTTCTAATTATTTATCTATAAAGTGTTTGTGTTTAGTTGTCTTTTCGACTAACATTATACTTGAATTCTTTTTGCATATTCTCTAACATTGTTTCCCAAACTTTTAATCATGGTACACACTCCCACAAAATGACGTAGTAGCAAAAAAGGTGGTGGTCGTCGTGAACACCCAGGCAGAAACAGTGGGTTATTCGCACCGAGAAGATCTTGAGTATGGGCGGCCTACGGGCCTACTACTCCAAAGGACCACCCTACAAACAGGTTGTGGTTGTAAGTGGATGGTGGAGAGTAAGTGTTATATTTTTATTGACTGTCCTTTTATGAAAATGATAAATGGTCATAATGCTAATTGATATCAATTATGTAGTTTCAATGACACTCATGTCGTTCGAGGGAAAAGGTCGAAGAAACGATCCATGATTGACATTGACTGGTGCACTTGGGGACAAATACCTCAAGAGGTTCGGCACCGTATGTGGGAGCAGTTCGAGGTTTGTATTTAGCTTATTATATGGGAACAATTTTCTTTTGAACTTAGAACTAACTTTTTAATTATGTATATGTTGGGGTTTTACTAGTGGTACCCAAGCCACGAGGCTGCAATATATGAAGTTTGGGAAGCTAGGTCGAAGAAGACCTACAATGATGGGCTGAGTGCAGCAAAAAAAACAGTTGTTGTGCATGCCTCGGTATACGAGCTTGCATATCATGATATGACGTCCAATGATATGTCGGTCTTGAAGCCATTTCCTCCAATGTGTAACACCCCAAAAAATAGGAGTAAATTTAAACCTGAATAATTACGGAGATTTGACACTTATATAAATAAAATCACTCAAGAAGGGAAAATAGTAATAGTGTTTACATCTCAAAAGAATGAAAATGATATATAACAACCTACTAATCTAAACCAAATTAAGCTTAGATTATAAATAGGTGTAACTAGCATCTCCCAAAAGAATCTATCAAAGTATGTACGTTAATCCGACCCAAAGTCATCTATTCCAAAAAGTGCCTTTAGCAGCAACCAACTTTCCTCTCAAGACTTCGGAGCCCACCACTATGAGAACCTAATATACATGTCATTTAAGAAAAAGTGTTAGGCTTTATGCCTAGGGAGAACAACATTTATAATTACACAAAGTGAAAGTAAGCATAAGAGTTTCTCCAAGGGATAATGTAAAATTCATTTCCACATAAAACGCATAAGAACCATACGGTCCAAAATTTATCTTGTGATGACGGGGGAGACCCGATTTCCGAGGATTGTAGCGGAGTACAAAAGTAAGCTACATTCCAATTTATTAAGCTCATACTAGGATCAATAGCCACAAGCTCTTCGAATCACACTTTTGATGTGGATATGGGACCCCGATGATATTAATTCATACTTATTCACTATGATTACATTTATGGTCAATGGCTAGTATCCAGCTCCACATAACCGTACCAAGTTTCCCTCATTGACCCAATGTCTCAACTAGTTACAAACGAAAATCATTCCAAATCAAGTAAGTTGACTCCTTTATCTATGGATCCAATAGTAATGGTCTAAGGCTTGTCACAATTACATTTGTGAAAATTCCTACGTCCCTATCTATCTCTGAGATGTTTGCAATTTTCAAAACTCCATGGAGATGCAGGAGAGAAATGCTATCCCTACTCGGACCAAGACAGAACTTTTACTTGTTTAAATAATCACACATATAACTTTCATATCAACATTTTCTTGCATAGATAACATTATATGAAGTAAATCCCTACTTTAGCAACCAAATGGCCATTTTCCAAATACCAACATAAAGTGTTCACAAATAGGTTTCTAAGAGTTATACAACTTTAAATGATCATTGTTAATACAAACAACAATCCCTTTGTTTCCTTCTCCAAAAACCCATTTTTACCAAGTAAGCTTCTAAAATAGTGAAACCCTAAATGTAACCAAAATGGCTTCATTCAAGTATTTAACCATAAATATGCATATACAATCACATTTTTATATCACCAATCATAATACTCTTAATTATATCTAAAAATGGTAAAAAAAATCCTAAAATCTCCAAAATGTTAAAGTTAGGTCAAAATCCTTCAAACGAGAAAATATAAACAAGGAGATATTTAGGAGTTCAATGTAGAGTTTTGACATCTATAAAGTTTAAAAGTTTAGAATAAACTCACAATGTTAGGTTTTGATGAAAACCTAAAACCTAGAAATTTCTTGAAGATGAAGATGAGATGAAGAACTCTTAGTCCTTGGTTCCAAATCCTAGCTTGATGGTTGGTAGCTAATTATCATGCACTCTACAGCGTGGGCACAATATTTCCCATCGTGGGCACAAGTATATACCGACCCTAGGATCGCTAAAAGTAATATAATGGTAGTATTATCGATTATCGTCTCCACAGGGACTGACTTACTGAGAATCAGAGATTTTCATGAACTTCTTGCACAAGTTTGGTTGTGAGAAAAAATATCGTTTTGGTGGTGGATTAATGTTAAAAATACGAAATGTACTTTATAACTAAAGAATGGGTATGGGTGTAAGTTTCCCTTGAGATGATCGTAGTAACAATATGGTCAGTCACCTTGTAGTACGAAGTGTCTATAAAAACCCCGATCCTACAAAGTGCCCATAAAGTGTCCATTGTTACTAACTCTTAATCTTGTCGATTTTACTAAGTTGATAAATAATCAAGTTCTACCAGTATGGAGATTTATACCAAAATCTCTTTGTGATATAAATCTCGACCGGCGTTTGAACCTTAGTAAGTTATAGAAAACTCGTATCTCTACATGGTTATCAAAGACTCTCTCAAATCTTTGTGCATCACTTAAGCCGTTTTTTGAATCTGCCCCTCTTGAGGTCAAGATCTAATATTAACACTTCAAAGTGATCGACTTATCCGCGTTGAGTTGAAGTACCGACTCAAGTGACCAATCTTAAGAGCTAGTAACGATGGTCATACCCAAGTGTTGCCTACTAGTCTCAAGTTCGACTCACACCCACAACCAACAAGGTGATTAGCTCATAATAATAAATGACATAATGTAAGAAAGGAAATACAAGTTAACTACTTGCATTAATGTAAAACTAGAAATAAAGTACAAACAAGGTAGGAAATAAAATACGATAATTAAATATAAGAAATTAAAACTACTCTAATCTTCAAGTCTAAATTGAGAGAAAATTTAGAGCCTTGAAGATGTGATGATAGAAGTGATGCCTCCATAGCCTTCCCAAGCCTTGCATTTATATTAGAAAATTTGGATAATACCCACTGGATAATAATGCTATTATCCAATGGGTAAAGGGACTTCATATCTTCCAATGATCCTCCAATATTCACTAATCATTGCTAAAATCCTCCATGTTAGAGCACAGTCTTATTGGATTCAAGATCATACAATCCGAAGATCGCAATCCGAAGCTAAAAGCTGACAAGTCACTCTCAACAATAGTCTAGGTTCAGTTTGTAATAAATGTCAAAGTTGTTTATTGTATTTTACTATTAGTCCTAAATATCTAATTAATAGATATTTAGTTAAGTTTAGATATTATATTAGTTTAATTAATATCTAGATATTATTTATATATTAATTAGGATATTTTTGTTTAATTAATATCTAGATATTATATTTGTATGTCAAGTGGGAAGGTTGAGTGTTTAGGAAGCCTCATATCGATCTGATAACAATATCGGTCAGGACACAATTAACTCTCATAACACACAGATTAGAAAAACACACACAAAAGGTGTAAACACATAGAGAGCTTCAAAAAGATCAAAGATCAACCTTGTAATCGTTGTTTTATCTATCAAACAGGTTGGTAATCGTTTATGTGTATGAGTTGATTAGAACTTGATATTATTGTGGACCGATAATTGGTATCAGAGCCTGATTATAGATCAAAATCAAGTTTTTCAAACTCGACACTGTGTTCTTCACTTTCAAAATCATTTTCGAGATTTAGAGTGTTTTTGAGGTTGAAATCGATAGTGTTGTGTTCGATTAGGGTGCTAGATCGAGTTGTTGCTTTTTGATTTCAGTATAACACTTCAATCGAGTCTCATTTTGAGATTTTAGTGTCAAACTGTTCACCTCAAAAAGTCACTGTTCCATCGAGCATATTTTCAAAAAGTGATTTTTATTGAGATCGAGTGCTTGTAATTTGTTCTATAAGTGTTTGTGATCATTTTGCTAGAGTTTGGTACTACTAATCGGTGCCAAACAGGTCGATTTATCGAAATCAGATCGATTTTTCGAACACAGGGACGAACTCGCGCAACCATAGGGACGAACTCACGCAAGTTGAACTTTGCGTGACCCACTTCGCGCCACACACTGATCACGCAAAGCCCACATTGCGCGACCAACGGATCACGCAAACTTCAGTTTGCGCAACCCTCTTGTAACACAAACCTTGTCTTGCGCCACCAACTCTTCGCGCAAAGTTCCAAAGCAAAGTTCCATTCATCTGACGAGAATAGCATCTCCACTTTTCGCCAACGACTATGAACGCAAAGTTCACATTTGCGCTAGTAGTTCATCACGCAAAGTCAGATTCACGCAACCAACTGCCAACGCAAACTTCGTTTTGTGCTAATCATTTCTCATGCAAACCTCAGTTCATGTAAAGCTCAAACTTAAGCTCAAGCAAGTACATTTGCGCCAGTGTCTTCTCACGCAAAGTTCTACTTTGCGCCACTCAAATCTCGCGCGAAGTTGTAATTTGCGCCAGTGACTGCTCGCGCAAACCTCATTTTGCGCCAACTTCTGTTCGCGCAAGTTGCCTTTTTCACCAATACCAGACTTAGTCTTTTTCAAAATAGAATGACTTCAAGAGAAGCCCTAGCAATCGGAGCTGACTCGAAACCACCAGTACTCTTCAGGGGAGAGTATGAACAGTGGAAGGATCGGTTCATGGACTTTATTGAAAGACATGAGTTGGGTGAATTCATCAGGAAATCTATAGAAGAGGGTATTATGGCACCATCTTATGAGACTCGTATGGAAGGAACTGTGGAAACAAAACATAAACTTAAGTTTCATGAACTAGAAGGTGATAATCTCAAAAGACCAAAAGGATACAGATTAGCTAAGTCTTACATTCTTCAGGGCATTCCAAATGAAATTTATGTGAAGATAGACAGCTATAAGGCCTCAGGCAAACATATGTGGGATCAACTATGATGCTAGGTTCAAAGGTTGGGAACCAGCTGAAAATCTCCAACTGTCTAAACAATTATGAAGAATTTCGAGGCAGAGTTGGAGAATCTTTAGAAGAAACCTATGACAGTTTTGTGACCTTGCTAAATGAACTAAGCAAGAACAAGGTCAACAAATCACAAATAGAGCTAAATGTCAAGTTTCTCAGCATCCTCCAGCCAGAATGGAAGAGATTTTCCAGGCAGATGAAGCAGATTAAAGATTTAAACGAAATTCCACTTCATGAGGTGTATGAAACCCTCAGACAGAATGAAGAAGAGGTGGATGAAATACTGGATGAAAAGAGGAAGACTGGGAAATCAATTGATGACTCAGTTGCTCTTGTTGTGAAGCAGAAGAAGAACAAGATGTTTGTGTCTGAACCAGAAGAGATTGAAGCTGAAGCGAACTCTGACTCGGATGAATGTGAACAACTGAAGCAAGCACTGCTTATGCTGACTAAGGTTTTTCAGAAGAAGTTCTACAAGAAGCCAAGTTCAAACACTCAGAGGTATTCTTCTGGTCCTAACAACTATGTTCACAAGGAAAGGTTTGAAGGAAAGAGAATAGAGGAGAGAAAGCCTGAAGAGAGAAGATTTAAAGCTGAAGGATCCAGTCAGTCAGAATCACCAACGTGCTATAACTGTGGCAAAATAGGTCACTTTGCCAAAGATTGCCGAAGACCCAAAGTCAGAAACTCCGACTACTACAAGAACAAAATGCTTCTTGCAAAGCAACATGAGGTGGGTAAGGCACTGATGGTTGAAGATGAGTACTGGCTAGACCATTCAGACCAGGAAGATGACGATGAAGAGAATGACGAGAAAGCAAACATGTGCTTGATGGGAAAGCAGGAATCAGAAGTTGAAGTTGATTCAGAGAATGAGGATGATGAGGTATGTGATTTATCTTATTCCGATTTCTTAAATCAAATGCGTGCCATGAATATAAAACTGTTGGGAACTGAAGAATTCATCAAGTGTGGTTAATGCTGCTGGTTCAATGTTAATACTGCTAGAAGACATAAAGGTTAATACTGCTGAGTGTTACTACTGCTAGTGTTAATTAATACTGCTAGTCAAAGTTAGTACTGCTTGAACAAAATTAGTACTGCTTAGCTAGTTAGTACTGCTAGTAGTTAGTACTGCTTAGTAGTTAATGCTGCTAGAAGGAAGTTAATGCTGCTGAAGATTAATACTGCTTATATGATGAAGATTCGTATGAAAGGATATACATGGAAGCTTAGAGATATACATGGAAGATATACTGAAGATATTTTATTTATTGTAATTATCTTTGTATTCAGTATATATTGTATAGTTTAGAATAATGAAGTTTTTTTTTAATTTTAATTCTAGAGAGAAAATCAACCTCAAGGCATAGATCCTAATTCTAGAGAAGTAGAATTCGTATTGGTGAGCCTGTTCATCAATATTGAGGTTGAGTGAGTAATCTTGTAACTTCAAAGCATTAAATACAAGTTTACAGTTTGTTCTTCATATTTTCTGTATTGATTTACTGTTTGATTGAATGTCAAAGTGTTATTCCGCAAACTTCTTTGATATTGTTTCTGATAATTAATTCTTGTTAAGAATTCGATCCTGACAAGTGGTATCAGAGCCAAACTCTCTCAAAAACAGTTATTCATCATGGAAAATCTTACAGAATCAAGCAGTACTTTGGTCTCAAAAGTTCCAATGCTCAGATCCAATGAATTTGACATGTGGAAGATCAGAATCAAGCAATATATTCTCCTCACAGATTACTCTATGTGGGACATCATTGAGAATGGCCCATCTGATGCAGGAAAGATTGGTGAAGATGGCAAAAGAACCCCTCCAAAGACAGATGCAGACAGGAAGACAAGGCAGATAGAGATGAAAGCCTTGAGCACACTGCTCTTGGCCATTCCAAATGAGTATCAACACCAATTCTGCAATTGTACTGATGCACAGATGCTCTGGAATTCTCTAGAGAAGAGATTCTCAGGTACCAAAAGTACCAAGAGAAATCAAAAGGCAATCTTAAAGCAACAGTATGAAAACTTCATCTCAACTAAGAATGAGTCCATGACTCAAACTTTTGACAGGTTTAATAAACTAATTGGTGAACTAGCTACTATGGGAGTACAAATTGATCAAGATGATGTGAACAGAAAGTTCCTAAGGTCCCTTGGAGATGAATGGACCATGTATACTGTGTCATTCAGACAGAATGATCAGTTGGAAGAAAAAGAACTTGATGATCTGTACAATGATCTTAGAGTATTTGAAGCTGAGGTGGAGGCAAAGAGGAAGCCTTCTGGATATATTCATAATGCTGCACTCTTATCAGCATCAATTGATTCTACTGCTAACCCTGAATCAGTTAATGCTGCTAATGGAACAAATCAAGATAAAGGCACTGATTTTGTGTTTGAAGCTTTTCTTTCCAATCATGGATCTTCCTCTTTGATTAATGATGACTTAGAACAACTTCATCCAGATGATCTGGAAGAGATGGATATTAAATGGCAGATGGCCATGCTCTCCATGAGGGTTAAGAAGTTTATAAAAAGGACTGGGAGAAACAACTTCTCCCAAAGAAGAGAAGATGGAGCAGGGTTTGATAAATCAAAGGTGGAATGCTACAAATGCCATCTGAAGGGACATTTTGCTAGAGAATGCAGAAGTGGAGTGTCTCACAACAATCACCAACAAACTCAATCTGGAAGCTTCAATAACAACAGAAACTCTGCTCAAGCCCTTGTCTCTCAACAAGGAATGGGGTTTGATTGGAGTGATCAAGCAGAAGAAGCTATTCAGAATCAAGCTCTTATGGCTAAAGTATCTGATCTCCCATCTGAGGTAAGTTCTAATCTCTGTTCTAAAACTTGCATAGACATTGTTAAAAGGTACAGGGATCACAATCAGAAGATGAGTGATGACCTTAAGAGATTAGAAAAAGATATCAAAGACTATGTAAGGATTGTAGAGAGATTTGAAGATCAGATCAAAGGTTTTCAAGCCAATGAACTCCAACACTCATATGACACCAATTACTGGCAGTGGGAGAAAAAGGATTTAGAACTTAAACTGACCAAATCTAAAGAGGAGAGTGAAAAACTGAAAGAGGAGTTAACCAAGGTTAAGCTTGATGTAGAAAAGTTTTCCAATGCTTCTAAAGCAATGGACTCCTTACTGCAAAATCAGATTCATGATAAGTTGAGAAGAGGAATTGGGTATAATGCCACACCTCCACCATATAACAACAATTACATTCCTCCTACTTCAGACCTGTTAGACACCAAAGATAGGAAGGACTTGCCTGAGGGAGCCACTGAAATAGATCCCTTAGATGAGGTAGTTGTTGAGGATAAGACTGAGAAAGAGATTGGCAAGAGTAAGGAGAACAAGGTGAGTGGTGAGATTTCTATAGAAAACAACATTATCACCAATGAGGATTGTGGAAGGACTTGGATTAAATCCAAGGACATAGAGAAGACAGAGGGAAAGTCTGGTAAGGTCCATTACAAACAGACCACAGTTGTGAATCCAGGTCCTTGCAAACAGTGTGCATGTAAGAAAAATGAGCACCAAAAACAGGACAAAAAGAGGGGAAATCAAAGAAACTGGAATAATCAGTGGGCACAAAAACAAGGGGTTGATCTGAGTAAAATCAATAGACCAAAACCTTGTTTTATCTGTGGCAAATTGAATCATCTGGCAAAATTCTGTTATTTCAATCCTATAAAACAAAGGATGAATTTCCAAAGATCCATGCAAAAACCCTTTGGTTATAAGAAAATTGAAAAGAACCATGTGGCTAAGAAAACTGTTAAAACTAAAAGCCACATGAAGAAAAAGTCTGTTAAAGAAAGTGTCAATATGTGGATTCCTAAAAGCACTAAAACTGTTAGTACTGCTACCACAAATAGTGTTGCTAACAATGATAGTGCTGCTAGAAGGAATACTACTGCTAACAATGTTAATGTTGCTAACAAGGTTAGTACTGCTAAACCTGTTAGTACTGCTAACTATGTTAGTACTTCTAAGGTTAGTACTGCTTCTAGTGTTGGTTCTACTAAGCCAATAATATTGACAAAGTACTCTAATAAAGAGTGTTCTGAGTTTAAAAACCTCATTAAAGAGGAATGTAAATACTTTGATGAGAAAGGGAGACCCAAGATCACTTTGGCTTGGGTCCCCGATCATACTAATTGATTTATTTAATGTGCAGGGCAACCAACAGCTCAAGGGAAAGAGCATTTGGCATGTTGATAGTGGTTGCTCTAGGCACATGACAGGCAACATGTCATGCCTTCAGGATTTCAAGCATATTAATGGAGGACATGTTGCATTTGGAGACAATCTTACTGGTGGTAAGATAAGTGGAAAAGGTAATGTCACCAAAGGTAAGATGACATTTGAGGATGTCTACTATGTTGATCAATTAAAGTACAACCTGTTAAGTGTATCACAGGTTTGTGACAAACAACATAGTATATTATTTACTAATACTGAGTGTATGATTCTTGCTCCAGGGTTCAAGGTAGTTGATGAAAGCATGATACTACTGAGAACTCCAAGAAAGGACAATGTTTACTGTCTTGATTTGGACAATGTTGATAGTGATTCATCTCTAAATTGTCTTGTTTCAAAAGCTTCTATAGATGAATCCTCCCTTTGGCACAGAAGGATGTGTCACATGAATTTCAAGACTATGAACAATCTTGTTAAAAATAACCTTGTAAGAGGTTTACCTTCAAAAGTCTTTTCATGTGATGATCATTGTGTTGCTTGTCTTAAAGGCAAACAACACAAAACTTCTCATAAGACCAAAGAGTTAAATTCTGTTTCTTCTTGTCTCCAGTTATTGCATATGGATCTGTTTGGTCCTACAAATGTTATGAGTATAGGCAAGAAATCTTACTGCTTGGTTATTGTTGATGATTACTCCAGATTTACTTGGGTATATTTTCTAAGGACTAAGGATGAGACAAGTGGTCTTATCAAATCCTTTATTCTAAAAATTGAAAACCAAACTAATCAAAGAGTAAAAGTCATTAGATCAGATAATGGAACCGAGTTTAAAAATCATGATCTAAACACCTTTTGTGAAGAAAAAGGTATTGAGAGGCAATTTAGTGCTCCTAGGACTCCTCAACAGAATGGTGTTGCTGAAAGGAGAAATAGAACACTAATAGAGGCTGCTAGATCTCTGTTGGCTGATTCAAAATTGCCAATTACCTTCTGGGCTGAAGCAGTTAATACTGCTTGTTATGTCCAAAACAGAGTTCTAGTGGTCAAGCAAAAGAACAAGATCCCATATGAGCTTTTAAATCAAAGAAAACATTTTATTGGTTTCTTCAAACCTTTTGGGTGTCCTTGTACAATTCTAAATACCAAATCTCACTTAGGTAAGTTTGATAGCAAAGCAGATGATGGATTTCTTGTTGGATATTCATCTCAGAGTAAGGCCTACAGAGTTTTTAACTCTTCTTCTAGAATAATTGAAGAAAGTGACAATGTCAAATGCAATGAGAACACACCAAATCCTGTTGGGTCTGGACCTCAGTGGCTATTTGACATTGATTCACTAACTAACTCTTTTGGTTTCAGTAATGAGTATACAGGAACAGGTAGTGGAGAATCAGAGATCACACAAGTTCAAGAAAGTATATCTAAATCTGTGATTTTTCCCATACCCACAGTAAATTCAGTTGAAGACTGTGAAAAGGAATCATTTTCTGAATCAAGTCAGAGTGAAGAAGACACTAGAGATGAGGAGACTCAAGAAAACAATGAAGTAGCATCTGAAAATACTTCAGTTGAGTTGCATGAATCTAATCTTGAGGCTGGATTAAATGAAGAACCTAGTCACAACACCAGAGTTCAGAAGAATCATCCTCCACAGTTGATAATAGGAGATATCTCTTCTCCTATGATGACTAGACAGCAAAGCAGACTTCAGGAAATGCAAGATCAACAGCATACAGTGCTTTCTTGTTTTCTATCACAGCTTGAGCCTAAAAAGGCTCATGATGCTATGAAAGAATCCAGGTGGATAGAAGCAATGCAAGAGGAACTGTTACAGTTCAAGCTACAAGATGTGTGGGATCTAGTAGACCTTCCTAAAGGTCACAGAGCAATTGGCACAAAATGGATCTTCAAAAACAAGAGAGATGAAAGAGGTATTGTTATAAGAAACAAAGCAAGGCTGGTAGCTCAAGGCTACACTCAAGAAGAGGGTATAGATTATGAAGAAGTTTTTGCACCTGTAGCTAGGATAGAAGCAATCAGACTATTCCTAGCCTATGCTTCTTACATGAACTTCAAAGTCTATCAAATGGATGTAAAAAGTGCTTTTCTCTATGGCTCAATTGAAGAAGAAGTATATGTCTGTCAACCACCAGGGTTTGAAAACCCAAGCTATCCAGACAGGGTATACAAATTAAAGAAAGCACTTTATGGACTACATCAAGCTCCAAGAGCATGGTATGACACTCTGTCATCCTATCTCTTGGAAAATGACTTTGAAAGAGGAGTCATTGATAAGACTCTTTTTATCAAAAGAAAGAAGAAAGATATCTTGCTGGTCCAAATCTATGTTGATGACATTATTTTTGGTTCTACAAGAAACAACATGTGCAAGGAGTTTGAGGATTTAATGCATCAAAGGTTCAAAATGAGTTCCATGGGGGAACTTACTTTCTTCCTTGGCCTCCAAGTTCAACAGAAGTCAGATGGTATTTTCATCTGTCAATCCAAGTATGTGCAGGATATTCTAACCAAGTTTGGTTTCTCAGAATCAAAACCTGCCAGCACACCTATGGAAACACACAAGCAGATCACAGCAGATCTTGAGGGGGAGGATATGGATGTGCATCATTATAGATCCATGATTGGCTCTCTCATGTATCTCACAGCTTCAAGGCCAGATATAATGTTTCCAGTCTGTGTATGTGCAAGATTCCAAGTTAGGCCAAAGCAATCTCACTTTCAAGCTGTTAAGAGGATATTCAGATATCTCAAAGGGCAACCCAGATTGGGACTTTGGTATCCTCATGACTCACCTTTTGACCTAATAGCATACTCAGACAGTGATCTAGGTGGGGCAAACTTGGACAGAAAATCTACTTCTGGAGGATGTCAGTTTTTGGGTGCAAGACTAGTCTCATGGCAGTGCAAGAAACAAACCACAGTATCCACATCTACAACAGAGGCAGAGTACATAGCAGCTGCAAGTTGCTGTTCTCAAGTCCTATGGATTCAGAATCAAATGTTGGATTATGGGGTAACCTTTCTACACACTCCAATTTTTATTGACAACAGCAGTGCTATTAGCATTGTGAATAATCCAGTCAAGCACTCAAAAACAAAGCACATTGAAATCAGGTATCACTTTATCAGAGATTGTAATGAAAAGAAACTTATTCAAGTTGTCAAAGTTCACACTGACAATCAGTTTGCTGATCTATTCACTAAAGCATTTGATGTGGGTAGATTCACTTTCTTGGTAACAAGTGTGGGAATGATCAACTCTGAATAATCCTCTTCTCAAAAAGTGGTTTTATACCTGTATATTATTCTTGGAGTTACTAATCTTCTTTTTCAAGATATGCATAGCAGTACTCAGTGATTAGCAAGTTTAAAAGGAGTAAGTAGTTAATACTGCTAGTAGTTAATACTGCTTTCAGTTAATACTGCTAGTAGTTAATACTGCCTTCAGTTAATACTGCTAGTAGTTAATACTGCTTTCAGTTAATACTGATAGTAGTTAATACTGCTTTCAGTTAATACTGCTAGTAGTTAATACTGCTTTCAGTTAATACTGCTAGTAGTTAATACTGCTTTCAGTTAATACTGCTAGTAGTTAATACTGCTTTCAGTTAATACTGCTAGTAGTTAATACTGCTAGTTAGTTAATACTGCTCGCAGTTACTACTGCTAGTAGTTAATACTGCTAGTTAGTTAATACTGCTCGCAGTTAATACTGCTAGTAGTTAATACTGCTAGTTAGTTACTACTGCTCGCAGTTAATACTACTAGTAGTTAATACTGCTATAGGTTAATACTGCTTCTATTCCGAATACTATAAATACTCTTTGCCCGCCTAAAAGCTTATAACGACTCTTTGCATACTATTCACCTGCGCTCTAAACCCTTTCTCTCTCAAAGTTCAAAGTTTTCAGGCAAGAATCTTCAAGGTCAATGGCATCAATGGCGTTCATTGACGAGCACAATGAAATCGCAATGCTCCAAAAGCCAAAACAAGCAGATGGCTTTCATCAGATAGTCGACTTTCTGAAGACTAGCCACATTGCCCATGCTCTCACTATGTCTCCAACTATCTTTATAGAGTATCAGAGGCAATTCTGGGCACATGCCACCATTGTTAATGAGAATGGTGTGCGAATGATCAAGACGACAGTATGTGGCAATCCATTGACAGTTACTGAAGAGATAGTTCGCATCAGTCTACGTCTAGACGATGCCTCTGGTATAACTTCTATCCCTAATGATGAACTGTTTTCTACTCTGACAAGAATGGGGTATGGAGGCCCATTGGGTATTTTTAAGTTCTCAAAAGCTAAATTTTCACCCCAATGGCGTTTTCTTGTTCATACCTTGATGCACTGCATTTCTAAAAAGACTACTGGATGGAGTGAGTTCAGCAGTACCATTGCTTATGCTTTGGTCTGTTTGGCCACTGCCAGAAGGTACAATTTTTCACAAATGATTTTCAATGATCTTGTCTCAAACATGGGAAACAAAAAGAGCTTTTATATGTATCCCAGGTTTGTTCAAGCAGTTATCAACCATGAATTGACGGATATTCCTCATTCTGATGGAATTTATGTACCAAAACCCCCCAAAGGCAAGGTTTTCTCAAATATGAGAAGATCTGCTGGGTACTCTTAAGGAGTTGACACCCCATTGTTCTCTACAATGATGGTGGTGTCCCAACCCAATGAAGGTATGGCAGCAGGGTCAAGGCGCCCATTAGATCAATCCACTGCTAGCCAAGCCCAACCTTCCCACTCTATATCTATCCCACAGTCCCTACTAAATAAGCCCACTTCTCCAATTACCCAAACTTATCAAAGAAAACAGGTAAAGAAGGCTCCTTCCCTTCTTGTACCATCACCCACTAAGCCTTTAAGCCCTCTAAGGGAGAATTCTCCCCTAGAGAATATCCAAAGGGAAACCACAAGGGTGTCTCCCAACCCACAGGAGGTGCTCTCTGAGGAGAAGGTAGAGCATATGGGTGATGAGGCTGCCACTACTCCTGCTAGCACAGAGGAGGAAAGTGGTAACATCAATACGACCTCCCCCATGGCAACTTTGAATGAGCAATCATTTGAAGGTCCCTGGTGCCAAGAAACCACAGGGGTGGATAGTGCTTCTGCTAGGCAGAGGACTTCCACTACTAAAAGATCCAATGATCCTTCAATAGGGGGTAACACTCCTGGAGAAGGTGAGGACAGATATAACTATGATGAATTGATGGAGGCAATGGGCAACATCAACATGGATGTACTCAAACAGGGCAAAGATATAGAAGAGCTTAAACTCATAGTTCTGTCACAACAAGAACAAATCATCAAGTTGAAGCAAATGGTAAGGAAACTGATTCTGCAAAGGAAGAAGAAACAGTTTGTACTCAAAAAGAGGGACAAAGTTCAAGATTCTTTCAACAAGGGGGAGAAGCATGAAGGGGAAACTGTTGAAAAGAAAGCTGAAGTTGAGGGGGAGACAGAGAAAGAGATGGAAACAGAAACTAAAGAAGCAGAAACAGGGCTCTCTGTGGAAGAAATGGAGATAGCAGAGACTTTAGTAAAAGCAAAGAATGACACTCCTAAGGCTACTCAAAAGGCCAAAGGAGTGGTCATCAATGAAGAAGAACCTCAAAAGAAGAAAATGAAGGAGGATATAAAAGGAAAAGGAAAGATGATTGAACCTGAACAACCTTCAAAGAAGAGGAGTCAAATTGAAATGGATGAGGAGATGGCAAAGCAGCTTCAAGAGCAAATGGAAAAAGAGGAGCAATGTCAAACAGAAACTGATAGAGAACTTGCAAGGATAATGGCCAAGAAGTTAAATGCAGAATACCAAAAGAGTTTGAAAGAAGCAGCTCAAACAGCAACTCAGGTCAAGAAACTCCAAGTTAAGAAGATGCCAATTCAGAAACAAAAGCAGAAAAGACAACCCTCCAAGACATTTTTGGCCAATCAGGAAAGAAGAAAGATGATAAACTTCCTGAAAGGTGCAATTGGTGTTAAGGGGGAGATGTTTACCAATATGGCATACAGTCAGGTTGAGGAATTGTACAAGAAAGAAATGGCTAAACTCCAAGGGGACTCATCTCAAAGGGAAGAGGCTGAAAGAAGAATGAAGGAGAGGTATGACCTAAATATTCAACAACCATTCCCTGAGGAGACCACACTTTCAAAGGATAATGCTGAAGAAATGAAGGAAAAACAAGAGAATGCTGGTATAGAAATCAAATCTGCAAAGAGGGTGAAGACAATTGCTTCCAAAAAGCAGTCTAAAAGGCCAAGAATGGAAGAAAGAGCAGAAACTAAAGCAGAATCTTCAGTCACACCTTCAGCAGAACCTGTGCAGAACTCAGAACAGTCCAAAGAGCAATCAGATGAGCATGTGGGGCTGTATATGACTATAGTAAAACCTGTACAGGTTGTTCCAATCTCCATGAAGGCTCCAGAGATTATCTTTTGGGACATTCTAAGAGATAATGGAAAGGATTTCTTCAGACTTAAAAGAGTTGGTGGTGCATTTGAAGCATATTCAACCTGGGGGAGAGTAATCAGAGGTTGTTCAAGAGCAGACATAGAGGAAATGTACAAAGTGGGAATGAAACTCTATGAGCCTGTGTTGAAAGGTACTGAAGAAAATCTTCTCAAAGTGGCAATGGAATACTTATGTATGATGTTTGATCCAGAGAAGGTGGTGCATAGGATTAAAGATCTTCATCATGAGTATGTGTTCAAAAAGATTGATCATTGGATACTCTTTGAAAACTGTGGTGTGTACATGATTACAATTGATAAATGTTATCATGAGTACTACCTAGTTGACAAAATATATGATCATAGCAAGCAGAAACTTGAAGGGATGCTGAAAGCTAAGTTAGTATGTACTAAGGATTCAGAAATGGCCAGAATTGTGGTAAGAAGAACTATCAATCAAAGTCTGGGCCTAGATCCAAATTTGGGCAACTAAATGTAAGGTGTTGAAAGCATCTTGAAGAAGATCTGAAGAACTTGACTTCTTTTCCTAAAAGTCAAGTTAGGGGGAGATTGTTGGGAACTGAAGAATTCATCAAGTGTGGTTAATGCTGCTGGTTCAATGTTAATACTGCTAGAAGACATAAAGGTTAATACTGCTGAGTGTTACTACTGCTAGTGTTAATTAATACTGCTAGTCAAAGTTAGTACTGCTTGAACAAAATTAGTACTGCTTAGCTAGTTAGTACTGCTAGTAGTTAGTACTGCTTAGTAGTTAATGCTGTTAGAAGGAAGTTAATGCTGCTGAAGATTAATACTGCTTATATGATGAAGATTCGTATGAAAGGATATACATGGAAGCTTAGAGATATACATGGAAGATATACTGAAGATATTTTATTTATTGTAATTATCTTTGTATTCAGTATATATTGTATAGTTTAGAATAATGAAGTTTTTTTTTTAATTTTAATTCTAGAGAGAAAATCAACCTCAAGGCATAGATCCTAATTCTAGAGAAGTAGAATTCGTATTGGTGAGCCTGTTCATCAATATTGAAGTTGAGTGAGTAATCTTGTAACTTCAAAGCATTAAATACAAGTTTACAGTTTGTTCTTCATATTTTCTGTATTGATTTACTGTTTGATTGAATGTCAAAGTGTTATTCCGCAAACTTCTTTGATATTGTTTCTGAGAATTAATTCTTGTTAAGAATTCGATCCTGACAAAAAGTCCAAGAATTATAGTCAAAACTTATGCGAGAAAAGGGTGTTATTACTCTTCCATAGTTATCTCCAAGCTTTCCATGATTATCTTCATTCTTGATCTGCACGTATCTTGATTATCTCTTAAGCAGCATTAAGTTGTAGCAGTATTAACACTCTGAGCAGTATTAATCTTCTCCAAAAGTAGTAATTGTACTCAGCAGTATTAACTTTGATCTGGCAGTACTAACTTTATCGAGCAGTAGTAATCTTGGTTAGCAGTATTAATCATACTTGTGCAATTCTGAATTCCCAACAATCTCCCCCTAACTTGACTTTTAGGAAGAGAAGTCAAGTTCTTCAGATGCTCCCAAAACTCCATTATTCATAGCCCTGTATAAGCATTCAAACTCAAACTTTGATTAATTGTTCTTTGGATCAAATACCTTGCCATTTCTGAATCTGGTGCACAACCAAGCTTTTTCTTCAGCATAGCATGCAGCTTCAATCTGCTGTGGTTGTAAACTCTATCCACTAGGAAGTATTCTATGTGAGTTATATCCATAGTCAGTGCATATACTCCACTAGTTTCATATAGAATCTAGTTGTTAACTGTTTTAAACACATTTCTGATAACATCCTTCACTTCTTCTGGCTTGAACAACATACATAGATACTCCATCATAAGTTTTGTGATTGATATCTTTGGAGCTTTCAGTTGATCAGCATACAATTCCATTCCTACTTCAAACATCTCTTCTAGATCAGATATGGAACATGTTCTAACAATCTTGGCCCAAGTATGATATACTTCATACTTATCATCTTTCCTCTTGAGCCTGATATACTCTTTTCCATCAACTTCCAGTGTATCCCAGTGAATGATCTCTGGAGGCTTAACACCAACAGGTTCAACTAATATAGGCTCAGGCACTTTATCCATCACTACCATGTACAGATTTACATCAGCAGTACTTGATGGTTCTCCCTCCTGTTCAACCGATTTAGATGCTTCTTCTTCATCAACTTCTTTCTGTTCTTTCTCAGCTTCTTCCACTCTAGGTTTCTTGGCTGGTGTTCTTCTTGCCATCATTTTAGTTCTTTTCAACTTCCTCAAACTGTCACCTAGATTAGCTTCCTTTTTTGGTGATTCTTGCTCATCAGGGAAAGGTTTTTGAATTTGAAGATCATGTCTTTCTTTCATCTTCTTTTCTGCTTCAACTCTTGCTCTGTCATTTCCTTGTAACTTGGTCATCTCAGCTTCATACAAACCTTTGATTTGTTCAAAAGACATCTTTGTGAACATTTCCTTTTTAACTCCCACAGCACCTTTGAGAAAAGTAATCATCTTGTTTCTTTCTTGAGTGCCAAGGAAGGTCTGTGAAGGTTGTCTCTTCTTTGCCCCCATTCTGATCATTCCATTCTTCTTTAGAGTTGTATCTTTCTTCTTTGCTATTTATGTTGCAAGACTCTTTTGATAAGCTTCATTAAGTTCTGTAGCCAGAGCTTTTGCCATCTCCCTGTCTTTTTCTACTTGAACCTTTTCTTCTTGCTCAAGTTCAGCCTGAATCTTCTTGGCCAATGCTTCATCTGACTCAACCAACTTTTGATTTTTAATTGGTTGATCAGATTCCACCATCTTAGCTTTGCCTTTGTCCTTGCTGTTTACTTTATCAGTACTAACTTTCTTGATAACTTCAACATTGTCTTTGATGACAACTCCTTTGGTCTTTGAAGTGACCTTAGGAGTATCATGTTTAGCTTTGATTAATGCTTCAGCTGTCTCAAGTTCTTCCACATTGCTGCTAAGAAGGTCTGTTAATACCTCTTGAACCATTTCTGCTGCTTCATTCAATTCAGCAGTATTAACAGTTTCTGCTGCTTTGCTTGTTTCAGCAACATTAACTGTTACTGCTGCTTGTTCTGATTCAGCTGCTTGTACTGTTTCAACTGCTTGTACCACCTCAAAATCAAATTTCTCCCTCTAATCATTAGCATCTTCCATGTTTTCATCAGCTTCTGACTCCCCCTTTTTAGGAGCATCATCCACTGGTTTCCTTCTTCTGAGCACAAACTGTTTCCTTTTCTTTTTCTGAACCAATCTCTTCACCATTTTCTTCAAGTTGGTAATCTGTACTTGTTGAGACAGAATCACCATTTTCATCTCTTCTATGTCTTTGCCTTGCTTGATTACATCCAGATTAATGTTGCCCATAGTTTCCATCAATTCATTATAGTCATATCTGTCCTCACCTTCTCCAGGAGTGTTACCCCCTTTTGAAGGATCATGGGATCTTTTAGTAGTGGAAGTCTTCTGCCTAGCAGAAGCACCCTCCACCCCCTTGGTTTCTTGGCACCTGGGACCTTTGAATGATTGCTCATTCAAAGTTGCCATGGGGGAGGTCTTATTGATGTTACCACTGTCCTCCTCTGTGCTAGCAGGAGTAGTGGCAGTCTGCTCACCCATATGCTCATACATCTCCTCATTGAGCACCTCATTGGGGTTGGGAGACACCCCTGTGGTTTCCTATAGATATTCTCTAATGTAGAATTCTCCATTAGAGGGCTTAAAGGCTCTGTGGGTGAAGGTACAAGAAGGGAAGGAGCCTTCTTTACCTTTTTCGTGATGTAGGTATTGGTGATTGGAGAAGTTGGTTTTTGAATAAGGGACTGTGGGATTGATATGGTGATTGAAGGTTGGGACTGGCTTTCAGTGGGATGGTCTAATGAGGGCCTTGACCCTGAAGCCATACCTTCTTCATTGTGGGAGACCACCATCATTGTAGAGTACAATGGGGTGTCAACTCCTTCCGAGTCCAATGGAGATCTCTTCATATTTGAAAAGACCTTGCCTTTGGGGATTTTGGGTACATATACCTCATCAAATTGAGGCATATCCTTCAATTCATTGGTTATAACTACCTGTACAAATCTCGGGTACATATAAAACTTCTTTTTGTTTCCCAAGTTTGACACAAGATCAGTAAAAATCATTTTTGAAAAATTGTACTTTCTGGCAGTGGCCAAGCAGACCAAAGCATAGGCAATAGTACTACTGAACTCACTCTAGCCAGTAGTCTTTTTGGAAATACAATGCATAAGGGTATGAAGAAGAAAACGCCAAGTCCTCATTAGGAATAGAGGTAATACCTGCAACATCATCTAGTCGTAGACAGATGCGAATCACCTCTTCAGAAACTGAGAAGGGTTTGTCACACACCCTTGTCATGATAACTTTCACACCATTTTCAGTAACAATGGTGGCATTTGCCCAGAATTGTCTCTGATGCTCTATGTATATTGTTGGAGACGCTGTAAGAGCATATGCAATATGGCTTGTCTTGAGAAAATCGACTATCTGGTGAAATCCATCAGCCTGCTTCGGCTTTTGAAGCATCGCGATTTCGTTGTGCTCATCAATGAACGCCATGGATGCCATTGAACTTGAGAGTTCTTGCCTGAAACTTACTATGAGACTTTTTGAAGCTTGTGAAGGTCTGAACAAGGCAACATAATTCCTGAGAAAGATGATTAGTAACAACCAAAAACAACCAAATAACAGGTATACAATCACTTTTTAAACATGAGCTCATTCAGAATTGATCATGCCCACACTTGTGACCAAGAAAGTGAATCTACCCACATCAAAAGATTTAGTGAATAGATCAGCAAACTGGTTGTCAGTATGAACTTTAGCAACTTGAATAAGCTTCTTTTCATTACAATCTCTAATAAAGTGATACCTGATCTCAATGTGCTTTGTTTTGGAGTGCTTGACTGGATTGTTAACAATGCTTATAGCACTGCTATTGTCAATGAATATTGGAGTGTGAAGAAAGGTTACCCCATAGTCCAACATTTGATTTTGAATCCATAGAACCTGAGAGCAGCAACGTGCAGCAACAATGTACTCAGCTTCTGTTGTTGATAAGGACACTGTGGTTTGTTTCTTACACTGCCAAGATACTAGTCTTGCACCCAAGAGCTGACATCCACCTGAAGTAGACTTTCTATCCATATTAGCACCACCCAAGTCACTGTCTGAATATGCAATCAAGTCAAAGTTGGATTCATAGGGATACCAAAGACCTAATCTAGGTTGCCCTCTTAAGTATCTGAAAATCCTCTTAACAGCTTGAAGATGTGATTGCTTTGGCTTGACTTGGAATCTGGCACAAACACACACTGGAAACATAATATCTGGTCTTGAGGCTATGAGATACATGAGAGATCCAATCATTGATCTATAAAGATGGACATCAACATCCTCCCCCTCAAGATCAGTAGTGATCTGTTTGTGTGTTTCCATAGGTGTGTTTGCTGGCTTTGAGTCTGATAAACCATATTTGTCCAGGATGTCTTTCACATATTTTGATTGGCTTATGAAGATTCCATCTTTCAGCTGTTTCACTTGAAGCCAAAGGAAGAAGTTAATTTCACCCATTGAACTCATTTTAAAGCTCTTGTGCATCAACTTTTCAAAGTCTCTACACATCTGATCTTGTGTGGATCCAAAGATGATGTCATCCACATATATCTGAACAAGTAGGATGTCCTTCTTACTCCTTTTAATGAAGAGGGTCTTGTCAATTATTCCCCTTTCAAACCCATTTTCTAAGAGATAGGTAGACAGAGTATCATACCATGCTCTTGGGGCTTGATGTAGACCATAAAGTGCTTTCTTCAGTTTGTATACTCTATCAGGATATGATGGATTTTCAAATCCAGGGGACTGACAGACATATACTTCTTCATCAATTGTACCATATAGAAAGGTACTCTTTACATCCATTTGATATACCTTGAACTTCATGTATGAGGCATAGGCTAGAAATAGCCTAATTGCCTCTACCCTTGCAACTGGAGCAAAAACTTCTTCATAATCTATGCCTTCTTCCTGAGTGTACCCTTGTGCCACAAGCCTTGCTTTGTTCCTGATCACAATTCCTCTCTCATCCTTTTTATTCCTGAAAATCCATTTGGTGCCAATAGCTCTATGACCTTTTGGAAGGTCTATCAAGTCCCAAACTTCTTGCAATTTGAACTGCAGTAACTCTTCTTGCATAGCTTCTATCCAGCTGGAGTCTTTTATTGCATCAAAAACCTTCTTAGGCTCAATCTGAGATAGAAAGCAAGAGAGTACTGTGTGTTGCTGATCCTGCAGCTCTTGAAGTCTGCTTTGATTCCTTGTTATCATAGGAGAAGAGATGTCTCCTATGACCAGCTCTGGAGGATGGTTCTTTTGAGTTCTAGTCTGATGACTAGGTTCTTCATTGATTCTAACTTCTAAATTGGACTCATTTAAGTCAGCTGAGGTGATCTCATCAGCTGTTTCTGGCTCTTCCTACACTTGATTCTCCTCATCTCTTCTTTCTTCTTCACTCTGAATTGGTTCAGTCATAGTCTCTTTTTCACAGAAATCAACAGGTTCCATTGTAGGTATGGGAAAGATCACAGACTGAGGAATAATGTCTTGTACTTGTACATCCCCTGATCCTCCACTTCCTGAACCTGCATGATCATCACTACTGAAACCCAAAGAGTTAGTTAGTGAATCAATGTCAAACAACCACTGAGGACCTGAACCAATAGGATTTGGTGTGTTCTCATTGCATTTGACATTGTCACTTCCCTCAATTATTCTAGAAGAAGAATTAAATACTCTGTAAGCCTTACTCTGAGATGAGTAACCAACAAGAAAACCATCATCTGCCTTGCTATCAAACTTTCCTAAGTGAGTTTTGGTATTGAGAATGGTACACGGACACCCAAAAGGTTTGAAAAATCCAATAAATGGTTTTCTTTTATTTAAAAGCTCATATGGTGTCTTGTTTTTAGGCTTGACTACTATAACTCTGTTCTGGACATAACAAGCAGTATTAACTGCTTCAGCCCAGAAAGTAATTGGAAGTTTTGAATCAGCTAACAGAGATCTAGCAGCCTCAATCAGTGTCCTATTCCTTCTCTCAGCAACACCATTTTGTTGTGGAGTCCTAGGAGAACTGTATTGCCTCTCAATTCCTTTTTCCTCACAAAAGGTGTTTAGGTCATGATTTTTAAATTCAGTACCATTGTCTGACCTAATGACTTTTACCTTTTGATTTGTTTGGTTTTCAATTCTTAGAATAAAGGATTTGATCAGTCCACTTGTCTCATCCTTAGTCCTTAGAAAATATACCCAAGTAAATCTAGAGTAATCATCAACAATAACTAAGCAGTATGATTTCTTGCCTATACTCGTAACATTTGTAGGACCAAACAGATCCATATGCAACAACTGAAGAGAATTAGAGATAGTGTTCAACTCTTTGGACTTATGAGAAGTTTTGTGTTGTTTGCCTTTGAGACAGGCAACACAATGATCATCACATGAAAAGACTTTTGAAGGCAAACCTCTTACAAGGTTGTTTTTAACAAGTTTATTCATAGTTTTAAAGTTCATGTGACACATCCTTCTGTGCCAAAGTGATGATTCATCCAAAGATGCTTTTGAAACAAGACAGTTTAGGGATGAATCAGTTGAAACATTTTCCATATCTAAGCAATAGACATTATCCTTTCTGAGAGTTCTTAGTAGTATCATCTTTTCATCAACTACCTTGAATCCAGGAGCAAGGATAATGCATTCAGAATATGTAAATAATATACTATGCTTTTTGTCACAAACCTGTGATACACTTAACAGGTTGTACCTTAATTGCTCAACATAGAATACATCTTCAAAGGTCATTTTACCTTTGGTTACATCACCCTTACCACTGATCTTACCTCCATCTGGAGTATTACCAAAAGCAACATGCCCACCATCAATTTTCTTGAAATTCTTGAGGCAAGACATGTTTCCTGTCATGTGCCTAGAGCAACCACTATCAACATGCCAGATGCTCTTCCCCTTGAGCTGCTGGTTGCCCTGCACATAAGATAAAACAATTAGTATTGATTGGGAACCCAAGCCAACGTGGTCTTGGGTCTCCCTTTCTCATCAAAGTATTTACATTCCTTTTTTATGAGATTTTTAAACTCAGAGCACTCTTTACTAGAGTAATTTGTCAAGATGATTGGCATAGCAGCACAAACATTAGAATTAGAAGCAGTACTAACCTTAGAAGTACTAACAAAGTTAGCAACACTAACAGGTTTAGCAGTACTAACCTTGTTAGAAGTACTAACAGAGTTAGCAGTATTACCATTAGAAGAAGTACTAACAATGTTAGTTTTAGCAGTACTAGTACTCTTAGCAGCACTAACATTGGTAGCAGTAGTATTGCTTCTAGCAGCACTATCATTGTCAGCAGTACTATTTGTGGTAGCAGTACAAACAGTTTTAGTGCTTTTAGGAATCCACATCTTGACACTTTCCACAACAGTCTTTTTCTTCATGTGGCTTTTAGATTTAACAGATTTCTTAGCCACATGGTTCCTTTCATTCTTCCTATAACCAAAGGGTTTTTGCATAGATCTTTGAAAACTCATCCTTTGGTTTATAGGATTGAAATAACAGTATTTAGCAATATGATTGATCTTTCCACAAATAAAACAAGGTTTTGGTCTATTGATTTTACTCAGATCAACCCCTTGTTTTTGTGCCCACTGATTATTCCAGTTTCTTTGATTACCCCTCCTTTTATCATGTTTTAGGGGCTCAGATTTAATACAAGCACACTGTTTGCAAGGAATAGGATTCACAATTGTGGTTTGCTTGTAATGGACCTTATTAGACTTTCCCTCAGTCTTCTCTATGTCCTTAGATTTTACCCAAATCTTTCCACACCCCTCATTGGTAACAATGTGGTTTTCTAGAGGAATCTCATCACTCACAGTGTTCTCCTTACTCTTACCAACCTCTTTCTTAGTCTTTTCCTCAACAACTACCTCATCTAAGGGATCTATCTCAGTGGCTCCCTTAGGCAAGTCTTTCCTATCTTTGGTTTCTAGCAAGTCTGATGTAGGAGGGAAGTAGTTGTTGTTGTATGGTGGTGTTGTGGTATTGTAACCAATTCCTCTTCTCAGCTTGTCATGAATCTGAGTTTGTAGTAAAGAGTCCATTGCTTTAGAATCATTGCAAAACTTTTCTACATCTAGCTTAACTTTGACTAGCTCTCCTCTCAACTTTTCACTCTCCTCTTTAGACTTTGTCAGTTGGAGTTCTAGATCCTTTTTCTCCCACTTCCAGTAATTTGTGTCATATGAGTGTAGAAGTTCATTGGCTTGAAAATCTTTAATTTGTTCCTCAAACCTCTCTACAATCCTCACATAGTCTTTTATATCTTTTGCTAACCTCTTAAGGTCATCACTCATATTCTGGTTGTGATCCCTGTACCTTTTAACAGTGTTTATGCAAGTTTTAGAACAGAGATTAGAACTTACCTCAGTTGGGAGATCAGATACCTCTGCCATGAGAGCTTGATTTTGAATGGCCTCTTCTGCTTGATCACTCCAGTCAAACCCCATTCCTTGTTGAGAAACAAGGGCTTGAGCAGAGTTTCTGTTCTGGTTGAAGCTACCAGTCTGAACTTGTTGGTGGTTATTGTGAGGCACTCCACTTCTGCATTCCCTGGCAAAGTGTCCCTTCATATGACATTTATAGCATTCTACCTTTGACTTGTCAAAACCTGCTCCATCTTCCCTTCTTTGGGAGAAGTTATTCCTCCCAGTCCTCTTGATGAACTTCTTTACCCTCATGGAAAGCATGGTCATCTGCCATTTAATATCCATCTCTTCAAGATCATCAGGATGAAGTTGTTCCATGTCATCATTGATTAAAGAAGAGTTTCCATGGCTGGACAGAAAGGCTTCAAAAACATATTCAGTGCCTTTTTCTTGATTTGCTCCATTGGCAGCATTAACTGATTCAGGGTTAGCAGTAGAATCAATTGATGCTGATAGGAGTGCAACATTATGAACATATCCAGAAGGCTTCTTCTTTACCTGCACCTCAGCTTCAAATACTCTAAGGTCATTGTACAGATCATCAAGTTCTTTTTCTTCCAATTGTTCATTCTGTCTGAATGAAACAGTATACATGGTCCATTCATCTCCAAGGGACCTTAAAAACTTTCTGTTTACATCATCTTGATCAATTTGTACTCCCATAGTAGCTAGTTCACCAATCAGCTTGTTAAACCTGTCAAAAGTTTGAGTCGTGGACTCATTCTTAGTTGACATAAAGTTTTCATACAGTTGCTTCAGGATTGCCTTCTGATTTTTCTTGGTACTTTTGGTACCAGAGAATCTTTTCTCTAGAGCATTCCAAAGCATCTGTGCATCAGTGCAATTGTAGAATTGGTGTTGATATTCATTGGGAATAGCCAAGAGCAGCATACTCAAAGCTTTCATCTCTGTCTGCCTTACCTTGTTTTCTGCATCTGTCTTTGGTGGGGTTCTTTTCCATCTGCACCAATTTTTCCTTCATCAGATGGGCCATTCTCAATGATGTCCCACATGGAGTAATCTGTGAGGAGAATGTATTGCTTGATCCTTATCTTCCACATGTCATACTCATTAGATCTGAGCATTGGAACCTTTGAGACAAGAGTACTATTTGATTCAACTGTGTTTTCCATGATGAATGAAGGTTTCTGAGAATACTAGCTCTGATACCACTTGTCAGGATCTGATTCTTAACAAGAATAAACACTCAGAAACAATATTAAAGGAGTTTGCGGAATAACACTTTAATATTCAGAATATCAATGAAACAGTGAATATGAATCACAACTTGTAAACTTTATTGAATGATTTAAAGCTACAAGATTTCACACACAACCTCAATATTGATGAACAGGCTCACCAATACGAATTCTACTTCTCTAGAATTAGGATTATAAACTTTGAGGTTGATTCTCTCTATGAAAGCAAAAAAACTCAGAATATTGTCTAACTTCATGTCCTTAACTATTCATAATAATTCTATACATATACTAAAGATAAAAGATAATTACAAAATATAAAAGATCTTTAGTATAATCTTCCATAGTTATCTCCAAGATTTCCATGATTATCTTCATTCTTGATTTGCACGTATCTTGATTATCTCTTAAGAAGCATTAAGTTGTAGCAGTATTAACACTCTGAGCAGTATTAATCTTCTCCAGCAGTAGTAACTGTACTCAACAGTATTAACTTTGATCTGACAGTACTAACTTCATCGAGCAGTAGTAATCTTGGTTAGCAATATTAATCATACTTGTGCAATTCTGAATTCCCAACAGTCTAAACTGAGAAAAAGTGAATTTGATTTAAAAGAGCTTACGAAAATGCATTCTTCATGTACGGAAGAAAACAAAACTTTAATTGCAAAATTAGATGCTTTGGAAAAGAAGTTATACTCATTAGGTCAAACTGAGCAAACCATTCATCTTAACAAACCCAAAGAGAATAAAGATAATTAGGGAATTGGTTATGAAAATACTCACTACCTGAAAAAGGGTAAATCTGAAGTGTCTGCACTTTATGATTTTACATTTATGAAACTAGCTCGAAGAATCTCTGAGCTTAAAGTTTTCTGGATTGGATTGTCAAAAGAGGATGAAGTCAAGGAAACGGAAAAACGGAAGAACACAACTAAAGTTCAACTTCCATTTCGTTATGCAAAGTTGAATAATAGTTATAATGATAATCCTATATATCAAAAGAAAACTCTTTCAAATGACTTCTTTCAGAGTTATTCTGTCAAAGAAATGGAGGCGAAGCCTATTAAAGGTAAAATTTACGTCCCTCCTCTCATTTTGGAAAGTAAAATTTATGAACTTGAGAATTCTTTAACAGATGAAAGACTTTTGATTAACATTGAACAAAAAGTTTTTTCAACTGTGTTTAAAAATGTTGTTCTTTGTAAGGCTTCCAAATCTAATGATAGTTTTGGTCTAACTGATGGAGGGTTTGATTTTCTAAACTCTGATGGTGGTTTAGATGGCTGTCTTGATCAATTTGATTTTAATGCGAAACTTCCTAACCATTCATCTTTTATTGTGAAATCATTGGGAAGAACCAGTACGACTGTAAAAAGTGCAAAATCAACGAAAGTTGATAAATCAGTCTCTGTGAAAGCTAAGAATGCTAAAGGAAAGATTAAATCTCAGCATTCACAGAAACCGATCACTACTGGTAATCCAAAGAAGAAGCATTCAGTTGTTGCTCACAAGTCTAACTCACAAGTTTCAACTGTTTCAGATCTGAGCAAGAAAAGGCCAGAAGTTAAATCTCAATGGAAACCAAAACAGGAGACTGACAAGACCGTTAAATCATTTTGTACTGTTAATTGTAATAAGACTTCGCTTAGTAAAGATGTCTTAATTGCTGATGTTGTTATTTTGAACTCAAAACTTGTTGTTTCTCGTAAACAATATTCAATGAAGCAATTATTTCAGTTATCTTTATCTGCCATAAAGTCTTCTATTTATGATAAACATGTTTCTACTTCTTGTCAAGATTCTGAAGATTGGTTTGGAAAATATCATGTGCATTCATCTCATTATAATGCTTCAAATGTTTCTCAAAAGAAAACAGGACCCAATTTCAAATGGGTACCAAAATCTTGTGCTGACACAGTAGGACCCAAATTCCAGTAGGTACCTAAGGCTAAATATGTGTTGCAGGCACCCAAAGTTTAAAAGGGAGCATAAAACATGGTTCTTGAGTAAATCAGCTCAAGACCCGGACTTAAATGTCAAGACAATGGTTCTTAAGAAAATCAGCTCAAGACCCGGACACCAATGTCAAAGTGGTTTCTAAGTAAATCAGCTTAGAACCCGTGCTTCAAAGAATAATGTCTCTTGAATACAACAGTTCAAGACCCACACTTCAATGATGATAAGACCTTACTCCAATGCTGATATGAGAGATTGTACTCCGACACTCCAACGAGAAATTCAACCTTCAAGGGGGAGTACATATTTATTTCTGAAATTATATATGTTAGATGCATAATTTCAGGGGGAGTAAGAGAAGTTATTTGTTTTACTGCTTTTTGTCTTTTCAATATTAGTGAATAAAGTTTCTTTGACTTGACTTAAGACTTTTGCAGAATTTTTGAGAAGAGCTTACACGATCATATGTTTATGACTTTAAGCTAAGCTTCATGAGATGAAAGATCACACTTAAAGGTATATTCCTTTATCTTAATGTCATATGTGATTGAAAGAATGACAACTTTCAATCATTGAAAACATATTCTTAAACGTTCAAACCACTTCCTGATTTTTCATAAGATTTTATATTTCGGGAGTGTACTTTAAATATTCTACATGAACTTACATGATTATAAATCATTTTGAGCAACATATTCTTTATAGGATATACGGGATCAGTGTGCTAGGAATAAACACAACTTCTATGGAATCACGTTAACTAGTGATTTCTACCCATGAAGTTAATCCATAGTGATTGGGTGTGAGGAGTCAAAAGAAATGAGTGTGGATTGGATAATGAGGTATCATGAAAAAGAGAGTTTGGTTAGCAGTGAGCTAAATGATTAAAAGAAAGAGGGTGTGAGAACAGAGTTAAAAGAATATCAGAACTCTACACCAACTTTTTCTGAGTCGGGCAGCCACATTTCTAGTGTTTCACAACTCTTTTGTGATCATTATTGAAACAGGCAACTAGCCCATGCCAACTCTTGAAATTACCCCACCAGCTACTCATTTACATATTAACAGGAAAATGTTTCATTTTCAAAGGGGAAGCAGCACATATGCTATCTGATTTTCATTTGGAAAATCTGGATATTGAAAAGAAGGAAGTCTGCCCCACCTTCGCACTTCACTCATGCACATTGAGTCTGTGTTTAACTTACTGTTGTCTAAGTGGTTTACACAATTTCGAGCCTATAAGCGATCATCAAGTGCTTAATTCTTTCTATCACAAGCACGAAAACACAAGGAATTTGTTTCTTTGTCATAACGTTTATAGAAATAACCTTTGTGGTGTTTCGATGATTAAATGGAAGCCCTAGGGGAGTCAACATCAAACAACTCATTTCCAATGTGTATTTGTTACACATAGTGACTTAGTGTTACTGACAGGCTTTTTAACTGATTCATTTGTTGATTTAGGTGTTACACGACTATTTTGTCTAGATTTGAAAAGATCTGGATGAATATCTTTTGAATTAACGGATCAGAGGCTCCAAGTGGTTGACATTTCTTACTCAATGTTTTGATGAAGTCGTTGCACTTTTCATCAAAAAGGGGGAGAATGACTACACAAGAAATGGCAAAGATCACATGTTTCAAGAATCACGTACAAGATTGAATTCTTCAAAATCAAGTATTCTGAAGACATGCTGATTTTTTACAACATTCTGAACTAAATCTGAAGATAATTTCTTCCCATCATTCGAAAAAGATTTTATCTATATTTTTTGGGAAGATTGCTACTTATTGAAGACTAAGAAGGAGATTCCATCTTCTGAATTGAAAAAGAAGACTGAATTGCTAAATCTTTTTAGTAATGATCTTGATCCAAAGGGGGAGATTGTTAGAGCACAGTCTTATTGGATTCAAGATAATACAATTCGAAGATCGCAATCCGAAGCTAAAACCTGACAAGTCACTCTCAACAATAGTCTAGGGTCAGTTTGTAATAAATGTCAAAGTTGTTTATTGTATTTTACTATTAGTCCTAAATATCTAATTAATAGATATTTAGTTTAGTTTAGATATTATATTAGTTTAATTAATATCTAGATATTATTTAGATATTAATTAGGATATTTTAGTTTTATTATTATTGTATGTCAAGTGGGAAGGTTGAGTGTTTAGGAAGCCTCATATCGATCTGATAACAATATCGGTCAGGACACAATTAACTCTCATAACACACAGATTAGAAAAACACACACAAAAGGTGTAAACACATAGAGAGCTTCAAAAAGATCAAAGATCAACCTTGTAATCGTTGTTTTATCTATCAAACAGGTTGGTAATCGTTTATGTGTATGAGTTGATAAAAACTTGATATTATTGTGGACCGACACTCCATATAACCCAAAAAAAACCAGGGCAAAACTTTTGTGCAATGGATCTTCGGGTCCCACTGAGGGCAAGTAGTGCCCACTCCCAAAACAGTGACCTTTTCTGCATAAAACTAAACTTTTGGTGCTTTTATCATGACTTGCAAAGATTATGGACCAAATAAAATAGAAGGAAACAAAAGTGGGTATAAAGTGAAATAAAATGCTAGAAAAGAGTAACAAATAACTCTAAAAAATGGGAGTTATCACACCCCTAAACTTGAGGTGTTACTTGTCCTCAAGTGATAAAAAGTCAAAAAAAAATGTTACGAAGAGAGAAGGACTAAAGAAGAAAAAAATATAAACTTACAGAGGGAATGTTGATTTTTTCTCTAGTAGGAATGATGTGCAATCTTCCATCTTTGACTTTATTCCCGGTGAAATTAATCGGTAGGACTTTTTGGGGTAGTGTTTATGGCTTAAAAAATATTCGTCGCCCTTCCCCCCAAACTTGAACTATACTACAAAAGGATTTGATATATTTCCTCATTTTTCACTTTTGAGTACTTTTGTAATCAAAGAACCTAAGATTTACTTTTTTTGCATTTGTTCAATGTCCCTGGGTTTTGATTGTCTTCCAATTTTTCGAAGACTGACTTCCAATTTTTCGAAGACTTAATGCTCCCCCCCCCAAAAAAAAAAAAACTTGAAATCGAAAATGTCCTCATTGATCGGAAGAACTGACATAAAAGGCTAGGGATGGCAACGAGGGTTAATGTGTATATGCTTGAATAAACAAGAGGGCCTACGTCCTTTTAATTTCACCATCCAACAAGTCAAACAAAGAAGATGCACCTGAAAAGAAGAATAGGTTAGAGAAAACCAAAATTATCAACACCTAACAACATATATAAGTATTTAAATCACCCACATAACGATTCACAAAAAGCAGGGAGACAAAAGTTGATAGTCCAAATGATTCCCAACAGAGAGAATGACCAAAACCAATGTTTGCAAGGGTGACAAACGCAAACCAACAGTCTAATGTTGTTGAGGAGATTGCCGACTGTCGAACAACCATGGGTATACTAGAGGAAACTGGAACATGAGCATCAAGACCTGGAGCGACATGATGAACTTATGGTGGTGGCGTTGTGGAGTTAGCGACGACGATGGTGGATGGTAGGGTGGTGGTTGTAGGCTCGGGCTCCGGCGAGAAGGAGTTGGGTGAGGGTTGGGAATCAACCTCTTGGAGCGTGCCATGGAGAAAATGGGAAGATGAGAGAGTTCTTGAAAAAAAATTGAAAGTCATAAACCACCCTCCTTTTGTTTTAAATCTCGCCCAAATTCTCCGTTGCCATATTTTCGCAAAAATCACGACCAACTCCTGTAATACACAATAACAAAAACACAAAATTAAAATTATTGAAAATAGATAAGCCTATTTACAAGGGTTTTTTCCAACCCAACACTCGATATTTTAAGATGACAAAACGGGGGTGACAAAACGAGGGGGTGAAGGCACATCCTTCAATGAAAACCATTTTTTCTTTTGTTTATGGTGGCTCACCTCACTTCTTTCATACCCCGATTTACTTTCATTGGTGGTTGCATTTTATCTGGACTCTCCAATTTTCTCTCAATCTCAATTCCCTCTTTAAAAATGCTCAACACACACTTCAATATCTAGACCAAGGTCTTCACTTAGTAGATTAATGGTTGAACAATCTTCCAATTCACCATATAACTTAAGGGACTTGAAAACATTGAAGGTCACCTTTTGGCCATTTACTCTCATGGTAAGTTTACCTTTTTGCATATATATATATCAATGTTCTATCGGTCGCAAGGAAATATCTTCCTAAGATGATGGGGACATTCTGATCTGCCTTATAGTCCAAAACTAGAAAATCGGTCGGAAAGATAAGTTTATCGACTTTTACCAAAATGTCCTCGATTTTCCCTTTTGGATATGCCAAAAATCTGTCTACGAGTTGTAACGTGACCGTGGTGGGTCGAACTTCACCAATTTCTAATTTTTTAAAAACTGACAAAGGCATAAGGTTTATACTTGCTCCCAAATCACATAGAGCACGTCATACCTCTTGTCCCCCAATAGAACACGGGATGGTAAAACTCCCTGAGTCTTTTAGCTTCGGAGGGATTTTGCATGTAAGAAGTGCACTACATTCTTTGGTCAAAGCAACAGTTTCAAATTCTCCCAGCCTTTGTTTCTTGTTGAGAATATCTTTCAAAAATTTAACATAACTTAGCATTTACTCGAGAGCCTTTACCAAAGGAATGTTAATATGGAGTTGTTTGAAAATGTCCAAAAACTTTTTGAATTATTCATCCACTTTTTTGGTTTTTAATCTCTTAGGAAAACGTAGCTCTCGCAGATCTGGGGTTGCTTTGTTCTTTCCAAAAGCGTATGGAATGACTGGTTCTGGAATGGGCACAGTATGCCCACTGTGATTAGGACTTAATTAATTGTTCGACATTAATCGGGAAATTATCGCTGACAAATTTAATGGCAGACAGAATCTGTAGGTAATCCACCAGTAAAGCCAATCACCGGCAAGAATTTAGCGATAGTACCAACATGGAACAATAATTCTTATTCTGTTATTGTTAGAACAAAGTAATGGATATAAACTAATATGATCAGATAGTAAAACGAGGACGTGATTAAATCACTATCCTTAAGATATTAGCCCCCACTAGGTCGTTGATGTATCTAGGCTAATTCCTCCCAGGACCTCCTCGAGTTTAAGAACCGTAGTCAACGATCCTACAAGGTCTTCTCATGATCATGGTTATGATGTAGTGAAGAAGGTGAAAACGAAAACTAGATCAAAAAATGAAGGAACCGACCTTATATATATAGAAATAATACGAAAAAGTGCAACTTTTCACCAAGAAGTGCAACGGTTTACGAACAAATGCAATGATTCGTGAACAATTGCAATGGTTCATTTTTTCCCTCTAAAAATAGTTGAATTAACTAACTGAAAGTTAAGTGTTTGGACCAAAAATGTAAGGAATTTTGTGCAAAGTGCTAAGTGATAAGTCTTTGATTATATATATAGTCCATCAACTATATAATATTTCCATAAACCTAAAGTCTTTGATTATATATATATATATATAGTCCATCAACTATATAATATTTCCAAAACCTCCCTCTAGACTTCGCCACTTTTGTTCCTTCCAAATCTCTTTCAAATAATTCAAATGTTTTTCGCCTTTTAAACAAAGGAAATTCTCTTCACTCCTAGGTGGGACAAATACAACAAGTGATAAATACTACTTGTTCCAACGGTTTTGTATTTAACCACCTTTCTACATATTTTGTGTGATATTGTTACACATTTGGGACCAACACACAACATTCTTGCCGTTTGACTAACCTATTTAGACCGTTGTCCTGGAATATACACCTAAACACATACATGCATAATGAAAACTTTTATTTTGAGTGTTGTTTACATATTGTTCGTTTGTTTGTATTATTCTTCATTTGGGTGTTTTTTTTTCTTTTTATATCCGTGTTTCTCATTTTTTTTTCCTTTTATTTTTACTTGGAGCTATTGAGGCTAACACTTATATTTTCGTATATAGTATTAATGTATTATTCACAAAGTAAAATCATATTTGCTATATATAAAAGCACCATGCTAATTACTTTTTTCACTCCTTTCCACTTCAAGAAAATGATAAAAAAAAAAACATTACGGGGGCGTTTGGTTCGCAGAATGGAATTTAATGGAATTGGAATCCATCGAAGTAATTTTACCTTGAAAGAATTGGAATGGAATTTGACCATGCGTTTGGTTGGTAGGAATTGGATGAAATTCAATTCTTTCACTTTAGACAAGGAATGATGAATTCCTTGATTTTTGGAATTCAATGGAGTTCAAAGGATTCCATCATTATCAATATGTGAACCAAACAAAGGAATTGGAATTTGGTCAAAGGAATTATCCATTCCAATTCCTTCAAAATCCATGAACCAAACACCCTCTAAGGATATTGAAAGAAACTCTAATATCTATACTACTTTATAAAGCATTTGAGTTACTTTTCTTAATTACAACCTTTTAAGCCTTATGTACTACTACTTATTGCATAATTACTTAATTTTAAACTTTACAAATTTTTACAGCTAAGGTACAACCCAATTAATGCATACATATCAAGCCATTCTTTTCTCTTTATCCAAGATGTCGATTCAGACTCCCAAGCAGACGCATTGGCACCCTCCAAGACGATTCATACATAATCGAGGATGCGGATTTCAAATTGGTACTCTCGCAACTGTTTTTCATTCACCATCGAATTTTTTTCAGGTACTATTTTTACCATCGATTAGGTTTCTTTGTTTGAAATCAGGTACGATTTTTACACCATCGACTATTCTCATGTATGATTTCACCATCGATTTGGGTTTCTTTGTTTCCTTTCAACGGTTTCTTCAAATCAGGTACAGTTTCTTTGTTTCCTTTCACGGTTCATGTTTGCCATATCAGGAAGCACCACCATCATCATCAGGAAACTGTCAATTCGTCCTCTTCTTTTAAGACCCGATTTGAAGCCTATAATCGTTTTCAGGCGGGTGCGGTTGCATTTGGCGGAAAACTTCTTATTCTTGAGATTGTAGCCCTCCGATGGCAAGAGCTCACTTCTTGAAGCATTTCACTCCATGATCCTAGTGCTCTCGATCCTATGTGTGAAAATTTTGGGTAATCTATAACTTGAACTATTGCTTTTGTTCCAATTTTCCGGTCGATAAGTTTACATGTATCAAAATTTGTAGTCCGTTCATTTACTTTTAATTTGTTTTTCTCCATTTTCATCAAGGATGCTTTCTTAAACCATACAAGCATCAAAATATGTAATCCCTGTTTGTAGTACATTGTTTAGGCCATCGTCCAGTGGTTAAGTTTACAAGCATCAAAATTTGTATTTCAGTTCTAGAAATTCATCATCCGGTGGTTAAGTTTACATGAATCATAATTTGTATTACATTTAATTAGATGTGTGTGTTTAATTTAAGATCCATCCATCAATGTGTTTCTTGATTTTTAAGATTCGTTCTTGATAATTTATGATTCATTAATAGAATTTTTAAGGAATACCCATAATAAGTTATGAATGTTACATGAAACATATTTTACTTTTATTATCGGATAGGTCCAACAAGGGGATATAATCACTCTACCAATCACGGTATCTAAGAAGGTAAGATAAATAATTTTTTTCTTATTAAGGGGATGGGATCCCTTTATAAGATTTTTAGTTGTTTCATGTGGTTTTTGATTCTATGTTGTTCTATGTGGCACACATTATAGCAAATCACCGTGCTGATTTGATACAAGTTTTGAGGTCAATTTGTTAAATATAACATGTTTAAGCAAATTGCATGTTTTGGACAATGGTGTAGTCTACAACCATACTAGAATGATTTTTCTTACATGATAACTTGCTTTTGGATCAAAATAGATATTTGTCTGCTTTCATCAAATTGACTTGTAAATTTTGCTTGTTGACAGGTCATGGACTCTTTGGTGATGGATTTTTTTTTGTTGCAGAAATCAACATAGAGGCCATTTACCCAATTCTTACCAGGTAACCTTATAACTGGCAAAAGATTTACATTCATATACCTGTAACATCCTTGGCTATAAAACTGGATAATAGGTAAGCATCTTAAACATGGTAAACGCTTACCGGTTAAGAGTCATTTCCCGCACTTTCCGGGTAAGACTCAGGGTTCTTGTCTTGTCTCTTACCGGGTAAGCTTCGTGGTCTTTGTCATGCTCAGTCAATAAGGTAAATTATACAAGTAAGCGCTTACCTTGCTAAACGGCCCCATAGTGAATGATTTAGAAGCCATCTCACTTGTAAGTGTTTATTTCTGGCATGGTGATGAAAAAAATGACCCTTGAAGGTATTTCATGGCCTTTTGATGAAAAATGAACTAAAGAATTAATCTCTTCATTTGTAGAGGCATCTAAAATCTTAGTAACGAGTCTATATAACTAAACCATAGCTTTATTTATGCATTTGAAGAGATAAAGGCATGTTTTGTAAGTCTTATTCCCATTTCTCAGCTTGTTTAATTGAATTCATTTTTCTTTCAAGAATGAAATTATGAGTTTTAGGGTCAAAGGTAGGTGGCATAGTGTTGGCCCTTTAACGATAGACTCCTCTATGAATCTTTTAGCCAATGTTCTTGGACAAGCTTCGATTGCGATCTGGGGTACAACTGGTTTCTATTTCAGGAGCTTCAAATATTTGGTCAGAAGATGAAACATGTTTTTGTTCCAGATACTTACATTTTCTTTCATATGTCCTAAAATAGATTCCTTCTGTTTTATTGTTTTGCCAAAGAATGTGTATGTATGTAAGTATGTTTATGTGGAGTGTACATTTTGCTTTTGAGCTAGAACATTTGGTGAAATTGGCAAAATTTGCCTACATAATATCTATTCTTGGTTGATCGCTGATGTAAATAAAAATCACTTGACATTCATAACAGTTGATCCCTGTTTTGGCAAAATCTTTTCAAATGTTGTCTGGCTGTTGTGGGTAATATTTATTTTAGTAAAGATTGGAGAATTACGTTACATTTTAAAACCACAAAGCCGCCTTTTCAATGTTGCTTTTGATGTGTATATGCACATACCATACAATTCAGTATACATATTATCCTTATAGCAAGAAGAAATCAAGAAATACATCTTGTTGGTTGCATAACTTTTTCCTTGGTGGTAAATGCTTCCTCAAGATGTTCATATTAAGTTTATGTTTTTTTGATTTTTTTGGTCTTCTTGAAGGATTCTGAGGAATGTGGTTGTCTTATAATGTTAGCATCAGCAGTTGCAGACACCATCAATTCAAGAACTGATGCACCGTTGAATCAAGTGCTTGTGATATTACACATAATCATATATGTACTAGAATATATAGAATACGTTTTGGAAAGTGATGGTATCTATATATATATATAGAGGGACAATCATTTGCAAACTTTTTAAATTATCCAAACTTACAAACCCATCTAGACCATCCGAAATTTTGATCAACGGTTGAGGATTTTTCAGATTTAAATTTATTAAAAAAATAGAGGAAGGGTAGTTTGGGAATAGTTTTAACCATTTTTAAATTCAAAATATATTAATTAATTTGAATTAATCTAAATATGGTTACATAATCTCTCCTTAATTTTCTCCATCATTATCTAATCTCTCTCTCTCTCTCTCTCAATCAAAAATCCGGCCACCATTTCTCTCTCGAAAATCCGGCAAACCATCTATCTCTCTTTCTCTCTCGAAAATCCGGTCACCATGATGAACAAGAATCCGACAACCATGATGAACAAGAAAGTGAATTCGTCTATCTCTGAAAAATTCCGGCTACCATGATGAACAAGAAAGTGAACCCGAAAGGGATGCCAAACTCCGGCGAAACCTTCTAAACTCCGATGAGTTCATATGTTTTTTCTCATATGAAACATGAAATTTTCAAAATAATCATATGTTTTTATAATTTCATATATTTTCATAAACCGTCTTCATATTTTTTCATAAATGGTGTTATATATTTTTCTCTCATTTAAATAATCCAATTTTTAAGTTTCATATATTTTCTCCTATATGAATATTCAGATTTTTTCGAAGTAATCATATATTTTCGTAGTTTCATATGTTTTTTTCTCATATGAATCGTGAAAATTTCGAAGTTTCTTATGTTCTTTCTCATATGAAACTCGCCGGAAATGGGGGAGGTCGCCGGAGTGGGAGGAGGTCGCTGCCGGAAGTGGATGGTGATGGTGGATCGAGAGAGAGAGAGAGAGGTAGAGATAATTAAGGAAGTTGGTTTTTTTTCCTAAAAATACGAAATTTTGTAAAAAGACTGAAATACCCTTGGGTTGCATAGTTTCTACTAAAAAAAAGTTTCTATTTGAAGGAGCCTCATATATATATATATATATATATAATATCTAATAAATATGAAACACAAGGATGCTTTAACGAGAATGATAGTTGTGTGTATATATATATATATTGATGTATATTTTTCTATTGCTTATTTTTTCTTTTAAAAATTGATTGTAATTCGTAAAGAAATCACTCATATGAGTGTTGTATGCATAGGTTGTTATAAGTTATAGTTAGTAAACAACCAAAACTCTTTTCACAGTGGTATCTTATTTTCTGTGAAATCTCTCTCAAATATGCAGGGCTTTTTATTATCACATCTCGACTATTAGCTTCTCTTGCTCATCTTGCTTTTATACACAAATCAGGTAGGCCATCAAATTGTAGATAGACTTTGAGATTTTCGTTTCTAATTAATCAACTCAATTATGGATGTTTAGTCTTTAATTTCTTGAACAATTGGGCTCTTTTATGTCTTAGCTGTTATATTTGTTGTTCACCTTACAACATTGCAGACATGAGAAGATAACTAAAATTGCTTACACTTTTATGTCCTATCTGCTATATATGTTCTTCATCTTAGGCAGTGAAGTTAAGTTCTGAGGAGACGTACATGTAAATCCGTAATCGTTATGTCTGCTTTCATTTATCTAAATTTCACCACCCGCTGTATTGCGCGGGCACATAGCTAGTGCTCTCAAATGAACTTCACATCAACTTTTGTGCCAAAACTTTGCCGAATATATTTGGTTGAAGGGGGAGGCTAATGGCACCCTATACTTTGCTAATGACACCCTTATAAATGATTTTCTCATCACATACATCAACATCAAAACCTGCTTTTTATATTCTCAATGCATGAATTAACCTGATTTTGACATTAATAAGGGTGTCATTAGCATTGTCCTTGGTTGAATTGATTACAAGTGATCTATATTATTATTTTTTATTTGGTACTACTTTTTGTTAGATAAATATCCATGTAATATTGTGTTGTTTTTAGTTTCAATATAAAATTATGTTTATATTTAATTATTTTATAAATATGTTACTAATATATAAATGAATGAATAAAGTGTAAATTAATAGCTCTAATTTAAATTTGCTATAATAATTTTGTCATATATTTATATATTTGTATATTAAATTTATGTAACTATCCATAAGTAATAATAAACAAATAAACTTATATAACTATTTATAAATAAAAAAGTTAGAAAGATGAGTTTACTTCAAAAACCTCTACTCTAAAATATATCTGAGTTTTTATTTTGTTGAATTTGCACTAATGTGATACATAGAAATAGAAAAAAGTGGATGCTCTTACAAAAAGTATAAACTTATAACATCCACAATACAGGTTCATTGGAGGTTATTCAACATTTTCAATAAAAGCCTTGATTCATGTCTTATTATCTATATCGTTTTTGTTTTCTTACTAATTTCTTGTATTTTAACTGTATTGATTTAAAAAATGTAAGTTAGTAATTATAAAATATACCTATTAATGTTGTTTATTTTTTTGTTTCTTATAGGTTTATATTTATTTTTTGTTTTCTTATAGGTTTATATATTTCGTAACATAAGGTTAGATCATAACAAACCAAACATTATTCATTTTATATTTCGTAATACAACGTTCCAATTTCATATTTAATCAAACTGAATCAAATCAACAAAATTCAGTAAATTTAGGTGTTGTTTATTTTTTAAGAGGTGAAATCTGAAATCTTAATTCAATTTTGATTGATAAGAGGTGGTACTAAAGTCTGAAAATAGAATCAACAAGACTGTTTGTTTTTTGTAAATTAATAAATGTCTGAATTTGTAGAACTTATATACATTTATACAATTTGATCTGTTAAAGGAGATGTTAAAGTGGTCAAGATTAACACTAATGAAAACGCAGCTGATATGTTGACTAAGGGGTTGTTTGGCAGTTGATGAATGGTTTGGTGCAGAATGATTAAGAGGCTCTTATGATATAGTACAAAATGAAATATAGTTGTTTGGTAATTGTTCATAATGAAATCAGGGCACTTAATGGTTAAGGGAGACCCAAGGTACAAAATCATTCAGATGGTTTTGGAACCATTAAGAGACATACTTTTTTTTGCCAAACAAGATGCACCTCTTAGCGATTCAGAGGTTGCATCTTAATTGAACCATTAAGTGGTAAACAAACAGACCCTAAGCCGCTTCCGGTGTAACACCCGGTTTTTCGTAAGTAAGTTCTGCCCTTCGTTGGCAATCTCTCCGCCTTTCGCCTATCTTTTTGGGTGGAAAATGTTGTTCTTTCGAACCTTGAGTCGACCCATGCGAGAATCTCGAGTTTTGACCTTTTTCTTGCTTCGGTATGAGTGACGCGATTGTAACTCGCGATAGTGACATGTGTCACTATCGCGTGGCACAATCGCCGGGGGTGTACTACCCGCGTTAAATTCACCGCGATAGTTCCCTCGCGATAGTGACAATGTCACTATCGCGTGGCAAGGTCGTGCGCTATGTCTGGTCTCTTAAATGTCCGAATTTTCACCCAATTCCCTCATTTTCATTTTCTAATCCCTTCCCTTTTCTCTCCCAAACCTTAAAGTTGAACCCTAACCCATTTTGAGGGTTTTTCCCCCTTGAACCGCATGATTCTTCATCATCTAGCTAGTGGGATCTTGAACCACAAAACCTCCATCTTCATCTTCCTCATCAAGTCCAACGATTGGGAGCTCGGGTTGAAGAATTGGAATGGGTATCCTCGGAAAGTCTCATCATCTAAAATGGTAAGCTTCCTTGATTTAATGTTATAGATGCTTCAATGGTGTTTCTCTAGTGTTTAGTTTGTCAAATCTCAGATTTGATAGTTTTGGAGAAACTAGGGTTTTGATCTCGTTGGGGATTTTAATAAATAACGTTTGGGGAATGTTTCTAAATGGTTTGGTATGTATGGATCTAGGTTTTGGAAGTTCTCGGCTTGAGGATTCAAGCGGCCTTCAAAAGAGCTCGTTGGGTGAAATCTAGATTTAGCCTAAATCTAGCAAGGTGAGTTCAAGTTGATTTGTGAAAACGGTGTACATGCCAAAATGTTTATTTTAAAGTGTTTTATATGAAATGGTTAACTGTTGATAAGTTTTGAGTATTTTGAAGTAAAATATGTTTTACTTGGTTATTTGCCAAAGTGTGAGTATTTTGATAAGTTTTCATATTTGGTAAACTTGAGTTGTGTTAACCTCTTAAAATGCTTTTATTGGGTTTTGAACGTTTCAACAACTGAATAGCATGAATTACGTATTCTTTGTGATTTTGTACAAGTAGGATCTATTTTATGAGTTATACATCTTTGGCGATTTTATACAAATGAAGTCTATTTCATGTTATATGCATTTTGGTGTATTTGCATTTATAAATCCTTTGGAAAATCTTGGTCCCAATACGTGTTGAGTTTTGGGTTAATTACGTCTTTGAGGTATGCGTCTTCATAAACGTTGTTTAAAGACATTTCTTTATTTAGGGAACGTTAATTGTCGGTCAAACGGATTTTGAGCATTTTAGCTCTCGGGGTCGACTTAAAGAGTATTGAGGACATTTGTTCGGTTTCTAATGGCTCGATCTAGAGTCCAAGTCACGAATTACATCTTGATGTATTTTATTGCATGTTATTGATAATTACAGACTCGAGTGCTTTAGTCATTCAGGTATAGTCATGTAATCTTAGACTATGTTGCATTGGATCCATAGGCACATGAGTCAGTCTTATTTGATGGTCAATTGGGTGGTACGAGGTTGGACTCCGGGACTCATGGTTTATGACCTTGTCTTTACGAGTAGGCACTAAGAGGGTTGAGTCCGGTTGAGCTATTATGACTATGGGTAGTCCTCTGATGGGCGTTGGGACCTTCGCCACGTGGGGCAATGCCTTCGTTGTATCCCCCGTGTGTCGAGCCTTTGGCGGTAATTCCGGTGTTGTTCGCTAAGGTCAGCTGTCTTTTTGGGTGAAACTTGTCAAGATGTCGTAGGGGCACTTGGGTTTGTGTGTCGTGAAGTGTCATACGATCAACGTTGTTTGAGTGACATACTTTTGTGTTCCTCCGCTCTCAACGGATACGGGTATCCCCCGTTGTCGGCCCGCTGTGTGTTGGATATTTAATTGTACATACTTTAATATTTGGATTTCATTCCATTTTATGGTCGCGTGAGTATTAAGTTTCAGTTCCATGTTTCAATGGCGTATCATATTTATATGGATTGTTTCCGTTATTTAAGGGTCGATTATTATGTCCCACCCGAGTTTTGGGGTGTTTCGGGATATGAAGTATTATTTACATTTTTACAATTGAGTATCGAACCATGATCCCGTTTTGGGTGAGTTACGGGTTACATCGTTTACAAGAAATGTGGGTTTGGGAGCATTGTCTTTAAAAGCGCATATTATGAGAAAATGTGTCTTTTCCATTTGAAGTATAATATTTCGAAGGATCTTGCTTTAAACTGATTTCCTTTCTTTTAAAGATATATTCAAGTTCAATTTGTGTTTGGACTTGGTTGGTGTTGCAAGACGAGGTTGATGCCCTTAGGGGTAAATTGGTGGAGGATATATATTGATTTTCGAGAACTATGATTACTTTGGTATTACTTTGTTTACGGGTGATCGTTTTTTTCTTGAGATGAAGATTGGTGGAGATTGTGTTATTGGTGTGTTTACTTGGTTCGAAGACAAGGTGGAGCTATTTGGATTGAATGCAAGGTGGAGATTTGTGAAGATCGTTTGCCTTCAATCCATTTATTTGATGCAACTCTCATCAACAGATATCTTGTCTTCATCCTCTGGGAGGCGAGTTCTCTCACAGGCCCATATGGCCCATCTGTGGCCCAATTGGCTTTGTGCGTACAAGGGTTTTAAAACCCATCAGCTTCTGTTTTCTTTTAATATAGCTGCTGATTTTTTAACTTATCAGATAAGAATATAGAAACCCTTGTATTCTCTACTCTCTCACTCAAAAAACTTACTCTCTAAACCTCAAGAACCCTAACTTGTTTCTCCATTATTGTAAGCTGAAATCTCATATGTATCATCATCAAAGTGTTAGTGGATCAGTTCTCAGCATCCTCCACCCGTGGTTTTTCCCTTTCCGGGTTTCCACGTAAAAATCTCGGTGTCTCTCTTACTTATGCTTTATTTTACATTTATTGGGTTTGATCATTGTTTACATTTTCTTAGTGGTTGATTATCTTACATTGTTAATCGTATATCCGCTTTGAATCTCGCTATAGAACTTTAGTTTATTTGTTTTTTAGGTAATTTTCTGTTTTTATCGGGAACCAACCACTGAGCTTTTAGCTATTTGGGTCTTGGTAATTTCACAACAATTGGTATCAGAGCTGAAGGATTAATATTGAGATATTTTTATCGATTGAAGATTGTAGGATTACTGATTTGCTAGGGTTTCATTTATGTCGACAGTGAAATTCGATTTACCTTTGTTGGATATGTAACCGCAAGCGTACTGATATGTAGCATACGGGCTGATCACGAGGAAGCGATGGGCTGACACGGACTCGCTCTAGACTATGGCCAAGCTACAGAAAATCATCAATATTATGATTTTTACTAAAAATAGACTAAAAAGAATGATGAGACATAAAAACAAAACCTAACAAAGACAGAGTAATGTTAGTCTTGGATTTCAATTATGGTGAGTGTTTGTTGTGTAAAATACTTTAACTCTATATCAAGATGGAAAAACCTTTCTAAAACGACATTCACATTTACTTTGGAAAGATACAAACATTTTGATAAAACAAATATTTTCTCGGCCTACATCCCTAACTATTTTCATGTTAGGACCGTAGTTATCAACCAACTTGTTCTAAGTCAAGAATCAAACTTTCGTCCATATTTCGACTAAACAAAAAACAAATACTAGAATAAAACCAATTAATCACATAACAACTTTCGTTGATTATAAATCAATCGATTAAAATCCGATGTTCGTTTTAAAATCAACTGGTTAATCACAAAATTTTAAATCCAAGACATTAAACCCGATCAAATGAAAGCTAACTAGTAAACAAAAAACATAAACATAAGACATGAGAAAATTAATTTAATAACACTTTAAAGATCAATTCAAGGAGTGTCACTCTCCAGGAATCGTTTCTAACCTAAGAAAGCAATTAAGTTAATTTAAAAACAATGCATGAAATTAAAAGATAAATAACAACTAAAATAAAATGCAATTAAACTTTAAGTATGAACATTTAGGGGGTGTTTGAGATTGCTTATTTAAAAGGCTTATTAACGTATTCCGTTTTGTCACCACTGATAAGTAGTTTTCAGTGTTTGGATGGGACAAAAATTTGCTTATACCGTTTTGTCACTGCTGATAAAGAGTTTTTAATAAGTCATTATATTCTAACTTATTAACTTATTTGAAACAACTTATGAGATTTTTGGTTATTTTACATATATAAATAATCCCAAACACCCCCTAACTAACAACTTATTAGCTTATTACGTTTTGGTACCACCATAAGCTAATCCAAACATTTTTTTTATAAAACTTTGGTTTAACACCACATAATTTAATAAGCATTTTTATATAAAAGCATAAGTTGTTTTAATTAAGCAATCCCAAACACCCCCTTAATATAAACAAAATAAATTAAAACATAAAATAAAAGGATAAAGAATAAGAATACAATACAGCGGGTGAGAATCGTAAGACTTTACCTTCATCGTCAATCATCATATAAGTTGTATCTTCATCACATCTTCATAAACACAAAGAAGAAGAAACTATAAACCTAAATCTAAATCTAAACTAAGGGTTTGTTTGTTTACCACTTAATGGTTCTATTAAGAGGCAACATCTGAATCGTTAAGAGGTGAATCTTGTTTGGCAGAAAAAAAGGTTGCCTCTTAATGGTTCCAAAACCCTCTTAATCATTTTGTATCCTGGGTCTCCCTTAACCATTAAGCGCCCTCATTTCATTCTGAATAATTACCAAACAACCATATTTCATATTGCACTATATCATAAGAGCCTCTTAATCATTCTGACCCCCTAATCATTCTGCACCAAACCATTCAGCAACTGCCAAACAACCCCTAAAAGAACTTGGAAAAATAAATCAAAATAAAAAAAACAAAAAAAAAACAGATACACCTCACGCCTTCAAGATGAAAAAGAGAGAAAGAAAAACCTAAAAATAAAATCTTATATAAATAAAGAACTTTTAAAATAGCGCCTCCTACTTTATGCTCTTTCAAGATCTGACTTCTACTTCCATATTTTTCAAAAAATTTACTCATGAATTCTCTTTCAAATGTGCTCCAACCTGGTCCTATGCTTCTTGAAGTATTCCTGAGAGTCCTTGTGATTGAACACAATCGTTACCAGATAATCAAACAACAAACAAGATATATAGATAACCAACCTGTTTCTATTACAAACGATGATTACAAGGTTGATGTTCTTGAAGTTTAAGTTCTCTTCTCTCTGATGAACAGTAAAGGTCGATGTTGTGTGTTCTGAGATATGAAAAGTTGTGAGATATGAAAAGTTGTGAGATAATAAATATCTCATAATCTTTTATATCTCACAAACTAATATCTAAATAATATCTAAACTAAATAATATCCTAATATATCTATTAGTTAGATATTTAGGAATAATACAAAATACAATAATTAAGACAATAATTAACTTTGACAATTATTACAAATTAACATTAGACCAATCTTGAGAGCTACTTTTCAGCTTTAGCTTCAGATTCCAAACATCAGATTGGATGATCTTGAATCCAATAAATCTGAGATCTAACAATCTCCCCCTTTGGATCAAGATCATTACTAAATGGATTTAGCAATTCAGTCTTCTCTTTCAGCTCAGAAGTTGGAATATTTTCTTTAGCTCAGAATGCTTTAGCAAAGTATCTTCAAATAAAATTTATCTGAAATCAGCATGTCTTCAGAATACTTTGATCTCTCGTATTACTTGGTTAGCTTTTCTCTTCTTCAATCTCTTGAGACATAACTTGTAATGGACATTTCTTCAAACTTTAGGTTCTCCCCCTTTTTGATGAATAAAGAAACGATTTCATCAAAACTCGGAGTAAGAAATGTCTTTCATTTGGAGCTTCTGATCCGTCAATTCAAAAGATATTCATCCAGATCTTTGCAAATCTAGACAAAATAATCGTGTAACACCTGAATCAACTAATGAATCAGTTAAAATGCCTGTTAGTAACACTAAGTCACTGTGTGTAACGAATACACATCGGAAAGGAGCTTTTTGATGTTTACTCCCCCAAGGCAATATCTATGAACGTTATGACAAAGAAATAAATTCCTTCCTTGTATGTTCGTGCATGTGATAGAAAGAATTTTGCACAGATGATTTCTTATAGCCTCAAAATTGTGTAAACCACTGAGACAACCGTAAGTTAAACACAGACTCAATGTGCATGATTGAAGTGCGAAGGTGGGGCAGACTTCCTTCTTTTCAATATCCAGATTTTCCAAATGAAAATCAGATAGCAAATGTGTTGCTTCCCCTTTTAGAATGTGAAACACTTTCTTTTTTAGAAGAAAATGAGTAGTTGGTGAGGTTTGATCAAGAGTTGGCATGTTCTAGTTGCCTATTTCAATAATGATCACCAAAGAATTGTGAAACATTAGAATTGTGGCTGCCCGACTCAAAAAAAGTTGGTGCAGAGTTCTGATATTCTTTTAACTCTGTTCTCACACCCTCTTTCTTTTAAACATTTAGCTCACTCTAACCAAACTTTCTTTCTCTGTTTGACACACTCATTTCTTTTGACTTCTCACACTCAATCACTATGGATTAACTTCGTGGGTAGAAATCACTGGTTAAGGTGATTCCATAGAAGTTGTGTTAAGTCCTGGCACAATGAAATCATGTTTTCCTATGATGCATATGATGCTCAAATTGGTTTAACTATTTCAGTCAAAGCATAATGTTGATCTTGAAAACATTTAAAGTCACACTTCCAATACATGAAATCGGTTTAAGATTCTGGAAGTGGTGTGAACATTTAAGAACAATGTTTTCTATGATTGAAAGTTATCCTTCTTTCAACCATATATGATATTAAGATAAAGATTATACCTTTACGTACGATCTTACATCTCGTGAAGTTAAGCTTAACGTCATAAAAATATGATCTTGTAAGCATCTCTAAAAAACTGCAAAAGTCTTATGTCATAGTCAAAGCAAATTTATTCACTGAAATGAAATGACAAAAAGCAGTAAAACAATGAAAGTACGAGTTCTGATCAGAAATAATCAGAAGTCATATCCATACTCCTTTGACTTGAAAAGCTCCCCCTAAAATCATGCATTGCAAAAATTTGGCATAAAAGGTAAATGCAGAAATTTTATGAGCTCCCCCTCAAAATAACAATGATCATCTACGGAGTTTCTTCTCACACTACCCCTTTGATCATGAATAGATTATTAATGTGCAGATATCTTGCAGAAATGAAGAAAATGATGAAAATTTTACAATAAGAAACTTTAATAGGTAACCACAGATTATGTCTTAAGATTTAGCATACCAAGCTTAGAGACAAGAAAATTGAATCTCTTTTCGTCTAAGGGTTTGGTAAACAAATCTGCAAGCTGATAATCAGTTTTTACAAAGTAAAGTTTAATTGTTCCTTTTCGACATGATCTTTTATAAAGTGATACCTGATATCGACGTGTTTGGTCTTTGTATGCTGAACATGATTAGCTGTTATCGCGATTGCGCTCTTCGAGTCACAGTATATCGGGATATGGTTGAAGTGAAAACCATAGTCTCGCAGTTGAGTTCTCATCCACAAGACCTGAGAACAGCAGCTAGCAGCAGCTACATATTCTGCTTCGGCCGTTGAAGTTGAGACACATAATTGCTTCTTTGATGCCCATCTGACGAGTTTATCACCGATGAACTGTATATGACCTGACGTGATCTTCCTGTCTAACATGCAACCAGCATGATCTGCGTCTGTATATGCTGTTAGTTCAAAACTAGTATCTTTACGATACCACAGACCAAGATCTGCAGTCCCCTTGAGATACCTAAAAATGCGCTTAACAGCAGACACATGGGATTCTTTAGGATTAGCCTGATATCTAGCACATAAACATGTTGAAAACATTATATTTGGCCTACTTGAAGTGAGATACATCAAAGAACCTATCATCCCTCTGTAAGTCCTAGCATCAACAGCCTTTCCCGAAGGATCGGTGCCAATTTTAGTACCAGGTGCCATTGGGGTACCAATCGGTTTAGAATTTTCCATCTTGAACTTCCGAAGAATATCAAGAATGTATTTTGATTGATTGATAAAAATCCCCGTTGAAAACTGTTTGTCTTGTAATCCGAGAAAGAAATTCATCTCTCCCATCATATTCATCTGAAAACGTGACACCATAAGGTTTGGAAAATTCTTATAGTATTTTGGATTTGTAGAGCCAAAGATAATATCATCCACATATATTTGAATTAGAATGATATCAGCTTTGTCCTTTTTCAGGAATAAAGTGGTATCTATTGTACCTTTTGTAAAACCTGACTTGACCAAAAATTTAGATAATACCTCATACCAGGCGCGAGGAGCTTGTTTCAGTCCATAAAGAGCTTTGTCGAGAACGTACACATGATTTGGTTTCTCTTGATTGACAAAACCTTCTGGCTGCGAGACGTAGACTTCTTCTTTGAGAATGCCATACAGAAATGCTGTCTTCACGTCCATTTGAAAGACCGTGAAGTTCTTATGGGATGCGTAGGCCAGAAACATTCGAATTGCCTATAACGCGCCACAGGAGCATATGTCTCGTCATAATCTATTCCTTCCTCTTGCCTGTATCCCTTGACAACAAGTCGTGCTTTATTTCTGACAACAGTACCATCTTCATCTTTTTTGACTTTGAAAACCCATTTCGTACCTATTATAGTTTTACCTTGAGGTTTGGGTACGAGTCTCCAGACTTCAAGTGCTTCGAACTGATTCAGCTCTTCTTGCATTGCAGTCACCCAGTCTGAATCAGCAAGGGCCTCAGATACGCGAGTAGGCTCGATCTTGCTCAGAAAGGATTCATGCATACACATATTCATTGAAGCAGACCTAGTTTGCACCGGTTTTGATGGATCACCAATGACTTGGCTTATCGGGTGCTGTGTGGTCCATTTGTGTTCATGAGGGAGTGGATTATATGTAGATAGATCAATATAAAAAGAAATGGGGGGTTCAGTTGAAGTAGTTGGTGCAGAAGTCTCAGTAGGTACAGCTTGGAGAGGCTGTAGATCAGTCCGTATAGAACAACCTACTGATTCAGCAACTTCTGTAACTTCGTTATTGATCACAGCTTCAACTGTCGGATATGGCATTTGAACTTGAACTTCTTGTTGAATCGTGGAGTCAGATTCAGTAGAAATATCTGAAATGGTTGGATGAGTAGTCGTTGAGTCTTCCATCCTGTCAACCACAACAGATTTCTTCACATTAGATCCAAGAAATTCATCATAAAATAGTTCAAATAATAAATCTAAATCAGATAAATGATTAGTAGACGTTGATGCCCCATCTGATTTAGTCGCTTGAGACACAGGTTCTGGACTGATTTTCCCAGAAGCTAGTACTCCGGTTATCACGGGTTATGAACTGTGTTGTTCAGAAGCCATTTCTTCATCAAATGTGATGTTGACGCTTTCGACAACATTCTTTGACTTCTTCAGATATACACGGAATGCAGTAGATGTAGATGAATAATCAATGAAGATGCCTTCGTCCGCCTTGGCACTGAAGTTGTTCAGACTCTCTATCGTTTAGAACAAAACACTTACACCCAAATATATGGAAATATTTGATTGTCGGTGTTCGGTTGTTGATCAACGCATAAGGAGTCTTCTTGAATTTGCGGTGTACCATGGAACGATTCTGAGTGTAGCACGCAGTCGATACAGCTTTAGCCCACAGAAATAGAGGTAAGTCAGATTAACTTAGCATAGTACGAGCAGCCTCGACTAGCGTACAATATCTTCTTTCGATAACTGCATTCTGTTGAGGCGTTCGTGCAACAGAGTATTGATGTGAAATCTCGACAGATTCGAGATATTCTTCAACCTTTTTGTTCTTGAACTCTGTGTCGTTGTCAGTTCGTAGAAGCTTGACTGGTTTCTGCAGATTCACCTGGGTCGTCTTCAGAAATGTAATGAGAACATCAGGTGTCTCATCTTTTGAACGTAGAAACTTGACCCAAGTGTATCGCGAGTAATCGTCCACGATAACTATAATGTATTTCTTTCCGCCTAAGCTTTGCGTTTGCATCGGACCACAGATATCCATATGCAACAACTCTAACGGAGCGCTGGTGCTCGGTTCAGGCTTTGGTTTATGTGGATCTCTCTTCATCTTTCCTTTTTCACATGCTGCACATAAGTGTTCTTTTTCGTACTTGAGCTCTGGAAGTCCTTTCACTAACTTCCCACTGACCAATTTGTTAATGTACCGAAAGTTGAGGTGAGAGAGTCGTCGATGCCATAACCAGCTTTGTTACATCGAGGCTTTCGAGAGTAGACAAACCTGCTTGTCAGTCTGGATGGTTGACAAATTGATTGTGTAGAGGTCGGACTTTCGAGTGCCGACCAAGAGTTCCTTGCCTTCTTCAGTGCGAACAGAACACCTCTTGGCCTTGAACTTGACCTCTAAGCCTTTGTCACAGAACTGGACTATACTTAACAGGTTGTGTCTTAAGCCTTCAACATAGCTCACCTTCTTGATCGTGACATTGTCGTGTATCATATCACCATAACCCAGAATTGGTGAAAACTGGTCGTTCCCAAATCTAACCGTTCCACAATACTTCTCTGTAAAGTTGGTTAACATCTCTTTCTGCCCTGTCATATGCTTGGAACACCCGCTATCTAAGTACCACATATGAAGGGTCTGCACAAAAGAAATTACAGAACAAGGGGTTTAGGTACCCACTTAAAGATGGGTCCTATAGTGTTAATACAGGATTTTGGTACCCATTTGAATTTGGGTCCGCTTTTCATTTGAAATTAATTTGAAGCATTAGAATGATAAGAGTGCACATAATAAGTGCCATACCAAACATCAGAATCTTGACAAGAAGCATAAACATGTTTATCATAATATGAAGATTTTCCAGCAGACAAAGATAACTAGAATAATTGCTTCATAGAGTATTGCTTGCGAGAAACAACAAGTTTTGGTTTCAACATAGAAACATAAGTAATCAAAACATCGTTACTAGGAGTAGTCTTATTACAATCAACACTACAAAAAGATTTATCAGTCTTGTCAATCTCCTGTTTTGGTTGCCATTGAGATTTAACTTCTGGCCTTTTCTTGCTCAGATCTGAAACATTTGAAACTCGTGAGTTAGACTTTTGAGCAACAAACGAAAGCTTCTTCTTTGGGTTACCAGTAGTGATCGGTTTCTGTGAATGCTGATATTTCTTCTTACCTTTCGCATTCTTAGTGTTCACAGAGACTGATTTATCAACTTTCGTTGATTTTGCACCTTTTACAATCATACTGGTTTTTCCCAAAGATTTCACAACAAAAGATGAATAGTTAGGAAGTTTTGCATTAAAGTCAAATTGATCAAAACAATCATTCAAACCACCGTCAGAGTTTAGAAAATCATAGCCTCCATCAGTTGAACCAAACATGTCATCAAACTTTGAAGCCTTTAATGATTTAGAAAGAATAGTACTTTTAAGCACAGTTGAAAACACGATTTGTTCAATATTAATCAAAAGTCTTTCATCTATTAAAGATGTCTCAAGTTCAGAAATTTTACTTTCCAAAACGAGAGGAGGGATGTAAATTTTACCTTTAATGGGCTTCGCCTCCATTTCTTTTATAGAATAACTTTGAAAGAAATCATTTGAAAGAGATTTCTTTTGATATATTGGATCATCATTATAACTATTATTCAACTTCGCATAACGAAATGGAAGATGAACTTTAGATGATATCTTTCGTTTTTCAGTTTCCTTGTCTTCATCCTCTTCAGACAGTCCAGTCCAGAAAACTTTAAAATCAGGGATTCTTCGAGCTAGTTTCAAAATGTAAGATCATAAAGTCCAGGCACTTCAGATATACCCTTTTTAAGATAGTGAGGATTCTCATAGCCCAGTCCCCAACTCTCTTTATTCTCTTTGGGTTTGTTTAGATGAATGGTTTGTTCAGTTTGACCCAATTAGTATAACTTCTCTTCCAATGCTTTTAATTTGGCAAGTAAAGATTCGTTTTCTTTGGATGATGAAGAATACTTTTTCGTAAGCTCGTTGAAATCAAACTCACTCTTTCTCAATTTAGTCTTTGTTTCAGCAACCTCTTTAAGAATTATAGTCTGTTCTTTCGTGCTGGTGTCATTGTTTCTATGTAAAATCTCAATTAATACTTTATTCTTAGCAAGGTCATTGCTAAGTTTATGTATTGACTGGTCTTTGTCTTTTATGACACCCTTTTCACGCTTAAGTTTCGACTCTAATTCTTGGAGTTTTAACATCATGGCATGCATTTGATTTAAGAAATCTGATTTAGTTAAAACACATACCTCTTCATTCTCCTCTTCATCGGAATCTGCTTCAGCTTCTATTTCCATCTTGCCCATTAAGCACATGTGAGTTGTTTCATCCTTCTCGTCTTTGTCATCTTCTTATTGATCAAGCCAGTACTCATCTTCTGCCATCAATGCTTTTCCAGCCTCCTGTTGCTTGGCTAGAAGCATTTTATTCTTGTAGTAGTCTGAGTTTCTGACTTTGGGTCTTCGGCAGTCTCTGGCAAAGTGACCTATTTTGCCACAGTTGTAGCACGTTGGAGGTTCTGACAGAATGGATCCTTCATCTTAATACCTTCTCTCTTTCGGCTTCCTTTCCTCTATTCTCTTTCCTTCAAACCTCTTTCCTTCAACCCTTTCCTTATGAACATAGTTGCTTGGGCCAGATGAATACCTCTGACTGTTAGAACTTGTCTTCTTGTAGAACTTTTTCTGAAAAGCCTTAGTCAGCATAAGCATTGTCTGCTTCAGTTGTTCACAGTCATCCGAGTTAGAGTTTGCTTCAGCTTCAACCTCTTCTGATTCAAACAAAATTATCTTCTTTTTCTTCTTCTTCACAACAAGAGCAACTGTAACATCAACTATCTTCCCAGTCTGCCTCTTTTCATCCAGTATTTCATCCACCTCTTCTTCATTCTGTTTGAGGGTTTCATACACCTCATGAAGTGGAATCTCGTTTAGATCCTTGATTTGCTTCATTTTTCTGGCAAACCTCTTCCATTCAGGCTGGAGAATGCTGAGGAATTTGACATTCAGCTCTATCTATGATTTATTGACCTTGTTCTTGCTTAGTTCATTCAGCAAGGTCACGAATTTGTCATATGTTCCTTCTAGAGACTCTCCAACTCTGCCTTTTAATTCTTCATAGTTGTTTAGGCAGTTGGATATCTTGAGTTGGTTCCCAATCTTTGAACCTAGCATCATCTTTTCTAGCTGATCCCACATCTTTTTACCAGAGGCTTTATAGCTGTCTATCTTCACGTATATTTCATTTGGAATGCCTTGAAGAATATAAGACTTTGCTAATCTATCACCTTTTGCTCCCTTTTCGTTATCACCTTCGAGCTCTTCATACTTAAGTTGAATCCTTGTTGCCACAGTTCCCTCCGTACGAGTCTCATAGACTGGTGCCATAACTCTCTCCTCTATTGATTTCCTGATATAATCACCCAAATCTTGTCTTTCTATGAAGTTCATGAACCGATCTTTCCACTGCTCATACTCTTCCCTGAAGAGTACTGGTGGTTTTGTGTCAGTTCCGATAACTAGGGCTTCTCTGGATGTCATCCTGTTTAATTTGATGTTCAAATAAAGAACTTGTACTGATCGTTAGTTCAGAAAAAATTAGATAAAATACTGAATAATCTGACCAAGTCTGGAACTGGCGCAAAAAGGTGAATTTGCGCTACTTGAAGGTGGCGCAAAAGTAAACTTTGCGTGAGAGGCGGGTCGCGCGAGTTGGAACTTTGCGCGATTGAAAGTTGGCGCGAAATAGAGATTTGCGTTACAAGTGGGTCGCGCGAAATGAGATTTGCACGAGTAGATGGTCGCGCGATTTGGAGTTTTGCGCGAGTAGATAATGGCGCAAAGTGGAGGATTGCGCTAGAAGTTGATAGCGCAAAAGATTGGTCGACCGGAGAGATGTTCGACCGGAGCCTTGACCGGTATTATGTCGACCGAACCGTTGTAGCGACCGGATTGTACCTTGACTAGATGAGTGCCTTTGACCGGACAATTGTTGACCGGATTAATAGTTGGTGCGACCGGTGTATTGACCGAATAGATTTCGACCAGTGAGATGCCTTTCGACCGGTGAGATGCCTTGCGCCCGGTGTGGTCGACCGGTATAGAGATGTGGATCGGGGTAGTGTAGGACCGGATGAAAGTTATCGACCGGATGAAAGTTATCGACCGGGGTGGTGACTTGATTTTCGACCGGATGAATGCTTGTGACCGGGAATGTGCAGTGTTTCGACCGGTATGGAATGTGAGTGTGACCGGACCTATGCACGACCGGTGTTTACTTCGACCAGGAATTATATCGACCGGTATTGAGACCGATGGATTTCGACCGATGTGCGTGTAACCGGTGTGGACCGGTATATGTTCTTCCGTCGATAAAACGGGTCTGTAAATCCCAAATTGACCTGACTGGAAATCGTTTTTCAGCACCTAACTTTGACACTTCGATCGCTTTGTCTTTTGCAACAACATACAACCTTTTGATTTAAAAAACAACCACAGATTGAAGATTTGATCGATGTCACCGTGTTCTTGAAGAATGAAGAACACATAGAGTTTAAAATTTTGATTTTGAATCTGGTTAAAGCTCTGATACCAATTGAGAGTCCTTGTGATTGAACACGATCGTTACCAGATAATCAAACAACAAACAAGATATAGATAACCAACCTGTTTCTATTACAAACGATGATTACAAGGTTGATGTTCTTGAAGTTTAAGCTCTCTTCTCTCTGATGAATAGTAAGGTCGATGTTGTGTGTTCTGAGATATGAAAAGTTGTGAGATAATAAATATCTCATAACCTTTTATATCTCACAAACTAATATCTAAATAATATCTAAACTAAATAATATCCTAAAATATCTATTAGTTAGATATTTAGGAATAATACAAAATACAATAATTAAGACGATAATTAACTTTGACAATTATTACAAATTAACATTAGACTAATCTTGAGAGCAACTTTTCAGCTTTAGCTTCAGATTCCAAACTTCAGATTGGATGATCTTGAATCCAATAAATCTGAGATCTAACAATTCCACCACATAAAAGATTGATCAAAATTTGTAAAATCCATCATTATCCATGTCTTTGTTTTCAGCATCAAATACCTATCAAAACATAACAAAACCACATAAATACTATAGCGAAATCCCCCTAACAATGATTATACGAAAATTAACTTTAAATCAAATAAAAACTATATACAAACAATTAAACTAGATGCAAAATACAATTATAAACTATTATGGATGCATGTAGAAAATGCACTTAACACAAAAACATAAGATCATTTTAGAAATCATGTTGTGATATACTAGCAAATATAATTTTTGAGTTGTTTACACTACTAGAAAATTGCTTATTTCCGAACAACGATTTCCGACGGACTACATCCGCCGGTAATTTCCGACGGATAAATAACATTTGCGATGGATACACTATCCGTCGATGATCCGTCGGTAAATATATCCATTTCCGACGGATCACCGACGGACATAAAATTATTTTATTTTTGTTTTTTTTAATATTTCAAACCGTCGGTAATCTGTCGGTAAATTTAATAATTTAATAAATAATTATTTTTTTCTAATGTCCGTCGGTAATCCGTCGCAAATTACCGATGGATTACCGACGGCTTTAAGGAATTCCGTCGGTAATCCGTCGGAAATTACTTTGTTTATTTTTTCCAACCTCATGTATGTATGTATGTATATATATGATCATGTATGTATGTATGTATGTATGTATGTATGTGTATAGATGTATGTATGTATGTATGTATGTATGTATATGATCATGTATGTGTATAGATGTATGTATGTATATGATCATGTATGTATGCATGTATGCATGTATGTATGTATGTATATGATCATGTACGTATGTATATATAGTATGTATATATGTATATATATACGTGTCATATGCATATAAGTGTGTGTGTATGTCTAGATCACCGTCGGATTTTACCTTTACCGACGGATTTTGCTGTCGGTGATAAGCGTCTTTTTTGTAGTGTTAGCTCACCTAAAACTGGTCTTAAAACTAGAATCAAGAATCAGATGGAACCAGTGTTCAAAAAGACGTGCCATGTCGGATATAGCGGAAGACGCGTCTCCACTGTTACAAAATGACCCATAGTGTTTCTGTAAGGCTTGGCTCATGTTATGACGCCTTGAGGCGTGCAATGGCGTGCCACATCGCGCGTTTTTTATAATACGTAACTTCTTTAAAAAATAGTATCTTTTTTGTTTTTACATTTTAAATTTAGATTTACTCTTTTATAGATTTATCTAATCACATCACTCCCAGTTTTACCATGGCTCCTGATTACTGATCCAATGACTAGAATTATTTATCTACTTCTCATACAGTTAAAATTCCTCATTTGAACCTCTCCCTATATTTATATATATATATATAGAGAGAGAGAGAGGTGGTTTCAATTGGAAACCATATTAGATTGGAAACTTTGGAAACCGTCAATTTCATTAGTTAAATTAATGATATTGGTTCATAAAGTTATTTAATATGATCAAGTTGTTTCATATAATTCTTTTGTTAATGAAATTGTTTCATATATTTATGTTTTTTTACGTAGTTTCATCTATTTTTCTCATTCTGATGAAATTGTTTCATGTATTTTCGCAGTCTGATGAAACTTATTCATTTTTACATAAAAAACACAAATATATGCAACGATGTCGGTCCAACAATACTATCAAGTTTTCTAGAAACAACACAATAACGATTACCAACCTGTATTGATTAATAGAAATGGTTACAAGGTTGATCGATTCAAGCTCTAGATTGTGTTCTCTGTTTTTCTCTCTTTTACACCTTTTAGTGTGTGTTTTTGTGTGTGTCTTAATCTGATCTGTGTTAGAGAGAGTTGTTGAGATATCGGATTTGATATCTAGCTCCTACAACACACTACCTAAACAACTTGTAATAATAAACTAATATAAACTAACTAATATCTAACAAACTAAACTAACCTAACTAATATCTAAATATCTATTTATAAGATTAATTACTTTGACATTTATTACAAACGACATAGACTTTAATATCGAGAGTCGACGTTCCGGCTTTAGCTTCAGATTGCGATCTTCAGTTTGGATGATCTTGAATCCAACAGATATGTGATCTAACAATCTCCCCCTTTGGACAAGATCATTACGAAAATGATTTGTCAATTCAGTCTTCTTGTTCAGCTTAGAAGATACAATCTATTTCTCTATCTCTGAAATCAGCATGTCTTCAAAATACTTGCTCTTTGAAGAATTCAATCTTGGACGTGATTCTTGAAACATGTGATCTTTGCCATTTCTTGTGTAGTCATTCTCCCCCTGTTTGATGAAAAGTGCAACGACTTCATCAAAACTTTTTTTGTTGACAAGAAATGTCTTGCTTATAGAGCCCCTGATTCGTCAATTCATAAGATATTCATCCAGATATTTGCAAATCTAGACAAATCAGTTAACATGCCTATCAGTAACACTAAGTCACTGTGTGTAACAAATACACATTGGAAAGGAGTTGTTTGATGTTGACTCCCCCAGGGCTTCCATTTAATCATCGAAACACCACAAAGGTTATTTCTATAAACGTAATGACAAAGAAACAAATTCCTTGTGTGTTCGTGCTTGTGATAGAAAGAATTAAGCACTGATGATTGCTTATTGGGCTCAAAATTTGTGTAAACCACTAAGACAACAGTAAGTTAAACACAAACTCAATGTGCATGATTGAAGTGCGAAGGTGGGGCAGACTTCCTTCTTTTCAATATCCAGATTTTCCAAATGAAAATCAAATAGCAAATGTGTTGCATCCCCTTTGAAAATGTGAAACACTTTCTTGTTGAGAAGAAAATGAGTAGATGGTGAGGTTTGATCAAGAGTTGGCATGGGCTAGTTGCCTGACGTCAAAAGGTTTGGTAAACAAATCGGCAAGCTGATAATCAGTTTTTACAAAGAAAAGTTCAATTGTTCCTTTTTCAACATGATCTTTAATGAAATGATACCTGACGTCTATGTGATTGGTCTTGGTGTGCTGAACAGGATTCGCTGTTATTGCGATGGAGCTCTTGGAGTCACAGTATATCGGGATTTTGTTGAAGTGGAAACCGTAGTCGCGCATTTGAGTTCTCATCCATAAGACCTGAGAACAGCAGCTAGCAGCAGCTACATATTCTGCTTCGGCCGTGGAAGTTGAAACACAAAGTTGCTTCTTCGATGCCCAACTTACGAGCTTATCACCGAGGAACTGTACATGTGCCGACGTGCTCTTCCTGTCTAACATAGAACATGCATGATCTGCATCTGTATATGCTGTTAGTTCAAAACTTGTATCTTTAGGATACCACAGACCAAGATCTGCAGTGCCCTTCAGATACCTAAATATGCGCTTCACAGCAGACATATGGATTTCTTTAGGATTAGCCTGATATCTTGCACATAAGCATGTTGAAAACATTATATCTGGTCTACTAGAAGTAAGATACATTAAATAACCTATCATCCCTCGATAAGTCCTAACATCAACAGCCTTACCCAAAGGATCGGTGCCAATCTTAGTACCTGGTGCCATTGGGGTACCAATCGGTTTTGAATTTTCCATTTGGAACTTCCGAAGAATATCCATAATGTATTTTGATTTATTGATAAAAATACCCATAAAAAACTGTTTGACTTGTAATCCGAGAAAGAAATTCATCTCTCCCATCAAATTCATCTGAAATCTATACACCATAAGGTTTGAAAAATTCTTATAGTACTTAGGATTTGTAGAGCCAAAAATAATATCATCTACATAGATTTGAATTAAAATGATATCGGATTTTTCCTTTTTGATAAACAAAGTGGTATCCACCGTACCTTTTGAAAAACCAGACGTAACTAGAAATTTGGAAAGGACATCATACCAGGATCGAGGAGCTTGTTTCAGACCGTAGAGTGCTTTGTCGAGAATGTAGACGTGATTCGGCTTCTCTTGATTGACAAAACCCTCTGGCTAAGAGACGTAGACTTCTTCCTTTAGAATTCCATTCAGGAATGTTGTCTTCACGTCCATTTGAAAGACCGTGAAGTTCTTGTGGGCTGCGTAGGCTAGAAACATTCTAATTGCCTCTAATCACGCCACAAGAGCATATGTCTCGTCATAGTCGATTCCTTCCTCTTGTCTGTATCCTTTGGCTACTAGTCTTGCCTTGTTTCGGATAACCATACCACATTCGTCTTTCTTGATCTTGAAAACCCACTTCGTACCTATAATTGTTTTACCTTGAGGTTTTGGTACGAGTCTCCAGACTTGAAGTGCATCGAACTGATTCAAGTCTTCTTGCATTGAGATCACCCATTCTGGATCAGCAAGTGCCTCTGATACGCGAGTTGGCTCGAACTTTCTCAGAAAGGAGTCATGCATGCACAAGTTTATTGATGCTGACCTAGTTTGCACCGGTTTTGATGGATCGCTAATGATCTGGCTTATCGGGTGCTCTTTGGTCCATTTATGTTCATGAGGTAGTGGATTATATGAATGTATGTCAGTTGTATCATCTATAAATCCACTCGTACCTTCTTCAGCTTTCTTTACATTAGATCCAAGAAATTCATTATAAAACAATTCAAATAATAAGTCTAAATCAGATAAATGATTAGTTGACGTTGATGCTTCATCTGATTTATTCTGTTGAGACGCAGGTTCTGGACTGAGTTGCCCAGAAGCTAGTACACCGGTTATAACGGGTTCTGAACAGTGTTGTTCGGAAGCCATCTCTTCATCAAACGTGACGTTGATGCTTTCAATCACCGTCTTTGACTTCTTTAGATAAACACGGAATGCAGTTGATGTCGAGGAATAACCAATGAAGATCCTTTCGTCTGACTTGGCACTGAACTTGTTGAGACTCTCCCTACCGTTTAGCACGAAACACTTACACCCAAATATATGGAAATATTTGATTGTCGGTGTTCGGTTGTTGATTAACGCATAAGGAGTCTTCTTGAATCTGCGATGTATCATGGAGCGATTTTGTGTATAGCACGCGGTCGATACAGCTTTAGCCCACAAAAATAGAGGTAAGTCTGATTGACTTAGCATAGTACGAGCAGCCTCGACTAGCGTACGATTTCTTCTTTCGACCACTCCATTTTGTTGAGGCGTTCGAGCAGGAGAGTATTGATGTGAAATCCCGACAGATTCGAGATATTCTTCAACCTTTTGGTTCTTGAACTCTGTGTCGTTGTCTGTTCTTAGAAACTTGACTGGTTTCTGCAGATTCACCTGGGTCGTCTTTAGGAATGTGATGAGAACATCTGGTGTCTCATCCTTTGAACGTAGAAACTTGACCCATGTGTATCGCGAGTAATCATCCATGATCACGAGTATGTACTTCTTTCCGCCTAGATTCTGAGTTCGCATCGGACCGCATAAGTCCATATGCAATAACTCTAACGGAGCGCTTGTACTCGGTTCAGGCTTTGGTTTATGAGGTGCCCTCTTCATCTTTCCCTTTTCACATGTTGCACAAAGATGTTCTCTTTCATATTTGAGCTCTGGAAGTCCTTTGACGAGCTTTCCACTGACGAGATTGTTGATGTACCTGAAGTTGAGGTGAGAGAGCCTTCGATGCCATAAGCAGCTTTGTTGCATCGAGGCTTTCGATAGTAGACAAACCTGCTTGTCAGTCTGGACATTTGACAAGTTAATTGTGTAGAGGTCTGATTCTCGAGTACCGACCAAGAGTTCCTCGCCTTCTTCAGTGCGAACTGAACACGTCTTGGCTTTGAAATTGACCTCTAAGCTTTTGTCACAGAACTGACCTATACTGAACAGGTTGTGTCATAAGCCTTCTACATTGCTCACCTTCTTGATTGTGACATTGTCATGTTGTACATCACCATATCCCATTATTGGAGAAAACTGGTCGTTGCCGAATCTGACTGATCCGCAATATTTCTCTTTAAAATTGGACAGCATATCTTTTAGTCCAGTCATATGCTTGGAACATCCGCTATCCAAGTACCACATATGACGGATCTGCACAAGAGAAATAATGAAACAATTGATTTAAATAGTCTTAAAACAAAAATGGAATTAAGACTCTTGAGCATTGAGGAGCGGGTCTTGAACTGATGAGTTCAAAAGCCATATTCTCTTCTTAAGCACGGGTTCTGAACAGACGTGTTAAGAAACCATTGTTTTATCTTTGAAGTGCGGGTCTTGAACTGTTGTATTCAAGAACCTAGTTCCTTTGAGGAACGAGTCCTAGACTGAATTTGTCTAGAATTCATTTCTGTAAGCTCCCTTTTTAAACTTGTTGTGCCTGTAACACAGATTTAGCCTTAGGTACCCACTGGAATTTGGGTCCTACTGTGTTAGCACAAGATTTTGGTACCCATTTTAAATTGGGTCCTCTTTTCTTTTGAAATGCATTTGAAGAATTAGAATGAGATGAATGCACATGATAATTGCCAAACCAATCTTCAGAATCTTGACAAGAGATAGAAACATGTTTATCATAAATAGAAGACTTTCTAGCAGATAAAGATAACTGAAATAATTGCTTCATTGTATATTGTTTACGAGAAACAACAAGTTTTGATTTCAAAATATCAACATCAGCAATTAAGACATCTTTACTAGGCGAAGTCTTACTACAATTAACACTACAAAAAGATTTAACGGTCTTGTCAAGCGTCTGTTTCGCTTGCCACAGAGATTTAACTTCTGGCCTTTGCTTGCTCAGATCTGAAACATGTGAAACTGTTGAGTTAGACTATTGAGCAACAAACGAATGCTTCTTCTTCGGATTACCAGTAGTGTTCGGTTTCTGTGAATGCTGAGATATAATCTTACCTTTAGCATTTTTAGCTTTCACAGAGACTGAGTTATCAACTTTCGTTGATTTTGCACTGTTAACAAGCATACTGGTTTTTCCTAAAGATTTCTTAACAAAAGATGAATGGTTAGGAAGTTTCGCATTAAAGTCAAATTGATTAGAACAATCATCTAAACCACCATCAGCGTTCAGAAAATCAAACCCTTTATTTGCTAAACCAAACATATCATCAGAGTTTGAAGCCTTAGAAATAATAACATTTTTTAACACAATTGAAAAAACTTTTTGTTCAATTTTCATCTGTTAAAGAATTCTCGAGTTCAGAAATTTTACTTTCTAAAACAAGAGGAGGGACATATAGTTTACCTTGAATAGGCTTCGCCTCCATTTCTTTTTCAGAATAACTTTGAAAGAAATTACTTGAAAGAGTTTTCTTCTTTTGATATATTGGATTTTCATTATAACTATTATTCATCTTCGCATAATAAAATGGAAGGTGAACTTTAGAAGATTTCAACCGTTTTTCAGTTTCGTTGGCTTCATCCTCTTCTGATAGTTTAGTCCAGAAAGTTTTAAACTCAGGGATTTGTCGAGCTAATTTCATAGAAAGATGATCATAAAGTGCAGGCACTTCAGACTTTCCCTTTTGAAGACAGTGAGGATTCTTATAACCGATTCCTCATCTCTCTATTTCTTCTTTGGGTTTGTTCAGATGAATATTCTGTTCAGTTTGACTCATTTTGTATAACTTCTCTTCCAAACTTTTTAATTACCCAGTAAAAAAAAGTTTTCTTTTGTACATGAAGAATGAAATTTTGTAAGCTCATATATATCAATCTCACTTTTTGTCAGTTTAGACTTAAGTTCAGAATTCTCTTTCAGAATTATTGTCTTTTCCTTTGCGTTGGTGTCATTATCTCTATGTAAAACCTCAACCAATACTTTCTTCTCAGCAATTTCATTACTAAGTTTCTGTATCAGTTGGTTTTTGTCAGTTATAACACCATTTTCTCGCTCAAGATTCGACTCTAACTCTTGTTGTTTTAAATTCATGGCATGCATTTTATTCATGAAATCTGAATACGATAAATCACATACCTCCTCTTCTTCATCATCTGAATCAGCTTCAGCATCTGATTCTTTCTTTCCCATCAAGCACATGTTGACGGCTTCATCTGTCTCTTCATCCTCTTCTTCCTCGTCTGAATGATCAAGCCAGTATTCATCCTCTGCCATCAGTGCCTTACCAGCCTCCTGTTGCTTTGCAAGAAGCATCTTGTTCTTGTAATAATCAGAGTTTCTGACTTTTGGTCTTCGGCAGTCTCTGGCTTAGTGACCTATTTTGCCACAATTGTAGCACGTAGGTGGTTCTGTCTGACTGGATCCTTCAGCTTTAAACTTTCTCTCTTCTGGTTTCCTCTCCTCTATTCTCTTTCCTTCAGACTGATATCTTCTCTCTTCAGGTTTCCTCTCCTTTGTTCTTTTCCCTTCAAATCTCTTTCCTTCATATCTACTTCCTTCAACCCTTTCCTTGTGGATGTAGTTATTCGAACCAGAAGAATATCTCTGACTATTTGAACTCGGCTTCGTGTAGAACTTTTTCTGAAAAGCATTTGACAGCAGAATCATTTCTTTCTTCAGTTGTTCATTTTCATCCATGTCAGAGTTTGCATAAGCTTCATCTTCTTCTGATTCATACACAGTTGTCTTGTTTTTCTTCTTCCTAACAACAAGAGCAACTGTGTCTTCAACTGTCTTTCCTTTCTGCTTCTTCTCATCTAGAATTTCATCCACCTCTTCTTCATTTTGTCTGAGGGTTTCATACATCTCATGAAGTGGAATCTCATTCAGATCCTTGATCTGCTTCATCTGCCTGGCAAATCTTTTCCATTCCGGTTGTAGAATACTCAGGAATTTGACGTTCATCTCGATTTGAGATTTGTGGACCTTGTTCTTGCTTAGTTCGTTCAGCAAGGTCACAAACCTGTCATAGGTTTCTTCTAAAGATTCTCCCACTCTGCCTCTAAATTCTTCATAATTGTTCAGGCAGTTGGAGATTTTAAGCTGATTTCCAACCTTTGAACCCAGCATCATCTTCTCAAGCTGATCCCACATTTCTTTGCCCGAGGCCTTGTAGCTGTCAATCTTTACATAGATTTCGTTTGGAATTCCTTGTAGTATGTATGACTTAGCTAACTTATCACCTTTGGCTCTTCTTAGGTTATCATCTTCTAGCTCATGATACTTAAGTTCAACCTGTGTTGGCACAGTTCCAACCAAACGAGTCGTCATTATTGGTTTCATAACCCCTTCTTCTATCGACTGTCTGATGAAATCACCCAGCTCATGTCTGTCAACAAAGTTCAGGAACCTATCTTTCCACTGTTCGTATTCTCCTTTAAATAGAACTGGTGGCTTGGTGTCAGTTCCGATTGCAAGGGCTTCTCTGGATGTCATTTTGAAGAAAATTCTAAGTCTGGAAAAACTTTGCGTTTTGAGAAGGTTTGCACGATAGGTTGAAGGCGCAAAGTGAGGTTTGCGTGACAAGTGGGTTGCGCAAACTTAGGTTTGCGTATCACGTAGGTTGCGCAAAGTGAGCTTTGCGTTTCAAGAGGGTTGCACAAAGTGAACTTTGCGTTTTAAGAGGGTTGTGCAAAGTGAACTTTGCGTTTCAAGTTGCATGCGCAAGGTGAGCTTTGCGTTTCGAGAGGGTTGCGCAAACTTGACTTGGTTTTTCGTGAAGAGAAGATCACTTGAACTGAGGTTTGCGTTTCCTTCTTGTTGCGAGAAGTGAAGTTTGAGGTTTGCGTTTCAAGTGTGTTGCGAAAAGTGATGTTTGCATAAGCCGTTGGATGCGAGAAGTGGACTTTGCGTGTTGCTTGAGTTGCGCAAAGTAAGCATTGCGTATCAAGTGCGTTGCGCAAAGTGGACTTTGCGTATGACGTTGGTTGCGCAAAGTAAGCTTTGCGTGTCACGTTGGTTGCGTAAAGTAGGTTACGCAAAGTGAGCTTTGCGTGTGTTCTTCCTCTGGTTTGCGCAAGTTCGTCTGTACTTTGATAAATTCGACTTTTCAACCTGTATTTCCAAAATTAACAGACCCAAACTCTACCAATATGACTACAAACACTTCTAGAACTGATTGTGACCACTCAACTCGATAAAAATCACTTTTTAAAATGTAAATCGATGGCACAGTAACTTTATAAACTCGACTTTCAGACCACAAAAATCACAAAATGGAACTCGATTTAAGCTTTAAACTGAAATCAAACACTCACAACTCTATCTAGCAACCTAATTGATCACAACTTGATCGATTTTAACACTTAAAACACTTAAAATCTCGAAATCGATTTTCAAACTTGAACACAGAGACGTTTTTCTTAAAACTTGATTTTGATCTTAAATCAGGCTCTGATACCAATTGTCGGTCCAACAATACTATCAAGTTTTATAGAAACAACACAATAACGATTACCAACCTGTATTGATTAATAGAAATGGTTACAAGGTTGATCGATTCAAGCTCTAGATTGTGTTCTCTGTTTTTCTCTCTTTTACACCTTTTAGTGTGTGTTTTTGTGTGTGTCTTAATCTGATCTGTGTTAGAGAGAGTTGTTGAGATATCAGATTTGATATCTAGCTTCTACAACACACTACCTAAACAACTTGTAATAATAAACTAATATAAACTAACTAATATCTAACAAACTAAACTAACCTAACTAATATCTAAATATCTATTTATAAGATATTTAGACAAAACATAAAATACAATAAACATTAATTACTTTGACATTTATTACAAACGACATAGACTTTAATATCGAGAGTCGACGTTCCGGCTTTAGCTTCAGATTGCGATCTTCAGTTTGGATGATCTTGAATCCAATAGATATGTGATCTAACAATCTCCCCCTTTGGATCAAGATCATTACGAAAATGATTTGTCAATTCAGACTTCTTGTTCAGCTCAGAAGATGCAATCTACATCTCTAGCTCTAAAATCAGCATATCTTCAGAATACTTGCTCTTTGAAGAATTCAATCTTGGACGTGATTCTTGAAACATGTGATCTTTGCCATTTCTTGTGTAGTCAAACGATTTCATCAATAAAAGAATTATATGAAACAATTTCATCAAATTAAACAATTTTATTAACTTGACCAATGAAATTGAGGGTTTCCACGGTTTTCAAATTTAGAATGGTTTCCATTTGATCGCTCCCCTATATATATATATATATAATTCTATATATGACATATAAATTTTCCGCCATATGTCACGCCTTGAAAACGCCACATCCTCGTCGTGGCGTGTATGACTTGAGGCTTGAGTTCGCCTCTACGCCAAGCCTCGCACCATTTTGAACCTTGGGTGGAACTAGATCTAGGGGTTATGTGTATAGTTTGGGCTGCTACAACAACGAAAACAACAACCAAAAATGGGTTGTTGTCACACCTTTAAATCTGAGAATAGCGACTTATTTTTAAAATTTTCGATAATACATCAAATAAGGAATAGTTCCTTTTTAAATGTCAAAACTTGATTACCTATAATAGCAATCTAAGATTTAGCATCAACAATAAATAATCCAAACCATACATAAAATCTATATTAAGGACAGGTGTTACAAAACTCCAACAATAGTCGCTACCTCCAAGTTACGAAAGATGTTCCCACATTCTCTAAGTCTTTCTCGTGCTTCTAACTAGCATTCATCTCATCACAGTGTCGGTAGTACCATCTCCCAACGAGCACCTGATGCACATGCCGACAAATAAAAATGTTAGGCTTAACGCCTAGTGAGTTCAAACAGTTTTCATCATCTATATAAGACGGTAAAACTGAAAAAATATTATTTCAATCACAATTCCCCAAATGATATGCATTTAGTGTCAAAGAAACATCTTTCCCAAAACCCACCGTTTTCGTGATGAAAACTCATTTATCAAACACTCATTTATCATGAGACCAAAAACCAATACTCATACAAAACGTGAATAAGATTAAATATCCAAATACCCAAAATATGAATAAGACTCTATTATCTAAAACACCAAACATGGATAAGTTCCAATACACCAAACCATAAATTATGGATACACTCCATACCCAAAACAATACTGAAAACATGGATAATACATCATCCAAAATAACACATTTCAGTGGCAAGAGAGAGCCGATTTCCATGGTTAGTGGCGGAACAGAAAGGTAGGTCACCATTCCACATTATAGAGCTCGTCCTAAGGATCAATGGCCCTACTGTGATCCATTATTCGCTATTCATAGATCAAGGCCCCCGATGATCCCAGGTACACTCATTCTCTATAAATTACATCATTTGGCGAATAGCTAGTATCCGGCTCCCATAAGACCGTACGAAGTTGCCCCCGATGACCCAATGCCTATTTCTAGATACAATATGAGAACATCCATCCCATTTTAAACCAATAAATATTGATTCTTATGCCTATGGATCCATTGCATTACAGTTTGAATTACATGCCCAAAATGAATGACCAACGCACTCAAAACATGTAACTTTCAAATAAATATGCCATAACTGTATATAGCTCCAAAAGCTCGACATAAAGCAAATCAAATTGGACAAATGTCCCCAAGACTCATCTGAGTCAAAACCTAACCAAAAGCTCAACAATTCAATTGACTATTCAATAAAAGTAAACATAAGAAATCAAACACATTTAACCACGATTATGCAAACACAATATCCAAAAGTATGATTAACTCGAAAACCCGTCATAGTTTGGGACAAATCATTTTCCCAGATGAAATGATGCCATTTATATTTCCAAAATGGCTTATAACACAATAATATGCTTTTTTCAAATGCTTCATAAAATCAGTATTTATGTCAAATGGCCTCCATTTATAAAAAAAAAATATCAAAAGATTATACTAATAGGATTTATTTATCAAAATTTACAAAAAAATTCCAAAAATGGGCATTTCACAAGATTCATAAATCAAATGTACCAAATATGCAAAACTCCCGACATAACCCACATATTTGATAACTAACAAATAAAACACATTAATACTTCAAAATGGACATTTTTGGCATGTACATAGTTTTCATAAAGCAATTTGAACTCACCTTGCTAGGTTAAGTTAAACATAGGTTCCAAACTCAAATCTTTAGCTTCCAAACTCAAATCTTTAGCTTCCAAAGGTCTTTAGATCCTCAACTTATAAGTCCAAATCTATGAGGCAAAGCTCTCAAGAACAATTCACCTACTCCAAATCTCAACAAATGTACCACCAAAGAAGAAATAAGGGTTGAGGATGCAAATGGTATAAAACCTAGGTCAAAAAATAGAGTTTAGGACTTACCTTTGACCACTAGGATCCCTATAATCACCAACAACTTTAATCCCCTTTAATATTTCTTTGAATGGCTTCAAAAATGGGAACTATAGCCTCAAGAATCGCCCAAATCGGGTGAAAAGTAAGTGAGATTATCGCCAAATGAAGGGAACCCTCGAAAAATCGGATTTAATGCACCGACTCTGCTTGCTATCCTGCCATGTCATGGTGCCCTATGGCACTAGCGCTGGCACTAGCGCCTGAAGCCCCCTTGTGTGATCCTTACAGCGATTTGCCCAAATGATACTATAGCCCGGAGTGTATCGATACCTCTTCCCCTTTGTGCGATCCTGGCATCTATTATACCCAAATGGCACTATAGCGAGCACTATCGCCCGATATGTACCTAGAATTTTTTCTACCGTTCTCAACCGTTTTCCGGAACTGTTCCTCGACCATTTTCCCAGTCGTTCATCGACCATTTCCCCGAAATTTATTTTATAAATAACAATGAAATTATGGATGTTACAATCCTCCCAACCTTAAAAAGATGAAACATTTAACATATTGTAGCATTTGAGATGATGGTTCTAAAAAGATGCAAGATTTGATATATAGAAGCATTTGAGATGGTGGCGAAGTAGTTTCCAATACCAGCTCATCTCTGCAATTACCACAAATGGAAATCTAGCAAATGACCTACTAAAAAACGGAACCTAGGTAACCTAATAAGATTATCGTATGGTTTACCACAATGCAAATTTAACTTTATGACCCTTTGTAATTCATATATTAAAGAACATACAACCCTAAATATAACATTAATCACAAATCTTGATGTTAATAATCATTTGATTGGCAATAAATTTGATGTTCTTCCACAATCCCCAACAAATTTGCTCTTCAAATGTACCAAAAATTACAAGATTAGAACACAAGATTCAAGAAAACACACACCCACTATGTACACAAAGAAAATTGTTGAAGAACAAAGAGGATCAAACACCTGTATGGGTTTTTTTTTGTTTTAATTATAGATAATAACATAAACCTGAAACAAAATAACACAGAGATTTCGTTTCAAAAACTTAAAACTCGGTGGATTACTTGACAAAGGTATATATTTTGTGAAATAAATTAACCAAGTAAATATTAGCAGTCTGCAGTCACATAGTGATATCTTGTACAACTTTAATCTTGATTTGCAAGAAAAAATAAATAAAAGAAGAGTCGAGAAAGAATAGATGTTGAAACTTAGAACATACCTGGATTAGGTTGAGCAAGGTCTGAGAAGTGATGGTAACAAAGAGGGATCGATTGTGTTGAGCGATTGAAAGAGAGGGATCGATTACTTTGAGCGATTTTGAGAGAGAATCGATCAGGTTGAGGTCGATACAGTATAAGGGGAGGAGATCGATTGAAAGAGACAAAGAGGGGTCAGTTCTATTTCAGATAGGATAAGAGGATGGCAAGAGGTATGCCTACCTCTTGTCCATTCATACCACAGTAAGACATAAGAGGGTCTGAAAAGATAGAAAAAACAAACAATCTTAATTAATACACAACTTACCGAATAAGTGATAAGAGGCTATTAAGAGGATTTTTAGAAAGAAGAGAAACAAACAAGACATTTCTTTTACCTTAAAAAATAAAGACCATATAATGCCTTATATTTACAAACTGAAATATACAATTGTTACAACTTCAATCGTCTCAAATTATCATTCGAAACATTAATATGATACTTTTTCTCTCATTTATGCTTTTTTACTACGGGTGGACTTGGCACTTGGTACGTTACCAAGTTTTTTCCCCAAATACAGTGTATCAACCAATTATAATTGATACGCAAAATTTTATACCGTGTACCAACCAACTAACTATACTTGGTACTAACTAATTATGGTACCAAGTATTTTTGGTTGGTACATGTAGGTACTGATTTTGTACCAACTTCAAGTTAGATATATGAAATGTTGCCATTTTCTTCAAATTTTGAGTGATATTTTGAGTTTTCATGTAACACATTTGATGTTTAAAGATTTTTAATTGCAAGGAATAAAACTTGCAAACATTCAAATGTTTAAATAAATCACTTAAAGTTACAATGTTTAATATTCAATACATAAAAATACCTAAACTAAAAACTAATTAAATAGGTCAGTACCATGGTACGACGACTTCCAATACCGTGTACCAACCAAGTTTGCATACTTGGTATTGTACTACCAACCGACTGTAATTGGTGCTAAATAGGGGTGAGCAAGGAGTCCCAAATCCCGATACCTAACCGGTACCGTACCGATCCTGGACCGTCCCATGTATTTCGGTACGGTAATCGGTTCCATGTTTTTCCTATAATCGGTAATCGGTTCGAAACTGATGGGGTACTAGTACTGAAATATCGTTAGTATTACCGGTACTGGTACCGATAATCGGTACGGTCTTCGGAATCGAGTTTTCCACATTTTCGGTATCGGGAATTTTTGGTACGGTACCGGTTTGGTACGGTACAGGTCTCATGCTCACCCCTAGTGCTAAATTACTAATTATAATTAGTACCAACTTACTAGGCACGGTTGGTCCACGTATTGTCTGATTTGGCACAAAATTGTCACCCCTACCTTTTAGAAAATATGTCAATCTTTTTAAGAGTAATCTAGGATTTTGTTCCTGTGGTTTGTTGTTTATAACTATTTTCTTCCCGGTCTTTCAAAACTGCTTTTTGTTACTGAGGTTTTCATTCCGTTTCATTTTTCGTCTTTGAAAATAACTCTGTTAGAAAAGGTCCTTTACTCAAGGGCATTCTTGTATTTTTACTTTCTTTTATCTGATTTAATATCAAGAACCTAAAATTTATGTTGGTTCTGAACTAGAATGATTTACACAGAAAGTGTTTGTAGAAGGGAGGTTGAATACAAACACAGTAAATTTTCTTTTTTTAATTTTAGTTTATTTCAAACATAAAATTATAGATATGTTGCGGAAACTAGGAGGTAAGACCTTTATCCTAAACTATCTGAGGGGGACAAATTTACACACTGAAAGAGTGAAGAAGAAGGTTCTCTTTCAGATCTGAGAGACTAAGATAACTCTCAGATATTGACGCCAAATTTACTTTGAAGCTATTACAGGGATATGTTCATTCATAATGGGTGATTTGCAAATTAACACAATTAAGTCATTTTACAGCTTTCATTGCATTAAATGGTCTCCTTCAACTTTAACACGTGTCTCCGTTGGATTTGTTGATCCATGCATGCTTGTACTTTTCACTTCAGCCTTTTGAGTTTTATGTAAACACTTGTTAACCCTTTCCATCCTTTTGTATGCAGAAGGAACACTAGTATGATAAGTACTAATTAAATAATACTTTTAAACATACTGAAACTGACATGTTTTTGCATGTTCCCATACTTTAGGATGAGTGTTAGGAAGAGGTGGTAAACCAAACTTACTGGCTGTTAGCCCCAAATCTGAACCAATGAAAGTATTGAAAATAACTAAGTCTTCATCTAAAGACTTTCGCAGGACATCAACAAGTCTGTCTCTGAAGTCAATTCAGAGTCAGTCTGAAGAAAGCAAGTATGTCTCTGAAGTCAATTCAGAGTCAGTCTCGGAGAAAGTATGTATGTCTCTGAAGTCAGTTCAGAGACAGTCTCACAGAAAGACATCAGAGAGCCCCTCATCAGAGATCCTACTTCAGAGCTCTGAAGATGTTCACTCTGAATTTCTTGACAAAGAAGAACATATGACACGTCACCTTGTGATAAGATTTACTTTCTAGAGTAGGTCACTGTTCAAGCATGTCTTGATCTTACCTCTTAGGTAAGATACTGTTCAAGCATGCTTCTATTTGTCAGATAAGTACACTTTTTGCTTTATGGTCCTATAAATAGGACCATCACCTTATTGTTCAAATTGTGCTTAAGAAGTCTTATAACTGATAATATAAGTTGAATATTTTATTCAAAGAATGTCTTGTTTATCTATTATTTGCTTTATGAACTGTGATATTTGAATCTCCTTTGATATTAAACTATACTGCTTTCGCTGTTATTACTCTTATTGTTTATATCATTGTTGTGAGATTAAATCTGGGATCCAACAATTGGTATCAGAGCCTTCTTTGTTTTCTAAACAAAGCAAGATCGCATATGCATACTCGGATAGATTTACATCTCATTGATTCTAACCTTCAATATCTGTGCATGTTCAAATAAACCTGGTTTATTAAAGAACACCATATGCTCAAGATTTGATAGTAAATCACTGTTCAATACAAAAAGCATCTGTTCTTCAAATCTTCATCTTTTTCTTCAAAAATGGCAAACTCAAGCATAAGTGCCATTTATACAGTTGGGTCATTAACAAAACCTCCTACACTTTTAAGAGATGAATATCCCCAATGGAAGATAAGGATGGTAAATTTCTTAGAAGGTATGGACAAGGATCTTTTTAGATCAGTGAACGTTGGACCTCACATTCCAATGGTGTTGGTTCCAAGAGTTCCTGCAACAGCAGATACTGCTGAAATCCCTGCATATTATAAAAAGAAAACCACAAACTTCACTGATGAAGAAACTAATATGATGGATAATGACTCAAAAGCTGTTAGATTACTTATAATGGCCATTCCCAATGATATCTTTCAAGAACTTGATTCTTGTAAAACTGCAAAAGAGATATGGGATCAGTTGTTAAATCAACTTGAAGGAGGCCTACAAACCCAGAAAAATAGAAGAAATCTATGCATCAATGAATATCATGATTTTCATGCTCTACCAGAAGAAATATTACACCAAACTTACTCAAGATTCAACATTCTTATCAACAAATGCAGAAAGTTTGGAGTGATAAGAACAAAAGAGGAAAACAACGTTCTTTTCTTGAAAAGCTTAAATGAAGAATGGTCACAACTGTCCATGTCTATACAAGCCAATCAAGATCTTGAGTCATGGTCATTAACTGACATTTATGGCACTCTTGTTGCACATGAAAAGGAAGTTATGAAGCTAAAATCAAAATTGTCTTTAGGTGGACCCCTTGCACTTGTTTCAAAACAAATTTCGAAAGAAAACAACTGTGAAGAGTCACAGAAAAGTTTGGAAACAAAAAGAAGATCCAAAAAGGTCCTAATGGCAGAAGAAAATCATTCAGATTCAGACTCAGAAGATGATATCAATGCTTTCGCCAAATCTCTTGCATTAATCACTCATCAATTTAACAAGAAATTTGGCAAGAAAGTATTTGAAGGAAGGAGAGAGAATGAAGAAAGAAGAAATCCTGAAAGAAGATTTCAACAAGATGGTGTCAGATTTCAACAAGAACCCAGATTCACTCCATATAGTGATCAAAAGGGTACAAACTTCAACAACAATGATGCAACTCAACAATCAAGACCTCAACAATCATTTCAACCAAGGTATCCACAGCCACAGAGATATTTCAAACCTCAAGAACAGAAGCCAGAGACAAGTACAGCCACTCTTCCAACAAATCAAAATGATGGAAGATGTTTTAGATGTGGAAAAATAGGCCATTTCTCTGCAAACTGCAGAGGAAAACTTGTCAAAGATCAAGATTACTACAAGAACAAATACAAGTACAACGTAGAACAAATACAAGTACAACGTAAAAGAAAGAGTTCTTGTAGCAAAAATGGAAGACTGGCTATCAGACTCAACTAGTGACGGCGAGGAAGAACCTACCAATCTCTGTGGTATGGCTTTTTCAGATGGAAATCAAACTGATGGAGCATCAGAAGACAACTCTGAAAAGCTAAACTCTCTTTACACCTCTGACAGTGATCCTGAAATAGATGCTTTTAAACTAATTAATGAACTTCAGGATCTAGAGCAAAAGTTTCTTGAAGAGAAAAAGAAAAGAGAGCAAGTAACAAAAGAGCTCGTTTTTTTCAAAAGAGAAAAGAATCTTCTGGAATCAGAAAAGAAAGAATTTTTTCTTGAAAACCCAAACTTGAAGAAACTCACAAGCAAAAAGAAAATCATTTTCAGAAGAAATAAGGAAAATTGAGAAAGTTTTAAAAGGAAAAGAAGAAGAAGTAAAGAAATCTGAGTATGAAAGGCTCAATTATATTGCCTTAACCAAATTTTTTCAAAAGAAAAGAGAAATCCTACATCAATCTCTTTATAGAAAAAATCTTCGAATTAAAAGCTATGTTAATGCAAAAGGTGTTTTCGACAAAATAAAAACTCAAATGGACTCTCAAGGGCTGGGATTCAATGAGTTGAATTCATTCACTGGATTGGAGAAAACTTCACTTTCTTCCACTTTCCGTATGGGAAAGGTCCAAAGCTTTGAAGGTACATCTCTGAATAATTTCAAAAGAATGAAAACATCAGAGGGATAAAAAAACAAGAGCTTTGAATTTCAAAAATACTATATACTCTGAAGTAAAAAACTTTCAAAAGTCTGTGTTACAGATAAAAGAAGAAACTTCAGAGGTACTCTTCACAAAACCTCAAAGCAATGATCCCAAAGAAATTTTCAGATTTGATGCTTTCATCTCAAATGAATCAGAGACATCGGAACCAAGTACCTCTGATACAAGTACTTCTGAAAATGAATCTCAGAGTTCACTTAATCCGTATGCCCCTCTGTATTCACCAAAGTCAGATGAAAACATCAGAACTACATTTGAAGATGATGTTAAAAAGATATTGAAAGAAAATGTCATGGAGGACTTAAAAAGAAAAGAAAGCATGAAACGGATCATTAAAGTCTCTAGAACAAAAGAAATTGAAAAACCAATAGAGATAGTTATCTCTATTAAAACTAAGAGAGAATTTCTTGATTCTGATTCAGAATCTGATCAAGAGATTGATGAACAAATTTTTTGTAAACCAGAGAATGTAATTCACAAAAAGATAGAAACTGTTGGGTCTAGTATTTTGAATGTTCCAATTTCAACTTTGAAAACCAAAACCAGAATACCAATAAGTCCTGATTTTGCAAATATGTGTTTACAAGCAAAAACATCTCTGGAACTTGAAAAAGAATTACAAGAAAAGGCAAAGAATAAAACAAACACTTCTGAATCTTACTCCTATAAAACAATAAAATTCTCTCCTGAACAAAAAGGAAAATGGACAAAAATTAACCATATTGATCCTGTTTGTGCAGTAAGCAGCAAAGAAAAGAAGATGTTTTTGATCAAGAAAAAGCAACTTGAAAAGAAGATTGCCTTTCAAGCAAAAAGGAAAGAAGTAGTTAGGGATACATGTAGTATTCCTAATGCTAGTTTCAAAAGAAGTCAAAATATAACAAATGCTTTTAATAAAAAGAAAAACTTTGCTCCTACTTCTTCTTGTTCTATTAATTGCAACTGCATTCATCTCTTGATCAAACTGAAAAATCATTTCAGAGGATCACATTGTCTTCTGAATCAATCTCTGAAAAATATCTCAGAGACAAATTTTCAACAGAAGACAACAAACGGCAAGACATCAAAAGATGAGAAGCCAAAAAGTCATACAAATCGACCAAAGTCTAATAAAAAAGGACCCATAATGAGATGGGTACCTAAGAAACAATAATCTGTCTTGCAAAATCAGTCAATGCCAATCTAGTACCTAGATTCTGGATGTTCAAGGCATATGACTGGAAATAAGGAACTGCTATCCTCATTCAAAGCAAAATCTGGAGGAGCAGTTACTTTTGGAGACAATGTGCAAGGACAGATTAAAGGATATGGTGAGTTGTCAAGAGGAAATGTTTTAGTATCAAAGGTTGCTTATGTGGATGGATTAAAACACAATCTGATCAGCATAAGTCAACTTTATGATCATGGTTTTGATGTGAAATTTCAAAGAAAATATTGTTCACTTCTCCACTCAGAATCAAGTCAAGAATTACTCAGAGCAGACAGAAAAGGTAACCTCTACAGAATGAATTTTACCAAAATAAACGACACTGATTCAGAGAAACTTTGTCTTGTATCTCTGAATAGTGAGGAATTCTGGCTCTGGCATAAAAAGTTTTCACATCTAAACTTTTCCTCACTTGATAAATTAGTTAAACTTAATTTAGTTAAGGGATTACCATCTCTGAAGCTTGTGAGATGGGAAAAATGAAAAGATCTTCCCATAAAACCAAAAGTGAAAACAACTGTCCTAGACCTCTGCACATGCTTCATGTGGACCTCTGTGGTCCTATCTCTGTACAGAGTCTAGCAAGTAAGAAATACATTCTGGTTCTGATTGATGAATTTTCCAGATTCACATGGATAGAATTCATCAGAGCCAAATCTGATGTACCTGATATTTTGATAAGATTGTTGAAAAGATTACAGGTTCTATTTAGCAGCAAAGTTCAGAAACTAAGAAGTGATAATGGAACAGAGTTCAAAAATGCCAAAATCAATTCATATCTATCATAAGAAGGCATTACTCCTAACTTTTCTGCAGCAAGAACCCCTCAGCAAAATGGAGTAGTTGAAAGGAAGAACAGAACACTTGTTGAAGCTGCAAGGACAATGCTAGCTGGATCTGATCTTTCAACAAATTTTTGGGCAGAAGCAGTGGCATCAGCCTGCTTTACTCAGAATAGAGGTACAATTGTCAAGAGATTTCAGAAAACATCCTATGAACTCATTAACAATAGGAAACCTAATGTTAAATATTTTCATGTTTTTGGATGCAGGTGTTACATTCTGAACGATAGAGAATCTCTTGGAAAATTTGACAAGAAAGCTGATGAGGGCAAATTCATTGGATATTCTTTAGCCTCAAAAGCTTTTAGAGTGTTCAATCTTAGAACAAGGACCATCCAAGAGAGCATCAATATCACTTTTGATGACAATCAAAGCTCTGAACAAAAAGAAAGTCTCTCAACACCTATCTCTGAATCATCAAGAGAATCTGAATTAAACAGAATATTTGAAGATTTCTTTGATGAAGATAACCCATAAGTAATCTTTAGAGATAGACCAAGAGAAAATTCAGAAGGACCCCAAGAAACAGGTACAACCCTTTCTGGACCCTCTGAATTAACACCTTCTGTTTCACCAAATTCAAATCAGCAAAGTGAATCAGAAGAAGCTGAAGATCAAAAAGAGGATGATCAAGGAGTGTCTGAAGTAACTCCAGAAACAAATAGTGAAGAAATTCAAGAATCTGCTTCACCATCTCGGGAAACAACTTCAGAGCCTCTGAACAGCACAACAGAGATATCACCAACTTTCATCTCTGAAGTTCAAACTCCACCCCAAATTTTTGCTCCAATCTCAAGATGGACAAAAGATCATCCAATTGATCAAATAGTTGGATCCTCATCAGAAGGAGTTAAAACAAGATCTGCCACAATCAATGAATGCTTCTACGTAAACTTTTTAAGCATTATTGAACCAAAGAAGGTAAAAGAAGCTCTTGAAGATCCTCATTGGATTTTTGCAATGCAGGATGAACTTCAAGAGTTTGTAAGAAACAAAGTCTGGACCCTAGTTCCCCTTCCCAAAGGAAAATTTGCAATTGGAACAAAATGGGTTTTCAGAAACAAAAAGGATGAGGATGGAATCATAATCAGGAACAAAGCCAGGTTGGTTGCTAAAGGATATTGCCAAGAAAAAGGTATTGATTATGATGAAACCTTTGCACCTGTAGCAAGGCTAGAAGCAATCAGAATCTTCTTAGCCTATGTTGCACACAAAGGATTCAAAGTTTATCAAATGGATGTTAAATCTGCCTTTTTACATGGTAAACTAAATGAAGAAGTTTATGTCCAGCAACCACCTGGATTTGAATGTACAGAGTTTCCTAATCATGTTTATTATTTGGATAAGGCTTTGTATGGACTTAAACAAGCTCCAAGAGCTTGGTATGCAACTTTGTCCACTTTTCTGATTAAAAATGGATTTGACAAAGGCACAATTGATACAACATTATTCATCAAAAGGTACAAAAATGAGATGCTATTAGTACAAATTTATGTTGATGACATTATATTTGGCTCTACAAATCAAAAGTATTGTGACAAGTTTTCAGAGTTGATGAAGAGTGAATTTGAGATGAGCCTCATGGGAGAATTAACTTTCTTTCTGGGCTTACAAGTAAAACAAACTTCAGAAGGCACTTTCATAAGTCAAACTAAATATGTCTCTGAAGTTTTAAACAAATACAAACTCAATGATTCAACTTCTATGAAAACGCCTCTAACCACCGGAGTCAAACGTCACTCTAATCCTTCAGGACAATCTGTGGAAATAAAAACCTACAGAGGCATGATAGGTTCACTATTATACTTAACTGCAAGTAGGCCTGACATAATGTTTGCAACATGTCTTTGTGCTAGATATCAAGCAAATCCAAAAGAATCTCATTTATCTGCTGTCAAAAGAATTTTCAGATACCTAAGAGGGTCACCATCTTTAGGCCTCTGGTATCCAAAACTTTCTAGTTTTGATCTAACAGCTTACACTGATGTAGATCATGCAGGATGTAAGCTTGACAGAAAAAGTACCTCTGGGTGCTGTCAGTTACTGGGCAATAAGCTGGTAAGTTGGTCATCCAAGAAACAAAACTGTGTTTCAACTTCAACTACAGAGGCAGAATATGTTGTTGCTGCTAGTTGTTGCTCTCAAGTAATATGGATGAAAACTCAGCTCAGAGATTATGGCCAACAATATGAAAGAATACCCATTCTGTGTGATTCAAAAAGTGCCATAGCCATCTCTGCCAATCCAGTACAGCATTTAAAGACAAAGCACATTGATGTAAGGTATCATTTCTTAAAAGATCATGTTGAAAGGGGAACAATAGAAATGTATTTTGTACCAACTGATCTCCAACTTGCTGATATTTTCACAGAAGCTTTAGATGAACGAAGGTTCAGTTTTTTAATTAGCAAGTTAGGAATGTTGAATATGTCTACCTAACAAGGAAGAAACTCAGAGTCTCTTGATCAAATAATCAGAGCCTCTGAACCCAGTAGCATATATCAATATCAGTCTCTGAATGTTCTCCAAACACAACAAGGGGAGAAAAATAAAAAGTTGTTCTTTTGTCAAGGGGGAGAAAAAGAACTTTTCAGAAGACATCTCAGAGTCTCTGAATTTCATCTCAGAGTCTCTGAAATGGAGAAAAAGAACTTTTCAGAAGACATCTCAGAGTCTCTGAATTTCATCTCAGAGTCTCTGAAATTGAGAAAAAGAATTTTTCAAATGTCAACTGAATCTCTGAATTTTGTCTCTGAATCAAATTAAATTTATCTCAGAGTTTCTGAAAATGGTCTCTGTAGTCTTCTCAGAGTCTCTGAAATTAATCTTAGAGTCTCTGAAATTGAGGATTTTTTTTCACAAATCATCTGTCAAGGGGGAGTCAACAACTTTCAGACCAAGTCATTCCTCAAACAAGAACTTTTTAATTAATAAGCAATTTTTGATATCATTTGAAATTAAAATTTCAGTTTAACTGAACCTTATTATTACAAGTGATATCTTAAATTACTTCTTAAGGCGAAAGGTTTGTCTAGTCAGCACAAAGAGGTTATTCAATTTTTTATTGAAAAATGGCGCCCCTTTCCTATTTTCTTGGAACCTACATTCGTAGGTACAACAATTTTCAAGGCCACGTGTCACAAAAAGGGATGAGTGAAAGGCCAAACGACTTTATCCAAAGGGTCAAATCACTGTCGTTTCACCTTATGCACTCAAGTGCATCTTTTTCTAAATTTGGATACAAAAACAATTTTACATACGGATATTCATTTTTACAAATTACTCTCGAGCACTTACTCTCTCCCTCCAAAAAGAATTTGAACTTCATCTTCTTCACTACAACTCAACAATGGCGTCTTCAAATGAATGGTGCAAGCTTTTTCCCAAATCTGGCGAACCTTCAAGACTGTATCGTTTTCCAATCAAAGACAACAATCACATGATTCAGCTTGATTCTCCCAAATTTGAGGAACAATACGGAATAATCTGCGATTTCTTCTCCAACTGTGAACTCACTCAAGCCCTAACTGCTTTTACCAATGAATGTCCACTCTCGTTTATTCAAGAATGGTATTCTTCAAGTCACTACAGCGATGCACATAACGGAATAATCGGCGAGTTCGACATATCTCAAGTCGTAAAATGTCGGATACTCATCAATCCTACTGTTCTAAGAGAAGTTCTCCCTCTCCTAACAACTGAGGAACTTCAAATCACGCGTTTTGAAAAACGCCCAACTTCTGAAACCCTACTCCAGTTCATTCGAATGCTAGGTTACAACACTGAAACCACCAGATTGAGCAACTTCCGACGACAACACCTACCACCAATCTGGAACTTCATGTTCTCTGTCCTAAACCGCACTCTCACCTGCAAACTGGGAAGCATGGATCAAGCAACACCAGAAATACTGTCAATCATGTATGCCCTATTCTTCAATCGCAACTTGGACATGGCCGGCATAATCTTTGATATGATTCTGACATCAATAGAGAAGAAGAACAAATGCTTGGCAAAGGACCCTGAATAAACGACCCAATCATCCAAAGTTTTTTCAATAACATTCCCAAGATTTCTGTCTTTAATCATCCATGCGGCGATCGAGAAGCTTCATATTTTGATCGCCACTGAACAACCCAAAACTCCTTTCTACATAATGAACAGCTTCAAACCGACGATTCTATCTGAAGGCTATCCAGAAGCAAGGAGGATCCCTCACCACATGCTGAATCAGGTAAATCCTCAATCAGTAGCCTTAGCTTCTTATCTCAGTGTTGCCCAAGGTCTAGAACCAGTTCTGGGAACCCCAACACACTTAGGTTCTGAACCTGGAATGGAGAGTAAGAGCATCTCTGCTTCAGAGGGATCTGAGGACCCTGAAGTACAGAGCTCTCACAAGAGTGAACCATAGGGTACTCTTGCTAGAGAAACCGAAGTTGAGAGAGATGATAGAGCACTTGAAAGGGCTGTCAATGAGGAAGTAATGGAAGAAACCTCATCTGCTAGTGTAGAGGATAGCTCTACTAGCTCTGAGGAAAGTGAGGATGAATCTTCAGAGACTAGCTCTGAAGATTCTCAGAGAGAAGAGAGCAAGTCTTCTAAGGACTTGGAGAAACCTGAGAGTTCTTCCCCTTCCATAAAAAAAGATGTCTCAAGGCACATATATTTTTGTTAGGATCGAATTCTCAACAAGAATAAAGTCTCAGAAACAATATCAAAGAAGTTGCGGAATAACACTTTGATATTCAATGTAACAGTAAACAAACAGTATATGATTAACAACTTGTAAACTTGTATTCAATGATCAAATCACAAGATTACACACTCAACCTCAATCTTGAAGAACAATCTCTTTCAAGACGAATTCTACTTCTCTAGAATTAGGAACTATGCCTTCAGGTTAATTCTCTCTAAAACAAAACTTAATTAAATCTATATCTAAACTATTCTGTCAAATCTATATATAAACTGAACAAAAAGATAATTACAATAAATAGAATATCTTCAGTATATCTTCCATGAATATCTTCAGAATATCCAGCTGTCATTCTTCTAACTCAAATCTTCATCTTATAAGCAGCACTAATTGGTTGGCAGTATTAACTACTAAGCAGCACTAACCACTAGCAGCATTAACTAGCTAAGCAGTACTAACTTTGTTCAAGCAGCACTAACCTTGACTAGCAGTATTAATTCTACTAGCAGTAGTAATACTCAGCAGTATTAACTATTGAAGTCCTCTGGAAGTAGTAATCTTGTACTAGCAGCATTAACCATACTTGGTAAATTCTTCAGTTCCCAACAATCTCCCCCTAACTTGACTTTTAGGAAGAGAAGTCAAGTTCTTCAGATCTTCTTCAAGATGCTCCCAAAACTCCATCATGGTCTAAATTCCAGTATTTGCATCCAACCCCAAACTCTGATTTATTGTTCTTTGGATCAAATATTTAGCCATTTCTGAATCTGGAATACATCCTAGCTTCTTCTTCAGCATGGCATGAAGCTTTAATCTGCTATGGTTGTACACTCTATCCACTATAAAGTATTCAGTGTGATTCAAATCCAAAGTCACTGCATATACTCCACTAGTTTCATATAGAGTCCAATTGTTGACTGATTTGAACACATTCCTGATCACATGCTCTACTTCATCAGGCTTGAACATCATACACAGATACTCCATCACCAGTTTTGTAATTGAAATCTCTAGAGCCTTCAGTATATCTGCATACAACTTCATTCCTATCTCAAACATTTCTTCAAGATCTGACCTAGAGCATGTTCTTACAATCTTTGCCCAAGTATTGAATACCTCATACTTTTCATCCTTCCTTTTGAGCCTTATGTATTCCTTTCCATCCACTGTCAATTTATCCCAAAGAATAACCTCAGGAGGCTTAACTCCTACAGGTTCTGCTGAAATTGGTTCAGGCACTTTGTCCATCACTACCATATACATATTTACATCATCTGTACATGATGGCTTTTTCTGTTTAGATGACTCAGGTGCCCCTTCTTCTTCAGCAACCTTCTCAGCCTCTCCTTCAGCTATTCTAGGCTTCTTGGTTGACTTTCTCCTTGCCATCATCTTGGTTCTCTTTAAAGTCCTTAGACTTTCACCCAGAGTGGCTTCTTTCTTTGGTGGTGTTTCTTGCTCATCTGGAAAAGGTTTTTCAATCATGAAATCATTGCTTTCTTTCATTCTCTTCTCCATCTCCACCCTGACAGTTTCATTCCCTTGAAGCTTGGTCATTTCAGAATTGTACAGCTCCTTGATCTGCTCAAATGTCATCTTGGAGAACATCTCCTTTCTGACTCCTATAGCACCCTTGAGAAAAATTATCATCTTGTTTCTCTCTTGAGTACCAAGGAAAGTCTTTGAGGGTTGTCTCTTCTTTGCAGCTGTTTTTATCACCACAGATTTCTTCAAAGATGTTGCTTTCTTTTGTGCAAGTTCAGTTGTCAGGCTTTGTTGATAGGCTTCATTCAGTTCAGCAGCTAGAGCCTTTGCCATCTCCCTGTCCTTTTCAACCTGAACTCTTTCTTCCTTTTCAATATCAGCCTGCATCTTCCTGGCCAAAGCTTCATCTGATTCAACCAACCTTTGCTTTTTGACTGGTTGATCAGATTCCACCATTTTTGCTTTGCCTTTGTCTTTGTTCACCTTCTTTTCTACATTTGTTTTCTTGATCAATTCCCCTTGTTCTTTGATGACTACTTCTTTGGTCTTTGAGGTGACCTTGGGAGTATCATGCTTGGCTTTAAGTAAGGTTTCTGCAATTTCCAGCTCTGTTAGAACTTCTTTCACTGTTTCTGCTGCTTTACTTATTTCAGCAGTACTAACCATTTATGTTGCTTTACTTGAACTAGTAGCATTAATGGTTTCTGTTGCTTGCTCTGTTACTGCTGCTTTCTCCCCCTCAACATCAAGTTCCTCTCCCTTTTCTGAAGCATCTTCCCTGTTGACATCAGCTTCTGACTCCCCCTTTTTGGGAGCATCAGGCACTGGTTCCCTTCTTTTAAGCACAAATTGCCTCCTCTTCTTTTTCTGGAGCAATCTCTTTACCATATTCTTCAGTTTGGAAATCTGAGCTTGTTGAGACAGGACTATTAGTTTCAGCTCTTGGATATCTTTTCCCTGGTTAATCACATCCCTGTTGATGTTGTCCATTGTGTCCATCAATTCAAGATAGTCATATCTGTCCTCACCTTCTCCAGGAGTGTTACCCCCTTTTGAAGGATCATGGGATCTATTAGTAGTGGAAGCCTTCTGCCTAGCAGAAGCACTTTCCACCCCCGTGGTTTCTTGGCACCTGGGACCTTTGAATGATTGCTCATTCAAAGTTGCCATGGGGGAGGTCTTATTTATGTTACCACTGTCCTCCTCTGTGCTAGCAGAAGTAGTGGCAGCCTCAGTACCCATATACTCAACCCTCTCCTCAGTGAGCACCTCCTTGGGGTTGGGAGACACCCCTGTGGTTTCCCTGTGGATATTCTCTAATGGATAATTCTCCATTAGAGGGCTTAAAGTTTCAATGGGTGATGGTACAAGAAGGGAAGGAGCCTTCTTTACCTGTTTCCTTTTGTAAGTTTGAGTAATTGGAGAAGTTGGTTTGTCAAGAAGAGACTGAGGAATTGATTTAGAGTGGGAAGGTTGGGATTGGCTAACAGTGGGTTGGTCTAATGGGGGCCTTGACCCTGCTGCCATACCTTCATCAGTTTGGGACACCACCATCATTGTAGAGAACAATGGGGTGTCAACTCCTTCCGAGTCCCCAGCAGATCTTCTCATATTTGAGAAAACCTTGCCTTTAGGGGGTTTAGGTACATATACCCCATCAAAATGAGGCATATCCGTTAATTCGTGGGTGATAACTTCTTGGACAAACCTGGGGTACATATAAAAACTCTTTTTACTTCCCAGGTTTGAGACAAGATCATTAAAAATCATTTGGGAAAAATTATACTTTCTGGCAGTGGTTAAGCATACCAAAGCATAAGCAATGGTGCTACTGAACTCACTCCAGCCAGTAGTCTTTTTAGAGATACAGTGCATAAGGGTATGGACAAAGAAACGCCATTGAGGTGAGAATTTTGCTTTTGAGAACTTGAACACACCTAATGGGCCTCCATACCCCATTCTTGTAAGAGTAGAAAACAGTTCATCATTAGAGATAGAAGTTATACCAGAGGCATCGTCTAGACGTAGACTAATGTGTTTTACCTCTTCAGTAACTGTCAAGGGCTTGCTACACACTTTTGTCTTGATCATTTGCACATCATTCTCAGTAACAATGGTGGCATTTGTCCAGAATTGCCTTTGATGCTCGATATAGATTGGTGGCGATACAGTGAGAGCATGGGCAATATGGGTTGTCTTGAGGAAATCCACAATCTGGTGGAAACCAGCGGCCTGTTTGGGCTTCTGTAGCATCGCGATTTCATTGTGCTCGTCTATGAATGCCATTGATGCCATTGTTCTTGAAAGTTCTTGCCTGAAACCTTTGAACTTGAGAGAGAAAGGGTTTAGAGCGCAAGTGAACAGTATGCAAAGAGTCGTTATGAACTTTTAGGCGGGCAAAGGATATTTATAGTATTTGGGACATAAGCAGTAGTAACCAAGAGTAGTATTAACGAAAAGCAGTATTAACTGAGAGCAGTATTAACTGAGAGCAGTATTAACTGAGAGCAGTATTAACTGAAAGCAGTATTAAAAATGCACTGGCAGTATTAAAACTGCACTGGCGGCATTAATCATACTTACACTTTTAAGCTTTGTGAAGGACTGAGTACTGCTATACTTTTCCTGAAAAAGAAGATTAGGACCACCAAGAATAAACAATATACAGGTATTGAACCACTTTTTAAGTAGGAGCTTATTCAGAGTTGATCATTCCCACACTTGTTACCAAGAAAGTGAATCTACCCACATCAAATGCTTTGGTGAATAGATCAGCAAACTGGTTGTCAGTATGAACCTTTACAACTTGAATAAGTTTCTTTTCATTACAGTCTCTTATAAAGTGATACCTGATCTCAATGTGCTTTGTCTTTGAGTGCTTGACAAGATTATTCACAATGCTAATAGCACTTCTATTATCAATAAAAATTGGAGTGTGTAGAAAGGTTACCCCATAGTCCAGCATTTGATTCTGAATCCATAAGACTTGAGAACAGCAACTTGCAGCTGCTATGTACTCTGCTTCTGTTGTAGATGTGGACACTGTGGTTTGTTTCTTGCACTGCCATGACACTAGTCTTGCACCCAAAAACTGACATCCTCCAGAAGTAGATTTCCTGTCCAAGTTTGCTCCACCTAGATCACTGTCTGAGTATGCAAGTAGGTCAAATGATGAGTCATGAGGATACCAAAGTCCCAATCTGGGTTGCCCTTTGAGATATCTGAATATCCTCTTAACAGCTTGATAGTGAGATTGCTTTGGCCTAACTTGGAATCTTGCACATACACAGACTGGAAACATTATATCTGGCCTAGATGTTGTAAGATACATGAGAGAGCCAATCATGGATCTATAGTGATGAACATCCATATCCTCCCCCTCAAGATCTGCTGTTATCTGCTTGTGTGTCTCCATAGGTGTGCTGGCAGGTTTTGAATCTGAGAAACCAAACTTGGTTAGAATGTCCTACACATACTTGGACTGGCAGATAAATATTCCATCTGACTTCTGTTGAACTTGGAGGCCAAGGAAGAAAGTAAGTTCCCCCATGGAACTCGTTTTGAACCTTTGATGCATTAGTTCCTCAAACTCCTTGCACATGTTGTCTCTTGTAGATCCAAAGATGATATCATCTACATAGATTTGGACCAGCAAGATATCCTTCTTCTTTCTCTTGATAAATAGAGTCTTATCAATGACTCCTCTTTCAAAGCCATTTTCCAAGAGATAGGATGACAGAGTGTTATACCATGCTCTTGGAGCTTGATGCAGTCCATAAAGTGCTTTCTTCAATTTGTATACCCTGTCTGGATAGCTTGGGTTTTCAAACCCTGGTGGTTGACAGACATATACTTCTTCTTCAATTGAGTCATAAAGAAATGCACTTTTCACATCCATTTGATAGACTTTGAATTTCATATAAGAAGCATAAGCCAGGAATAATCTAATTGCTTCTATCCTGGCCACAGGTGCAAATACTTCATCATAGTCTATTCCCTCTTCTTGTGTATACCCTTGAGCCACCAGCCTTGCTTTATTCCTTATCACTATGCCTCTTTCATCTCTCTTATTCCTGAAGACCCATTTTGTTCCTATTGCTCTTTGGCCTTTAGGAAGGTCTACCAGATCCCAAACATCTTGCAGCTTGAATTGTAGTAGCTCTTCTTGCATGGCTTCTATCCAACTAGACTCTTTCATAGCATCATGTGCCTTCTTAGGCTCAAGCTGGGATAAAAAGCAAGAAAGCACTGTATGCTGTTGGTCTTGCATTTCTTGCAGCCTGCTTTGATTTCTAGTCATCATAGGAGAGGATATATCTCCTATTACCAACTGTGGAGGATGATTCTTTTGAATTATGGTGTGATGATTAGGTTCTTCATTAAGTCCCACCTCTAGATTGGAGTCATTCAACTCAACTGGGGTGTTTTCAGCAGCTACTTCTGATTCTTTATTGTCTTGAGTCTCCACATCTCTACTTTCTTCTTCACTCTGACTTGGTCCAGTAGATGATTCCTTTTTACAGTCTTCAACAGAATCCACTGTGGGTATGGGAAAGATCACAGATTTAGATATACTGTCTTGGACTTGGGTAGTTCCTGATCTTCCACTCCCTGAACCTGCATAATCATCACTACTGAAGCCAAAAGAGTTAGTTAGTGAATCAATGTCAAATAGCCACTGAGGACCAGACCCAATTGGATTTGGTGTGTTCTCATTGCATTTGACATTGTCACTTTCTTCAATTATTCTAGAAGAAGAGTTAAAAACTCTGTATGCCTTACTCTGAGATGAGTAACCAACAAGAAATCCATCATCTGCTTTGCTATCAAACTTACCTAAGTGAGATTTAGTATTGAGAATTGTACAAGGACACCCAAAAGGTTTGAAAAATCCAATAAATGGTTTTCTTTTATTTAAAAGCTCATATGGGGTCTTGTTCTTTGGCTTGACCACTAGAACTCTGTTTTGGACATAACAGGCAGTATTAACTGCTTCAGCCCAGAAGGTAATTGGCAGTTTTGAATCAGCCAACAGAGATCTAGCAGCCTCTATTAGTGTCCTATTTCTCCTTTCAGCAACTCCATTCTGTTGAGGAGTCCTAGGGGCACTATATTGTCTCTCAATTCCTTTTTCTTCACAAAAGGTGTTTAGATCAAGATTTTTAAATTCAGTCCCATTGTCTGATCTAATGACTTTTACTCTTTGGTTAGTTTGGTTTTCAATTCTTAGGATAAAGGATTTGATCAGTCCACTTGTGTCATCCTTAGTCCTTAGAAAATATACCCAGGTAAATCTAGAGTAATCATCAACAATAACCAAGCAGTAAGATTTCTTGCCTATACTCATAACATTTGTAGGACCAAACAGATCCATATGTAATAACTGGAGACAAGAAGAAATTGTATTTAGCTCTTTGGTCTTATGAGAAGTTTTGTGTTGTTTGCCTTTAAGACAAGCAACACAATGATCATCACATGAGAAGACTTTTGAAGGTAACCCTCTTACAAGGTTGTTTTTAACAAGTTTGTTCATAGTCTTGAAGTTCATGTGACACATCCTTTTGTGCCATAGAGAGGATTCATCCACGGAGGCTTTAGAAACAAGATAGTTCAGAGATGAATCACTAGAAACATTGTCCATATCTAGACAATAAACATTGTCCTTTCTTGGGGTTCTAAGTAGTATCATGCTTTCATCAACTACCTTGAACTCTGGAGCAAGGATCATGCACTCTGTATTAGTAAATAATATGCTATGTTGTTTGTCACAAACCTGTGATACACTTAACAGGTTGTACTTCAATTGATCAACATAGTAGACATCCTCAAATGTCATCTTACCTTTTGTAACATTACCTTTTCCACTAATTTTACCACCAGTAAGATTATCTCCAAATGCAACATGTCCTCCATTGATATGCTTGAAATTCTGAAGGCATGACATGTTGCCTGTCATGTGCCTAGAGCAACCACTATCAACATGCCAAATGCTCTTTCCCTTGAGCTGTTGGTAGCCCTGCACATAAGATAAATCAGTTAGTATGAATTAGGAACCCAAGCCAAAGTGGTCTTGGGTACCCCTTTCTCATCAAAATACTTGCATTCTTTCTTGACAAGATTTTTAAACTTTGACTCCTCATTTCTGGAGTACTTTGTCACAATGATAGGCTTGGAAACACTTTTGCTAGAAGCAGTACTGGTTTTAGAAGTACTAACTGCCTTGGCAGCACTTGCATGCTTAGCAGTACTAACCTTGTTAGAAGTAGTAATTGTGTTAGCAGCAGTAACTGTGTTGGCAGTATTAACCTTTGAAGAGGTACTAACAGTATTAGCAGCATTAATATTTTCAGCAGTACTAACACTGGTAGCAGCAGTAATGCTTCCAGCAGCACTATCCCTGTCAGCAGTACTAACAGTTTTAGTTCTTCTAGGCACCCACATTTTAATACTTTCTTTTAAAACCTTTTCCTTTATGGGGTCTTTTGTTTCACCAGATTTCTTCATCACATGTTTCTTTCCAGCCTTCCTATAACCAACAGGTTTTTGCACAAATCTTTGAAAGTTCATCTGTTGGTTAATAGGGTTAAAGAAACAGTACTTAGCCAAATGGTTTAACTTTCCACATATGAAACAAGGCTTTGGTCTATTGATTTTACTCAGATCAATGCCTTGTTTTTGTGCCCATTGGTTATTCCAGTTTCTCTGATTTCCCCTTGGTTTATCATGTTTTTGGGGCTTAGTTTTATTGCATGCACACTGCTTGCAAGGGATAGGGTTCACAACAGTGGTCTGCTTATAGTGAACCTTCTTGTTCTTTCCCTCAGTCTTCTCTATCTCATTGGACTTGATCCAATGCTTTCCACATCCCTCATTGGTGATTATGTGGTTTTCTATAGGAATCTCACCACTCACAGTGTTGTCTTTATTCTTGACAATTTCTTTCTCAGATTTATCTTTAACAACTACTTCATCTAAAGGATCAATCTCAGTTGCTCCCTCAGGTAGGTCCTTCCTATCCTTTGTTTCTAGCAAATCTGAACTAGGAGGAATGTAGTTGTTGTTATAGGGTGGTGGTGTGGTATTGTACCCTATTCCTCTTCTCAGTTTATCATGAATCTGAGATTGTAGCAAAGAATCCATTGCTTTGGAAGCATTTGAAAACTTTTCTACATCTAGTTTGACTTTAGCTAGCTCTCCTCTTAGCTTTTCACTCTCTTCTTTGGATCTGGTCAGTTGAAGTTCTAAGTCATTCTTCTCCCACTTCCAGTAGTTTGTGTCATAAGAGTGTTAAAGCTCATTGGCTTGAAAACCCTTAATCTGCTCTTCAAATCTCTCAACTATCCTCACATAATCTTTTATGTCCTTTTCCAATCTCTTAAGGTCATCACTCATGTTCTGATTGTGATCCCTATACCTTTTAACAGTGTTAATGCAATTTTGAGAACATAGATTGGAAGTTACCTCTGTTGGGAGATCAGACACCTCTGCCATGAGAGCTTGGTTTTGAATGGCCTTTTCAGCTTGATCACTCCAATCAAACCCCATACCTTGTTGAGAGACAAGGGCTTGTGCAGAGTTTCTGTTATTATTGAGGCTTCCAGATTGTGTCTGCTGGTGGTTGTTGTTGTGAGACACTCCACTTCTGCATTCCCTAGCAAAGTGTCCCTTTTGATGACATTTATAGCATTCCACCTTAGACTTGTCAAAACCTGCTCCATCTTCGCTTCTTTGAGAGAAGTTATTCCTTCCAGTTCTTTTGATGAACTTTTTAACTCTTATAGAGAGCATGGCCATCTGCCATTTAATGTCCATCTCTTCAAGATCATCTGGATGGAGTTGTTCTAAATCATCATTAACAAGAGAAGAGTTTCCATGACTGGCTAGAAAGGCTTCAAATACAGTTTCAGTGCCTTTCTCTTGAGTTGCTCCATTGGCAGTACTAACTGATTCACGGATGGAAGTAGAATCAATTGATGCTGAAAGGAGTGAAGCATTGTGAACATACCCAGAAGGCTTCTTCTTAGCCTCTACTTCATATTCAAAAACTCTTAGATCATTATATAGATCATCAAGTTCCTTTTCTTCCAGTTGATCATTCTGTCTGAAAGACACAGTATACATGGTCCATTCATCACTCAGGGACCTTAGAAACTTTCTGTTCAGATCATCTTGATCAATTTGTACTCCCACTGTAGCAAGTTCACCAATAAGCTTGTTGAACCTGTCAAAAGTTTGAGTCATGGACTCATTCTTGGTTGACATAAAGTTCTCATATTGTTGCTTCAGAATGGCTTTCTGATTTCTCTTGGTACTTTTGGTACCTGAGAATCTCTTCTCTAGAGCATTCCAGAGCATCTATGCATCAGTGCAGTTGCAGAACTGATGTTGATATTCATTGGGAATAGCCAAGAGCAAGGTGCTCAAAGCTTTCATCTCAGTCTGTCTAGCCTTTCTTTCTGCATCAGTTTTTGGTGGAGTTCTCTTTCCATCTGCACCAATCTTTCCTGCTTCAGAAGGACCATTCTTTATGATATCCCACATAGAATAGTCAGTGAGGAGTATGTACTGCTTGATTCTGATCTTCCACATATCGAATTCATTGGGTCTGAGCATTGGAACCTTTGAGACCAGAGTACTGTTTGATTCTGCAAAGTTTTCCATGATGAATGAATAGATGTTTCTGAGAGAACAGGCTCTGATACCACTTGTCAGGATCGAATTCTCAACAAGAATAAAGTCTCAGAAACAATATCAAAGAAGTTGCGGAATAACACTTTGATATTAAATGTAACAGTAAACAAACAGTATATGATTAACAACTTGTAAACTTGTATTCAATGATCAAATCACAAGATTACACACTCAACCTCAATCTTGAAGAACAAGCTCTTTCAATACGAATTCTACTTCTCTAGAATTAGAAACTATGCCTTGAGGTTAATTCTCTCTAAAACAAAACTTAATTAAATCTATATCTAAACTATTCTGTCAAATCTATATATAAACTGAACAAAAAGATAATTACAATAAATAGAATATCTTCAGTATATCTTCCATGAATATCTTCAGAATATCCAGCTGTCATTCTTCTAACTCAAATCTTCATCTTATAAGCAGCACTAATTGGTTGGCAGTATTAACTACTAAGCAGCACTAACCACTAGCAGCACTAACTAGCTAAGAAGTACTAACTTTGTTCAAGCAACACTAACCTTGACTAGCAGTATTAATTCTACTAGCAGTAGTAATACTCAACAGTATTAACTATTGAAGTCCTCTGGCAGTAGTAATCTTGTACTAGCAGCATTAACCATACTTGGTAAATTCTTCAGTTCCCAACAATTTTAGGACACTAACCCCATCTCCCAGTGCAACCACACAATCTAACATACCTGATCCAGAGGTAATTGTTATTGAATCAGAGGTGCACACCTCGAACCCAAACCAGCTAGCCACTTCAGAGGTACCTTTTTCCACCTCTGAAGTTCACATAACTGAGGAAACTCAAATTCTGGATAAGCCCTCTTCACAGGACTTAGCCAATACTTTAAGTACTCAGTTGCCTCAGAGTACATCCGGAAATCCTACACATAATGATGCCTCTGTGGCTCATCTCTCACCCTTTAGGATATCTAGAAGTAGTTGTCCAACTCAGGGACAATGGCTTGCCCTACAAGAACAAGGATTGACTTGCCTGGATCGCAAGCTCAACTCCCACATTCACTTCCAGTCCTCTGAATCTGAGGAGGAGGACTTGGTTGAGAACAGAACACTCAGAGATGATTCTCCGGAACATCAAGGATTGAGTGGAAGTCCTTCCAGAGAAAACATCAAAACAGCTCTGAACGAAGGCTCCTCTGAACTCGAGGAAAAATTGGCTACATGTGTTGTAACCAATGTACCCCTCTCTGAACTCCTCACAAAATTTGAGTTCCAGAGATTCTGTGAGGAAGTCAGAGGCTCCATGAATGAGCATAACTTTCAACGAATTGACGGTTCGGAGACCTCTGCTCTTCGCTCTGAAAACACAAACCTCAGAGCAGAGGTTTCCACTCTGAAGACCCAACTATTGGACTCCTCTAACAGAATCCAAGAGTTGGAACAAGAACTGTTTAGACTGAAGGCTCAATCATCTCTGTAGATAGCAAATCTTAAAGCTCAGAAGACGTCTCTTCAAAATCAAGCATCTACATCCATCGATGTTCAGAAGGCTCTACAAGAACTAAGGGACGAAGTAGTAGCCACCAGATCATCTTCACTCTCAACAGATCAAATGGCCTCTATCTCTGACCTCATCAAAACTACAATTCAAACCTCTGTACCAGAAGTCAGCGCACCATCAGCAACACCACAGCCGCCACCCCGAACTTCTGAAGACCTCATCACCAAAAGTGATCTGGCCTCTTTCAAATCCGCAATCATGAGTAGAATGCAGACTTGTTCTTCCAAGATCTCTACCATTGCTCAGAAGCAGGTCAAAGCTACTCTGGAACTTCATAACTATAAATCAGAGGACCAGATTGCTGAAATCAGAACTGCGGCTTCAGAGGCAATCGAATCCATTCAGAAGACACTTCTGGATCCCAAAGGAAAAGGAATCGCTGAACCTAACTCTCCCAAATACAAACGCAAGTTTTCTAGTGGGACTTGTAGTGATGAAGTGAAGAAATCCAGATTTGATGATTCTGAGGATTCAGATGATGATGAGAACTCTGAATCACAAGATAGGGAGATCAGAGATACAACCGCGCACACCTATAAAGTTGCTCCCTCTGCACAAGTTCAAGAGAAGGAACCAGAGAAGAACACCACCTCTTCTGATGAAAACAGAACGTTGCAAACGTTCACAACACCGGTAGTACTTTTCGCCTCATCAACACCAGGTGTTCCAATCACTCCAGTTACCGATGCAACTCCAGAGAAAATTGGAGCTCTGGAAGAGGAAGAAAACGAACAATTAGTAGATTTTTCTACATCCTCTGAAGATGCATTCTCATCACCCGAAAGACAACCAATGGTGATGAGAGATGCCTTTGACTCAGAGTCTAAGAAAGAACAGAAAGATTCTGACAGAGAGGAAGAAGCTGCTGGAGATGAGATCGAAGTAATTGATGTCGAAGAGTATGTTTTCAAAAACGCTCAACCTCATCATATCTCAACAGCTTCAGAATTAAGAGAATCTCCAGAGATAGATGGATATATCTCTGAACAGCCTTCGGAGATAACTCAGTCACAGCTCAAGGACAAAGAAACTATGGTTGTTGATGAACAGGCTCCTCAAGAGAATCATGTTCAGAAAACAAGCATCGGTTTACCAGCCAAGGTCTTCACTCATCCTCCCACATTCTTAGAATCCACTCCTGAAGCATCGATAAAAGATCACTTTCGGCATATATACTGTGAGTTCAATATGTAAGACACTCAAGTAATCCCTCTGAATCCAAGAATCAGAGAGGATATGTCAGACTACGAACGAAGATTCATACAGGCAAAGACATCACCAAGAAAGGCGGTTCTCAACGATGCCCCAATAATAAAAGTTGAGAAAATCACTGAAAAGACATTCGCCTTCAACAAAATCATATATAGGCATTATGTGGTGACTCGATCTGATCAGAAGATTTACGAGTTCAATGATAATGATCTCGTAAATCTAAATCCGTATGATCTCACTCATCTCTATGCCTATTGCTCTGCGAGATACGATTCAGGAAGAAGGGAGATAAGAATGGGCATGGTTGAAGTAATACGGGCAATGGAAGCTTACATCAAACACAGATCCAAACGTGACTTTCAGATTGCTCTGAACTTGGGTGAAGAAAAGCTCGGAGTGACTGAACCAGTGGAAACCATCGAAAACCTAGACAAACAGAAGACTGGATCAATCATTGAAGAACCTCTGGGTTTTATCTACAGAGTGAACCAAGAGAAGAAAATCTTTCTAGCTTCGCAAGTAGCGAAGTATTCTGATGAAACCTTAAAAGGCATACAAAAGATGATTCATGTAATGCAAGAACGGCACAGAGCAGACCTACTGGCGAAACTAGACTTGGAAATTGGCTCAATGATTAACTTCTGAGAGCTAATCATGAAGTTTCATAGGATATGTTCTAGTGATAGGTTCTGATTTTTTTTTTAATATTATTCTCTTGTAATTCCAAATTCTTATGAGAAGTAATATTTAAAGAGGATGACTTTCTCCTATTCGCTTTCTAGTTAAATGTTCTATGTGTTCTTTAATTATTTTCAGTACTTAGGGGGAGATTGTTAGCCCAAAATCTGAACCAATGAAAGTATTGAAAATAACTAAGTCTTCATCTAAAGACTTTCGCAGGACATCAACAAGTCTGTCTCTGAAGTCAGTTCAGAGTCAGTCTCGGAGAAAGTATGTCTGTCTCTGAAGTCAGTTCAGAGACAGTCTCACAGAAAGACATCAGAGAGCCCCTCATCAGAGATCCTACTTCAGAGCTCTGAAGATGTTCACTCTGAATTTCTTGACAAAGAAGAACATATGACACGTCACCTTGTGATAAGATTTACTTTCTAGAGTAGGTCACTGTTCAAGCATGTCTTGATCTTACCTCTTAGGTAAGATACTGTTCAAGCATGCTTCTATTTGTCAGATAAGTACATTGTTTGCTTTATGGTCCTATAAATAGGACCATCACCTTATTGTTCAAAATGTGCTTAAGAAGTCTTATAACTGATAATATAAGTTGAATATTTTATTCAAAGAATGTCTTGTTTATCTATTATTTGTTTTATGAACTGTGATATTTGAATCTCCTTTGATATTTAACTATACTGCTTCCGCTGTTATTACTCTTATTGTTTATATCATTGTTGTGAGATTAAATCTGGGATCCAAGACTGGCCAAGTTTGCACTTCAAATTCGGCTTGCCAGTAGTAGTATTTGTCAAACTACATACTAACTATATCTTGTATTGATTTTCTTTTGTTTAGATGACAAACCAATCCGCTTTGGTGACAATATGACCACTCTTCAACTTCGTTGAAGGCTTTTTACTCTTGGAGCAATACAGATAGTAATAAGACTTTACAAGTAAAAATCCTATTGGTCTATTCTGAAGTATAAGGTATACAACAGTTACCATTTAGCGACATTTATGAAGGATAGTTCTGTCGGATTTTAAATGCTTGGAATATTTCAAAGGAGTATATGAAATTTGATAAAGGTAACAATCTAATAGTTGCTTAGAAGCATTATTCGGACTGGGACCTTTACTCTAAAGCATTCAATCTGATGGTTGTTAATCCGATGACTCTTGAGATTGATTCTTTTTTTAGGAAACATCAGACGTAAACCTTTTCTAATCTGATGTGTGAAGTATACATCAGATTGTTCCTATTTCTATTGACAAAGAAGAGAATTTATTTCTAAGTGTTCTAAACTTCGGATGTCTATATGTATTATGTACAAATCCGATGGTTGAGACTACCACTATCCAATAATAACATTCCACGAACCAACCCCAACTCCTATCCCTCTAACCTTGGCCTCTTCTTTGGCCAAAACCCTCCTCATATTCTCTGGAGACCCAATCTTCTCCGAGGACCCTATTTTAAGCAGCATAACATTCCACATACCAATCCCATTTCTTGCTTCAATATGATTTTCTTACTTAAATCTTGATTAGGGTAATAGTAAAATTCAAGAAACATTCAACCAACTTTACCCAAAAATTAAAAAAAAAAACATTCAAATTGAAGTTAAGGAACATTCAACCTACAAATTCAAGAACATTCAACCGGAAATTTATGCATTGTGATTTCTTAAGAACAATTGAAGAGCATTTATAAAAGAACACTAAAAATCTAAATTAAAACCCTCAAATAAATCTAAATCAATTACAGAAATTCATAAACGTCAAAATATCAAAAACCTTGATATCTAAATGAAACCCTTGACTAAAATAGAGGAAATTTGGTATTTGGTGGATGGTAGAGAGTACTGCAGTGAGGAAAAGGAAGTTTGTCGGCCCTGCATCTTTAAGAGGAAGGGGAAATTTGGTATTGGGTGGCGTTCACCGAAGACGAACGAGAAACAGATAGAAACAATTTGTTGCTTCTAGACTAGTCTTCGAAATAAACGAGAAAGAGAGAAAATGGGCGTCATTGATTTATGGGGGGGTAGTATTGGCAGCGATGGGGTGAGGTTCATTGGCATAGTGGCAGTGCTAGTTAAGATAACAACATCACTAGAAAAATTCATGGGAGGGGTGTCGATTTTGTTACGGATATTAGCTAGAGAAGGAACAAGGGGTTTTTAAGGACAGTTACTCGAAAAGAGGGAGGGGAAAAGGATGTTGCATGGAAAGGAGTGTAGGGAGAAAATGGTGGAGCGTTGATTAGAGCATCTCTAATAACTTCTTTAAAATAGAAAAAAAAAGAGTTTTTGTTCTCTAAATTTCTCAAATAGCTTTGTTATCTTATTCTCTATATTAGAGAAAACTTGAAAATTACCAAGTTTAAAAAATTAAGGCTTGGATTTTATTCAGTACCACCAATGAGATTAAGGTTTTATCATTTTATATAAAAAAAATTAAAGTGTATTGGAATGATAAATTAGAGAATATTATAATAATACAATTTATGTTAAAATCTCTAAAATAGACAATTTGTTAGAGTTGAATGTAAGTCTTTTTAGAGATTTTAGCTTTTAATTCTCTATTTTAAAAAAATTATAAAGAACATGTTGGAGATACTCTTAGGAGGGGTGTAGGTTGGAATTTATTTTTCTTTTTCTCTTTCTTTTAAAGGCTTGGATTTAATAAGAAAGAAAGAAAGAAAGAAGACAAAAGGATCAACTTATCTCTGACTTAACAGACTTTTTCTAACAAATTTAGGGGTTGTTTACTAAATTTCCCATTAAGTCCTGTATGGATAAATTTATCCATCTGGATAAATTTGTCTGTCTGGATAAATTGATGTTGTTATTTACTTTTTTATCTGAATAAACAGTCTGAATAACAAAAATGACCAATTTACCCCTCAATATGTATTATAAGTTGTTTCATAAACCCAACACCGATCAACTCAACAAAAGATCAATTCTTACACACCCAACCCGTATCACCTTAAATTAACAAAAAAATACAATTCAATTCATGAATTTAGAAGTTCAAAATCAAAATCATAGCACACCAGATCAAAATCAAATCCCCTGGCACTTGATTCTACAACCTATCAAAAAACACATATTCATAACAATTAAATTCATCCATAAAATCAAAATTCCAATAGCACACCAAATGAAAAACCAAAATAGTACACCAAAATCAAAATCAAATTCATCCATAAAATCAAAATAAAATTTATCCACAGAAGAATGCTAAACTTAATAATTCTTGTAATAATAATAAAACTCAAATGTAGCACCAACCGCTTTACGAAATCGTAACTTTTATCATTTTTTACATTAAATTAAGACAGTGTTCTTGGTGCATTATCCATATCAACAACAAGATCTCCACAAAGAATCAAATTCATCCATGGGGAGAGAGCGTAGTTCGCTGGAGACGAGTATGTCTTTATTTTTTATATCGCCACCATCATAACAGTAGGTTTCTTCTCCATCGATGGTCACCGGAAGATGCAGTCGCCGAAAACAGAGGAGGGAGGTTGTCGCCGACGATGAATGATTGTCGCCGGAAGATGCAATCATCAGCGATGTACAATGAAGGGGGCGGTGGAACAACCGACGTGGATGATGGAGGTGGTATATGGTGGGAGGGAAGCCATTAGGGTTATTTATGTCTGATACATTTATTTTTTGGTTAAGGGTAGAAATGTCAAAATTGTGGCTTAATGGGGACAACACCTATTTTCCTACTGAGTGAATAAGTCATTTTCATCTGCGCGAATAAGCCATTAAGCCCCAAGTAAACACTCCAGTTGTCTCGGGTACGGTTTTGGCGGAAAAATCCGCCGAAAACGTTCTATCCGCCGAAAACCTGTGTTTGCGGTGCCCAGGTTTTCGGTCGGCCAAATCTGCCGAAAATGCAATTTTCCGGTGGATTTCCGACGGATTTGGCCGTCGGAAAAAGGTGATTGTTTTGTAGTGTCTAATCCACGAAAGGAAACAAAACGACAACCTGTAACACAAAAAATATTTTTAAATACCAAGAACGAAAATCTGTATATACAACAATGAACAAGAATAGAAATCATAATTTACTTTTTTTAAGAGTAAACTACAATTTTCGTCTATGTGGTTTGTTGTTTATAACTATGTTCATTCTCGCTATTTAAAAATTTCTTTTTTGGTCTCTTTGGTTTGCATTCCATTTCGCTTCTCATCCCTGAGGTTAACCAAGTTAGAAAATTCCGTTAAGTAATGGGTAATATAGTCTTTATTATCTTTCTTAATTTTTTTTAATTGTTATTATTGTTGGGTTTTAATGCAATTTATAACCGATAAAATGCAACGGAAAAATAAATAAATTTGGTTACAACAATTATATAGAAAACTTTTCTAAATAAACTTAAAACTCAATCGGATCCAATGATGCATTTAATCAAAATAAAACCACACCATAGGGTGTTTAGAATATGTACCTTTTGTAGATTTGTCGGGATTGGAATGGAGCACCAAGAAACCAAAGTAGGTTTCCTCTATTGGTAGTCCACACACGAACACGTTTCCCGTCTCCACCAGGTGCTAGCTCAAGAACCCTAGATCTATATGTGTTTTACAGAAAAGAAAAGGTTTCCTTTCTGTATTTCTCTGATAGGCTAATTTTAATTATTTCAATCGTATAAAAAACGGTTTAGCCTAACACCTTATTTATACCAGAAGAATTATAGTTATACTATAATTCAACTAATGATTAAATAAGGTTTAGTAATTATCTGTAATATTCAAATTCAAATTCAAATTCAAATTCAAATTCAAATTCAAATATATATTTATATATATATATATAATTATCTTTTAAACTTTAAATATAATTATATATAATTACAGATAATACCCCGTAATTAACATAATTACAGTTTAACACATATTTTCATAATTATCCTTTAAGAATAGTTATTTTCTTAATCAACTTGATTTAATCCGGGTTTCTAAAGATGGAAACAAACACATTCTTTGTATGCGACCCTATAGGTTTACATACTCCTCAACAGTATCTCTGTGTGACACGTGTCGTGGGCATATAATAACTTACATTCTCCCACATGCACACGATACACAGTAACACAGACGATGGTAAGCGTCTAGCAACACGTCACCGCCCCCAAGGCTATGTAAATGTGCTTTTACCTTCGAGCAATTTGATTGATCCAATCAATCATATAGTATAATAATTCATTATCCTTTTGCTTCACGATATTTTGTTTTGAACTTAAGGCATAGATCTATCTCATCCTTTATTGTTCAAAGAATATGTTTCTCGATCCCAACATATTTGATTATACAAGTACCATTAGTCCAACTAATCCACTTGTTCATGCATGTAAATCAAACTATGTAATCGAGGGGCCCAGAAATATCTCTTTCATCTTGAAAGGAGCAAATCCCATATTGCATGTACACGACTAACTACACAATTCATGTTATACCTAACATAGCCCTTATGATTACCCGGTTAAGGGTAACGTTAGACTATATCAAAGCATAACACTCCTTGTGCATTAGATCCTAATGCACATCTCAAGTATGAGGATAAAGAGTGTTTACTATTTCAGGACTCACCTTATAACGCCGATCTATGAGGTGATCCTGACCGTGGGTCTTGTCCAACGCCTTGTGCATCGACAAGCGCATGTGACTCTGGTTGCACCTAGTGCACTTCCAACTTGGACTATGACTAGACTTCACAATGATCTTGATTTGTTACTAGTCCCCTAGTAATAATCGATCAAGGACAGTTCTAAATAATATGATCATCATATTTATTTAAGGATACTTAAACATGCTAATAAAGAACACAGAAATGTTTAATGTATATACTCATACCCATTATGCCATATCAGATAAAAACATAATTGTTTTAATGTTCCAGAAAGTTTAAAGTTTACTAAAATTATTATTCAATACAAAAATCCTCAAGCCTATAACATGAACATCATGTTTGTTTTGAGACATAGGCTTGATAAGTAGATTTATATGTAAGCTCTTATAGCTCATAGTACCTCCGTTCAATACATATATCCCTATTACAATTCAAGTCATTACAGTCGGTTTGGAAACTAACATCTATGTATCCTTAAACACACAGATATCTTTCATAACCGTTGTACAGTAAGAACATATCTTTAGTTATTCTCATATACTTCGGAATGTTCTTCACTGTTATACAGTGAGCATCACTTGGGTCTGGCTAATATATGCTCGTCATGCTCAGGGCATACGAGACGTCCGGTCTTAGTACATTAACATGGCATACATGATTTGAACAGTTAGCTGAAAACACTAAGAACACCCTTCATACGGTTCATGTCCTCTTTAGTACTAGGACTCTGAGTTTCGCTCAGATGTACACTATGTACTGTTGGCAAGTTTCCTTTCTTGGAACCCTTCATCTTGAAGTGTTTCAAGATCTTGTCAATGTATGTACTTTAGATTAATCTAATTAAGCACTTTGATATACCACAATAGATCTTTATACCAAGGACTTTGTCTCTTCTAGATTCTTCATCGCGAAGTATTGTTCTAATCCATGATTTTACACCTTCAAGCATTGTGATGTCATATAGGATCTAGAATACTGTTATGCTCCCACTGACCTTCTTGTATACAATATTTCAATTACGAGATGATTGTTCTAGTCCATAAATGGACTTTTGCAACTTGCACTTTTAGGTTTGATGTTTTAAAGCCTTGTATACGTCCTCGCTCAAAATTTCTTTTAAGGAATGTGGCTTTTGACATCAGTCTTCATGGCATCTTGCCATTTATTAGTAATCCGATCTTCGGATTATTTTATATCTTGTTTATTATCTTCAACAGTTTGTTGAAGCTCAACATCTTATTGAATGTCAGTGTCAACCATCGTCCCATCTTTGTGGTTCTTGAATTTCTTCAGGATCTACTGTGTCCCCATTTGTGATTCTTGACATAAATTTTTTTCTTAAGAACTCACTAGGGTGCGTTAACAAAACTTTTGTTCTCGCTAGACCTGCAGAAATAATATCCAATTGGATATCACATAAAGATGTACTTTTCAAACCTTTGAATCATGCTTTCCAAAATCTTTATGCTTAGCTTAAGCATTATAACCCCATATTCTCAAATATGATAACTTTAGGATCTTCCCAGTTCATTTAAGAGAGTGAGTTTTATTGGTCCTTGTTGGTTGCTACATAAACTAGTATTTAGGAAACTGTTTCTAGGGCATAACCCCATAAACATTTAGGCAGAGTGGTGAGATTCATCATAGAGTGAACCATGTTCAACAGGGTTCTATTTCTCTTCTTGGATATACCGTTGTGATGCAGTGTTTCGTGAGGATTCAACTGGGATACAATCCCTAAAAAAATCTCTAGGATGATCTATTGGCTCAGATATTCATGACCTCGATCTAACCGAAGCATCTTTATCCTTTGCCAAGCATACTCACTACTTCTTTTCTAAAACTCTTTGAAAATTTCAAAGCTTTTATATTTGTTCTATTAGGTAAACATACCTATGTCTACTGAAGTCATCAGTAAGAAGTAATGAAGTAGTGATGACCGTATCTTGTGACATAACTATAAGTCTCACATACATCAGTATGGTTAACCCCTAATAGTTCTTTTAGCCCCTAAAGGTTTACCCTTTGAAGGCACTTTTGTCATCTTGACTAACAAGATACACATGGATCATATGAATCATCATATGATTCCAACTCTCCGTTCGCCTGGAGTTTGGCTATGTGTTTCTTGTTTAAATGTCACAAATAGATCAGTTTTAAGTCATGCTTAATTCGTTATATTGACTTATAATTACAACTATTAATTTCATAAAACATTTATTAAGATAAAACGAAAATTTTATTTCTGAAAACATAAATTCGGTTCGTTGTAATTGAGAAAATGAAACTAAATTCCTAGTAGCACTAGGTACATGAAGACACTTGCTAAGTGTTAATGTAAGACCATCTAGAAAGTTCATATCATATGTCCCTTTGAGCAACAACAGCTAACTTAGCTCCATTTGGTCTGATTTCTTCTTCTCTTCACTTCTTATTTCCTAAAAAGTAGTACTAATATGAGTATCATACTCAATATGTAACACTTAGTCATAAGTGAATTAAATCAAATGGTAAACATACCTAAAGGTCCGGCTCTGGTAGCCTTCTGTTTCTTGATTTCTGCCAATCGGGCTGGAAAAGTTCTCATTTGGTGCCCATGGTGAAAACAATTATACCATACTGCAACCTCAGGAATTTCTCCTTTGCCATCTATGCTGGATCTTCCAACATGTGTTTTACCCTTAGTTATCTCCCCCTTTTTCTTGATTATCCCACTGTCAGGTTTGATCATCAAAGCCTGTTTTGGTTTGGTTGAACCCAACTTGAATTTCATATCCCTCTCAGTAGTTTTAAGTATGTTGTGAAGCCCTGTGAGAGTCTTATTCAAACTTTTCATATTATAGTCCTTAACGAACTACTTATATGTTTTAGGTAGAGAGTTGAGAACCATATCGATTTCTAACTCTTGACCTAGTGGGAAACCAAGACGGGTCAATTGGTCAAAGTACCCTTTCATTTTCAAAATGTGGGTACTTACTAACGAACGCTCAGTCATTTTACAAGCACACAATGCTTTAACTGTATCAAATCTCTCCCGTTTTATTTGTAACCAAAACATAGACTTCAGTGAAGATATCATATCCCAAGCAGTCATGTTTTCATGATCCCGTAATAATTCGGGAGTCATGGTGGCTAACATTAGGCAACCAACAATAAGAGAGTCATCTTGGTACTTATCATAAGTAGTTATGACTTCAGTTGGAGCATTTCTGGTAGGAGCATTTGGAGGGGGTTTTCAAGAACGTAAAACTTCTTTTCATACCTAAGGACTGCCCTTAGGAAGCGAAACCATTCGATGAAGTTCGTTCCGTCCAAATTTTCATTATCTAGGATTGACCGTAGTGTGAATTGGGATAAGTTGTTTGAGTTTGAATCTGAGGTAGACATCTACAAAAACATGATTTAATTTTAGTAACTTTAATATCTCAAATAAATGGATTAACCTTTCAAAATCATTTTATTTGAGCTAAGATCCATATTTCACCTACTTCCATAAATGGCCAAGCAACTGTCTATGAAATTAGGCTATTTAGGTAGGCATCATCCAATTATGTTCAACATAACTCTTAGATGTCGTGGGATCCTATTCAATATATCATATATTGAAATTGGCACGTTTAATCCCACTTCAACGCCTTGAAAATACTCATAAATGGCCAAGTACCTGTCTATGATATTCTCAAATAAATAAACCATACTAAGGTATCGTGATCCCATCTAAATACTAGACTTAGGGTTTACGGGGATCAGTCATCCAAAATACGACTATTTAAGTGAATGACCAAGCAACTGTCCACTTAAATCTCGTTATTTTGGCTCCTTGTCTTACACTATATTCAACCGATATGATTGGCCGAGCACTGACCACACCGGAATCTTGTATGCTCGACAAGTACCTTAAATGGATGGCGTTAAGTTTACGTTTTGTAAAAGGTTTAATTTTAGAAAATATTCTGATTCTTTTAAAACGTTTTGATTTTATATTTAAAAATCTTGTTTTAAAAATTTATATTTATTAAATCGGTTTGAGTTTGATAAACATATCAATTTTAAAATAGCATATTTTATTTACCGATTCAAAATATATATGTTTTGCGTTTGATTTTATTTTTAAAATGTTTGCAATTATCATAACAATAATAAATCAATAAATAAAAGCAAACACAAAATAAACAATGACAATAATAATATACGGATTTGCCCCTAATGTGGTGTTGTGAGCCAACACAACAACCACACTCAAAACTAAGGACGTCTTCAAGCTCCCACTGGTCTCGCCATCTTGGTGAACTACAGGGACTCCGTCTCGACCTTTTGGAACTCCGTCTCGACCTTTTGGAACTCCGTCTTCGTTTGATTTATAATTTAAAAATAGAAAGATAACATAACCTAATCTATTTACAATTGCCCCTATCTAGGAAAATTTAAAATTACAACATTTGCAATTAATACATTTTAATTTTTCAAATACAAAAATAAACAACCACAACCACGGGTCTTTGGGGCAAACCATATATTATTCAATATTGTAAACATAAAATAAATATTTGACCAAAGTATAATTAACATAATTAAAAGGTCAAATCATAAGGAACAAAATTTCATATGGCAACATAAATTTAATTGACAAATTTTAATTTGTAGGTTAACAAACCTAACCCAAAAGAGAATTGATCCATCAAAACCGGGCCTTGGCCCAGCCGTCTAGGGCACATGCCCAACACGAGAAACCAGGGTGAAAGCCCAAAAACAAAACTTGGAACTACTAACCCGGGCCCAACACCCAAACGAGGCTTCGACCCAAAAACTAAAATTGGGATAACAACCCAAGACGGTGGCTTCAAGCCAACTGTGACCGGACATTAAAAACGATCGATAACATTAAGAATCTTGATCGGCAACATCCATATAAAACAACAGTTTACCTTTTATATAATATAATCTAGCCATCTTAAATAACATATTTAAAATGACCAATTAATGGAAGAGATAAACATTTGGCAAAAATTTTAAACTGATCAAATCCAATAAAACAGTTGGATTTGTATTTCATTCAAATACCAAAAATTTCCCAAGACAAACCAGAAATATCCATGGACTTTTGGCACAACTTAGACCGAGACAAAGCAGGGTCGTGGAACCCAAGAGGAAAAACGACACCATGTCGTCGCCTCGAAAAAAAATAAACGTCGGGAGAAAACGCACCACCGAGCTATGGTCGATCCACCCTCGAATGACACAAGGGTCGTGATTTGAACACCACACTGTCATGGCCAAAAACCGCCATATATGGTATCCAGTCGTGGCTAGGAACGTCACAAAGATGTGGCTAGAAAACATCCAAAAGGAAACTCTAAGCATGGCCAGAACAAGCTCGAGTCGTGCCTCACAACAAGGCAACACCAGATGATATCCCACCATAAATCCTAAACCGAGAGGAAGACATACAGGGGTTGTGACAGGCGACACCAACACTCGCATAGAATAAACCGACCATGGTCCAAAGACCTGGTATGAGATCGTCCGTCATCCTATGGTTACAAAGTCGTATATGGATTTTCGGATTTGTGGAACGACGATGAAAAAGAGGCAACAAAAGCCGTAGATGGCATTGACACGACCACAGAAAAGTGGAGAAGGACGACGGCGACAGTTGCAGATAACTAGGGGCGATCGGCGATCAGTGGGTAGATAGGATGCCGCTTAGCGGCTGTGATGTGGGAGAGAGGTGATGGGAGTAATAGGGTTACAAACCCTTTGTCACCTTCAGCCGACTAAGTCTTTTGGAAATAAAAAAAAAACTTTTAAAAAAAAATTTAATTAGGGTTTAAAATTCTTTTAGGCTTTCAACATGAGGCTCAATTAGAATTTTGATCAAATTTAGAAACTTAGGGTTCAATTAAATTTGTCATATAATATCTTGTTTCCTTTTTTTTTAATTAAATGACATCAAAGTGGCTCTGATACCACTGTTGGGTTTTAATGCAATTTGTAACCGATAAAATGCAACGGGAAAATAAATAAATTTGGTTACAACAATTATATAGAAAACTTTTCTAAATAAACTTAAAACCCAATCGGATCCAATGATGCATTTAATCAAAATAAAATCACACCATATGGTGTTTAGAATATGTACCTTTTGTAGATCAGTCGGGATTGGAATGGAGCACCAAGAAACCAAAGTAGGTTTCCTCTATTGATAGTCCACACACGAACACGTTTCTCGTCTCCATCGGGTGCTAGCCCAAGAACCCCAGATCTATATGTGTTTTACAGAAAAGAAAATGTTTCTTTTCTGTATTTCTCTGATAGGCTAATTCTAATTATTTCAATCGTATGAAAAGCGGTTTAGCCTAACACCCTATTTATACCAGAAGAATTATAGTTAGACTATAATTCAACTAATGATTAAATAAAGTTTAGTAATTATCTGTAATATTCAAATTTAAATTCAAATATATATATATATATATATATATATATAATTATCTTTTAAACTTTAAATATAATTATATATAATTACAGATAATACCTCGTAATTAACATAATTACGTTTTCACCCTGTAATTATAATAATTACAGTTTAAAACATATTTTCATAATTATCCTTTAAGAATAATTATTTTCTTAATCAACTTGATTTAATCCGGGTTTCTAAAGATGGAAACAAACGCATTCTTTGTGTGCGATCATATAGGTTTACATACTCCTCAGCAGTATCTCTGTGTGACACGTGTCGTGGGCATATAATAACTTACAATTATATAATAGGTAATTATACAAATTATTAAAGCTTGAGTACAAGTTATTATAGATTTTATAAATAAACAAAATAAAACATAAAATAAATATTTTATAACATCAGAAATTATAATAAAATATTTATAATTAAAATAAATATTTGAATTATGTTGTAAATTATTTCATAAACTAAATCTATAAGTAAATTAATAATCATTTAAATATAATATTTATTTTTGAAAACAAATATGTTACAAGTTTAAATTGAGTTTGAATTGAAATTTATTTCAACCAATATAAAGGTAAATATTAATCAATCATAAATAAATAAATAAAATAATATAGTCAACCTACATGAGTAAATAATATTAACATAGATCAATTAAACAACTGAACATGTCCAATAAAGTAAGCATTTAAATATTGTTACGTAGGAAAATCAAATTTTATAAAATATGATTCTTACGGTATACATGATAATTATTCATTCTGATAAAAATCATGGGACGGGGGTTAAAAAATCTTTGTTTTTATGGTGTGTTTTTATTTTAACTTTTATAAAATTTATAAAAATTTATACTCAAGTTTTAATAGTTTGTATAATGATTTATTTATGTAATAAAAAATTAAAAAATTTGAAGAAAAAAACTAAAAAACCATATTATTTCCTAAATTAATAGTTTTTTTTTTTTTTTATTAACCTCAAGAAGTCAAGAATAAAAAACGGAATAAAATACAAACCATGGAGACCAAAAGAAGCAATTTTAGAAAACCGCATATAAATAACAAACCACATGGACGAAAATTGTAAACTTTTTTTAAGAAAATGTTCAAACTTCTAAGTACGGAGGCAAATGTACGGCAAAGACTTAAATTTGACCTTCCTATGAAAAAAATAGACTTAAATTGGACCCGGATAAAACCGGTTGAACCGGTCATAACGAACCGGTATCGAACCGGTTGACCCAGTAACAAAAGTTAAAAACCAAATAGTCAAATAGACAATACGTATTAACGTTAAAAACCAACACTCCAATGTCTCAAGATCCATGATTTTGTTTGATCGTTATGTTTCGTTTTGATATATTTGGATTGATGAAAAACTTATGTTTATGTGTGATTATTTAATATTTTTGGATTGATGTAAAACTTGTTATTATGTGTTTTTTTAATATTTTAACTTGTGGACATCAAATTTTTGGTTATATATATATATAGGGTGCGTTTCTTTTGCAACCTAAACAATTTGTAGAAACTATGCAAACCAATCCTGGCTGTTTATCAAGTCTAATGAATATATGATTTTATTATGTTTCCTAATTTAAAATCATGATTATAATAAATAAACTTAACATTTTCCATATATATCACAATCATTATTAATGAATCATAATCATTATCCATAAATATATATATTGTTTTCTAATATAGTGGTTTGCATAGTTTGTACAAATTGTTTGGTTTACAAAAGAAACGCACTATATATATATATATATATATATGTATGCAGGAAAATGAAAATTACATAGAAATTCTTGACATGGTGGTTGAACCGTGACCCAGTCACCACACCGGGTCAACCAAAAAACCGGTTTTTAAAACATTGATTTTAGATTGATGGTATAATTTTTTTGACATGATGTATCATTGTCTGTCAAACAACGATTATATGAAATTCTTGGCGTAACGTATCATTTGTGGTCCAATAACGACAGACCCGTACAAAAATTAATTTGTTTTAGGTCGATCTATACATTTTCGATTTTTACGTTATAAAGACGTTTCCTTTTCGTTTCTTGTAAATTGCTAATTTCACTCACATATTTCTATTAACCTGCAAGTTTAGTTCATCACATTTTTTACACCGTTATCCAAGCTCAATCAGTGTACGACATATAATCTTCATAAAGTTTCTTCATCTTCATCCCAAGGCCAAAAAGGTCTGAGAGTCATTGTTAGAAGATGTACATTTGCCAAATAAAGAATGACCCATTAGTTATATTCTCTCTATTCCAAGAAAAAATGTTGTTACATGTCATAAAAATGTAACATTTTATTTTTGAGCAAACTGTATCAAATATTACATAGTTTGGTTCAGTTCTTATTTAAAGTAACGATCCTTTCCACAAGCAATGTAATAATAAACTTGTATTTTCCTGATTTTATACCCATTTTTCCTATTAAACAGTTTTCAACCTATGCAAATGTAAAAAGTGAAATTAAATATATTCAGCTTTTAATAAAAAAAACTATAATTTGAATTGGTGTTCCATGTAATTAGTTTTATAATACAACTGACATATACGAAAACTATCACAAGATCAATATGTTACTGATAAAAATAAGTACAAAATATTAAATAGAACTAAATCAAATATTGTTGCATTTTGATTATTTTTGTCTTTATTTTTAAAGAACCATTTTCAAATTTGCTATGCAGTTTTGATTTGTTATTTTGTGTTATTAAAAGGAAACTCAATCAATTAGTTATATAATTGTGAAGAAGAGAAAATATATATTTTTTCGACTAGAAACTAAAAGACAAAAACTGAATATGAAAATTTATAATTGAATTTAGTGCAGCAAATGCAATTGGTAACAACACGTGAGGACAAACCTATTGCACCTTCGCAGAAGGTTCTCCAAACGCGAAAATGGGCAGGTTCCGGAACTACTAGGGTGCTTATCTAATGGTTTTCAGTTTTGAATTAGCAAAATCGCTGTACAATATATAAATATATATATAGTGGAAGAATATTTTGCAGCCCTTGAAAAGGTTGCAACCCTTACAATCCACATCTTAACCGTTAGATTCCTGATCGACGGTTATTTTATTTTTATTTTTATTTTTTTTTAATTAAAAATATTGGGCCCTATGTCTATTGTAACCACCGATCATGAACCCGACGGTTAAGATGTGGGTTGCAAGGTTTGCAACCTTTTTAAGGGTTGCAAATTAAACAACCCATATATATATATATATATATATAGATAGATTTATACATTGCATATATGTAAAATAATTGGGCTAATTTATATAATATTTTTAGTTTGAATTTAATTTTGTAATTCCTAGATTATTGTTTATCATGTAATATGTATTTGACAAGATGTATTTAAACTTTTTATTTGTTTGGACTACTGTTACGTTATCGTTGATTTCATAATCATTGGATTGAATATGTAAAGTGCGTTAACTACAAACCGCATAAACCGCACTGTACCGAATTATCGCGATGCGGATTTTTGCAGTTTGAGGTATATGCGGTTTGACCCCAATCCGCACCGCAAACACCCTTATTAGGAACCTCATTTTTATTGAGAATTATGAGACCATCCATAGAATGAAACGCGATATATTCATCAGAAATATGGACGTGTTATTCATCATATATAAATATTGTGACATAGGGTTAGGTTCCGGTGAAAAGTTGAGTTAATGGTGAGAAGCGAGGAGTGGTTATCGATCGTTGAATGAGAAATTGACGCACATTAGGATGAGATGCACTGAGATGCACCTGATCAATTCCCTTCTAAGCCGCAATTCATAGGAGAGCTTGAGATTAAAAGAGATCAACGGTTAAGATCCGCTTTTCACGCTTCTCACCGTTAACTCACGCTTCTCACATGATCATTCACGAATTTGACATATTCATCATGATGAATAACACATACATATTCATTATGAATATGTGATTCATGATGAATATCCATCTTGAAGAGTGACATGAGGCACATAAGCACGTTGTGGCCAATTTTTGGGTTCTCAACAAAAAACAGGTTCTTAACCGAATATACCTACTAATTTTCTCCTCATATATAACAATATCAATACTTACTTTTTAACATATAACAATATTAAACAAATAAATAATATTTTATAATAAAATGACAGTTTATGCTAAGTAGCCATATACCATACCCCTATAAAAGAGTGAGTGAAAGTTTTGAGTACCCATATATTTGTTCATTCATTAATACTTCCAAAACTTCTTTCAAACACTTGCAACCACCGCAAACAATGGCTTCAATACAACCAGCTGAACCATGGTTGCTCGAAAATGGTACCGTGAAGAGGCTAACCAAGGAGACGAGACATGGACATGGTCATAGCCGAACAGCCCACAACAAGTCCTCCTCTTCCCTTCGTAGAAAGTCCAACATCTCCCTTGTCTCCAAAGTGCCTTGTGCAACTCTTAGAAACTTTTTAGCCAATCTCCAAGAGGTCATTTTGGGTACTAAATTAGCCATCCTTTTTATCGCCATTCCATTAGCCATCGCTGCCAAATACCTCGGTTTTTCAAGAGTGAGTTTCAATCCCACGGTTTCAACCCCAACATCTTATGACTACGTTTTGTTGTTTGAGTTAAATTTTCCAAAAACGGGGTTTCTAATGCTTAATTTCAGCAATTTGTTGCTTGCAACGAGTAATAACAAATTCTAACCCTAATGAATTTTTTTTTTGAAATGATTTTTAGGGTTTTGGCATCAACTTATACAAAAGGAATTTGAGTTATATATAAGGATTAACTATATATGTTATTTTGTTATAATTCATCGTTAACTTTAATTCCAATACAAGATTAATTAGTTACTACATATAAAGACTAAGTAAATCCACATGTTACATGATATTACAGCTAATAATGTTTTCGTACTTTTTATTGAGAGAGATATAATTATAAACATAACGTCTTTGCTCGTTTCTTGTGAAAACGGTTATTAGATAATTAGATAAAGTTTTACGGGTTTTTTTTTGAAGTAAAAGTTTTACAGTTTTACAGTTATATATATATATAGACAGAGGTTCAAGGGAAAACCTCAAATAAATAAAAAACTAAAAAACACTTTATTAACCGTTAGATTAGATGATCTGATGGATATGATTAAACAGACAGTTACAACAATATTTTTTAAATTAAAAAAACTCCACCCCCTATTTTTTATTTGAACAAATACGAAAAATGAACAAAATTCGAGCGAAATAAATTACACCAAATAAACGATCATATTTTTCTCGTTAATTTGACATTCATATTCATATACTTTTTCATTCGTTTTTTCGTGGTTTTTCGGTTTTCCATTTATTTAGAGTTTTTTCTTATATATATATATATATATATATATGTGTGTGTGTGTATGTATGTATGTATATTTGTAATAGCTGTTACTAAATAAAACTTAAAATATTATTTTACAAGTTATTTTATGAAAATATTGTTGAGTCTATATTATTTCTGTTATTTCCACTATTTAATTGAATTCGCATATTTTATGTAAAAAGATTTAATTTTATATCATCAAGAATATTACTAGTCAATGTACGAATTTTATTTCTGTATTTATGTTTATTATAGGTGAGTTATTTCGGTTAATTAATTTTTTAATTAAATTTTTTGTTTTGTGAAAAATAGCCGTGGGTTTTTTCATTAAGTTTACTTGGACTGATGCCGCTTGCTGAACGTGTTAGCTTTCTAACAGAGTAAACAATTCTATCCATTCTAATTTTATTTTTATTTTTATTTCTTAATTTATGTGATATCAGACTAATTTAAATTCTTTTTGGTTTTCCTTCAATATTTTCTAAAATACAGGCAACTTGCTTATTACACTGGCGCCACAGGTAAAATTCAATTATATTAATTTTTGAGTATTAATTATTATTTTCCAAGAATATAATTAATAGCACACAAAAAATTCCATGAATAATAATATATATATATATATACCGTCAGGTTTAATAGTAAACTACTCGGTGGTTCCCATTTCAATATATACGTTTGTGTAAAATAAAATTTGTATTTGTTTTTTACTAATTAAATTAAATTAAATTGCAGTGGGAGGGCTGTTGAATGCAACATGTGGGAATGCAACAGAGCTGATCATAGCAATATTTGCATTGATGGATAACAAAGTGGATGTCGTGAAATACTCTCTCTTGGGTTCCATTCTCTCCAACCTTCTCTTGGTTCTTGGTACTTCTCTGCTTTGTGGTGGCATCGCCAACATCTCTATTGAACAAAAGTTTGATAGGGTACGTCCACCTACCTACCTACTTATATATATATATATATGAAACAACACACATACATATACACAAACACAAGAACGAAATATGAATTGTAGTTTCAAAATCAAACATTTGTTGATGTTTATATATATATATATATATATATACAGAAACAAGCAGATGTGAACATAGCACTGCTGCTGCTAGGATTGCTTTGCCATCTGTTACCATTGATGTACAGATATGCAAGTCTTGAGACTCCATTGGCTACTGCTACTGCAACACTCAACTTGTCAAGAGCTAGCTGCATCGTCATGCTTCTTGCTTACTTGGCTTACCTCGTTTTCCAACTCTTTACTCATCGCCACATCTTTGAAACCCAAGAGGTATATTTATATATACACATATTATATATAATTTCTCTCTCAGTATTTTGTTAGATTGTCCAAATTCGTTACACTTGATTTCAAAAGTGACTTATGAAGAAAAGGTTAATTTTGTATCCTTTTGGATCTGTACAACTTATTGTAACATCATTGTATAAAATACTGATTTTGTACAACTAATTAACGGGTCGAATGCGAATCGCAGGATGAGAATGAGGATGGCATGGATGCGAGTGCAGAAGAAACCCCGGTGATAGGGTTTTGGAGTGGGTTGATTTGGTTGATTGGAATGACTGCTGTTATCTCATTGTTATCTGAATACTTGGTGGATACAATTGAGGTATATATACATCCTTTATATATTCATTACAACAAAATTAAATGGATCGTGTGAGAACTTGAGTTAACGGTGAGAAGTGTGAGAAGTGGATTTTAATCGTTGATCTCGGCTTAAAAGAGAATTGATCTGATGCATCTCATTCTAATGTGCGTCCATTTCTCATCCAACAGTACTTCTCACGTTTCTCACAGCAAACTCAACTTCTCACAAAAACCCAACAATATATATATATATATATATATATATAAGTTTTTAAACTAATTTATAAAACTTGCATTTATAGAACCAAACACTTAATTATGTGTCATATATAAAAACGTTACAATAAGGTTTTTATAGGATGTTTAACAAGTTTTTATAGGACCAAATTTGAAATATAGCGTCTTCTTAATTATTTTTATATAAAACATTATTTGAAAAACTGTATTATAAAAAATATGTTTATAGGACACTCCTCAAAAGTGTATTATAAAAAAAAGACGTTTTATTTTACCCAAAAACGTCATATAAAAGTTATCATGACATTTTTACACATGACGTAATTTTTTGATTCTATAAACATAAGTCTTATAAAGTAGTCTATATATTAAGACGCTTAAACATTTTTAAACATCCTATAAACTCGATCTTGTTATAGACTTGTAGTGATTTCTTGAAATTAATTAATCAAATTTAATTTAATACTAATTGTAATATAATAATGTAAAAAATAATTTGGGTTAATATATAGGAAGCCTCAACTTCATGGGGGATATCAGTGAGCTTTATTAGCATCATCTTGCTACCAATTGTTGGAAATGCAGCTGAGCATGCTGGAGCCGTCATCTTTGCTTTCAAGAACAAACTGGTATTAATTAATTAATAATATTTTTTTAAAATTTAGGCACAAAACTTTCATTATTCACATTTACATCCCATAAACTAATGATTTTTCGTAAATGCAGGATATAACTTTGGGTGTGGCACTTGGTTCTGCAACTCAAATTTCCGTCTTTGTGGTTAGTTTTCTTTTCCATATTTATTGATTTTTTTTTTTTGAATTTTAGAAATTTAAATTTTATTAAAAGTTTAAATATGGTTTTAATTAATTTAGGTTCCAATGAGTGTTATTGTTGCATGGATTGTCGGGATCAAAATGGATCTTGATTTCAATCTCCTTGAAACTGGTTCTCTTGCTCTCACAATCATAGCCACAGCCTTCACATTACAGGTAAATATATATATATATATATATATGTATGTATTAGTATTTCTTTTTTATAATAATTTAAATTAGTATTGGAATATATCCATAAATTTTAACAAATAAATAAATATTTTGCAGGATGGAACTTCTCATTACCTTAAAGGAGTAGTTCTTCTACTATGCTACTTCATCATTGGAGCTAGTTTTTTTGTTTCCGTTTCTCCAATAGGTACAACTCATTATATTTTTGTTTTATTTATTATTTTTTTTCTTAAATACAGCAATATATTACCAAAAAAAGTACCAGTGCTTTTCTTCATATAAATTTTTTGATTAATTTATTTGAAATTCTAATCCTTTTGCTAGCACCGGGCAACAATGTAGTGAAAATGGGACTTGAGTCCTCAAACCAGGAGATCTTTAGAGTATGAAAGGTAGTTGACTCGGTCTGAATTATGTTTTATAAATATCTAGTTATTTTATCTGTCTATAAGTTAAATATATTGTATATAGGTTATGTTTGATAAACTATATATTTTTAGATTATTATAAAAGTCTCATTTGGTAACTTATTATAAGTTAGGTTTATAAACAACCATTTCAATAACCTAGTGTGATCTTTTTACCTTTTTATCAATTATGCATCACATATTTCCGTTAGAAATATTGAAAAATAGTCAACATATGTTTTTAATTTAAGAAAATAATATACCCTTTTTTTTAAATTTGTTTAATTAAAAATTAATTATATTTAAAATAATTTATTTAATTTAATTATTCCATATATATCATGTAAATAATTACAAAATGCGACCTCTAAAATATATTGTTTGTTAAAATGAATGGAGGGCTAAAATATGTTTCTTCTCTTTCTTTATTAATCCACCCCTACACATATATTATATACACATATGTTAATTACTATATTTTAATGAAAAACATTTAATAAAGCATTTCTATCATATTTTCTTGCAGGGTTTGAGTCTTGACGATTGATTATGCATTCATCATGGCTTTGTACTTGATTCTTTCATTGAAGCTGGACAGAAATATTGCATTGCTTATGCAGTCTTTGCTTGTACAGTACAAGTTCAAGCAGCTTGGAGGTTCTTGTATTCTTATTGATCGATGTGCTCAATATTATTTCCTTGTAATATCTGTTTCTTGTTTTCATAAATAAGGTAAGTGATCACATAATCAGTGGCGTATTAATATTTCTTGTATTGTATCTAAATTAATAAATATATTTTTTTAAATTTCGTTAGGTTTTATGCTACGCGAAAAAAATAACAATTTTCAAAGATTTAAAAACTTTGGTGGTGGACAAATTTTTGGCCAAGGACCACAGTAGAAAATTTTGTTTTCTAGCTTCATATTCGTTGAACCTGAAGTTCATAATTAATTAATATCATTGGATGAAGTTTGTTTTATTAAACTAGAATCAAGATCGTGTATAAATTTATTTTTTGTAAGAACCGTTTTATTAGCATATAAGTTAACATTCTTACACATATTAATATATATGTTAACAATAAATTTTAATGTATGTGAGAATGTTAATAAATTTAAGACGTAAATATCCGTCAAATAAAGTGATTCTTTCAAAAATTTGAATTTCTACCGCAACCAAACTAAATTGATTTGAACATCAGCAATAAAATGCTTATATTTTTTTGTTTTTTTTAGGCATATAGAAAGGACTAGACGTTTAATTTGATTTTTTGTTTCATGTCAAAATCATGGTTGTCATGTTAATTTGCAGGTCAATTAATAACTTTGGCTACGGAAATAAGATTTTTGACACGTATGTTCTTAGACAATTGAAAATAAAAAAACGTCAATACAAGAAAAATGAGTTTTAGAGAAGTAAGTTTTAGAGAAGGATTTGAAAGTGTTTCTAAAGTTAACATTTAGAGAAGGATTGGATTGACGAAAGTGAAAAGAGTATCTGAAGGTAGCATGATTTTCATAGAAGCTTTTGAGGACAAATTGGACGCTTTAAAAAAATGTCTCAAAATGCTTTAGAGACGTTTTGTGGATAAGCTTCTTTATGTTAGAACTAAAACTTTAGTAACGATTTGTTAACCTTCTCTAAAAACTAAATTTTCAAAAATAAAATAGAAAGTTTTAGGAACGGTTTAGGAAACGTATCTAAAAGTTATAATTGTTTTTTATAAATAGAGTTATAAAAAGTAAATTGAGCTTGAAAATAATACAGTAACAAAAAGAATAGGAGCCCTAATTTCCCCCACGTCGTATCATGTCTTCTCCCTCTATCTCCGTCCTTCCCGTCGCCTTTCGGCCGTCACCTCTCCCTATCGTCTCGCCGCCGTCGCTCTTCGCTACGAACAGGTAAGCTAATCGTTCTTATTATTGTCTACTTAACACTCATTTTGTTCATATTATCAAGTTTTGGTTTAGATCTTTGCACACATCTTTATCATCCATTGGTCTTCTGATCGCTAAATCTAGAGGTGTTCCTTTTCATGGCTCTATGGCCTTTTGAGACCTTTGATCCATGGTTCCATCATCTATGATCTAACGAACTCTGAGATTGCTCTAGTGTCTTTGAGAAATGAACAAACCACACTCTCAGACCTTCTTCCATTGCAATATCAATCAAAATCTCGTGTTAATTTTTCTTCGTACAAAAACCAAATGATTTAATTCTTTTCATCATTACTCAAGTGTTATTTATTAAATAACCGAAGGAAATCCGGCTCCATTTTTGATTGAGAACATCAGTTGTAAGTTCTAATTTCTTTATCTGTTCAAGATCTACAAGCTCTTGTGGCATTTGATGTTGATTTTTTCTTTTTTTTTTTTTTTTTTTGAGATTTTTTGGTTTGATAAACGATACAAGACAGACAAGTGGCTTTGGTGTTTGAAGATCATAAATCATAGGTTGAATTTCTTTTACCTATTGTTATTCAAGTATTTTGATCAGAAAAAAAATTCAAGAAAAACGGAGATTTCTGGTTTACTATGGAGGCTTTATGTGATCTTTGTAGATTAGTGAGGGCATTGGTGTACTGTAAATCCAATTATGCAAAGTTATGCTTCCAATGTGATAACCGTGTCCATTCCGCAAACACGTTATCATGCAGGCACCCGCGTTTCATCCTCTGTGATAAGTGTAACTCACAGCCAGCGGTCACCCACTGCGTGTTCGATAAAATGTTTGTGTATCATGGTTGTGATTTGAATGAGAATGGATGTTCATCAAGGCAAGCTCATAGCTGTAACACCCGTATTTTGTTAGGCCTTGCCTTACCCTTCTTTTCTAGTTTCTAATCGAAAACCCTTCATTATAAATCCTTGTGAAGTTAGAACTTTGGATCGGGAACGCTTCACGTCGAAAGGTCAATAATTTGACCTCGGTACAGTGTTGGCGATTGTGCCCGCGATTGTGACAGGGTGTCACTCTCGCGGGGCACTCTAGCGGCCCTTGTACCGAAAGTGGGTAGGAGCGGGCGATTGTGCCCGCGATTGTGACAAAGTGTCACTCTCGCGGGCCATTCTCGCCGTCGAGGTCCACACTCCATTAAATCCCTTTTTCCCACTTTTCTCATTTATTCCCTTAACCCACCCTCTCCTAAACTCTCTCTCAACCGAACCCCACCCCCTTAAACGAACCCTAATCCATTTTTGGGGGTTTTCCTCTATAACCTTGTACTCCCTCACCATCTATACTTGTAACCTCAACCTTTTGAGCAAGATTCAAGTGTTCATCACTACTTCTTGAGGATTCATAAGTTTTGGGGTTTTGCTAAAAAACCTAAGTGTAAGTTCGTACCCTCAATTTCTAAGCTTCTTTATAAGTTATAATCACACCATGGATGATTTCCTAGTATTATGTTTCTCTAATTTCGTTTTGGTTGACTTTGGGAAGGTTAGGTCAAAATTAGGGTTTGGCCAGATTTGGGGATTTTGATACAAATGTTTGGGGAGCAATCATTTATGGTTGGATATGTTTATTTATGGTCGAAAATGTGTGGATCTAGGTTTTGGAAGCTTGAGTTGAAGAGTTGTAACGGGTGTCTTCGGAAAGCTTTGGGTGGGATCTGTGCTTTTGGAGGCCAATGATTGTGGATTGAAACCTGGGTTTAACTTAACCTAGGGAGGTGAGTTCAAGTTGATTTGTGAAAACGATGTGCATGCCAAAATGTTTATTTTAAAGTGTTTGCGTTTTACACGAAATTGTTAACTGCTGATAAGTTTTAGTTATTTGGAAATGTCTAACTTTATAAACTTATGTAACTCATATCTTTGGGATTTTTGGAAAGTTGATAAATAAATCATTTCGATATGTTTCTTTGATGATTTAGTATATAAATGAAAGTCATTTTATATAATTGTCCATTTGGTGTATACGATTTTATAAACCATGGGAAAATGCATATCATTGTGTTAAGAGTTATTTTGGAAACATGAAGGGGATGGGTCCATTTGGAAAACGCTTTGTTTCAACTAATGAGAAGTTTTGGGTTAATTACTCTTGGGTTGTAGTGTTTACATAATCGTTGGTCAAATGCTTTTCGATGTTTATACTGGGGTCCATTAGAGATTTGCGTAAATTGTCGGGTCTTGTGTTTAGATGTCTAATTCTTGTGCACGAGTGTTAGTCATCATGGGTTATCAAGTAAGGAGTTGAGACTCCTACCTTGAATGCTAGTGAGTAGACACTAAAGGTCGAGTGGGAACCTTGAGGTTGGAACTCTACTAGAGAGCGAATGGGCACTAAGATCGGGTATCCTTGAGGTGACGCCTGCCAAATGGTGTGCACTAAAGGTACCGTGTCCTTGAGGTGACGACTGTTAATGGGTGTGCACTAAAGGCGTTGGGTCCTTGAGGTGACTCCTATTAAAGGGTGTGCACTAAATGCGTTGGGGACTTGAGGTGACGCTTTAGTTAGTGTGCACTAAAGTCAATGATCTGAGGTGCAGTTCGATAACATAGATATGTGGCTTATCTTTATGTGTCGCCACATTCGATGGAATCGGGTCTTCCCCATCACCAAAAGGTGTTATTTTGGGTTTGTATTTTGGTATCCATGTTTCCGGTGACATTTTATATGTATGGGTTTTATCCATGATTTATGAGTGGGGTAATATGTTCCACCCGTGTTTGGGTGTTTTTGGGAAACTAAGTTTCATCTACGTTTTTATAAATGTGGAGTTCAATTTCTATTCAATGCTTTGAGTGAGTTTTGGGTTGAATTTACTCTATGAAAGAATATTTTATGTTGGGGTATTCGTCTTTAAAATGTGCAGATTTGGAAAATGAGTCATCTAATATTAAAGCATATTATTTTGAAAGATTATGATTTTACTTGCGTTCTTACTTTTTAAACGATTACTTCATATATGTTGAAAACTCTTGAGCTCACTAGGCGTTAAGCCTAACCTTTTTATTTGTCGGCATGTGCATCAGGTTCCTGTCGGGGTTTGGTTCTAGCAGCTATGAAGAGTTGAGCCTTAGCCTTGTGCAAGTGTAAGTAGTTGGTGATGTCTTCCGCAGTTTGGAGATAGCATCTACTATTGGGTTTTAGTCGCAACCGTCCTTGTTATAGAATGTATGTAGAGAATGAGTTATGTGTGTTGAGGTTAAAACCCTATTTTGTGATTGTAGATGAATCAATTTTTGACGTATTTAGAAAATTTTAAATTAGTTGTTATTTCCAGAATTGAGGGTGTTACAAGTTGGTATCAGAGCTTAAGTTTGAGAGATTTAGGTATTGATTTTGATGCCTAGACTCAAACTACCGTAATTTAAGCGTTTGAATGTGAGATCACACCATTAGGCACTTTAAGATTTGATGATTTGAGGTGAGTGGATTCACTAGGAACGGGAATCACGCCGAAAATGGCAAGGATGATCATGTACAGTACGTTCACAATAGCACCTGGCCAGTGTTATGGTGAGCTTATGAGTTACATAAGTATGCTTGAACTGCCTTGGTACGATAACCGTTGGGGTAGTGAAGGATTCTCTGAATGAGTAACCGTTAGAAAGAGTCGAGGATTTGAGCATACGACATTTGGAATGACAGTAAGCGTGTCGATAGCCTTAAGTGGACCGTTTCGGGTCAGAATGAATGGATGGGTTAGAACCGTAGACTTTTGGAATCGACATTATTCGAGGAGAAATTGTACGATGAACCGATGGAATTTTTGATGATTGCCTTAAGAATTTTGATCACCCGGATGACAATAGTATGATGGAAAATTGAGGAATGGGATTTCGGGATGTTGAGTGCCGACCAAAGTCATGCACAAAATTTATTTCTAAAATAAGTTGCATCAATTGATTCCCATGTTTTCGAAGCATAAAGTGAGTTATACTACGAAGCCTTAGTAAAGTATTCAGCACTCATTAGATTTTAAACCGTGAGCTTAAACATGCATAAAGTTGTTTTGTTGCACGTGGTTGCAATTTTTATTGAAAATCTCTGTATCCCTGTTTCGTGTCTGACACTATTTTTCCGGATATTGTAATATCCGTGTTTTAATGTTACTTGGGTTATTGGGCAAATAACTGTGGAATTTTTGACTTTGACATTGGATCTCCTCCACGTATGTTAAAGTTTTAAAGGAAGAGTTGTCCCTACGTTCTTGAGTCGAAATTTTCTTTGGAATTTTAGTCTGTACGAGTCGTGTTGAATTTATGAAAAAAAATTATTATTTTCTGACGCTTTGCTATGCACGAGTATATTTTGAATTGTGTGAGTTTAATTTTATTGTGTGTAAATTCGCGAGTTTTATTGAAGCGTTGGGTCTCATGCGAGTTTTGTTGAAAAGTGTCGTTTTATATCAGATGCGATAAAAGATAAAATTTTGGAATCATGACATTTTAATCATAACTTTGTTTCATGCTATTTGATTTTGGGAACGTCGGTTTTTGGCAACATTTGACTTTGAGTGTCGTTGGGTCTCAATGAGTTTCATTGAGTTTATGGAGAATTTTATTGGGTGTTATAGAATTTTATTTTACGACATTTGGCGTCGTGCGGTTGAACTTTGAGAGGTGTATACTTGCATTGTTATGTGCGTTAACTTATGAATTTTCGTTTAGTATTTTGGCTCGTGCGGGTCTTGCGCCGACATTTCCGCAATCGTAAGGGACGTTTTGAGATTTTGGTAGTATATATTACCCCATATGTTATTTTTGGAAGTTTTAAGATCGGGTGATTTCTCTTTTGAGAATTATACAAGTATTTCATTGCATACAACTTAATATTATAATCGATTTATACTTTTGGTGTGAGTAAGTATATGCATGATTTACTATGGTTCGTGTTAAACTTTTGCTTTAAACAATCTCTAGTTATTGATTTTACTGTTATGGTCACATGCAATGCCTTATATTGAATTACTCGTATGCATGGCATTATAGCCACCATTTTGGGTCAAAGAAAGTTTATCCATACGACTAAAAGTTTGGAGCCGATTTAAATTATTTTATGTTTGACCTAATTGCAAGCACTTATCGTTTTACTATGTTTAGGAAATAAACTGTGCATGTGAGCCTTACTGAAAATTTTACTTTATAACATTAATTGTGGTTTAAAGGAAAGAAATTTGGAGTTGGAAATTGTGAAGCTCCACTTTGGAGTTTGTACAAACCTTTGTTGCACATGTTTTAATGCAGAAAATTATTTTTCATATACCAGGCATAAATTGACGCATGCGAGGATCATAAAGGTCCATTTGAAAATTTTGTTGCACATCTTTATTATTGTCATTATTAGCGTAGGTAAGAGCTAAAGGATTTTTGAAATGGTTTTATATGTGTGGTGTTTGTTGTCACCTTACACACCTACCGAGCATACGGTAGTGAATTTTATACGTACGATTGATTGTAATAAAACCATTGTGTTTGTGAGTTTTTATAAAATTTCAAATTGACATATTAGTTGGAAAAAAAAACCTTGAACTCATTAGGGCTATAGATTTAAAACCCTATCGCGAAAGAAGTTGCGATTAAGGGACTAGAGGAGTCCTTGGGACTTGAAGCGTCGGATGATCCGACTTGTGGCCAATCTTGAATTTTGGGGTTTCGGTTCTTAAATCTATGCACGCATGAATAATTGAGGTAATAGGTTCATGTCTTTCCAGTTAGCTATGGGGTGATCTTTATGTATCGGAAACTGGCAGGGCAAGGCCTTGTGTGAATATCTTCCCCGTGTTGGATTCAACTGGTCGGATTACTTGTTCGTTTGACGTCATGCTACTTTTGTGGTGTGCCATCTTTATGGGTTCCGGGAAACCAAGGATTTTTGTGGTCCGTTTGTTAGGGATGTAAAATTGGTAATATTAGCCCTATGTTACGTGTCAACCTTAATACGACAATACTTCTGGGATGAAGTATTGGGTGGGATGTTCACGTCTTCGGTATCACCGTCTCGGTTTTAGGCATCAACTTCTCTTTTGAGGTCAATGAATATTTGAAAGGTTTGGAAGTATCCCTGTTAGATCATGAGAAATGTTGACCCCTCGGTGGTGAAATTTAAAGAAAGATTAGATGTTAGTAATGAAGTACTAATGTGTATAGTTTTCCCTAAGGTGGTAAGGAACTCATTTAGGGAATGTTTTTAGGTTCGAGAGTAGATCAGAGTTGGTTGGTAGTCGGATCTCCACTAACCAGCTATCCGAAGAGTGTATTGGTACGCCCTTGGAAGGACGGCCTTATCAAAAGATCAAGAATGGATCATTAAGAATATTGAGAATTCGTTGGGGTTTGATGTCGATCGTTGGTTTTGGGTTCAGAAACTTGTGGATCTGAGATAAATTGACTGGTGTGAAGTTGAGGTCACAAATTACCCTAGGGGAAGTACGTGTCGCCCAAGGTTGGGAGACAACCGCAGTCTCCCAGTTAAAGGCTACGATAGTAAATTAATTATTCATTCGAATATACGGGTGCAGTGCCCAAGGGGAACAGTTATCGTGAGGACCATCGCGAAGTTATGGGAGTAGTTCTGGAAAGCGGTGTAGAGTTAATCTATTATGTGGGCAACGTTTTATGAGAATCTAGATTTCGAGGACGAAATCTCTTTAAGGATTGGAGGATTGTAACACCCGTATTTTGTTAAGCCTTGCCTTACCCTCCTTTTCTAGTTTCTAATCGAAAACCCTTCATTATAAATCCTTGTGAAGTAAGAACTTTGGATCGGGAGCGCTTCAGGTCGAAAGGTCAACAATTTGACCTCGGTACAGTGTGGGCGATTGTGCCCGCAATTGTGACAGGGTGTCACTCTCGCGGGGCACTCTCGCGGCCCTTGTACCGAGAGTGGGTAGGAGCGGGCGATTATGCCCGCGATTGTGACAGAGTGTCACTCTCGCAGGGCACTCTTGCCGTCGGGGTCCAGACTCCATTAAATCCCTTTTTCCCACTTTTCTCATTTATTCCCTTAACCCACTCTCTCCTAAACTCTCTCTCAACCAAACCCCACCCCCCTCAAACGAACCCTAATCCATTTTTGGGGGTTTTCCCCTACAACTTTGTACTCCCCCACCATCTATACTTGTAACCTCAACCTCTTGAGCAAGATTCAAGTGTTCATCACCACTTCTTGAGGATTCATAAGTTTTGGGGTTTTGCTCAAAAACCTAAGTATAAGTTTGTCCCCTCAATTTCTAAGCTTCTTTATAAGTTATAATCACACCATGGATGATTTCCTAGTATTATGTTTCTCTAATTTCGTTTTGGTTGACTTTGGGAAGGTTAGGTCAAAATTAGGGTTTGGCCAGATTTGGGGATTTTGATACAAATGTTTGGGGAGCAATCATTTATGGTTGGATATGTTTATTTATGGTCGAAAATGTGTGGATCTAGGTTTTGGAAGCTTGAGTTGAAGAGTTGTAACGGGTGTCTTCGGAAAGCTTTGGGTGGGATCTGTGCTTTTGGAGGCCAATGGTTGTGGATTTAAACCTGGGTTTAACTTAACCTAGGGAGGTGAGTTCAAGTTTATTTGTGAAAACGTTGTGCATGCCAAAATGTTTATTTTAAAGTGTTTGCGTTTTACACGAAATTGTTAACTGCTGATAAGTTTTAGTTATTTGGAAATGTCTAACTTTATAAACTTATGTAACTCATATCTTTGGGATTTTTGGAAAGTTGATAAATAAATCATTTCGATATGTTTCTTTGATGATTTAGTATATAAATGAAAGTCATTTTATAAAATTGTCCATTTGGTGTATACGATTTTATAAACCATGGGAAAATGCATATCATTGTGTTAAGAGTTATTTTGGAAACATGAAGGGGATGGGTCCATTTGGAAAACGCTTTGTTTCAACTAATGAGAAGTTTTGGGTTAATTACTCTTGGGTTGTAGTGTTTACATAATCGTTGGTCAAATGCGTTTCGATATTTATATTGGGGTCCATTAGAGATTTGCGTAAATTGTTGGGTCTTGTGTTTAGATGTCTAATTCTTGTGCACGAGTGTTAGTCATCATGGGTTATCAAGTAAGGAGTTGAGACTCCTACCTTGAATGCTAGTGAGTAGACACTAAAGGTCGAGTGGGAACCTTGAGGTTAGAACTCTACTAGAGAGCGAATGGGCACTAAGATCGGATATCCTTGAGGTGACGCCTGCCAAGTTGTGTGCACTAAAGGTACCGTGTCCTTGAGGTGACGCCTGTTAAAGGGTGTGCACTAAAGGCGTTGGGTCCTTGAGGTGACGTTTGTTAAAGGGTATACACTAAAGGCATTGGGGACTTGAGGTGACGCTTAAGTTAGTGTGCACTAAAGTCAATGATCTGAGGTGCAGTTCGATAACATAGATACGTGACTTATCTTTATGTGCCGCCACATTCGATGGAATGGGGTCTTCCCCGTCACCGAAAGGTGTTATTTTGGGTTTGTATTTTGGTATCCATGTTTTCGGTGACGTTTTATATGTATGGGTTTTATCCATGATTTATGAGTGGGGTAATATGTTCCACCCGTGTTTGGGTGTTTTTGGGAAACTAAGTTTCATCTACGTTTTTATAAATGTGGAGTTCAATTTCTATTCAATGCTTTGAGTGAGTTTTGGGTTGAATTTACTCTCTGAAAGAATATTTTATGTTGGGGTATTCGTCTTTAAAATGTGCAGATTTAGAAAATGAGTCATCTCATAGTAAAGCATATTATTTTGAAAGATTATGATTTTACTTGCATTCTTCCTTTTTAAACGATTACTTCATATATGTTGAAAACTCTTAAGCTCACTAGGCGTTAAGCCTAACCTTTTTATTTGTCGGCATGTGCATCAGGTTCCTGTCGGGGTTTGGTTCTAGCATCTCTGAAGAGTTGAGCCTTTGCCTCGTGCAAGTGTAAGTAGTTGGTGATGTCTTCCGCAGTTTGGAGATAACATCTACTATTGGGTTTTAGTCGCAACCGTCCTTGTTATAGATTGTATGTAGAGAATGAATTATGTGTGTTGAGGTTAAAACCCTATTTTGTGATTATAGATGAATCAATTTTCGACGTATTTGGAAAATTTTAAATTAGTTGTTATTTCCAGAATTGAGGGTGTTACAATAGCCTTAAGGAACTGAATTCCTATATTGAGTGTCCTTCAAATGAGGAGTTTTTAAAGATTCTATCTAAGGTTTGTGATGGAGGTCCAAACATTTTAACTTGTATCGCAGAAGCCTTAGAAACTGTAGTTTGCAAGGTGTTCTACCTGATCTTAGCAGAATATCAAATCTCAGCTATAGGTAAGCTTGTATTTTCTACTCCATCCCCTCCTTCTATATACATAAATTGGTTTTAACTATTGTTGCTTAACGTTACAAGAGATCTCAGCAGGAATAGGCTCACAGGATCCATACCTTTAAAAAAACTTCCAGACCATATGACAACTATGTAAGTTTGAAGATATTCTCATTAGCCTAATTTTTCGATGCTATGAACTCATTGCTTCTATTATTCTCTTGTGTAGTGATTTGGCATACAACCAGCTAAATCAATCTATTCCTGAAACTTCATCAGCTCTTCCTTCCCTTCAAAAATTGTGAGCATCATTTTTGCTTAATTTGTTTCGATTATCCTTCAATTAGCCAGATTAGTCACTCTTCGTCACTTGTTAAATTATTTTGGGCTATCTGATAATAATTGGTGTTGGGCTATCTGATAATAATAGTAGCTAAGAAACTAGCAACTCTAAAATGGAGACAATGGCTGTAGGCGGTGCCACTTTCTATCGAAATTAACAATCCTTACTATTTCGAAATCGTATCATTCCAAGTAATTACTTAAAGCTCCTATGACAATTTAGTAATTCTATATAGGAAGTCAATACTCTGTTTCTTTCTAGAAAACATCATCTTTTAAGTTAAGATATATCTTGCTAGAAAGCAGTGTGATGTGCTTTGCAAAGCTGATAAGGTATGTATATTTGTGTATATGCCAAAGTAGTTCTCTTTGTTTCACTATTACACCCATTTGTAACTTCTTCATTGTTACGTTTCTATAATGTTTATTAGGCATTTATTTTTCTGTAGAGACTAAAATATCTATTGGGTTTATTGTGACACTCATTTAGATTGAATTAGTTCTAGCATGGTCTTCATCATGCTTTGTATTTTCTATTATTTTAGGTTATTATATCTGAATGAAAGGTAGTGTTTTTAACACGGGTGAATGGTTCTTGGGTTATGTAACCCGAAAATTACAAATGGAATAACACACAAGTATACATGTTAAACCACTATCGTTTGAAACAAGTAATAAAGTGGTACAAAGTACCGGATATCGATCCATAGGGACAGGAAAGTAAGGATTTCTAACAAGTCAAAGTTAAAGTAAGATTTCAGATGGTGAATTCGAAGGAATGATATTTGAGTGTTGTTGACAGTAAATTAAAGTGCTTTAAACAGATTAAGGGAAAGCAAGGGTGTAAATCCGACTGGAGTTGTGAGCAACTAAATAATAGGACTAATGCTGCAGCAGATGCTGCAGAACTAGGTTCTCAACTTCACTATCGGTTCACAAAACCCTTTTGCAATGTTCATATTAGAATAGGTTTACCGGCAGCGACTAATTAGGCGACGCAACCGGTTCCGCACAAATATTATTATGATCCCCGTATAGTTTACAATCAATAAAGATTGAGAGGGTTGGTTACAACCCCTATAACACTTCAGTGTTCTGAAGAATATGCTAGCTTGCAAACAAGTCGCTCACCCAAGTGAAACAATGTACGTCACTTCATCAAGAAGCACTTGGTCGAAACTCAGAAACAATGAGTGAATAGTGAAATTGATAGCTAGTAGCAAAACATTAATCCATAGTTACATAGGCTTTTATCTCCCAACCATCACTTACACCCAAGCTAGGGACTTACCCCATCATCGCTTGACACATGGTGTGCGACATTATTGGAAAGATAAAGAGCAAATGCATGAAAGTAAATGACTGGAATTGGACAACGTAAATGTGAAGAACAAAAATGTAAAGCAGAAATGTAAAGCCGAATTGTAAATGACAAGGAAATGTAAAGGTGTTGTGAACGGTGCTGTGACACTGAACAGTAGCGTACTGGAATTAAAGACTTAATATTAAAAAGGCTAAGATAGATATGTGAGCTATCGTGCCGGTGGTACCCAATACAATGAGAGACACTTAACTACTGAAGATGAACCCTCTATTTATACTAGAGGAGCTCCTAAAGCTTAACAACTAAGAAAGCATCAAAAAGAGAATCAAAGTACAAAGGGACATGGTCCCCACCACTAACTAGGAATCAACTGTCATAACTAGGTACATAAGCATCTTTTAAGGAAACCACAATTGTCAAAAGAGCATATATTCTCTGCTCCTTGTCTTCTCCAACCGAATATATCCAATTTATCTTCAAAGAGCTTAGTTACACTAACCAAAAAGATTATGAAGTTTAGTTCATGACTGCAGTCCTCCTGCTGTGACTCTTTCTGCAGCGTCATTCATCAGTAAGTTAACATAAAAGCACATAAGTAAGGTCAATTTCCACAACTTAGCTCCCAACTCAATAAATAGTGAAAAGTAGAATAAAAGAATCAAATATGGTGATTGGGAAAATAAAATTACTAGAAAATCCTAATAATAAATGATGGAAAATGTGATAAATTATCCACTCATCAGTGAACCACAAGCCAAAAGAATGCTTTATGGGCCATAATAACAAACACTTTAACTGCAGCCATGATCTTGGTTGCTGATACAAGATGTAGGATTTATTGGATGCTGAAAACATGGTTAAAAAGGGGTTCAGCTACGATATCCCTGCTGAAAATCATAATCTCGAAAAAATACACAAAGATATCTCAAAATACACCTCGTAAATTCTGATAAACGTTCCTTAATTAAAAAGAGTACAGTATGATATGCCAAAGAGGAAGTCTGGAAATGATTACTTCTCTGTCATAGAATGCTTTTTTAACCAGTAAATTATCTCTTAGAAAGTATTGTTTATAGTAAACATTCCCCCTTGAAAGGTTTATCATGCATACATGGTTGAAACTGTCACACAAGATAAAAGCATGCATCTTCGGTTGGAATGAAAATATTAATACTATATATGATATATATAGGTGGAGGTTCTTTCACACAAATCTCGACTCCTAGTCATCTAAGTGGAATTTTTTTTCTTCATATAAATTCATATTATAAAATTAGGGGTGTTCAAGAAAACCGTTGGACCGCTCAAACCGCGCCACCACAAGAAACAAGGGTTTTTGCAACGACTTTTGTCATCGCTAAAAGGCAATTTATCGTCACAAGCTGTTTATAGAAACGAGATGTCGTCGCAATAGCCTCTTGCTGAAACATTTCGTCGCTAAAAGTCCATCGCTGAAACTCACTTTTCTAGTGCCGGTCGAACCAACTCAAACCGGACCGTTTTTGGAGGTTTAGGCGGTTTGGTGGTCTGGTCTGAAAAATCGCCAAACCGGGCGGTCCGGTCCGGTTTGGAGGTTTTTTAGGGCAGTTTGGACCAAACCGACCGCCAAATATATCTATATATCTATATTTTTTATTTTTTTATATACATCTTTATATCATCTATTGTTTAGCTCAAATATCCAATTTATCTTTAGACTTAAATATATACAAAAAGGCCCAAAGATAATTTTAAATCGCCGTGGATTTTATTCGCCGTGTCTTGAGATATTTTGTTAACTTTTGTGGACTTTATTAACATTGTTGTAGACTTTTATTTATTTCAAATGAACTCAAGCTAATGAACCTTTAAAGTTCAAATTTTTATATGTTTTTTATGTTTAAACTTTAAAGCCCACTAAAAGGCCCAAACCGCCTAAACCGGTCGACCAAACCGCCTAAACCGCGGTCCGACTTGACCGGTCTAGGCACTTGATGTCAAACCGCTCGGTTTGAAAAATCAACAAACCGCCACTAGCGGTTTGGTTTGTGGTTTGAGGGGTTAAACCGCCCAAACTGGACCGCAAACACCCCTATATAAAATGATGCATACATGAATACTTATCAGAGTATAACTGTATGGCTCAATTAAATCAGCCTGCCCCAACCTAAGCTAAGCATGTATTGATATTATTTTTGCATCCTTGTCATTATACTATACTATGGTCTATGGGTTCATTGTTAAGTTATAATATACTTTGCAATTTATGTTATATATGACCCATTTTACCAGATGTCCTATGTGGTGACTCATCAAGAATATGTCATTTATATGTTAACTTTTATATATTGTACAAGCCACTTCTCTTATATAAAAATTAATATCGTAGGTGGAAACTTAAATATAACGTGCAACCTTGTGCATTAAAAGGACCTTAGGTTAGTGATGATTGAAAAAATGCGAAGGAAAGATTAGAAAGAAAATCAATAATATATGAGACCTTCAAAAGAAGCTTAAACCAGCAAAATCTGATTTCATCGCCTTCCTGTAAAAGAACATCTAAGGCCACGAAGAAAGTTTCTTGGATACAAAGAAAATGTGTAGAAATTTGAATTTGAAGTTGAGAATAGAGAAATAATATAAGTGGGCGTTCGTGACTGGTTATAGTAGGATCAATCGGTGTCAAGGATAGATTCGGAAGGATCCAAATAGGACCAGTTAGACCCCATCATCGGTTATTTTCGAGTCCTAAATGTAATTGTTAGACCAAAAAAATCGCGGATGTACATACTTATAAACTTTCAAAAATTCATTTTATAATAAATTAAAATTCCAAACTAGTTACCAAAATTCATAGATCCCTTACTGGACCAAATATAAATAGGAGTGTTGTGTAAGTTTTTTTTTTCTCACACCATTCTCTCCTAACCTTACAATTTGTGATTTTGAAAATTCCACGTCTTTAACACGTATAGAAATATAAGTAGCATTGAAGAGAGTGGATTTGATGCATAGCATCACCATATCTGTCTATGTGTAACAAATTTACCATTTAGTTTGCCAATTTCATATCGCTGTCATATTCTTACTTGAAACACTCCATTTACTACTATTAGTTTCAACCCCCACTCTACTACTTACCTTCAACACAAGTTGCCTGAATTTTATAACAAACAATGCTCTTATCCTCATAAATCTTCTGCAACAATACATCTCCAAGGTCTATTGGAGATTTTCTAACTTTTATCTTCGGGACTTTATAGGATTAGAAGCTGACATGAAAACTTATGGTTACCAAAAAAATTATGATTTTTTGTCCCTGTGGTTTGTTAGAAATTGTGACTTTCATCCTTATGCTTTCGAGATTATGGTTTTTATTATGGATGTAGGATTTTGGACGAACTCAGTATCCCTGCTGAAGATGTTCCCCCTTATAAACTCACTATATGCCTAACGAACAACTGTTTTCCTCTATCTTGCCTATTTACACAGTCTAAAATTTGGCATATGTGAGTTCTCTGTTTTCATAGTCAGTCTAATATATAGTTACTTTACTCTTGGTTTTTATGATCGAGGATATGCCAAAAAGTTGACATAATAGATCCTACAATTTAAATGTGCAGATATCTAATTTAGATGGATGGCCCTGGAAAAGGAGTATTGAAAAGGTCTGGAAAAGGAGTACAGGTTACCTCATCAACCTACCATCTTTTTAGGTATATCTTGTTCACTTTGTTAGTTCTTAGTCCTATCTTGACATCTCCCGAAAGAAGGGATTGTTAGTGATTGCTTAAGACCTTACAACTCCTTTTCTTCTCAAATTTACTCAGTGCATTTAGATGAGAACTTATAACTTACAAGTTAGACAATATAAGTACACTTGAAACTTTCTACAAATAAAAACTCGATACGAGTTCCATTTTTCCACTTTCTGTTTATGCTTTTAGTTTTATTAATCCACTCTTTATTGTTAATTGGTTTTCTAGTATTTGTACTTTGTACCTTTCTTATTTTATAGATGGACACTTACTCCCTAATATCTTCCCACAATTTTATTCATGAGATAGAGAGCGGATGAAATACTGACAAAATATAACATAACAGGCCGGCCATATGTAGTTAATCTTTTTATTATGCTTGTACATTTTCAAGACTACCCTTAGTTTAGATAGATTTGGAGCAGTGGTATACTTCCATTTGAGTTTGCTAGTCGAAAAGAAGAATAGTGAAAAAGAAGTTAAAAAAATACAAACTAAAATACATGCTTTTAGTTTTATTAATCCACTCTTTATTGTTAATTGTTTCACGAAAATTCTGTTTCGAGTTTTGCAAATATTTTGTCATATATGGTTTGGTGCACGAACTAATTTACACCATGGTGTGAGAAAATGTATAGGGAATCTGTGATAGTTTGTACTAAATGTTTGTTTTGTACGTTTACGGTTGTTGGCACCACTTTTAAGGGTTCATGCAAATGCGTTATATTGAATTGCTAATATGCATGGCTTCGTAGCAACTATCTTTGTCCAAGAGCATATTATTCGCGCAACATAAAGTTTGAAATCGTTTTAAAATTTATCCACATTTGATGAATCACATGTAGCCATTGTTTTACTAATTCGAGGGAAAAAATATAAAATAATAATAATAATAATAATAATAATAATAATAATAATAAGCCGACGTATGTGGGCCTTGTTAGAAATTTTATTTCATGTCATTATATAGTCAAATGAGAAATTTTGGGAAATTGATTACATAAATTTTCTCTTTGGGAGTTTTGTACAAACGCCTTGCTATAAGCTGTTTTGGTACGTAAAATTATTTCCCCATTTATGGTGTAAACTGATGCATGCTAGGACCATAGAGGTCCATTTGAAAATTTTGTTGCGTATCCTTGTTTATTATCATTATTAGCGTGAGTAATGATTAAAGGCTTTTGAAATAGTTTTATATGTGTGGCGTTTGTTGCCACTTTGTGAAACTATCGGGTAAACGGTAGTGGATTTTACATGTACAATTAATTGTTATAAAGCTTTTGCGTTTAAAAGTTTTACAAAATTCCAAGTTAGCATATTAATCTGAGAACCTTGAACTCATTAGGGCTATAGATTTAAACCCCTATCGTGAAAGGACTAGTAATAAGGGACTAGAGTCGCCTTTGGGAATCGAGAATACGAATAATCCGAATGGTTGGCGAAATTGAGTTGTGGGAATTCAACCTCATGAGGTCGGATCAGGTATGATCGCTTGAGGTAGTAGATCTATATTATTATCCCAGTTAGGCAAGTGGTGTTTTTTTCCTTTTGGTAAATTTCGGGTTGAAACCCTGGGTGATTATTTGCAAATGGGTGGATTGGATTTGATGGTTTGCTCGTTCGCTCGACATCATGTTATGTGTTGGTGGGGCATCACCTTAATGAGCCTTGTGAATAAAGGGAATATTGTGGTTCATCTGTTAGAGATGTAAGAGTGGAATTTTAGTGTCGTGTTAGGTGTCAACTTTAAATTCGACAATACAAATCCGGAATGAAATATTCGGCGGTACCCCCATGTTTGCGGTATAGTCGTTTTGAGGATAGGTGTCGATATTCGATTCGAGGACAATGACCGTTTGGGTGCTTCAGAACGTACCCGATGAATCCTGTGTGTTTGTAATCTAAGCGGTAACCTTAAGGATGTTAGATTTTAGTAATTAAGTATCAGCGATTAAAATTTTCTTGATTTGGTAAAGGGTATATCGACTAGATGATTGGTGTTTATGTTCAGTTTGGGAGTTGCGAAATCGTCGGACTTGAAGTGATCAACCCCCGGAAAGTGTACCGCTGCGTCCTTGGAAGGAAAGTTTTACCAATATCAAGGGGTAAATTGTTAAGGAATTTTAGGAATTCTTTAGGTTGGTGTTGATCGTCGGAATACGGATCCAGAATCGTGTTAAACTGGTACGGACTTGTCAGAGAGAGGTTGAGGTCACAAACTACCTTGAAGTCGTATGTGTCACCTAAGGTTGGGAGACAACCGTAGTCTCATGGTTAAGGGCTACTTTAGTAAGTCAAGCGATCACTCGAATATAAAGTATAATTTGCCCAAGGGGACGACTATCGTGAGTATCAACATAAGATTTATGGTGATGGTTCTAGCAAATGGATTAGAGACAACCTATTATGCGGGCCACGTTTAATGGGAATCCAGATTTCGAGGACGAAATCTCTTTTAAGGTTCGGAGGATTGTAACACCCGTAATTTTCGGTCAGTAAAGGTCACCCGGACGTTTTTGGAACTTGTAAATGGTGGGATTTTATTGGGAAGACATTATTTAAAGTTCCTTAAAGTATCGGGAGTGTTGGAGCTGAAAACGTCGAGTTTTGGGGCTTAGGAAGGGTCCCGCGACAATGCCCGGCGACTATGACAGTGTCATAGTCACACTGTCACAATCGCATGGGAGGTACCGTGGGTTGGTACACTCCAGCGACAATGACCAGGGCAATGTCGCACACTGCTTTCAAATACGGGATTTTGCTTCATTCTTCATTTCTCACCTCCCATTTCACTCCCAACTCTTCCAAGACCACCCAAACCCATATATGGTGGTTTTGATTCACTATATGCCTCAATCCTCAAGTATTGAAGTGTCATCAAGAGTAGAAGCTAGACACCAAGAATTTCTATCTTTATCTTCAACGTCAAGCTTCATTTTTGGTTTTCTAGGTTTTTACCAAAATCTAAGTGATAAGTTTATCATCTCCATTTATGAACCTTTTTATAAGCTATAAATGCTCCATTGATGATTTCCTAGTGTTTGGTTTCTCAAATTTCGGGTTTGATGATCTTGGAGAAATTAGGTAAAAAAATTAGGGCTTTGGTCAAATTGGGGATTTTGATGTAAAATGTTTGGGGATCGATTCTAAATGGTTGATTATGAATATTTACAGTTGGAAACTTGTGGATCTAGGTTTTTGGAAGATTTGACCAGAGGATCTTCTTCAAGGGAGCAAGTTGGGATAAAATCTAGATTTAGCCTAAATCTAGCAAGGTGAGTTCAAGTTGCTTTGTGAAAACATTATACATGCTAAAAATGTTCATTTTGATGTATTTATGAGTTTCACTTGATAATTATAAATGTTGGATCAGTTGATGAGTTTTGCGTATTTGGTACATTTGATTTATAAAACTTGTGAAATACACATATTTTAGTCTTCTAGACGCTTTGGTAAAGAATTCTTGAAAGTGTATAATTTTTATAAATTAGTTCATAAGTGGAGATTATTTGGCGTTTATGCATCCTTAGTGTTATTAAATTTATAAATTATTTGGAAAATACATGTTATTGTGTTATAAAGTATTTTTGGAGATAAATAGTATGTTTTTGTTTGGAAAATGCCAACGATGGGTTTTAGTACTTATCATGACTTTTAAATAATTAGTCAATTGGGTTGTTGAACTTTTAGTTCGTTTTTGATTTATTTAGGTCTTATGGGACAATTGTCCGGTTTTAATAGCTCGATATGGGGCTTGGATAAGAGTTGCATTTATTTCATATACTATGAGAATGATATATTTTGAGTGCGTTAGTCATTAATTTGGGACTTGAAATGTTTTAGACTGTAATGCAATGGATCCATAGGTATAGAAGTCGACTTTATCATGTAAATGTGGGATAAGGTCCCCGAGTTGTAATTTAGAAATAGGCATTGGTGATACGATGTAATTTCTAAATGAACAAGCGTGTCAAGGATGGTGAGGTCCCAAGGTAAAGATCCACAGATTGGGTTGAACTTGGTGATTCTCTGGGTTAAAGATCCATGGATAGGGTTGATGTCTACTGTTAGATCCCATTTCCAGCAAACAATTGAAGATACTCCATATTAAAGTAGAGATAAGATAGAAATTAACAACAATGATAAACAAGAACTTATCTCATATGCTTGGATTGATAGATGGGGGGATATTGGGAAGAACTCCACAGTAAACTAGTAAACGACTCTCATTAGTTTGTTTTTGTGAAAAGTGTTCTCCAAAAACCTAATTAGCAAATGAGCCATGGGAACCTTTATATAAGGCCCATTTACAAGACAAATAGCCAAAGCCCATCAACTACCCAAAAGCCCAAAATACAATTCTTTATAAAACATTCAATTAAATTAGGGGCTAATTTAATCTAACAATCTCCCCCTAATGTTTTATAAAGAAAGCATCATCATATAGTCTCCCCTTGCTTTCTTTAGAAGCTTTGGTGTGCCGTTCTTCGAGTCTTAAAAGCATCATAAGCTCCTCCTCAAATGTAGGCTCATATTCTTGAAAGACTTAGACGAATTATCCCAATTTGTCCAACTTTCATGTCTCAACTTTACCACTGTTTTTGACCATCAAGGAGTTAGATTGAGAGGAAACATAAAGCATGCACATTAAATTCCAGCCTCTTAGCTTTTCAACAAGCTTTTATTCATCCATTTTGGATGAAAATTGAGTGAGTTGTGCAAGATTTCCCTCAGCTGTGCAAAATGGTCGTCAAAACAGAAAATTTGACTCTTCAAACCTCGTTGAGTAAACGTTAAGCACCGAGCCTTAAACTTGAATAATGGAGGAGGGAGTGAAAAACTATGTTTCACAGTAGCAGCTTGAAACCATGAAGAAACGTCGAGAGAACACCGTTCTTGAAAGCGGAAAGAGCGCGAGTGAAATGCGATGCTTTCGGTCCAACATTCTAACGCAGACTTTGAAGTAGATTCTGGCATATCAGATCACGGAATTTGAGAAAACTCAAAACATCAAAGTCGTACGTCTATGTTTTAGAAATCCAACGCAACTGGACTCATGTAAATTGGAGCATCGAGTAAAACGTTGTGCACGTGTTTCTGAAACAGCGCAATGCTGTCAGAAAATTCGAAAATTTTGTGCTTCGGGCTCTTGGCTCATTTCGACCTCTGGAACATCGACCTCTGATGTATCTACTTCTGGTCTACCTCTGGTCCTCCCCTCTGGTAACTTCTTTTTCAAGATTTTTGGTCCACGGAGCTTAGCATGTGGCTGCGTTGCTCTCGGTCAGAGCCTCTGTGGATAATCTCTTAACTTCTGTACATGCATAGAGGCTTTGTGCATTCGGTTCTGTGCATCACTTCAAATTTCTGTACACATACACCTGGACAGCCTCAGAGGCTCTGCAGGCCCTCTGATTTGAACTTTCAGCCTCTGAACTTCTACACTGCCTCTGAGCATAATAAGAGCATCTTTGATTGCCTCTGCATCATCTTTTTACTTCTGTACATGAATTCTGGATAGCCTCTACAGAGTTTGGACAACATCTGCGCCTAACTTTCTGGACAGCCGCAGAGGCTCTGAGCACCAACCTCAGAGGCTCTGCAATCTGCCTCTGATGTTAACACGAATTTCTGCATGTGCACAAAGCTTCTGGATCAGCTTTTGGATGGGCACAGAGCTCTGCACAGATCTGCAACAGCAGCTTGTTTTTATCAGAGGTTCTGATCGTTTTCTGGACAGCTTTACAGAGGCTCTGGACAATCTTCAGAGGCTCTGTGATCTGCCTCTGCAACCTGCCTCTGGTGTATTTTCAGCCTCTAATCTTCTGCACGTGCACAATGGTTCTGTGCATGCCTCTATGCATAACCTCTACGCATCTCTGATCAATCTCTGGACACTTCTGGATTGTTACTTCTGGACTCTCTCTAGACAACTTCTGTATGGCAGCCTCTGCATGTTTCTTGGATGACCTCTGTGCTCTGCACATAAACACAGCAATAGCTTCTGTGATATGCTTCTTGTTAGACCACAGTCTCATTGGATTCAAGATCATCCAATCTGAAGATCGCAATCTGAAGCTAAAGCCGAAACGTCGACTCTCGATATTAAAGTCTATGTCGTTTGTAATAAATGTCAATGTAATTGTTTGTTATTGTAATAGTTAAGTTAATATCTAGTTTGTTAGATATTAGTTAACTTAGTTTTCTATTAGATATTAGATCTAGTTTAACTTAGTTAGTTTCTAGTTATTATTAGTTATTAGAAATAATATCTAGACATTATCTTAGGTAGTGTGTTAGACACACTTTAGATTAGATATTGTGATATCTCTCAATCTCTCTAATATATCATATTAGAATTCACACATACAAACACACACTTAAAGGTGTAAAAAGAGAGAATACACAGAGAACACAAAATAGCTTGAATCGATCAACCTTGTAACCATTTGTTATAATCAATACAGGTTGGTAATCTTATTGTGTTGTTAATCTAAGAACTTGATATAGTATTTTGAAAAATTGATTTCGAGTGTTAAAGTGTTTTAGGTGTTAAAATCGATCAGGTTGTGATCGATTAGCATGCTAGATCGAGTTGTTGTTGTTTGATTTCACTTTTAAGCTTTAATCGAGTTCCATTTTGTGATTTTAGTGGTCTGAGTTCGTTTTTGAAAAAGGTACTGTGCGATCAAATTTTTCTTCAAAAAGTATGTTTTATTGAGTTCGAGTGCTCACATTCAGTTCTAGAAGTTTTTCTAGACATAAGGGTAGAGTTTGGTATTGCTAATCGTTTCAGGAACAATTTTTAGACAATTCTCGAAGTACAGAAGAACTTGCGCAAACCAGAAGACGAACATACGCAAAGTCCAACTTTGCGCGTCCAACATCATACGCAAAGTTCACTTTGCGCACCCCAAGTGATACGCAAAGCTCAACTTTGCGCATCTCAAGCAATATGCAAAGCATACTTCTCGGATCCAACAGCATACAGAAACCTCAGTTCACGTGTTCATCTCTTCACGAAAATCCAAGTCAAGTTTGCGTAACCCTCTCGAAACGCAAAGCTCACTTTGCGCATCCAACCTGAAACGCAAACTCAACTTTGCGCATCCCACGTGAAACGCAAAACTCAACTTTGCGCATCCCACGTGAAACGCAAAACTCCATTTTGCGCACGCAAACCTTGACACGCAAACCTCTCTGCTCCAATCCAGACTTAGATTTTTCTTCAAAATGACATCCAGAGAAGCCCTTGCAATAGGAACTGACACCAAGCCACCAATTCTCTTTAAAGGAGAATATGAACAGTGGAAAGATAGGTTCCTGAACTTTGTTGACAGACATGAGCTGGGTGATTTCATAAAGAAATCTATAGAAGAAGGGGTTATGAAACCAATTAAGACGACTCGCTTGGTTGGAAATGTGCCGACTGAGGTTGATCTTAAGTTTCATGAGCTAGAAGATGATAATCTCAGCAGAGCTAAAGACGATAGATTAGCTAAGTCATACATTCTACAAGGAATTCCAAATGAAATCTATGTAAAGATTGACAGCTACAAAGCCTCCGGCAAAGAAATGTGGGACCAGCTCGAAAAGATGATGCTGGGTTCGAAGGTTGGGAATCAGCTGAAAATCTCCAACTGCCTAAATAATTATGAAGAATTTAGAGACAGGGTGGGAGAAACTTTAGAAGAAACCTATGACAGGTTTGTGACTTTGCTGAACGAACTTAGCAAGAACAAAGTCCACAAATCTCAAATTGAGCTGAACGTCAAATTCCTGAGTATTCTTCAACCGGAATGGAAAAGATTTGCTAGGCAGATGAAGCAGATCAAAGATCTGAATGAGATTCCACTTCATGAGGTGTATGAAACCCTCAGACAAAATGAAGAAGAGGTGGATGAAATTCTAGATGAAAAGAGGCACAAAGGAAAGACAGTTGAAGACACAGTTGCTCTTGTTGTTAGGAAGAAGAAGAACAAAACAATTGTGTATGAATCAGAAGAAGATGAAGGTTATGCAAACTCTGACATGGATGAAAATGAACAACTGAAGCAAGCAATGATCCTGCTGTCAAATGCTTTTCAGAAAAAGTTCTACACGAAGCCAAGTTCAAACTGTCAGAGATATTCTTCTAGTCCAAACAACTACATCCACAAGGAAAGGGTTGAAGGAAATAGATATGAAGGAAAGAGATTTGAAGGGAAAAGAACAGAGGAGAGGAAACCTGAAGAGAGAAGATTTCAGTCTGAAGCAAAGAGATTAGAGGAGAGGAAACCAGAAGAAAGAAAGTTCAAAGCTGAAGGATCCAGTCAGCCAGAACCACCAACGTGCTACAACTATGGCAAAACAGGTCACTATGCCAGAGACTGCCGAAGGCCAAAAGTCAGAAACTCCGATTATTACAAGAACAAGATGCTTCTTGCAAAGCAACAGGAGGCTGGCAAAGCACTGATGGCTGAGGATGAATATTGGCTTGATCACTCAGATGATGAAGAAGAGGATGAAGAGAAAGATGAAGCCGTCAACATGTGTTTGATGGGACAGATAGAATCAGATGCTGAAGCTGATTCAGATAATGAAGAAGAGGAGGTATGTAATTTATCAGATTCAGATTTCATGAATAAAATGCATGCCATGAATTTAAAACAAAAAGAGTTAGAATCTAATCTTGAGCAAGAAAATGGTGTCATAACTGACAAAAACTAATTGATATAGAAACTTAGCAATGAAATTGCTGAGAAGAAAGTATTGGTTGAGGTTTTACGTAAAGATAATGACACCAACGCTAAGGAAAAGACAATAATTCTAAAAGAGAATTCTGAACTCAAGTCTCATCTGCTAAAAAGTGGGATTGATTTATATGAGCTTAAAGAATTGCATTCTTCATGTATCAAAGAAAACTTTTCTTTACTTGGAAAATTAAAAAGTTTGGAAGAGAAGTTATATAAAATGGGTCAAACTGAACAGACAATTCATCTGAACAAACCCAAAGATGAAATAGAGAGATGGAGAATCGGTTATAAGAATCCTCACTGTCTACAAAAAGGGATGTCTGAAGTGCCAGCACTTTATGACCATCTTTCTATGAAACTAGCTCGAAGAATCCCTGAGTTTAAAACTTTCTGGACTAAACTGTCGGAAGAGGATGAAGCCAACAAAACTGAAAAACGTTTGAAATCATCTAAAGTTCACCTTCCATTTTATTATGCGAAGATGAATAATAGTTATAATGAAAATCCAATATATCAAAAGAAGAAAACTCTTTCAAGTGATTTCTTTCAAAGTTATTCTGAAAAGGAAATGGAGACGAAGCCTATTCAAGGTAAACTATATGTCCCTTCTCTCGTTTTAGAAAGTAAAATTTCTGAACTCGAGAATTCTTTATCAGATGAAAGACTTTTGATGAATATTGAACAAAAGGTTTTTTCAACAGTGTTCAAAAATGTTATAATTTCTAAGGCTTCAAACTCTGAGGATATGTTTGGTTCATCAAATAAAGGATTTGATTTTCTGAACTCTAACGGTGGTTTAGATGATTGTTCTGAACAATTTGATTTTAATGAAAAACTTCCTAACCATTCATCTTTTGTTAAGAAATCTTTGAGAAAAACCAGTATGCCTGTTAACAGTGCAAAATCAACGAAAGTTGATAACTCAGTCTCTGTGAAAGCTAAAAATACTAAAGGTAAGAAAATATCTCAGCATTCACAGAAACCAAACACTACTGGTAATTCTAAGAAGAAGCAATCGCTTGTTGCTCAAAGGTCTAACTCACCAGTTTCACATGTTTCAGATCTGAGCAAGCAAAGGCCAGAAGTAAATTCTCAATGGCAACCCAAACGGAAGCTTGACAAGACTGTTAAATCGTTTAGTAGTGTTAATTGTAGTAAGACTTCGCCTAGTAAAGATGTCTTAATTGTTGATGTTGCTCTTTTGAACTCAAAACTTGTTGTTTCTCGTAAACAATATACAATGAAGCAATTATTTCAGTTATCTTTATCTGCTAGAAAGTCTTCTATTTATGATAAACATGTTTCTATCTCTTGTCAAGATTCTGGAGATTGGTTTGGCAATTTTCATGTGCATTCTTCTCATACTAATTCTTCTAATGCATTTCAAAAGAAAAGAGGACCCAATTTGAAATAGGTACCAAAATCTTGTGCTAACACAGAAGGACCCAAATTCCACTGGGTACCTAAGGCTAAATCTGTGTTGCAGGCACACAAAGCTTAAAGAGAATTCGACTTCTGATTATGTACAGATCAGGACTCGTTCTTCAATGTCAAAATAGGCTTTTGAACAAATCAGTTCAAGACCCGCACTTCGATAATCAAAGTGAATATTCCAATGTTGTCGTATGAAGATCTAAATTTGTAATTTCTCTTATGCAGACTAGTCATACATGGTTCTTGGACAACGGATGTTCCAAGCACATGACAGGGCAAAAAGAGATACTGTCCAATTTTAAAGACAAATATTGCGGAACAGTCAGATTCGGCAACGACCAGTTTTCTCCAATCATGGGATATGGTGATGTACAACATGACAATGTCACGATCAAGAAGGTGAGATATGTAGAAGGCTTACGACACAACTTGTTCAGTATAGGCCAGTTCTGTGACAAAGACTTAGAGGTTAACTTCAAAGCCAAGAGATGTTCAGTTCGCAATGAAGAAGGCGAAGAACTCTTGGTTGGTACTCGAGAATCATACCTCTACACAATCAATTTATCAAATGTCCAGACTGACAAGCAAGTTTGTCTACTGACGAAAGCCTCGATGCAACAAAGTTGGTTATGGCATCGAAGGCTCTCTCACCTCAACTTCAGGTACATCAACAATCTGGTCAGTGGAAAGCTCATCAAAGGACTTCCAGAACTCAAATATGAAAGAGAACATCTTTGTGCAGCTTGTGAAAAGGGCAAGATGAAGAGGACACCTCATAAACCAAAGCCTGAACCAAGTACAAGCGCTCCGTTAAAGTTATTGCATATGGATCTATGCGGTCCGATACGAACTCAGAGTCTAGGCGGAAAGAAGTACATACTCGTGATCGTGGACGATTACTCGCGATACACATGGGTCAAGTTTCTACGTTCAAAGGATGAGACACCAGATGTACTCATCACATTCCTAAAGACGACCCAGGTGAATCTGCAGAAACCGGTCAAGTTTCTACGAACAGACAACGGCACAGAGTTCAAAAACAATAAAGTTGAAGAATATCTCGAATCTGTCGGGATTTCACATCAATACTCTGTTGCTCGTACGCCTCAACAAAATGGAGTGGTCGAAAGAAGAAATCGAACGCTAGTCGAGGCTGCTCGTACTATGCTAAGTCAATCAGACTTACCTCTTTTTTTGTAGACAGAAGCTGTATCGACCGCATGCTACACACAGAATCGCTCCATGGTACATCGAAGATTCAAGATGACTCTTTATGCGTTAATCAACAACCGAACACCGACAATCAAATATTTCCATATATTTAGGTGTAAGTGTTTCGTTCTAAACGATAGGGAGAGTCTAAATAAGTTCCGTGCTAAGGCGGATGAAGGAATCTTCATTGGCTATTCCTCGACATCAACTGCATTCCGTGTTTATCTAAAGAAGTCAAAGACGGTGATTGAAAGCATCAACGTCTCGTTTGATGAAGAAATGGCTTCCGAACAACAACGTTCAGAACCCGTTATAACAGGAATACTAGCTTCTAGGCAACTCAGTCCAGAACCTGCGTCTCAACAGAATAAATCAGATGAAGCATCAACTTCTACTAACCATTTATCTGATTTAGATTTATTATTTGAATTGTTTTATGATGAATTTCTTGGATCTAATGTAAAGAAATCTGTTGTGGTTGACAGGATGGAAGACTTAACGACTACTCATCCAACCAGTTCAGATGTTCCTATTGAATCCAACGCCCCGATTCAACAAGAGATTCCAATTCAAATGCCGACTCCAACAGTTGAAGAAGTGACAAATGATAAAGATACAGAAGTAGCTGAAACAGTAGGAGATACTACTCAGATCAATCTACAGCCAGATCAAGTTGTACCTGCTGAGCCTTCTGAACCTGCCCCTTCAACTGAAATCATAATTACTCCTGAACAAACAGAAGAAGGTACAAGTGGATTTGTAGATGATACAACTGACATACAATCATCTAATCCACTGACTCATGAACATAAATGGACCAAAGTGCACCCGCTAAGCCAGATTATTGGCGATCCATCAAAACCGATGCAAACTAGGTCAGCATCAATGAACATGTGCATGCATGACTTCTTTCTGAGCAAGTTCGAGCTAACACGTGTATTAGAGGCACTTGCTGATCCAGAATGGGTGATCTCAATGCAAGAAGAGCTGAATCAGTTCGATGCACTTCAAGTCTGGAGACTCGTACCAAAGCCTAAAGGTAAAACAATTATAGGTACGAAGTGGGTTTTCAAGATAAAGAAAGACGAAGATGGTACCGTTATCCGAAACAAGGCAAGACTAGTAGCCAAAGGATACAGGCAAGAGGAAGGAATCGACTATGACGAGACATATGCTCCTGTGGCACGATTAGAGGCAATCAGAATGTTTCTAGCCTAAGCAACCCACAAGAACTTCACGGTCTTTCAAATGGACGTGAAGATAGCTTTCCTGAATGGAATTCTGAAGGAGGAAGTCTACGTCTCTCAGCCAGAGGGTTTTGTCAATCAAGAGAAGCCGAATGACGTTTACATTCTCGACAAAGCACTATACGGTTTGAAACAAGCACCTCGAGCCTGGTATGATGTCCTTTCCACTTTTCTAGTCAAGCCTGGGTTTTCAAAAGGAACGGTGGATACCACTTTGTTTAACAAAAAAGAAAAAGGCGATATCATTTTAATTCAAATATATGTAGATGATATTATCTTTGGTTCTACAAATACTAAGTACTGTAAGAATTTTGCAAACCTTATGGTGTCTAGATTTCAGATGAACTTGATGGGAGAGATGAATTTCTTTCTCGGTTTACAAGTAAAACAATTTTCATCGGGTATTTTTATCAATCAATCAAAATACATTAGGGATATTCTTCGGAAGTTCCAAATGGAAAATTCAAAACCGATTGGTAACCCAATGGCACCAGGTACTAAGATTGGCACCGATCCTTCGGGAAAGGCTATTGATGTTAGGACTTATCGAGGGATGATAGGTTCTTTAATGTATCTTACTTCTAGTAGGCCAGATATAATGTTCTCAACATGCTTATGTGCACGATATCAGGCCAATCCTAAAGAAATCCATATGTCTGCTGTGAAGCGCATATTTAGGTATCTAAAGGGCACTGCAGATCTTGGTTTGTGGTATCCTAAAGATACTAGTTTTGAACTAACAGCCTACACAGATGCAGATCATGCAGGTTGTATGTTAGACAGGAAGAGCACGTCGGGACATTTATAGTTCCTCGGTGACAAGCTAGTCAGTTGGGCATCGAAGAAGCAACTTTGTGTTTCAACTTCCACGGCGGAAGCAGAATATGTAGCTGTTGCTAGCTGTTGTTCTCAGGTCTTATGGATGAGAACTCAATTGTGCGACTACGGTTTCCACTTCAACAAAATCCTGATATACTGTGACTCCAAGAGCGCCATCGCAATAACAGCGAATCCTGTTCAGCACACCAAGACTAAGTACATAGACGTCAGGTATCATTTCATAAAAGATCATGTTGAAAAAGGAACAATTGAACTTTTCTTTGTAAAAACTGATTATCAGCTTGCCGATTTGTTTACGAAACCTTTAGACGAAAAGAGGTTTAACTTTCTTGTCTCTAAGCTTGGTATGTTAAATCTAAAGATTTAATCAGTAGTTACCTATCAAAGTTTTCTAATTGTATACTTTTTCATCATTTCTTCATTTCCGCAAGATATCTGCACTTCTATATATTGTTCATGATCCAAGGGGGAGTATGAGAAGAAATTGACATGTGGTCAATTTTATTTTGAGGGGGAGTTCATAAGATTTCTGCATTTACCTTTTATGACAAATTTTTGTAATGCAAGATTTTAGGGGGAGATCTTCAAGTCAAAGGAGTTTGGATATGACTTCTGATTATTTCTGATCAGAACTCGTACTTTAAAAAGTTTTACTGCTTTTTGTCTTTTCAATTTAAGTGAATAAATTTTACTTTGACTTTGACTTAAGACTTTTGCAGAATTTTTGAGAGAAGCTTACAAGTTCATATGTTTATGACTTAAAGCTTAGCTTCATGAGTTGAAAGATCGTACGTAAAGGTATAATTCTAAATCTTCATCTCATATATGGTTGAAAGAAGGACAACTTTCAATCATTGGAAAACATTGTTTTTAATGTTCAAACCACTTCCCGATTTTTCAACAGACTTTATATTTTTGGAGCGTATTTAAAATGTTTTCATGATCTAAATTGTGCTTTAACTGAAATAGTTAAACCAATCTGAGCATCACATGCATCATAGGAAAACAAGGAATCATTGTGCTAGGAATTAACACAACTTCTATGGAATCACCTTAACCAGTGATTTCTACCCAAGAAATTAATCCTTAGTGATTGAGTGTGCAAATAGAAAAGAAATGATTGTGATTAGAGAAAGCAAAATGTTTAAAAGAAAGAGCGTGTGAGAACAGAGTTAAAAGAATATCACAACTCTGCACCAACTTTTTCTGAGCCGGGTAGCCACAATTCTAGTGTTTCACAACTCTTTGGTGAACATTATTGAAACAGGCAACTAGCCCATGCCAACTCTTGATCAAACCTCACTATGTACTCATTTTCTTCTCAACAAGAAAGTGTTTCACATTTTCATAGGGGATGCAGCACATTTGCTATCTGATTTTCATTTGGAAAATCTGGATATTGAAAAGAAGGAAGTCTGCCCCACCTTCGCACTTCAATCATGCACATTGAGTCTGTGTTTAACTTACTGTTGTCTCAGTGGTTTACACAAAATATTGAGCCTTATAAGCAATAATCAGTGCTTAATTCTTTCTATCACAAGCACGAACACACAAGGAATTTGTTTCTTTGTCATAACGTTTATAGAAATAACCTTTGTGGTGTTTCGATGATTAAATGGAAGCCCTGGGGGAGTCAACATCAAACAGCTCCTTTCCAATGTGTATTCGTTACACACAGTGACTTAGTGTTACTAACAGTCATGTTAACTGATTCATTAGTTGATTCAGGTGTTACATGATTATTTTGTCTGGATTTGCAAAGATCTGGATGAATAACTATTGAATTGACGGATCAGTGGATCCAAGTGGTTGACATTTCTTACAAAACGTTTTGATGAAGTCGTTGCACTTAACATCAAAAAGGGGGAGAATGACTACACAAGAAATGGCAAAGATCACATGTTTCAGGAATCACGTCCAAGATTGAAATCTTCAAAAGCAAGTATTCTGAAGACATGCTGATTTAAGAGCTAGAGAAAAAGATTGCATCTTCTGAGCTGAAAGAGAAGACTGAATTGCTAAAATCATTTTCGTAATGATCTTGCTCCAAAGGGGGAGATTGTTAGACCACAGTCTCATTGGATTCAAGATCATCCAATCTGAAGATCGCAATCTGAAGCTAAAGCCGAAACGTCGACTCTCGATATTAAAGTCTATGTCGTTTGTAATAAATGTCAATGTAATTGTTTGTTATTGTAATAGTTAAGTTAATATCTAGTTTGTTAGATATTAGTTAACTTAGTTTTCTATTAGATATGAGATATAGTTTAACTTAGTTAGTTTCTAGTTATTATTAGTTATTAGAAATAATATCTAGATATTAAATCTAGATATTATCTTAGGTAGTGTGTTAGACACACTTTAGATTAGATATTGTGATATCTCTCAATCTCTCTAATATATCAGATTAGAATTCACACATACAAACACACACTTAAAGGTGTAAAAAGAGAGAATACACAGAGAACACAAAATAGCTTGAATCGATCAACCTTGTAACCATTTGTTATAATCAATACAGGTTCGTAATCTTATTGTGTTGTTAATCTAAGAACTTGATATAGTATTGTTGGACCAACACTTCTGATTATGGACAACATGAACTTTTGCACCAGTAAAGTTGAGCTCTGTACTCTTCTGAATCTGGACAGCAGCTTCTGTTCACACAGCAGCTATATACCGACTTTAACGCAGATTCTAGCCAATTATCACACTGATTTAGAACAAACTCAAAGCATAAAAAATGTTCATCTGTGTCTTAGGAATCTATCGCATCTGATCTCGTCAAATATGGAGCTTCGAGGAGGGAGATCTGAGCAAAATTCGACAGATGCGCAAAGCTGTCAAGTATTTCTGAAAAAATCGACTTTGCTATGAAATAGGCTAAGTGTAAACTATGATTAGCTTTAATGTCTGAACATTCATGATCAAACTCTGAATACACTTCAAAACAGCAGCCTCTCTGTCATTGGATCCGGCTAGTGCTGCACATAATAAACTGAACAACAACAAGTTTGTGCATGACAGCAACAAACAACAGCAAACAGCAGCAAATAGCCTTCTGTCCAGCAACTATCACTCGACTTCAACACAGTTTTTGACATATAAGCATCTTTATTTTGAGAAAACCCAAAACATGAAAGTTGTAAAACTATGTCTTAGGTTTCCAACGCATCCAGAATCATGCAATTTGGAGCGATAATGAGAGAGATATGATCAAAACGCTACAGCTGTGCAAATTTGACAGCAACAAACAGCAACTTTCTGTTTTACACATCAACACAACAGCGAATTTTTTTACATTTAGGACAACTGATGCACTTCGAAATCTTTTTTTTTGTTACAGATGCATACACATAATCATGTGTTGTTTATCCACTACACAGGGATTTTTTAACTCTGAAATCAAACAGATTGACAGCAGCTTTGTGTTTTGATCATGAAGCATGGCTGCTACTAAATCTAAATTAAATATGTTCCCAACCATATCCATCTAAACAAATGAAAGCATTCTTCATAAGTATGTGCACAAATCTAAATGAAATCATGTCAAATCCACCATATTACATTCTGGAACACATCTTGATCATAATTTCATTTCAATTTTGGTTTTGAGAAACACAAATTGAGACCATATTGAATAACAAATGATGGTTGATTTATTAAGCATTAGCCAATCCTAAACAGATTCAATATCTCACAAACCAAAATATGTGCGAAAAGAGAGTCCAATCTTGGATTTTATAAAGCCAGATCAAAGATCAACAACCTTGAATCCTAGATGCCATAAAGGCTATAGACTAAAGCACACACAAGGATGAGATCATAGATCAATCATCTACTTAGTGCTTATCAAGCGTTAGACCAATGAATGAGAAAGATCAAGAATACACACATGTAATAAAACTGATCAGATTTAACCAAAATGAAATTAAATCTTCTCATAGGCATTTCATCAAACATGTGGTGTGCAGAAACAGATTTTGTGAGAAATCAAGCAAATAATCTATCAAAGATCATCCAAATCTCATTTAAATGAAGAAATAGATTTGCAATAAGCACAAAACAGTGAATAAATCACAGAAATGATATTTGTGTCAAGGCTCATGTGATTGAATCAATCTAAGCATTAAAACAACAAAATAATCATCTATCTTCAATTGTTGCCATAGATGACCGAAATGAAGAAGAGTTTCTTCATTTGGCTCTGATACCAATTGTTATATCCCATTCCCAGCAACAAAAGAAGAACTCCATATAAAAGTAGAGATAAGATAGAAATTAACAACAATGATAAACAAGAACTTATCTCATATGCTTGGATTGATAGATGGAGGGGATATTGGGAAGAACTCCACAGTAAACTAGTAAACGACTCTCATTAGTCTGTTTTTGTGAAAAGTGTTCTCCCAAAACCTAATTAGCAAATGAGCCATGAGAACCTTTATATAAGGCCCATTTACAAGACAAATAGCCAAAGCCCATCAACTACCCAAAAGCCCAAAATACAATTCTTTATAAAACATTCAATTAAATTAGGGGCTAATTCTTGACTAAAGATCCATGGATAGGGTTGATGTCAAAGGTTGTCCATCCTTGAAGTTATGCTTATAACATAGATATGTGGCTTAACTTTGTGTGTCCGCCACATTCGATGGAATCGGGTCTCCCCCGTCACCGAAGGGTGTTGTTTTGGGTATTATATTTTAGTATCCATGTTTTCGGTGGCATTATATATATATATATATATATATATATATATATATATATATATATATATATGGATTCCTATACGTGATTTTTGGGTCGAGTATTATGCCCCACTTGTACCTTGGGTGTTTTGGGACATAACGTTTTATCCGTGTTTCTTAAATTGGGGGTTGATTTCTATTCTAGTTTTGGGTGAGTTTTGGATTGCTTCATTTTATAAAGAATGCTTTGTAATGGGGTGTTCCCCTTTGAAAATGCATGATATTGGAAAATGAGTCCTATCCAAAATTTTAAAATAAATAATTTGTAAGATTTTGATTTAAATCGTATCCTTTTTTTTTAACAATATATTTATCCATGTCGAAAACTCTTAAACTCAATAGGCGTTAGCCTAACCTTTTATTTGTCGGTATGTGCAACAGTGATCCGGCCGGAAATAGTTCTAGTAGCACCGTGAAGAGAGGAGTGTTAGTTGTGTGCCCGAGGAGTGAATAATTTGGTGAAGTCTTCCGCAATAGTTTTGGGAAGAGCAACTTGTATTTGGGTTAAGTAACACCCGACTTCAGTCTAGTCTTTGTAAATTATTGGAGTTTATATTTGTTAAGGTTATCTAACGAATTATATAATTGAGGTATATAGGGTTTTGATTTATAAATGGAAGTTTTATCCTTTATTTGATATTATACCGAGATTTTTAATTAGTTGTTCTTACCAAATTTGAGGGTGTTACAAGGGAGGATTGTCATTTCTGGATAGATATAGAGGGAGAAATAAGGTGGATAATATAGTGGGTATTGTTTTTGGATTTGGAAAAAAAGTATGGATTTTGGAGGTGTCTAATGGTTGCTTCCTTTTTATTGCTAATGGAGGTGTCAACTTGTGTTATTAGCTTTGTAACATGTGGATTTCTCAAATTTAGTGTTAAATATATTATTATTTTCAACTTTAATGCAAATTTTGGGTCCATTAAGCTTTAAAACATTCTTTTTTGATTTATCAGGTCCCCAAGTAGGCATTGCAGATTGCATTATAGTGTATATGCATGTGTTTGATGATCGGTTAAAGAAATGAAATGAAGCTGCTTTGATGCCCTATATACTTGTTGCCGATAAAAGTGGAGAATTGACACATTGAAGATCTTAGTTTGTTGTTAAATTTGTACATATGTGTCGGTGAAACATTATGGTTTGTTTGAAAAATTCTTGTCCTTTATGACAAATATATAGAATTATATTGTTTTAGTATTTTGATGTTATTCTTGATTGATATTGTTATTTATTTTATTGTAATATATATATATATATATATATATATATATATATATAAATATAGTTGAAATACGGATGCTATATATATATATATATACCCTTTAGAGAAGGAATTATTTTTTTCATAAGTGTAACTAAAGGATGCCCTTTAGAGAAGCTTTACAAAAAAGTGTAACTAAAACATATAATTTTAGGGAAAGTTTTGATTAAGTGTATTTAAACACTACTAGAAAAATCGCAATTTCCGACGAAAATTACCGTCGGACAAAAACCATCGGTGAATAGCAACGGAATACTGATGGATTACCGACGGATTCTGAAATTTAGCGATGAAAAACTTTGTCGTCGGTAAAAATCACCATCCGTCGGTAATCCATCGGAAACCATTACCGATGGATTATCGACGGACCCTTTAATATTTTAATTTTTATTTATTTTTATAATATATTCCGTCGGTAATCCGTCGGTAAATAATTAAATTTTTATTATTTTTTTAAATTAAAAATCCGTCGGTAATTACCGACGGACACTTTAATATTATAATTTTTATTATAAATTCCGTCGGTATTCCGTCGGTAAATAATTAAACTATTATTTTTTTAAAATTAAAAATCCGTCGGTAATTACCGACGGATTACCGAGGTACCCTTTAATATTTTAATTTTTATTTATTTTTATTATAAATTCCGTCGGTATTCCGTTGGTAAAATTATTATTTTTTAGAAAAATTTTAAAAACATTTGTTTTAGAAACCATTTATTAAATAATAATTATTTTAAAACTAATTTTGGATTTTATTTTAAAATTAATTTTGGATTTTATACATGTAAAGAAGCACATAATATGTCATCACTTGTGTGTTCGGGCCTTAATAAGTCAACAACGATCATAATGGGCTTTGGATGGGTTCAATTGGCTTAGTGGTTGGTATTGAGATATGTTGGTTTAGTTGACTTATCGAACCGACTGCAAACCACACACATATATATGTGGTACATATATTAGTACACAAACACGTATTAATTTAAATATGGTGTTATGTTGGGTCTTAATAAATTGTAAAATGTCATATTGGGCTATAATGGTGGTTTAGTGCTTCGTATTGTGGTATAATGGTTCTTAATTGTTTTATCGACCGTAGTATACAACACATACATCTATGAGTAGATACGTGCATACAAACACATGATAAGTCACCACTGGTGTTATTGGCCTTAATAGGTCATTAAATGTCAGATTGGGCTATAATGGTGGTCGAGTGGTTCATATCGGGATATAATGGATCTTAGTTGTCTAATTGACCCTAATACACAACACATGCATCTACGAGGCCGATATCTGCACACAAACACGTAATAAGTCATCACTGGTGTTATTGGGCATTAATAAGTCATAAAATTTCATATTGGACTATAATGGTGGTTGAGTGGTTCATAGCGGGGTATAATGATGCTTAGTTGTCTAATTGATCCGAATACACGACACATTCATCTATGAAGTCGATACGTGTAAATAAGCACATAATAAGTCATCACTTGTGTGTTTGGGCCTTAATAAATCAACAACGATCATAATGGGCTTTGATGGGTTCAATTGGAATTTGATGGGTTATATTGATCTTAAATCAGTTCAATTGAGCTTAAATCGGTTCAGTTGGACTTAAATCGGTTCAGTTGGGCTTTGATTGGTTTTAATGATGATATATGTGTTGTATATATGTATATATTCATGCGTATATGTTATTGTACCTTAATAAGTCATAGAGTGTCTTATTGAGCTTTAATATATTCTATTGGGTTTTAATGGATTTCAATAGGTCTTATTGACCTATAGTTGGGTATTAGTAGTCTTATCAACCCTAATAGACATCACATGCATATATACAATACACACATGCATAGAAACATGTAATAGGTCATAAATGGTCTTATTGGACTTTAATGGATATATTGAGCTTTAACTAATTATATTGGGATTTAAAGGGTTACATTGTGCCTTAATGGATTTATCAGGCTTTAAAGGGTTCTATTGGGTTTTAAAGGGTTTCGTTGGGCCTTAATGGATCTATGGGGCTTTAATTAATTCTACTGGAATTTAATCGGTTTTGTTGGACTTTAAAGGGTTCCATTGGGCCTTAATTTATTTAATATTTATAAATAAACTAGAAGCGTACTCGCGCAATGCAACGAGATACATCACGATTTTTAATGTTTCATTTTATTTTTTTGTCGATTTACAATACGATTTTGGATGGTTTTGAGAAAGTGATAATGTTTTTTTTTTATAAGTTTGTTTAATTTAGGCTTAATAATATAATGTTTTTTATATAAAAAAATTAAGTATTTTGTTAGAATTCAATGATTATCTTATATATTTTAATGACATCTAGAAAAAATAACCAATTACATATTTAATAATATAATTAAAACAAAATTATAGTAATATAATATATTAATTAATAGTGAAAAATGAAAAGGTCTGCATAAAAGGAAGACCCTGCACATACCAAATTGGTGGGTGTTAGAAGTCTGCAGTAGTAATATGTATTTTATGCTTTAACACTTGTAAATTAAGAGATTTTTAAAATATTGCATAAAATGATGGTACCTTGTGCCTAATAATTTGTATTTAAGAGTTTTTTATTCGTGTTTTATAATATAGTATAGATTATTATTTAATAATTTGATTTAAAATTTATTTTTTTCTGAAAAATATGGATTCCGTCGGAAATCCGTCGGTAATTATCGACGGATTTTCCGTCGGAAATCCGTCGGTAAGAAACGTGCCCTATTTTAAAATAGGAAAATAGGAAATGTGCCCTAACTCTTTGTATTTTAATCGCGCCTCTTTTGTCTTCTCTCTGGAATCGACTTTTTTTCTTAGGGTGCGTTTGGTTTGCGGGAATGGATTGGATTTCAAGTAAGGATTTGGATTTGGGGGATTTGAAATCCCATCCCATTGCAAAGGATTTTCAAATCCATCAACTTAAGGATTTTAAAGAGGTCAAAGGATTTCAAATCCGGTCAACAAATTTCATTCCTCTAAACCAAACAAAGGATTGGAATGGATTTGAAATCCAAATCCCTCCAAATCCATTCCACTCCCGCAAACCAGACGGACCCTTAGAATCGACTTCTTGGAATCATCTCAGGTACCATTCGATTTCTTGGAATCGACTTCTTCTTCGACTTCTTCTGGAATCGAATTTTTAATCGATGTAAACTTATAGTGGTGAAATCGACTTAATCGATTGTGGTTTACAGTGTGAAATTGACTTAATCGATTGTGGTTTACAGATTGTGAAATCGATTATTGTAATCGATTGTTGTAATCGATTCTTAATCTGTTTTCTTTGTTATCAATTTATTGTGGTTTAAGTATCTGTTAACAATTTATTTGTTTATGCATTTGAGTTGCATTTGAGTTGCCGAGGTTGAAATTAGTTCACTTCTGCAGTTCTTGTGGTTAGCATATAAATGCAAGTTTTTTAGTCATATATATAAATAGTGTGGTCTACCACTTTTGCAGTTCTTATCGGCATTTACTTGTTTTTCTGAACATGGACTACATATGTTTTGCTATATGGTGATGATGATTAGAAGATGCAATATAATAATTGTTTTTGACTTCAGTGATGTCAATTTGTTTATTTAAGTTGGCTCTTTGTACCTTGCTTCATGTTCTAACTTCATTGAACGTGATGTACTATGCATTTACCTGTCATGTTGTTGCCATTACTTGAAACTGTGATGTCCAACAAGCTGTTATAGAGTCTTCTGATCCTGTATTAGATACAGAACCTGCTGGAATATGTTTAATGGTGATGTTTTATATAACCCATGTGAGGATATTTATTCATAATATGCTTGGACATGGATGCTATGTTTGTTGCTGATTGTTTTATTTTTGAAGGTTTTTGTCAAACCTATGTAAGGGTATTTCACCTAGCATAGGAAAAAGATGCAGGGTAATAAGTTCCTCATTACCAAGTAAAATAAAAAAAGTAGTCACTTGATCTTTTCCAAATCATTTGATAAAGGAGAAGAAAGTAAAGAATCTCACACATTCTGCCTGTTCAAACAATATTGTGACTCTTTACATAATACTCTCTTCTTGACCCAATGTGAAACTCTTTTAAGTGTATTTTTAGCTAGGATTTAATGGATATTAATTAAACAAAATGTATTCTTTTTTGTTAACCATAGTCAAGGTTTTAAAAAACAGAAACGAGCCTCGAGGCGATCTGAGGCGTAAGCCTCAAAGCGGAAAATAAAATACTTTTATAATATAATTCATATCTAATAATAACATTTAATAACATAATGTTCGTTAATAAAATCTCAAAATTCTAAAATATATCAATATATGTAATTAATGTTAGAAATTTTGATTTTTCATCTTTTAATAACAAGCAAAAAACGAACTGCTATTTACATCTTTGAATGTAGCAGATACAAGCTTCTGCAGCATGTGCAAGCTTCAAATGGAACGGTGGAAACATATACGCATAAAATCTTAAAGTGTAACTAATATTAAAAAACAACCGTAGTTTTTGACTGGTAAATATATAGATAATATTAATGTATGTAACTATTTGACTAGTAAATATATAAGTTTTGAGACATTGAGCAGGTCTTAGTAGGTAATGGGATTGGACTACTTTCTATATTATTTACTAAATGTATAAACAAGTTTCTTTCATATTTACAAATAGTCAAATCATTATATGTCGGGTTTTAAAGTCATCCAAAACTCCTCTAAACCTACGGTTTGACTTTCAAGTAGGCAAACCATTACATGTAGTGTTATCAAGTCATTCAATAGATTTCTAACTTCATTGACACCTATGGTTTGACTTTCCAATAGTTAAACCATTATACGAAGGGTTTTAAAGTCATCAAAAACTCTTCTAGACTTACGGTTTGACTTTCAAGTAGGCAAATCATTACATGTCGTGCTTTCAAGTCATTCAATAGACTTCTAACTTCGTTGACACCTACGGTTTGACTTTCCAATAGTCAAACCATTACACGTAGGGTCTTAAAGTCATCCAAAACTCCTCCATACCATTTGTACTGATTATGTCGACTAACTACTTCTTTCTTTGTTATAGTTATTGAATATGTCGACAGATAGAGGATGGATGTATAAAAAGAATGACCATCAGGGCTTTCTTAGGGTCGATTATATTGTTGCAATGGAAAGTTTTTTGGACTATGCCTACGCCAATGTAGGGACGGTTGAAAAGAAACCTACGCGTAATGGGGTAGTGCTTCATATTAGATGCCATTGTAGGAAGTGTGAAAACTCACGCTTTAAAGAAAGAGATGAGGTGAGGTTGCATTTGATGAAGCACGATTTCTTGCCTGATTATACCATATGGTGAAACCTTTTACTATGCACCTGATCAAGACGTGGGTCAATCTTCTACTACTCCAATAGTAGATCACAATGAAGGGTATATTGAAATGGTGAATGATCACATGATACATGATGACATTACATGGGAAGAAGAAACCCCTAATCCGTCCGCCCAAGGTTTTTTTAACATGTTACAAGTTGCTGATGAGCCTTTATGGGATGGGTGTTCAAATTATTCGAAATTAGGAGATTCGACGAGATTGTTGAATTGGAAGACAGAATGTAATGTACCCGAGATGACTTATAACCGAGTTGTTCCCATAATTAAAGAGATGCTACCCAAGGGTGAGAAACTGCCCGGTAACTTCTACGAGATGAAGAAAAGTTTGAAAAAGCTTGCTCTACCAAAAGTAAAGATCGACGCTTGCAAAAACCATTGCATGCTATTTTACAAGCTTAATTCTGAGTTGACCCATTGTCTTTATTGCAATGAAAGCCGTTACAAGATTAGTGGACGAAGCAAGGTCCCAAACTTGGTAATGACGTACTTGCCTATTGTTCCTAGACTTCAAAGATTGTATATGTCAAAGAAGACGTCTAAAGAGATGACTTGGCACAAGGATCATCAGACAGAACCAAATGTGATGGTACATCCCAGTGATGGTGTGGCTTGGAAACATTTTGACATGGTGCATCATGACTTTGCTTCTAAGCCCCGTAATGTGCGTCTTGGCTTATGCACCGACGGTTTCAACCCGAATAATTCTAATTCGAATCCGTATTCACTATGGCCGGTCTTTCTTACCATCTACAATTTACCTCCTTGGATGAGTTTGAAAGATGCATATGTTAAACTTGTGTTAAAGCACATATTTATTGGATTCAAGATCATAATTATCTGAAGATAGAAATCTGAAGTCAAAGCTGATAAAGTCGTCTCAACAAATAGTCTAGGGTCCTTTTGTAATAATTAGTCAAAAGTATGTTTTCGTATTTTATTTATTAGGCTTTATATTTTAGTTAATAGATTTGTTTTAGTAGTTGGGCCAAGCCTTGCCAAGCCCATTAGGCTATATGGCCTAAATATAAATAAGATTAGTTTAGGGTTAATTAGGTTAAGGAGCTTAATTGCAAAATTAATCATTGATTGGGAGAAGCTGTGTGGTGGTGTGGTGTGCGCCGTGAACAGGAAATAAGCAGATAGAATTTCGATTTCATCTTGTAACCGGTTGAATAAATTGAATAATCATATCAGGTTTGCATTATCGTTATTGCTTATTTGTTTTGCTTGATTGAATGATTGCTCCTTGGGACACACAATTGGTATCAGAGCACGACAGATTGAATTGAATTTTTTTTTTTGGTTCTGTTTTTCTGTCAAAGATTCATAATTTTTATTGTGTGATTGTTCATTCAAGTTTTTATATATTGGGTTGTAATTGATATGCATATTTTATCGATTTGGCACTGTTTGATTTGAATATTGCATCGATTTTGATTATCAATTTGTTGAATGTGCTGTTCTGGGTTCGTTCAAGAGTCAACACTGTGTCATCAATCGAATTCTTCTTAAAGTGGTTTTTATTGAAATTAATTGATTGCAATAAGTTCTAGTTGGTTAATCAATTGTTTTGGCAAAGTTTGGTAGTTTAATTCGTGATATTCAATGTTTTCTGGGTTGATTTTGGTTTATGGGTCGATACAGTATCAAGAACATTCTGGTCGAATACCTTTTATCGGTCCATAGCATTCGACCGGTACACACACTGTCCACCTCGGTCTAAGCTAATATCGGTCTAAGCTATTATCGGTCTCCACTTTACCAGTCGCCCGGTATACTCTCAGACCATCTCGGTCTTCTTTATATCGGTCTTCTTTATATCGGTCAATCTGTTTCTATCAGTCATTTCAATTTACCGGTCGACCGAACATTTGTTTGTGCATCTTACCGGTCGAAAACCTTATACTGGTCGAAGACTTATACCGGTCGAAATCCAATACCGGTCGAAGCATCATACAGGTCAAAGCAGTATATCGGTCGAATTCATACCGGTCCATATTCTTTACCGGTCCAACATCTTACCGGTTGACTTTTTACCGGTCCAAGCATAATACCGGTCGAGCACTCCACTGTTTGCGCCAATCACTGCTCCATTCTTAGATTTTTTTCTGAGAATTTTTCAAAACTGTAACAGGGTCTTTAATTGTCATAATTTTTTTCTCTAGGGGGACAAAGTTCTGTTCGTGATCAAATTTTTTTTTCTGAATTTCATTCTAAGATTTTCAGTATTGTTTGATTTTATCTAGATTAACGATCAGTTCAAGTTTCTTATCAGTTCTTTGACTAATCAATATCAGTAAGAATGTCTCGGGAAGCTCTTGCTATCGGAACAAATGTGAAGCCACCAGTACTCTTCAAGGGGGAGTACGAGCAATGGAAGGACAAATTCTTGGACTTCATCGATCGACATGATTTGGGAGATTATATAAGAAAATCTCTGAAAGAAGGAATCATGAAACCTCCAACCAAGGGTCTCACTGTAGCTGGAGAAAATGGTGAAGAAGAAGTGTAACACCCCGAATTCTGAGAACCCATGTAGTATTCTTCTTGCTTTGAAACTTATATATATATATATATATATATATATTGATTTTAATAGCTTAATATCGAGAAAGTGGGATTTAAGCATCGTGGGTTAAAGATCATCAACTTTGGAAAATTTGGGGTTGTTCGCGATTGTGCCTGCGAGAGTGACAGGGTGTCACAATCGCGGAGGGCACTATCGCCGAAGGCCTTAGGGCCTCGGTACATTTCTCGTGATTGTGCCCGCGAGAGTGACATGGTCACAATCACCGGGGCACTATCGCTCAATCTGTACCGAAGGTGGTGAGGCGCTCACGACCTTGCTCGCGATAGTGACAGATGTCACTATTGCCGGGGCACTATCGCCGACGGGGGTTTCGGGTATAAAAAGCCAAGTCGCGATTTTCAGTCATTTTTATCTGATTTCTAGGGTTTGGGAGCGATTCTCTCTACTGATTTCGGTAAGTGTTTCTCATCTAGACTTCTCTCCTCATTTATGATGGTTCATAGTCATTAATGGTAGTCCTTAACACTTTTAGGAAGTGTTGGTAAGAAGCTCTCAAGGGATTATACAACTCATCTTCATCTCATTCGTTTTAGGGTTTGGTTTTCTTTTAAGAAAACCACTAAGGTGAGTTATTACCCATTTTACTAAACTTTATACATGTCAAAAAGGTTGATTATGAATACCTAATATCTCCTCTTTCATATATTTGATTTGTGGAATTCTTGCTAAACCTAACTTTTGGAGATATAAGTGTTTGTGGTAATTTTGGGAAATAACGTTCTATGAGCTTTAATAATGTTCTTTAGCTTGTTTTACTTAGGTTATACCTTTGAGAGAATAGCATCGCTATGCAAAACTATGAATTTGGAACTATTGGTATTGTGGTTAACTGCTGATAAGTTTGCATATTAAACTCACTTCATATTTTGGGGATTTGAAATAAAAAGGGAATCATCTATATTTTTACTAGTGGTCTCTTGGTAAACAATTGAAGTAGTTTTGGTGGGAATTACCCTTCATGTCACTTATTGTATGTTAACCATTGTTGGGATTTCTGGTTGGGCCTAATGCGCATTATTTGGCTTATTTGATGCATTGGGAGTCATGACCCCGTATTTGGTTTATTATTGTTCCGGCGTTGGGACGACTAGTTTTCCACGTCGAGGCACCTTTGGCATCGGATTGGGTTATAAGTCCTTCGTGCTCAAGTATTACGATATTGGATGAGGAGCTCGACGTAGGAACCCTTCGGGGTTGAGCTTGAGTTTCCGTGGGTGTACGTTTAAAGCCACTGAGCCTGACATCCCTTGCGTATACTTTATTTGTTTATTGGCTTTACTGACTCATCGAATGGCTTACTTTTGTGTTCCGTCATTTGTGTTAGAAAGCGGGTCTCCCCCGTTAACCCAAAAAGGTATTTGCTATATTTCAAAGAGAATTATTGTTATTATTACCATTATTGTTGTTGTATAAAAATAAACTCTTTTACTCACTTTTACGTTCGATTACTTAAACTATAAATGTTTGATCTCACTAGGCTTTAGCCTCACACTTTTTCTCAAAATGACATGTATAACAGGTCAGGCATCCGAAGGGGTTCGTCGGGACTGAGTGGATGGCTTTGAAGCCAAGAGCGGTCTTTTTGGGAGATGTGTAGATCGATATTTTGGATAGTGGGCATACTTTTGGAAGAATAACAACACCCGATGTTAATCTTTCTTATTTAAGTTAGATTATTAGGTTGTTAGTGTATTCTTCATTTGGTTAATTGTAATGGGTATAGTTTGTTTCCCCTTTTTATCGGGATGATACTTTGGGGTTGATTATAGAAGGTTTTATACCCAGGTTTTTATCTATTTATAGCCGTTATATTGCAGAAATTTCGAATTTTTATTCCGCTAGTTTTTAGGGTGTTACAAGTTGGTATCAGAGCATTAGTTTAAGTGAACTAGGTATGGATGTAGAGTACCTAGACTTAAGCTTTGAAATTAGGCAATGATTTTGTGAGATTGGGTAGAACTCTTAAGATAAGATAGTTTTAGAGTCGACGGAAGCTACACAAGTTAAGCGTTATGGTAATGGGAATGAAAATTTTTATGTATCGCATGTTCATAATTTCGCCTAGCTAACGTTATTATGAAGATGTTTTACATGATTATGCTTGTTTTCCGTTGTTATGATAATTAATGAACGTGGTAGTACGTTTCCTTGTTCATGTTCTGTTCATCTTCATCTCACCTATATTCTCGCGTGTGTGGCAGACGATGGTTAATACGCGTAATCGGCCAGAAGGGCAAGATACTACGGCGTCCACGACGGATCAACCGAGAGTAACTAATAATGAATTGCCCCCACCTTTGGTAAACGTGTTGGGTGGAGGACCGGAATTCATACCTCGACGAAACCTAGCTGCAACTCATCCGATTTTGGAAGAAGTAACTCCAGAATCTAGAATGATGGAACGGATGATGCAAGCGATGAACGAGCTATGGATCGAATCATAGATGAGTTCCGGGGTTTGAAGAAGGAAAATCTGTCGGTGAAGGAGTACAACAAATCTTTTATGGACAAGCTGGAGTTGGTGGGACATCTGGTCCCCACCGAAAGAGAGAAAATCAAGGCATACATCAAAGGTTTGCCTACAGAAATGATGAATATGGTTCGGGTATCAAGGGCCTCTACTCTCCGAGAGGCAATAGAAGAAGCACAGTTAATAGAAGACTCCTACGGCTTGAGTAAGATGGAGAGGAGCGGAGTGGTCGAGAAAAGGAAGTGGGAAGTGGGTCCCACATCTTCGAAGAGGCCAAACCGCTTCAACAACAATCAGAGGGGGAATGGTCCGGGGCGGGATACCCCGTGGTGTTCAAAATGCCAAAGTAAGCATAATGGTCCTTGCCATTCGGGGTCCGACCCATGTTTTAAATGTGGAAAACCCGGCCACCGTTACAGTGACTGTCTAATCAAAGAGCGAATTTGTTTCGGGTGTAAAGATCCGGGCCATGTTAGGAATGAATGCCCGAAGTTAAAGGCGAACTTTAGTGGAAGCAAAAAGATGGACACTCCTAAAGCAACAGGGAGAGCTTTTTAGATGACCACCGAAGAGGCGAAGGCATCAGTGGATGTAGTGTCGGGTATGTTTCTCCTAAACTCCGTACCTACGCGTGTATTATTTGACTTAGGAGCTAGTTTTTCGTTTGTATCGAGTTCGTTTTGCCCAAAACTATCCATACCCACTACTAGTTTAGACGAGGCGTTAGTGGTAGAGCTAGCCGATGGTGATCAAGTAGTGGTTCGGAATATTCTAAGAAATTGCAAACTTGAAATCGAAGGGAAAGAGTTCCCGATCGATCTAATGCCTATGGTCATCGGGGGATTTGATGTTGTAGTCGGTATGGATTGGTTGTCGACCAATCACGCGGAAATTCTTTGTGCTAAAAAGTTGATCCGAATTCCGGGTTGGAATGGTAACGTGGTGACCGTGTATGGTGAGAGGCGAAAGGGTGAAGTTGCAATCATTAGTATGGCAAAGGCGCGAAAGTGTTTGACGAAAGGATGCTTATCCTTTTTGGCATATGCGATAGATGCCAAACTCGAGAAAAAGATGCTAGAAGATGTCGAGGTGGTAAGGGAGTTTCCCGATGTATTCCCGGACAACTTGCCTAGGTTACCACCCGACCGTCAAGTGGAGTTCAAGATTGATCTGACACCGGGAGCGGCTCCTATAGCCCGAGCTCCCTATCGGTTGTCTCCGTCAGAGATGAAGGAAATGATGAGCCAGTTGCAAGAGCTTTTAGAGAAAGGGTTCGTAAGGCCGAGTTCCTCGCCTTGGGGAGCACCGGTCTTGTTCGTGAAGAAAAAGGACGGTACCATGCATATGTGTATCGACTATAGGGAGTTGAATAAGGTAACCGTGAAGAACAAGTATCCACTCCCTAGGATTGATGATTTGTTCGACCAACTTCAAGGAGCGATGTGCTTTTCGAAGATCGATCTCCGTTCGGGTTATCATCAAGTGAAAGTTAAAGAAGAAGACATTCCTAAAACCGCTTTTAGGACGCGTTATGGTCACTACGAATTCTTAGTAATGCCCTTCGGTTTGACGAACGCCCCAGCGGTGTTTATGGACTTAATGAACCGTGTGTGCCGACCCTTTTTTGATAAGTCGGTCATCGTGTTCATTGATGACATTCTTATCTACTCGAAGGATGAAGTCGATTATACGCGTCATCTCCAAGATGTCTTGGAAATCTTGAGGAAGGAGAAGCTTTATGCAAAGTTTTCCAAGTGTGAGTTTTGGTTGAAGGAAGTACAGTTCTTGGGGCATGTAGTTTCAAAGGATGGAGTGATGGTGGATCCGGCCAAGATTGAAGCTATGATGAGTTGGGAACCGCCCAAAAGTCCATCCGAGATTCGGAGCTTCCTAGGCTTGGCGGGGTATTACCGAAGGTTCATACAAGACTTCTCCAAAGTTGCTTCTTCGTTGACGATGTTGACCAAGAAGAATGTAAAGTTTGTGTGGACCGAGGAGCAAGAGAAAGCATTTAGAAGCAAAGAAAATTATGTGAGGCTCCGATCTTATCCTTGCCGGAGGGATCGGAGGATTTTGTGGTCTATAGTGATGCGTCAAAAAGGGGACTTGGATGTGTACTTATGCAAAGAGGAAAAGTAATCGCGTACGCATCTAGGCAATTGAAGGTGCACGATAAGAACTACCCCACTCACTATTTGGAGTTGGCGGCGGTAGTATTTGCATTGAAGTTGTGGCGACATTACCTTTACGGCACAAAGTGTACCTTGTACACGGATCACAAGAGCTTGAAGTATGTTTTTGATCAGAAGGAGCTCAACATGAGGCAAAGAAGGTGGTTGGAGTTACTTAAGGATTACGACTGTGAATTACTCTACCACCCGGGTAAAGCAAACGTGGTGGCCGACGCCTTGAGTCGTAAAGAGTATAGCGGGAGACTTCAAGCCAAGCTTACAAGAATCGAGTTGGTGTCAAGTCTCTTGGAAAAGATTAAAGAAGCGCAAACCGAAGCATTAAAGGAAGATAACCTCAAGGAGGAAGTGATGACAAAGCAGCGGTTATTGTTGATCGAAGATAGTCGAGGGATAAAGTGCTTCAATGGTCGAGTTTGGGTACCAAAGTTTGGTGGTTGCCGAGAGCTACTCTTGGACAATGCGCATAAATCCAAGTATTCTATCCACCCGGGGAACACCAAGATGTACTGGTATTTGAAGCTACATTATTGGTGGCCAATTTTGAAGTTGGATGTAGCTCATTATGTGGAGCGATGCGTGACTTGTTCACAAGTGAAGGCCGAGCATCAACGACCCTATGGGAGCCTTCAATCGCTTGAAATACCCGAGTGGAAATGGGATAAGATCACCATGGATTTCGTGACCAAGTTACCGAAGACTTTGCGAGGGAACGACACCATTTGGGTCATCGTTGATCGATTGACGAAGAGTGCTCACTTTCTAGCGATGCGGGAAACTTTGCCAATGGATAAGTTGGCAAAGTTGTACATAGATGAAATTTTCTCTAGACACGGGATACCCTTGTCGATAGTTTCTGATTGGGATAGCAGGTTTACGTCGAGATTTTGGGGAGCCTTGCATCAAGAGTTGGGCACACGAGTGAATTTGAGCACGACTTATCACCCACAAACGGACGGACAAAGTGAGAGGACGATTCAAACGCTTGAAGATATGCTTAGATCATGCGTGATTGATTTTGGCGGTAGTTGGTAGGCCCATCTACCTTTAGTGGAATTTGCGTACAACAATAGTTACCACTCTAGTCTCGGGATGGCACCATTTGAAGCTTTGTACGGACGGAAGTGTAGGACCCCCGTGTGTTCGTTAGAGGCGGGGGAGAAGCAGTTTGCCGGCCCGGAAATTGTGCAAGAGACGGCCGACAAAGTCAAATCAATCTGAGAGCGGTTAAAAGCGGCACAAGATCGTCAGAAGAGTTACGCCGACAAAAAGAGAAGACCGGTAGAGTTCTAAGTGGGAGATCGTGTGATGTTGAAAGTGTCTCCTTGGAAAGGGTTGATCCGGTTTGGGAAGCGTGGGAAGCTAAGTCCCCGTTTCCTAGGACCGTTATTATTCTCGAGCGCATCAGGCTCCAAGTTTACAAATTGGATTTACCGCCGGATATGGATGGGATTCATCCCACATTCCACGTATGTTATCTACGGAATTGCTTAGCAGAAGAATAAAGCGTCATTCCTTTGTCCGAAATTTGAGTGTATGATAATCGTTGCATCGAAGAGCCCGAGGCTATTTTGGAAAGGATAATCAAGAAGCTCCGACATAAAGAGGTAGCAATGGTAAAGGTTCAATGGAAACACCACCACGGCACCAATGTGACTTGGGAAGCGGAAGAAGACATGAGGCGTAGATACCCTCATTTGTTTAGTTAGTAGGATTTTGGGGACGAAATCATTCCCAAGTTGGGGAGGATTGTAACACCCCGAATTCTGAGAACCCATATAGTATTCTTCTTGCTTTGAAACTTATATATATATATATATATATATATATATTTTTTGATTTTAATAGCTTAATATCGAGAAAGTGGGATTTAAGCATCCTGGGTTAAAAATCATCAAATTTGGGAAATTTGGGGCTGTTTGCGATTGTGCCTGCAAGAGTGACAGGGTGTCACAATCGCGGAGGGCACTATCGCCGAAGGCCTTAGGGCCTCGGTACATTTCTTGCGATTGTGCCCGCGAGAGTGACATGGTCACAATCGCCGGGGCACTATCGCCCAATCTGTACCGAAGGTGGTGAGGCGCTCGCGACCTTGCCCGCGATAGTGACAGATGTCACTATCGCCGGAGCACTATCGTCGACGGGGGTTTCGGGTATAAAAAGCCAAGTCATGATTTTCAGTCATTTTTATCTGATTTCTAGGGTTTGGGAGCGATTCTCTCTACTGATTTCAGTAAGTGTTTCTCATCTAGACTTCTCTCCTCACTTATGATGGTTCAAAGTCATTAATGGTAGCCCTTAACACTTTTAGGAAGTGTTGGTAAGAAGCTCTCAAGGGATTATACAACTCATCTTCATCTCCTTCGTTTTAGGGTTTGGTTTTCTTTTAAGAAAACCACTAAGGTGAGTTATTACCCATTTTACTAAACTTTATACATGTCAAAAAGGTTGATTATGAATACCTAATATCTCCTCTTTCATATATTTGATTTGTGGAATTCTTGCTAAACCTAACTTTTGGAGATATAAGTGTTTGTGGTAATTTTGGGAAATAACGTTCTATGAGCTTTAATAATGTTCTTTAGCTTGTTTTACTTAGGTTATACCTTTGAGAGAATAGCATCGCTATGCAAAACTATGAATTTGGAACTATTGGTATTGTGGTTAACTGGCGATAAGTTTGCATATTAAACTCACTTCATATTTTGGGGATTTGAAATAAAAAGGGAATCATCTATATTTTTACTAGTGGTCTCTTGGTAAACAATGGAAGTAGTTTTGGTGGGAATTACCCCTCATGTCACTTATTGTATATTAACCTCTGTTGGGATTTCTGGTTGGGCCTTATGCGCATTATTTGGCTTATTTGATGCATTGGGAGTCATGACCCCGTATTTGGTTTATTATTGTTCCGGCGTTGGGACGACTAGTTTTCCACGTCGAGGCACGTTTGACATCGGATTGGGTTATAAGTCCTTCGTGCTCAAGTATTATGATATTGGATGAGGAGCTCGACGTAGGAACCCTTCGGGGTTGAACTTGAGTTTCCGTGGGTGTACGTTTAAAGCCACTGAGCCTGACATCCCTTGCGTATACTTTATTTGTTTATTGGCTTTACTGACTCATCGAATGGCTTACTTTTGTGTTCCGTCATTTGTGTTAGTAAGCGGGTCTCCCCCGTTAACCCAAAAAGGTATTTGCTATATTTCAAAGAGCAATATTGTTATTATTACCATTATTGTTGTTGTATATAAATAAACTCTTTTACTCACTTTTACGTTCGATTACTTCAACTATAAATGTTTGATCTCACTAGGCTTTAGCCTAACACTTTTTCTCAAAATGACATGTATAACAGGTCCGGTTTCCGAAGGGGTTCGTCGGGACTGAGTGGATGGCTTTGAAGCCAAGAGCGGTCTTTTTGGGAGATGTGTAGATCGATATTTTGGATAGCGGGCATACTTTTGGAAGAATAACAACACCCGATGTTAATCTTTCTTATTTAAGTTAGATTATTAGGTTGTTAGTGTATTCTTCATTTGGTTAATTGTAATGGGTATAGTTTGTTTCCCTGTTTTATCGGGATGATACTTTGGGGTTGATTATAGCAGGTTTTATACCCAGGTTTTTATCTATTTATAGCCGTTATATTGCAGAAATTTCGAATTTTTATTCCGCTAGTTTTTAGGGTGTTATAAGAAGAGACAGAGTATAAATTACCGATTGGTGAATATTCGGAAGATCAGCTGAAGAGACACAAGGGTGACAAGCTGGCAAGATCATTTATTCTCCAAGGCATACCAAATGAAATATATGTCAAGATTGATAGCTACAATGCTACCGGCAAGTAAATGTGGGATCAATTGGAGAAGATGATGATTGGATCAAAAGTCGGCAACCAACTTAAAGTTTCCAACTGCTTGAATAATTATGAAGAATTCAAAGCCAAAGCTGGAGAATCACTCGAAGCCACTTATGACAGATTTGTCACATTGCTGAATGAGCTCAGCAAGAACAAGATCAAAAAATCTCAAGTTGAGCTGAATGTGAAATTTCTTAGCAACCTTCAACCAGAGTGGAAGAGATTCGCCAGACAGATGAGGCAGTTGAAAGATCTGAACGACATTCCACTTCATGAAGTGTATGAAATCCTCAAACAGAATGAGGAAGAGGTGGATGAAATCAAGGCTAAGATGAAGAAGGCTGATAAAGCAGTTGCTAATCCAATTGCTCTTGTGGTCAAGAAGTCTAAGAAGAAGAAGGTGATAGCATCTGAATCTGAAGAAGCTGATAGTGAGGCAAAGTCTAACTCTGACGATTGTGAACAATTGAAGGAAGCCATGCTAATGTTAACCAAGGCTTTCTAAAAGAAGTTCTATAAAAAGCCAAACTCCAACAGTCAAAGGTACTCATCAGGTCCGAATAACTACAAGCATAAGGAGAAAGTTGAAGAAAAGAGACCAGACGACAAGAAGAAGGATGGAGCTGTAGAGACCAAGAAGGAAGAACCGATGAAGTGTTACAACTATGGCAGATTCGGTCACTTTGCCAAGGACTGCCGAAAACCAAGAGTCCGAAACTCCGAATATTACAAGAATAAGATGCTTCTAGCCATGCAACAAGAGGCTGGAAAAGCATTAATGGCCAAGGATGAATACTGGCTCGATCATTCGGACCAAGAATCTGAAGAAGAAGAGAAGGACGAGACAACACATCTGTGCTTGATGGGGAAGAACCAGTCAGAAGCTGAAGCTGATTCGGATGATGGAAATTATGATGAGGTATGTGACTTAACTGAATATGATTTTCTGAACCAAATGCATGCCATGATGTCTAAACTCCAAGAATTAGAGTCGAAACTAAAGCGTGAGAAAGGTGTCATAAATGAGAAAAATCAGTCTATACATAAACTTAGTAATGATATTGCTGAGAAAAATGTATTAATTGAAACTTTGCACAAAAATATAGACACCTGCGCTAAAGAAAAGACTATAATTCATAAAGAGTTATCTGACACTGTTTCTAAATATAAAGAATGTGAGTTTAAGACTATAGAGCTTTCTAAAAGGTATTTTTCTACTTCAAAAGAAAATAATTCTTTAATAGACAAGGTGAATGCCTTGGAAGAGAAATTACATACTTTAGGTCAAACTGAACACACTATTCATTTGAACAAACCTAAAGAGAAACCTGATACTTGGGGACTTGGTTACAAGAACCCACATCATCTCAAAAAGGGTATATCTGAAGTGCCTGCACTTTATGACTTTGGGTTTATGTTATTGGCTCCTCAACATCAAGAACTCAAACCCTTTTGGACTAGTCTGTCGGAAAAAGATAAAGCCAAGGAATATGATAAAAGAAAGAACACAACTAAAGTTCAACTTCCATTTCGCTATGAGAAGTTGAATAACAGTTATAGTTCTAATAAATCAAAATTTCTTTCAAATGATTATTTTGAGAGTTATTCTGTAAAAGAGTTGGAGGCTAAACCCATTGAAGGTAAGCTTTACGTACCTCCTCTAGTTTTGGAAAGTAAAATTTCTGAACTCGATAATACTCTTACAGAAGAAAGAATTTTGATGGACTTAGAACAAACTGTATTTTCAACAGTGTTCAAAAATACTAATTTTCCTAAATTCTCCAAGGCTTTAAATTCTGATGACAGGTCTAGTTCACTTGAGAATGATCTTAATTTCTTAAACTCTGATGGTATCTTGAATGATTGTGTTGCTCAATTTGATTTTACTTCTAAACTTCCTGATCATTCATCTTGTGTTGTTAATTCTTTTGGGCAACCCAGTGTGTTTGAAAAAGGTGAAACATCAACGAAAGTTGATAAATCAGTTTATGTGAAATCAAAGAAAGCAAAAGGTAAGAAACAAAAGTCTCAGCTTTCACAGAAACCGATCCCCACTGGTAAGCCAAAGAAGAAGCATTCTCTTAATTCTCATCATTCTAACTCTAAAGTTTCAAATGTTTCAGATTTGAGAAAGCAAAGGGTTGGAGTTAAGACTGCATGGATACCGAAACAGAAGATAGACGAGAAAGCTAAATCTAATTCTAGTTTTATTTTGAATAAAAAGACTTCTGGTACAGATGATTTGAGTGTGAATGCTGCTACTTTTAAAAATAATCTTGTTGATTCTCGCAAGAAATACTCTATAAAGCAATTATTCCAGTTAGCTCCATCTATTAATAAAAAGTTTTTAAATTATGGTGAATGTGATTATGCTTCTCGTAAATATTCTGATGTTTGGTATGGTTCATATAATGTTTCATCTTATCGTTCTCATTCGTCTTATCATGATTATGGTTTTCAAAGAAAAAGCGGACCCAAATTTAAATGGGTGCCAAAATCAAGTACTAACAGTGGAGGTCCCATTTATAAATGGGTTCCTAAACCTCTTCTTTCCTGATCTGTTTTGTGCAGACCCGTCATATGTGGTACTTGGATAGCGGGTGTTCCAAGCATATGACCGGGCAGAAGAGTATGTTGTCTAATTTTACGGACAAATACTGCGGCACAGTTCGCTTTGGGAATGATCAGTTTTCACCTATTCTGGGATATGGTGATGTTGTATATGAAAATCTTACGATCAAGAAGGTGAGCTACGTTGAAGGCTTAGGACACAACCTATTCAGCATTGGCCAGTTCTGCGACAAAGACTTAGAGGTTAATTTCAAGGCCAAGACATGTTCAGTACGCACTGACGAAGGAAAATAACTCTTGGTCGGCACTCGCAAGTCAAACCTCTATACCATCAACTTGTCAAAGGTCCAGGCTGACAATCAGGTCTGTCTACTATCAAAGGCCTCGATGCAACAAAGCTGGTTATGGCATCGACGGCTTTCTCACCTCAACTTTCGGTACATCAACAAGATGGTCAGTGGAAAGCTAGTGAAAGGACTTCCAGAGCTGAAGTATGAAAGAGAACATCTATGTTTAGCAATTAAAAAGGGTAAGATGAAGAGAGCCCCACACAAACCAAAGCCTGAACCGTGTACCAGATCTCCATTAGAGTTTTTGCATATGGACTTGTGCGGTCCTATGCGAACGCAAAGCTTAGGAGGAAAGAAGTATGTACTAGTTATCGTGGACGACTATACGCGATACACTTGGGTTAAGTTTCTACGGTCTAAAGATGAGACTCTTGATGTTCTCATTACATTTCTGAAGACGACCCAAGTCAATCTGCAAAAACAGGTCAAGATTCTCAGGACTGACAACGACACAGAGTTTAAGAACAAGATAGTTGAAGAATATCTCGAATCGGTCGGGATATCACATCAATACTCTGCTGCTCGCACGCCTCAACAGAATGGAGTCGTCGAAAGGCGAAATCGTACACTTGTCGAGGCCACTCGGACAATGCTCAGCCAATCTGATTTACCTCTATTTTTGTGGGTTGAAGCTGTCTCGACTGCGTGTCACACTCAGAATCGCTCCATGGTACACCGCAGATTTCAGAAGACTCCGTATGCGTTGGTCAACAACCGAACACCAACCATTAAATATTTTCATGTTTTTGGTTGTAAGTGTTTTGTTCTAAACGACAGGGATAATCTGAATAAGTTCAGTGCTAAGGCGGGTGAAGGCATCTTCGTTGGTTATTCCTCTACATCTACCGCATATCGTGTTTACTTGAAGAAGTCGAAGACTGTCATAGAGAGCGTCAATGTTACATTTGATGAGGAAATGGATTCTGAGCACGTCAGTTCAGAACCCGTATTTACCGGCGTATTAGCTTCTGGACCAACCAGTCCAGGACCTGCACCTCAACAGAACAAATTAGATGACGCCTCTTCGTCTACTTCTAAATTATTTGATTTGGATTTATTATTTGAACTGTTCTATGATGAATTTCTTGGATCTAAGTTGCCTAACTCTGTTGTGGTTGACAGGATAGAAGACTCGATGACTACTCATCCGACCACTTCCAATATCTCTACTGAATCAAATTCCCCGATTCGGCAAGAAGTTCCAGTTCAAAAGCCTACTCAGACAGTTGAAGTTGTGACCAACAACGCCGAGATAGAAGTCGCTGACTCAGTAGGATGTACTGTAAGGACTGATCAACAGATTGACCAAGTTGTACCTACTGCAACTTCTGCAACGACTACTTCAACTGAAACCCCCGTTAAGTCTGAACCATCTGAAGGAGACAACGTTGGGTTCCTAGATGCGAACAATGATCAATCTACATCTAATCCACTACCTCATGAACATAAGTGGACCAAAGAGCACCCGGTACATCAAATTATTGGAGATCCTTCTGCATCGATGCAAACTAGGTCTGCAACATCAAATCTATGTATGTATGAATCCTTTCTGAGCAAGATCGATCCTAATCGCGTATTTGAGGCCCTTGCAGATTCAGATTGGGTAACTGCTATGCAAGATGAGCTGAATCAGTTTGAAGCACTGAAAGTCTAGAGACTCGTACCCAAACCGCAAGGTAAAACCATCATTGGTACGAAATGGGTGTTCAAAAACAAGAAAGATGAAGATGGCACCGTTATCCAAAACAAAGCACGACTTGTCGCCAAGGGATATAGGCAAGAGGAAGGGATAGACTACGATGAGACTTATGCTCCAGTGGCACGTATAGAGGCAATTCGGATGTTCTTAGCCTACGCAGCCCACAAGAACTTCACTGTTTATCAAATGGACGTGAAGACAACTTTTCTGAATGGAGTACTCAAGGAAGAAGTCTACGTCTCACAGCCATAACGGTTTGTAAATCCAGATAAGCCGAATCACGTCTACATCTTGGATAAAGCTCTTTATGGACTGAAACAAGCTCCTCGCGCCTGGTATGATATTTTATCTCAATTCTTGGTCAAGTCAGGTTTTACAAAAGGTACGGTTGATACCACTCTTTTTATTAAAAAGGATAAAGGCGATATCATTCTTATTCAAATATATGTGGATGATATTATTTTTGGTTCTACAAATCCTAAGTACTGTAAGAACTTTGAAAATCTCATGGTGTCACGTTTTCAGATGAGCATGATGGAAGAGATGAACTTCTTTCTCGGATTGCAAGTCAAACAATTTTCCACGAGGATTTTTATCCATCAATCTAAATACATTATGGATATTCTTCGGAAGTTCAAAATGGAAAATTGTAAACCGATTGGCACCCCGATGGCACCTGGTACTAAGATTGGCACCGATCTTTCGGGAAAGGTTGTTGATGTTAGGACTTATAAAGGGATGATAGGTTCCTTAATGTATCTTACTTCTAGTAGGCCAGATATAATGTTTTCTACATGCTTATGTGCTAGATATCATGCCAATCCTAAAGAATCTCATTTCTCTGCTGTAAAGCGGATTTTCAGGTATCTGAAGGGAACCGCAGATCTTGGTTTGTGGTATCCTAAGGATACAAGCTTTGAACTAACAGCTTATTCAGACGTAGATCATGCTGGTTGCATGTTAGACATGAAGAGCACCTCGGGTCATATCCAATTCCTAGGAGATAAACTCGTTAGTTGGGCTTCTAAGAAGCAATTATGTGTCTCCACATCAACGGCCGAAGCGGAATATGTAGTTGCTGCTAGCTGCTGTTCTCAGGTCTTATGGATAAGAACACAATTGCGAGACTATGGATTTCATTTCAATAGAATCCCGATCTATTGTGATTCGAAGAGCGCTATTGCGATTACCGCTAACCCTGTTCAGCATACTAGGACTAAACACATAGATGTCAGGTATCATTTTATAAAAGATAATGTAGAAAAGGGAACAATTGAACTTTACTTTGTAAAAACCGATTATCAGCATGCAGATTTGTTTACCAAACCTTTAGAGGAAAAGAGATTTAATTTTCTTGTCTCAAGACTTGGTATGCTAAATCTTAAGACCTAATCGGTGGTTACCTATTAAAGTTTCTTATTGTATCTCTTTATCATTTCTTTATTGTTATTTTCGCATGATACTTGCTCTTTAATAGTTTGTTCATGATCTCAGGGGGAGTGTGAGAAGTATCTTATAGATAGTCAATGTTATTTTGAGGGGGAGCAAAACTGAATGCATTGTACTTACTGATCAATTTGTTAGTGATGCATGATTTTAGGGGGAGCGTTCATGACAAAGGAGTATGGCGATGACTTCTGATTATTTCTTATCAGAACTCGTACATTAATTGTTTTAATGCTTTATGTCATTTCAATTTCAGTAAATAAAGTTACTTTGACTAGACTTTTAGACTTTTGTAGGTTGAGAGATGCTTCAAAGATCATATCTTTATGACTTTAAGCTTGACTTCATGAGATGTAAGACTGCACTCAAAAGGTATAATTCCTTATCTTCATCTCATTTATGGTTGAAAGAAGGACAACTTTCAATCATAAGAAAACATGTTCTTAAATGTTCAAACCACTTCCCGATTCTCAAACAGATTTCTTGAATTGGAAGTGTGCTTTTAAATGTTTTATGCTTCATCATTGAGCTTTAACTGATCAAGTTAAATCACCTGAGCATCATATGCTTCATAGGAAAACATGGGATCAGTGTGCTAGGACTTAAAAGAAACTTCTATGGATTCACGTTAACCAGTGTTTCCTACCCAAGAAGTTAATCCTTTAGTGATTGGATGTGAGGAGTCAAAAGAAATGAGTGTGGGATGTGTGATGAGAGAATATGTCAAAAGAGAGTTCGGTAGCTGTGAGCTTAAAGATTAAAAGAAAGAGGGTGTGAGATCATAGTAAAAGAATTTTCAAACTCTGCACCAACTACTTTCTGAGCCGGGCAGCCACATTTCTAATGCTTCACATTTCTTTGGTGAACATTATTGAAACAGGTACCTAGCCCATGCCAACTCTTGACATTACCCCACCAGCTACTCATTTTCTTCTCAACAAGAAAATGCTTCATTTTCAAAGGGGACGCAGCACAAATGCTATCTGATTTTCATTTGGAAAATCTGGATATTGAAAAGAAGGAAGTTTGCCCCACCTTCACACTTCATTCATGCACATTGAGTCTGTGTTTAACTACTTGTCTCAGTGGTTTACACTTTTTGAGCCTTATAAGCAAACATCATATGCTTTATTTCTTTCTATCACTTGCACGAACACACAAAGAATTTGTTTCTTTGTCATAACGTTCATAGAAATTACCTTTGTGGTTTTTCGATGATTGAATGGAAGCCCTGGGGGAGTGAACATCATAAAATCTCCTTTATATTGTGTATTCGTTACACACAGTGACTTTGTGTTACCGACAGACAATTTTAACTGATTCATTTGTTGATTCAGGTGTTACACTTCATTTTCTAAATTGTCTAGATTTGCAAAGATCTGGATGAACATCTTAATGAATTGACGGATAATCAGTGGTTCTATTTGCAAGATCAGTGATGGAAGACATTTCTTGAAGAAAAGTTTTGATGACCTCTTTGCGATTTTTCACCAAAAAGGGGGAGAAGCGTCAATCAAGAAATGGGAAGATCAAAAGTTTTTGAAAGAATTTCTGAAGATATTCTGAAGATATGTTGCATTGAAGAAATTTTCCTTGAATATGATTTGCTAAAGCATTCCGAGCTGAAACTGGAGATAATTTCTTTCCAAGAGATATTCTCATCGATTGGGGAGATTGTTACATTCTGAAGACAAAGAGGAAGATTACATTTTCTGAGCTTAAAGAATGATCTTGATCCAAAGGGGGAGATTGTTAAAGCACATATTTATCGGATTCAAGGTCATAATTATCTGAAGATGGAAATCTGAAGTCAAAGCTGATAAAGTCGTCTCAACAAATAGTCTAGGGTCCTTTTGTAATAATTAGTCAAAAGTATGTTTTCGTATTTTATTTATTAGGCTTTATATTTTAGTTAATAGATTTGTTTTAGTAGTTGGGCCAAGCCTTGCCAAGCCCATTAGGCTATATGGCCTAAATATAAATAAGATTAGTTTAGGGTTAATTAGGTTAAGGAGCTTAATTGCAAAATTAATCATTGACTGGGAGAAGTTGTGTGGTGGTGTGGTGTGCGCCGTGAACAAGAAAGAAGCAGATAGAATTTCGATTTCATCTTGTAAACCGTTGAATAAATTGAATAATCATATCAGGTTTGCATTATCGTTATTGCTTATTTGTTTTGCTTGATTGAATGATTGCTCATTGGGACACACAACTTGCTTTGGTCATTCCTGGTAGAAAGAGCCTCGGCTAGAATTTAGATGTGTTTCTTAGGCCGCTAATAGATGATCTTAAGATGTTGTATATCGAGGGAGCTCTTACTTATGATGCTCATCGTAAGAATAATTTTGAGATGAGGGCTATACTACTATGGACTGTCAGCGACTTCCCTGCCTATGCAATGTTGTTGGGTTGGAGCACGCATGGCAAGTTAGCCTGCCCGTACTGCATGGGCGCAGTTGATTCATTTCAGTTAAGAAATAGAGGAAAATCATGTTGGTTTGACTGTCATCGGAGATGGTTACCTACAACGCACCCCTTCCAACGTGATTGAAACGGATTCAAGGACGGATCTACGGTGTCAGCCGGTCCACCACTTGAGTTAACCGGTCAAGAAATATGGGAGCAAGCCCGTCATCTTCCAACTGTTTATGAGGGCTCCCCGTTCCGATCGACCAATAGAAAAATTAGCAGCTTCGGAATCACTCATAATTGGGTGAAGAGAAGCATCTTTTGGGAGTTGCCATATTGGAAGACATTGTTAATCCGACACAACCTGGATGTCATGCACATTGAGAAAAACGCTTTTGAGAATCTCTTTAACACTGTCATGGACACGTCAAAACTAAAGACAATATAAAATCAAGGAGGGATATAGAGATTTATTGCAACCGACCGGTTTTGCACATTGCCACGTCAGGCAATAAATTAGTGAAACCGAAAGCATCGTACACTTTGAGCAAACAACAGGTAATAAAAGTATGTAAATGGTTGAAGACGTTGAAGTTTCCGGACGAGTATTCTTCGAATATTGGGGGGGGTGTAAACATTGTAGACTATACCTTTTATAGCTTCAAGAGTCATGATTGTCACGTATTTATCCAACGATTGCTCCCTATTGCTTTACGAGGGATGATACCGACTCCGATATGGGATGTGATAACGGAGTTGTGCACATTCTTTCATGCAGTATGCTCAAGGGTGTTACACTTAGAAAACTTGATTCCATTGCAAACAAGTATCGTTCAAACAATTTGTAAGTTGGAAAAAGTCTTCCCGCCCGGATTCTTTGATTCTATGGAACACTTAGGGCGTGTTTGGTTTGCGGGATTGGAATGGATTTGGAGGGATTTGGATTTCAAATCCATTCCAATCCTGCGTTTGGTTTGTAGGAAAGGATTTCGTTGACCGGATTTCAAATCCGTTGACCATTTTAAAATCCTTCATATGATGGATTTGGAAATCCTTGGCTTTGGGCATGGATTTGAAATCCAAATCCGATGGATTCTAAAGCGTGATCCAGACCAATGTTTTAAAACCCGGTTTTTTGACTGACCCGGTGTGGTAACCGGGTCACGGTTCAACCACCGGTTCAACCCGGTTTCAAGAATTTCTATGTATTTTTCATTTTCATGCATATATATATATATATATATATATATATATATACTATAACCAAAATATTGATGTCCACAAGTTAAAACATTAGAAAAATATATAACAACAAGTTTTACATCAATCCAAAAACATTAAATAAACACACATAAGTTTTTCATCAATCCAAATACATCAAAACGAAACATAACGATCAAACCTAATCATAGATCTTGAGACATTGGAGTGTTGGTTTTTAACGCTAATACATATTGCCTATTGGACTATTCGTTTTTAACTTTTGTTACTGGGTCAACCGGTTCGATATCGGTTCGTTATGACCGGTTCAACCGGTTTTTTAATAGAACCGGTCGGTTCAATCCGGGTCATAAAATGGCATAAACCCGGTCACAATTGACCCGGTCTCTTCACCGGTTCCCGGTTCGACCGGCCGGGTCAACCCGGTTTTTAAAACATTGATCCAGACTTCAAATTGTATCGATCCAAATCCGACGTTTACCAATAAAAATAAATTATTTATAAAATAAACAAATAATTAAAAAAAACTCAATCCAAATCTAAATCTTACAAACCAAACAAGACTTGTAAAGGAATGGATTTGAAATCCATTCCAAATCCTACAAACCAAACACATGAAGAGATTTCAAATCCCCCCAAATCCAAATCCCTCCTTGAAATCCAATCCATTCCATTCCAATCCCGCAAACCAAACGCGCCTCTGACACGAGAGGCCATAAATGGTGAGCCGGTCCAATATAGGTGGATGTATCTTTATGAGAGGTAGATGAACCTTTCATTCAAATACTTTTAATTAAATTTTGTATATCACTCATTTATTTACTAACACGTATTTTCAATCGTTGTTTAGGAAGCTTGGGTCGTTGAAGAGAACCGTTAGACACAAAGCAAGGGTGGTGGGGTGTATCGTTGAGTCCTATCTAGTAAATGAACTCTCCACCTACCGTTCTCTGTATTTTGATCCACTAATAGAAACTCGACATAATCGAGAGTCAAGAAACTTTGCCCCCGATATTCCTACTTCTTCCAAAGTAGACGATCGATTGAGCACATTCAAGGTTCCTTCTCATAGATTATTCGAGAAGGGCGAAAAAAGGCCATCTTAACTCCCGCCGAGATTCACAAGATCCACACGTATGTGTTGTTGAATTGCAAAGAAGTTCAACCTTTCTAGTGGACCTTTGATGCATGGATACGACAAACAGAACCTTATCTTGATGAAGATGCACGAGATAAAGCTCGAGATGAAAGGTTTTCTACGTGGTTTAAACAACACGTGAGTATACAAATATGAAATTTACACATGTAATGTTATACATGTTTGTTTAATATCTTATTTGTTATTTTATAAGTCATGCTTGGATCAACCGACTTCACTAATCATTTGAAATCCTAGCATGTGGACCGGGCTGGTATGCTTTGTCGCATAAGGGATATTTCGTCAATGGGTAAAATTTCCATACGGTAACACATGCTACTGGGCGTGTGACACATAATAGTGGTGTATGTGTTAGAGGATCTTGTTATGACGACTCCATGACCGACTATTACGGATTGTTGGACGAAGTGTTAGAGGTGGAATATTAAGGTGTAGGCCATTGCGTTGTAGTTATGTTCAAGTGTACCTGGTTTGATAGTCCAGGGGGGTTAGAGTCAATCCTACACATGGGTTGGTTGATATTAAATACAAGTCCAGACTCATAGGTGACGACTATTACATCCTAGCATCACAGGCGAAACAAGTGTATTATACACCGTATCCTGCAGACACTAAGGATTTAAAGGACTGGTGGGTTGTTGTGGAGACCAAAGCTCGTGCAATATATGAAGTTGCAAAAAGGGCTATCGATGTCTTGGATGATGATAATGCGGACGGAGAACCATTCTTTCAAATCAACGAACGAGTAACTCATAATACAAACACAGGGGTAAATGAGGACCTCGATTATGTCCGTCTTGTCATAGGGGAGGTCACCGTAGTCGCCACACATAACGAAGATGCACCCGATCACGAATCTAGCGACGAGGAAGATGCACCCGATCACGAGGGTAGCGACGAGGAAGAACAATTTGAAGACGTGGACGACGATTCAGATAACGAAAACGATCATATGTTATCTGATGACTCGTCTGATGACTAGCATGTCTTAGTTATGTAGACATTATTTCTTTTGTGTTAGCAAATTTACTTCTTTATATATTGTACACTTATATCTTTTGTGTTTGAAAATTCGTCCGATGATCAATGTGTTTTATGATTTATGTATTTCATCTTCGTGTCTGCAAATTCAAACATTGACAGCTAGTGTGTTCGAACCATTCTTATATATTTAGATGTTGGGATGCGGTAATCGAGGTAAAGGGAGTAGAGGCTCCAGGTTACGGATGATGTGGTTGCGACTCCGTCACCTGGATCTCATTCGAGGGCTAGAAGAATTTATACTTCATTCGAGACGGCTCAGCCTCAGGGTTCGCGACCGCCGATCGAGTTGTCTCTAGCCGGCGGGTAAGTAGATTTGGTATATGTTTAATCCTAGTACATAATAAACCGGTCCTCATGTTTTCTATATTGTATATTTTGTAATTGTGAAGGTTTAGAGACACGGCAGTTAGCCGGGCGGCCATGAAAATCTTTCGGACCTCGTTCGTCGGTCCATGGGCTCACTATAAGGATGTCCCTGATTTACACTTCACGATGATGTTGGAGCATCTCCGGGTTTGTATTTTAGTCCATTAAACTAGCTTTAATTTATTTTACTTAATCCAAACAATATGTATGCATTTGCTTTATAGTTGGCCACCTCATCTGGACGCCGACGTTCTACTTGCCCTCCGGCGTACCGTGATGAGCAGGTATGCAGATATGATGTGCGATTCCCGCCAGCATGCCGTCGATCAGCTAAAAGCTATCAATGATATAGATTTCGATAATCATGACTACCGGATGCTTTGCCCGTACCCCCCCTCCCCCCGAGTGGATAATGAATGATTATTGGATCCATATGATTGATCGGGTAAGCGTTGAATATTTTAATCTGGTTGTACAATTTGATTTATGTCTTCTTTTTAACAGGCATGGAACAACGACGTGTTCCGACGTACATGTAAGGTTAATAAGTCCAACCGTAATACCAAGTATGCGGGAATGACATCGAGACACTGTTGCGGATCCATTTATACCGCTCAGAATCAGGACCGCATGGTAATTTATCATCTACTACACTAAATGTATATAGTTGATGAATATAAACCTATATATACATGATATTTTTTACCTATTGACATTTGAAGCTTTCTATTGTAGAGAGATGCATGGGGCCGTGAGCCTACTCTTGGGGAGGTCTATGAGAGGACGCACTGCACCAACATGAAGCTTGTACCGAGTAAGACCGGTCCGTCCATGGATCCTCCGGTCTACCCTTACCCAAAGGCGGTTGACTTTGCGGTTAGTTCCATTATAGTACTAGATTATTTTTTCTATATATGTACACGTGTATATAAGTGGCATATGTATCGACAACTGCTTATAAGAGTATGTGTATACGTACACGTCTATATACGTATGAATGTTTGTACGTCTGTATATGTATGTGTGTGTGTGTATATATATATATATATAGGGTTCCCTTCATTTGCTAAGCACGACATTGGTGCTATCCGTGCTAACCAATTTTCGACTAATCAAAAGCTTCCTAGAGTTTATGTCATTCACTCAATGTTATTAAATCTTAAAGGGTATTATTGGAATTTTACAATTTTCGGCCATTTAAATTTTTTCCATATTTTAAGGAGATTTTTAATTTGGTAGTTATCCAATTTTTAAATATAATATTTTTAAATTTTCGGCCATTTAAATATAATATTTTAAAAATTTTAAAAATTGGTAGTTATCCAATTTTTAAATATAATATTATTAAATGGAAATATTTTTAAATTTTAAAATTTTTCCATATTTTTAAATTTTAAAATCGGTAGTTATCCAATTTTTAAATATAATATTTTTAAATTATCATCCATTTAAATTTTCTCCATATTTTAAGGAGGTTTTAATTTGATAGTTATCTTAATATTAAATATAATATTTTTAAATTAAACTTGGTAATTTTCTAATTCACGCCACATTTATCTTGTTTCCATAGTTCAATTTTTTTTATTGGTAGTTATCTTTATTTTGGAATATAATAATTTATTGTTTCTAGCGTATTCAAAATGCATATATGCACATCAAGGCTTAATAATTTGAACAATACACACATGCACAGAAAACAAAAACATTTTAAACATTAAAGTTTGAAACTTAACATATAACCATATGCACATATGCAATCTTAAAAGATGCACAAATGCATATATGCACAGGTTGCATATATGAATATACAATTTACATCGAACTGCATATATGCACAGGTTGCATATATGCACAGATTCACTGTTCTAAATGACCCTATCGGCAACCTCGTAGCTCTGCGAATCCACGTATCTCGATCTATTCGCTACAAAGCAAGCAATCCCCTGAACCTCGAGCTCGGATTTTAACCATTTACAGAACCGTATCAAGTTCGTGTTTTGGCCGTGATATCCTACGTAAACATAGCAGCTCCTGAGTTTCGCATTCGCAGACGATACCGACCCTTTCACGAAAGAAATCCGAGGTACCAGAAACAAAAACGAGATACGCGGTGCTATCAGATTGTTATCGGAAGACGGTAGAGGAACACAGTTGACGATTTTCAGCTTCATATCGTCGGAAAAATCGCATCTTTACGACGTGGGAGTGTAGGAAGTGCTCGGGATATCGTCGTTGGGGGACCCATAGTAGGATACCGGAGTCGATGGTGAGTAAATGAAGTCGGTGTGGTGTGGTGGTGGTCGAGGGCGGATTCGGGTCATCTCTGGTGGCTCTCGGAGATATGTAAGATGACTGCAGGGCGGAGACGAAGGTGGTAGTCGGCGGCAATATTAGAGACGGAGAGTTATATGGAGATGATGATGAAATTGAAATTAAAATTAAAAAGGATAATTTCAAATCAAAAAGATAACTCCAAAAAATAACTAACTGCATAATTAAAATTTAAGATTCTCCCTGATTTCATGCTGTGATTATCTTCAAAATTAATTAAAATAAAGTTCAATTAAAATATAAAAGGAAATGTATTTTGACCGGAATACCCCTGTGCATACATGCATATTATTTTTATAAACCGTTTTTTATATTTTATTTTAATAAAAAATCAATTAATTGTGGACCATTGATCTCATCAATCTACGGTTGAGATTGGTTAGCACGGTTAGTACCAATGTCACGGTTAGCAAATGAATGGGCCTCTATATATACACATATGTACATGTATTGCTTATGTATATATTTGTTTGTTTTACAAGATAGATAGAAATGATAACAAACTTTGTTATAGAGTTATGAATTTGATTCATTAAGTTTGGGCTGCCATTGTTTGGGCAGACGATAGGATTGTTTTGATACTACACAGATAATGGTTACATATGTACATGTATTGTTTTTGGGAAAGGGTATCCTGGGCCTTTGGCCCAGACTAATCTCTTGGCAAAGAAATCAACTGCGAAAGTATGCAGCCTTGAGGTTACATATGTACATGTATTGTTTATGTCTATATTTGTTTGTTTTACAAGATAGATAGAAATGATGATAAACTTTGTTACAGAGTTGTGTAATTTGATTCATTTAGTTTGGGCAGCCATTGTTGGGCAGACGATAGGATTGTTTTGATACTACACAGATAATGGATATGTTCAAATTACAGTCGAAATGCTGCCGAATTTTTTATATGTTAACTGTAGATCCCAGATACAGCGCAATCATGAACAATAATCAATGAAGAATAGTAATAATTGAATCACAACCTCTAGTCATATGATTGATATTCAATAAAGGTTTATGTTTACAGAGAGAATTTCTGATAAGCTAATGTAAACCTATGACTAGAATAATAACGAATGTGACTAAACTCAATAATGAACTAAAACACCCATTATATATGGGGGGCATTGGGCTAATGGGCTTTAGGCGCAATTACACATTAAACTATGAAATAATTACAATATGCACCCTGAACTTCTATTTAACATATATATACCCTAACAATCTCCCCCTTTAAATAGAAGTTCATAATCACGCCAGTTAGGAAAATGTGTTTTTCGAAATCCGAAACTGATCTCGAAATGGCGCATTGACGTTCTGTACTCCAACCGTTCCTTGATGACTCCCAGTGCTTGAAGAACAAAACTCTTATATTTCGAATCCAGGAGTTGAATACCTTGATCATCTTGATCAACTGAGTTCTTCAACTTGTCTCTAAGCAATAATAAAGTACCATCACAGAATCGAGCAATCTGACTGAATTTAATAAAACGCATATCACCTTTATCATTCACATAAGTCATGCCGAATTCCGGAAAATTTAGAACAGTGAAAGCTGGTACGTTCTGGGAATCCGTTGGAATACTCAAATCAGGTTTAAGCAGATTGATCTTCGCTTGATTGATTTCTAACCCGATCTGAAAATCTTCTACCGAGGCAAGCTTCATAGCACACTTCATGTATCTCTTTACAGCTTCGAGTGCATCTGTAACTTCCCCAGGTCGAATAGTTCTGGTCTTCAAGTCTCTAAGAAGGAATAGAAGATCTCATGGTTCAAGACGTGCAAAATCAGCTTCAGAAAAATTCCACTGCTTATCATCTTCTCTTGTCACCACGAAGAAGGAATACTTTACGGTCTTGAAGTAGCAAGCGTGAATCTGATCGACCGATTTAATTCTGAGCTTTGAGATAGTTGTACACGAACATAAACTTGCGTTTATTCTCCCTGTTTTTCATCGACTGAAGACCATGTACTACGATCTCATCATACTTACGAATCCAATGAGCAAATAGTTTCTTCTGACTTTCTTCAAGGAATGGAGAATTTATCCTAACTCTTTCCCATTTTAACGGCTGAACTGGCGGAGTACGATCAGTTCCTAACATTAGTGATGCTGGAGGAGATCGTTCAGGAACATCTGACTATGGAAGATCAGGGTGAACTGCTGTATAAGTCAAAAGTGGTACCTCGACAGAAGTTTGTTCATCTAGCTGATAATCTTGAGCCGTAAATTCGGAATTTAGAAGCTCATCTATCTCGGCTTGAAAGACTACCAACGCTCTTTCGGTGTTGACCGGTTCTTCTGTCGGGTCTATATCCGAATACGGATCAACTATGATAGCCCAGTTTTCAGGATCTAGCGATAAACCTCCATCTTGTTCCTCAGGCTTTTCAACCGTTGGAATATCGTATAATACCAAATCCATAATCTGCTCCTGTACCTGTTCTTGCCCTTCCGCTTGAGTACCTGAACTCGAACCCCTTTTTGTTTGCACCTGTACTGTTCCCACTGTCTGTTCTGTCTTTGGCTCAGATAGTCTTTGGCGCTTCTCCCCCTCATGGTGATCAGGATCATCCTGGTCATCATGTTTGCGCTTGAGCCTCTCTGTCTGGCTGCGACAGGTGTCTTCCAAGGATGAAACTCGTTCAGTCAATACAGTTACAGTGTGCTGCAAAGATTGAAGGAGTGTTGTTTGGTGCTGGAAGGCTTCAGGAGATATAGTGGGTGGGGGTGGTGGGGTAGGAGTAGATGTTTGGGCACGTAGTAAAGAAAGTAGATCAACATCCTGAGTGGGTTCAACTTGAGATTGGGCGAGGAGTTTGGCTAGGAGGATGGATTTGAGGTCATCGATAGACATATTAGAAGCTGTATGTGAGGGTGGTGGTGTAGGAGGTAGTGGTTCAGGCTCAGTGACAGGCGCTTTGCCTTTGATTAGTCGTTTCAGAGCATCTACCTCTTCCCTCATCTCGGAACGCATGATAGAGTGGACAACCTTTAGGGCGCCATCCAGAAATTCCCTTGAGACAAACCCAGGGTGACTAACTCCTAGGTCACTCAGACTTCCAGTTGTGGTGACGACTGTAGAAGTCGCACCGCCTATGTTCACAGCTGGCGTAATGATAGCTGTGGTAGGACTTCCACCCAATCCTCGTAAACCAACAGAAGTTGGAATTACTATGGGTGTTCCGGCCGGGCCACTAAGGCATCTAACAGTAGCCGAAAAAGGTACCTGTGTCCTAGGCAAAGGAAATATAACAGCAAAAGGCTCTAGACGTTGTGCACTCAAAGAAGGCGAGGACGGGGGCTGCTGTCCTCTTGCTTCAATACCAGTACTCTCCAAGAGAGAGACCGCTAGCGGTTGTGATAAATCCCCGTGAGTAATTGAAACCAACATCTGTTGAGAGATGTTGGAGTGGCTAGGGGGGTGTTCAATTGTGTCGCTAGGTCCACGACGGCTTCTTCAATACCCTGTCTCAACACATGAGACTGGGTAGCAGATGTGGCTACTTGGATGGATGAGGTTAGGGGGAGGTCAACCATAGATGGTTGCCTCATCACTCATGTACGCTCAAAATTGTGTTTACTCTTCCTTTCCCTCACTCTCCTCACATTTACATTTTCAACTAAAGCTCCCTCCGCTCTCCTTATCTCTCCAGGTGAAGGCTGGTCATCATCACCATCAGAGTCAGATGACTAATCACTTGATTCCGATGTGGCAGATTCAGATTGGGTGCCGGATGGATCTGTTGCCTCCTCAGTTTCTGTGGCAGAAGAGGACTGAATCGAAACGCTTTCTGTAGTTGTGTCCTCTTCCACTATTTGAGAGACTGTCGGTGATGGGATAGTCGATCTGTGAGAAGTATTGGCCTGGCTTTGTCTAACGGCGCTGCTCGCTCCAGAATCCCTCACAATGTTTTCTCTCAACACACCCTGTCCGGGAGCCCCAGCCCTCCGGACTCTGCCGCCTCTCATACGTGGACCCTCACGTCGCTCAGGTCGCGCTCCCTGGGGAGGTCCTTCCGGATCTGGATGGACCATAGGAGCTGCAATGTTGTGTGTGCGCCTATAATCTACCACACTCAGCGCCGTTGGACTCGCATAGACCAGTAACCCATCAGGAATAAGTCTGGCGACTAGATTTTCTGGGTCAGGACGATTTGGGATACGATGGGTTTGGTTATGCGGACATGTCGGATGGGAAGAGCGACGAGCAATGGTTGGATGAAGATCCATGTAGTTGCGGATGAAGATATGGAGAAAACGCATGTACGGAATGAAGTTCCGTCGTTTTGTCGTGTTGTCTCTGACCTTTTGACCAAGCTCGAACCATAAGATGTCAGCGTAATCGGCATGTCAGTGGAATGCCACAGCATGGAAGAGGCAGAGTATGTTGATGCTTGTCTGATCGATGCCTTTTGTAATGGCCGATAGGCACCGATTTAGATACGTGAATAGTGTACCAGATGGTGGTCAGGTTCTTTCTGTTGAAGGTGGATGGGAAACGGAGAGGCGAGCGGTAAACCAAAGACTGAATGTCAGAACAGAGAGTTGCGTCGGAGATTATCGGATCAAAACTGTTTCTCCCTGGAAAAGAGTTGGCGTTCGGCAGGTGGAGAAACTGGCGGAAGAGTTCTCGAGTGAGCAGTACGGTTGTTGTGTCAATTCGGCCCTCCAGTTGGAAGCCATCGTCTGCCTCAACCGGAGCAAGTGATTGCCATAATTGTTGCAAGTAGATATGTGGAACATCCGCGGTCTCCGTGAGAGCGTAGAAGAGAGGGTGGCCACGGATGATCTCGATCATCACTTGATATTGGCACTCAGGTTGAGTGACATCGAGATGAAAGTTGTTTGGCGTGAGAGGAAGGAATTGATCCGGATGAATAAGTTCGGCGTCAGAGATGGGCTGAAGATTATTCATGAACTTGATGTTGTTCTCAGTGTTAGTCTTCATGATGTGGTTTTTATGCAGATCGTTCAGAAGCAGGTTGAACCGTTCATAAGTTTCCGTGAGCGTCTCGCCTTTTCTGGCTTTGAAGCCGTCATATCGGGTAATGCAGTTGGTGATCTTCAACTGAGTGCTTATTCGGCTACCCATCATCATCTTCTAAATCTGGTCCCACATTCCTTTCGCAGTAGCCTTGTAATTATCGATGCAGGCATATATGTCGTTGGGTAGGCTTTGGAGAATGTAGGACTTTGCATGCTTTTCAGCGTCATATTGGCTCCTTTATTGAGGGGTAAACTCACTGAGAGTTTTCCGAACAGAACGGTCTGGTCGACCTTCGTCTTGTTTTCCAGGCAGGACTTTCATCGGCCAGGGTTGTGGCCCCTCGTTCAGGCACAAGAGTATTTCCTCATAGTCTGGTTTCGCTTCGATAAAATTCATGAAGTGATCATGCCATTATGGATATTCTCCCCGATAGAGCACCGAGGGTTTTTGATCTGAACCAATGGCTAGAGTGTCCCTCGAATTCATCTTAACTCTTTAAACTTAAAATGCACTGTAGCGATCGTGAGACAAACAAGATGATCCAAAAAATATATATAATGAGCAGGACAAGGACCGGTCGAGCAAGGACCCGGTCGGGGCAAGGACCCGGTCGAGGCAAGGACCCGGTCGAAGCAAGGGTCCGGTCGACAAGGCACCGGGCGCAAGCACCGGTCACAAGGTACAGGGGCACCGGTCGAGCAAGGACCCGGTCGAAACTGGGTCCGGTCGAAGAAGGGTCAGCAAGGCACCAGTCACAGAGGTCCGGTCAAGGGGCCGGTCGAGACACGAGTCCGGGCGCAAGGCACCGGTCAAGGGGTAGGTCGAAGATAAACGATAATCACAAAGATAACAGATAAACACTTTTCGATAACACATAATTCGATTAACAGATTAACAAACCAATTGATTCCTAAATCACACCAATTTTGATTAACTTTTACTCAGATTTGATGATTTTTTTTTGAAGAACGATAAGCTCATGAAACCCAGAAATCGATTAAGCAAGTTAATAGACTTTGAAGGTTATCGACCGAATTTAATCCAGAAATCAAGATTTAACATATATAGCAGTACATCAATAACCAGAAATCGACCCAGAAATCAATTGAACCCAGAAAATCAACTGTACTGAACTTAACCCAGATTGAACACAGATCAATCAATTCTGATTTTAGAAAATCTATAATGCAGATATGAACATATATCAACCCAGAGAAAAAATCTATCCCTTGATTTTCCAGAAAAAAATTAGTCCAGTAAGTAATCGACCGAACTTAAAAAAAATTGATACTGAAAAACGACAGAATTAAACAACTCAACCCAGATTCCAGATTTTTGAACAGACCAGAAAATAATCCAGAAATCAGTGTAATCGATTTTTGCAGAATTATACTCAGATAATCAGGTAAACACAGAAACAAGATTAAAATCAATTAAGCGATTAAAGAGTTTTAGACAAACCTTTTGGATCAAAACTTCTGTCTCTTTGCTCTGATACCAATTGTAGATCCCAGATACAGTGCAATCATGAACAATAATCAATGAAGAACAGTAATAATTGAATCACAACCTATAGTCATATGATTGATATTCAATAAAGGTTTAGGTTTACAGATAGAATTTCTGATAAGCTAATGTAAACCTATGACTAGAATAATAACGAATGCGATTAAACTCAATAATGAACTAAAACACCTATTATATATGGGGCGCATTGGGCTAATTGGCTTTAGGCCCAATTACACATTAAACTATGAAATAATTACAATATGCACCCTGAACTTCTATTTAACATATAAATACCCTAACATTAACACATTGTTTTGGTAAAACTATAGGGCAAGTACGGACAGATTAGGGCGGAGGAGTACCCCGACTTACCTCCCGACGTCGTTCCACCCAATGACACAGAGTAGTGGAAGCGTAGTGTCGGAGGACGACATAAGGGCCACTTTTTTGGATTCGGGACTCAGGATCCCGAATATGTTATGTCTGGTGATTCAGGTGCCGGTGCGAGCGGGAGCTCTCACCATGAAGAGGAGGTATGTATGCTTGTCAAATGTGTAATAGTTATATGTTTGTCAAATGTCGTCTAACATTGTTTTATGTTTGTCAAATGTTGAATTTTAGTTGGATGTGCTAAAAGAAAAGGTACGACAAGAAAGAGAAGCGAGACTCAAAATGGAGGAGGACGCGAGACAATACAGAGAAGCAAGGAAAGCATTGGAGGAGAGATTGAAACAATTTGAAGCCTTTATGAGGCAGTTTGGAAATTCCTCCGCTCCCCCCTCCCCCCCCCCCCCCACGCAGTTTAGTTTGTTTTGTATTAGAATAACTAACATTGAATTTAGTTTATGGATTTAGGATGATATTGTATTAAATACAGTAGTGTTTTGTAATGGTTTTTGCACAGGGATTACCAACCTTTCTGAACTGGTTTTTTTAAAATTTTAATGAATTTTTAATTATCTTTTTTAATTAAAATAAAAATTACCGACGGATTACCGACGGACAAATCGTTGGTAATGTTTAAGTAATATAATTTAATATTTAAAATTATTTAATTTTAATTTAATATACCGACGGATTACCGACGAATAAACCGTCGATAATTTAGTCCGTCGCTAAACCGTCGGTAATTAAGTCCGTCGGTAATCCGTCGGTAAAATACGTCTGTCGGTAATCCGTCGCTAAAATAAGGGCATCGGTAATCCATCGCTAAAATCAAGTCGTCGGTAATCCGTCGGTAAATAACGCTTCGTCGGTAATCCGTCGGTAAATGTCGCCGTCACTTATTCGTCGTTAATCCGTCGGTAATCTTGACCGTCAGTAATCCGTCGCTAAAATCCGTCGGTAAATCAAGTTCCTACGAGATAATTTGCGACGTTGATTACTGACGGATTATCGACGGATCTTACCCTTTGCCGATCGATTACCGACGGATCGGGCCGTCCGAAATTATTGATTATTTTGTAGTGAAAGATAACAATTAGAGAAGGTTCAATAAAGTGTAACAAAAGAATACATTTAGAGAAGCTTTACAGAAAGTGTCACTAAAGTCTATACCTTTAGAGAAACTTTTTCAAAAACCTTCTCTAAAAGTACCTTTTAGTGACGTTTAAAAAATGTTATTAATGCTCAAAAAATGTCACTAAAAACATATTATTAGAGAAACTTTTTAATAAAAATCGGCCAACCTTTAGATAAGCTTTGAAAGCGTATCTAAAGCACAAAAAAACTTCTCTAAAGGCCAACATAAATGCACCTTTCGAAAACCCTCCCTAAAACCTTTAGCTACCGTTATACAGGGAAGGTTATTGACGGAAGTGAAAAGTTTCTCTAAAACCTGTAGAAATTTTTTTCAAACTTTTAAATGCAAAAGAAAATCTTCTCTAAAGTTCATTTTACTTGTACTGCTTTTTAGGACAAAGAGAGTGAGATTTTATATTCCCTTGGAACAACTTACATTACAATAAAACTGGTTTATAATTATAAAATATTTGAAATGACAAAACGTCCTAATAAAATATTTGATTAAACTTAAGTTTATAGGACCAAATTATTATCTCACAAATACAAATATACCCCTCCAAATACAACCCGGTTATGAAAAACACCGGGTGCTATTTAAAAAACGGAGGTTTTTCCTACCCGGTTCCTAGAATACAACCGGGTTATATTTTTTTTAATGAATCAAAATGCTACCCAGTTTCTTTTATTAAACCTTCCATTTGTATAAGAGAATTTGAAACTACCCGGTACCATACAAAGAATCGGATGGTATTATATCAATTCTTGCATATATGTTTTTATCTACTACCCGGTGCAAACAATCGAGTAGTACTTGATTACTTGGTAGTGTGTTTTTATAATACTACCTGGTGCTTTTACAACAAACCGGATAGTATGTGATCATTATGTAGCGAGTGTTTATCTAACTACCCGGTGTTTTACAAACAACTGGGTGGTATGTGACCTCAATGAAGGATTTTGGATTGATGAAAACCGCATTACGTAATGGTAATCAACCATCGTCTATTCTATAGTGAAAAAACTGATTTTATACACAAATTATATAAATTATTAAAATAACATATTAACTTGTCTTGTTTTCTTTGTAGCAACAAACAACAAGAAGAAACGGAAAATAACTAATTGTCTATTCTATAATGAAAAAAACTGATTTTGTATACAAATTATATAAACTTATTAAAATAACATATTAACTTGTCTTGTTTTCTTTGCAACAACAAACAGTAAGAAGAAACGGAAAATAACTGATTGTCTAATTTATTAATCTATATAATTTGTAATTTTGTTTTTCATTGTTTTCAAGGTTTCCATAGGTACCACTCTCGCTCTTTATAATATAATAAAACCAAAAAATTAATGTCACTCAAACCTTCGAAATACAACCAAAGAAACAACTTATTTTGTAACAATCCGTTTTATATGGATAAAAAATTAATTTTATAAGCCTCTTATAAATTCTAAATTAATTTAAATGTAAATGTATAAATAAATAAGAGTTCTTGATCCTTATATGTGGATAAATTAATTTAAATGTAAATAAACTAATCAACAAGATGAAACATATAAATTAACCAAGAATCACGCTTGGTACAATCCTTAGATTTTTTGAAAACTTTTAGCCCAAACTTAGGGGCGTTTGGTTTGCAGAACGGAATTTGATAGAATTGGAATCCATTGAAGGAATTTGGCTTTGAAGGAATTGGAATGGAATTTGACCACACGTTTGGTTGGTAGGAATTGGATGGAATTCAATTCTTTCACTTTAGCTAAGGAATGATGAATTACTTGATTTGTGGAATTCAATGGAATTTAAAGGATTCCATTATGAACAATATGTGAACCAAACAAATGAATTGGAATTTGGTCAAAAGAATTATCAATTTCAATTCCTTCCAATTATTTCAAAATCCATGAACCAAACACACCATTAGATTCATCTCTATCAGGTCCAAAGCCCTCACCAAACTTACTGTTGGGAAATTCAGAAATGCTCAAGTATGGTTAATGCTGCTTCAACATAATTACTACTGCCAGTTGAAGTTAATGCTGCTGATACAACTTAATGCTGCTCATCAAGTTTTAATACTACCAGTACATCATGATTACTACTGCTAGTAGATTTTACTACTGCTAGTAGTTAGTACTGCTGGAGCTAGTACTGCTAGAACAAAGTTAATACTACTGAGCATGGTTAGTACTGCTCATAGTATTAATGTTGCTTATGAGATGAAGATTCGTATGGCATGGATGACAGCTGGATTGAAGATATCTATGGAAGCTTAGAGATAATGATGGAAGATTATACTGAAGATCTTTTATTATTTTGTAATTATCTTTATATTCAGTATATGTATAGAATAGTTTGTTTTTCTTTAGGAGTAACATTCATTCTGAGTTTTTAGCTTTGATAGAGAGAATCAACCTCAAGGTTAGAACCCTAATTCTAGAGAAGTAGAATTTGTATTGGTGAGTCTGTTCATCAATATTGAGGTTGTGTGTAAAATCGTGTGACTTTCAATCATTAAATAAAGTTTGCAAGTTGTTCATCAGATTTACTGTTTTGTTTACTGTTTTATTGAATATCAAAGTGTTATTCCGCAAACTTCTTTGATATTGTTTTCTGAGAGTGTATTCTTGTTAAGAATTAAGATCCTGATAAGTGGTATCAGAGCCTGTAGTCTCAGAAAACTTATTCATCATGGAAAACGTTGTTGAATCAAACAGTACCCTGGTCTCAAAGGTCCCAATGCTTAGATCCAATGAATTCGACATGTGGAAGATTAGAATAAAGCAATACATTCTTCTCACTGATTACTCTATGTGGGATATCATTGAGAATGGCCCATCTGATGCAGGAAAGATTGGTGCAGATGGAAAGAGAACTCCACCAAAGACAGATGCAGAAATAAAGACAAGGCAGACAGAGATGAAAGCCTTAAGCACTCTGCTCTTGGCCATTCCCAATGAATATCAACACCAATTCTGCAGTTGCACTGATGCACAGATTGTCTGGAATGCTCTAGAGAAGAGATTCTCAGGTACCAAAAGTACCAAGAGAAATCAGAAGGCCATATTGAAGCAACAGTATGAGAACTTTATGTCAACCAAGAATGAGTCCATGACTCAAACTTTTGACAGGTTCAACAAGCTAATTGGTGAACTGGCTACAGTTGGAGTACAAATTGATCAAGATGATCTAAACAGGAAGTTCTTAAGGTCCCTGGGTGATGAATGGACCATGTATACTGTCTCTTTCAGACAGAATGATCAACTGGAAGAAAAGGAACTTGATGATCTATACAATGATCTAAGAGTTTTTGAATCTGAGGTAGAGGCTAAGAAGAAGCCTTCTGGGTATGTTCACAATGCTGCACTCCTATCAGCATCAATTGATTCTACTTCCAACCCTGAATCAGTTAGTGTTGCTAATGGAGCAAATCAAGAGAAAGGCACTGAATCTGTGTTTGAAGCCTTTATATCCAGTCATGGAAACTCTTCCCTAATTAATGATGACTTGGAACAACTCCATCCAGATGATCTTGAAGAGATGGACATTAAATGGCAGATGGCCATGCTCTCTATGAGAGTAAAGAAGTTCATCAAGAGAACTGGGAGGAACAACTTCTCCCAAAGAAGAGAAGATGGAGCAGGTTTTGACAAGTCAAAGGTGGAATGTTATAAATGTCATCAAAAGGGACACTTTGCTAGGGAATGCAGAAGTGGAGTGTCTCACAACAACAACCACCAACAAGCACAGTCTGGAAGCTTCAATAATAACAGAAACTCTGCACAAGACCTAGTCTCTCAACAAGGTATGGGGTTTGATTGGAGTGATCAAGCTGAACAGGCTATCCAAAACCAAGCTATAATGGCAGAGGTGTCTGATCTCCCAACATTGGTAATTTCTAATCTTTGTTCTCAAAATTGCATTAACACTGTTAAAAGGTACAGGGATCACAATCAGAACATGAGTGATGACCTTAAAAGATTAGAAAAGGACATAAAAGATTACGTAAGGATTGTTGAGAGGTTTGAAGATCAGATTAAGAGTTTTCAAGCTAATGAGCTTCAACATTCTTATGACACAAACTACTGGAAGTGGGAGAAGAATGACCTAGAACTCCAACTGACCAAATCTAAAGAGGAGAATGATGAGTTAAGAGGAGAGTTAGCTAAAGTCAATCTAGATGTAGAAAAGTTTTCCAATGCTTCTAAAGCAATGGAATCTTTACTACAAACTCAGATTCATGATAGACTGAGAAGAGGAATAGGGTATAATACCACACCACCACCCTACAACAACAACTACATCCCTCCTAGTTCAGACTTGTTAGACACAAAGGAAAGGAAGGACCTGCCTGAGGGAGCCACTGAGATAGATCCCTTAGATGAAGTAGTTGTTAAGGATAAAACTGAGAAAGAAACTGTCAAGAATAAGGACAACACTGTGAGTGGTGAGATTCCTATAGAAAATCACATAGTTACCAATGAGGGATGTGGAAAGAATTGGGTCAAGTCCAATGAGATAGAGAAGACTGAGGGAAAGAATAAGAAGGTTCATTATAAGCAGACCACTATTGTGAACCCTATCCCTTGCAACAAGTGTTCATGCAATAAATCTGAGCCCCAACAACATGATAAAAAGAGGGGTAATCAGAGAAACTGGAATAATATGTGGGCACAAAAACAAAGGATTGATCTGAGTAAAATCAATAGACCAAAACCCTGTTTTATTTGTGGAAAGCTTAATCACATTGCCAAATACTGCTATTTCAATCCTATGAACCAAAGGCTGAATTTTCAGAGACCTACTCAAAAACCCTTTGGTTATAGGAAGAAAGAAAAGAACCTTATGGCTAAGAAAGTTGTCAAATCTAGAAGCCACATGAAGAAAAAGAATGTGGAGGACAGTGTCAAGATCTGGATACCTAAAAGCACTAAAACTGTTAGTACTGCTACCATAAATAGTGCTGCTGACAGTGATAGTGCTGCTAGAAGCAATAGTACTGCTAACAAGGTTAGTACTGTCAAACCTGTTAGTACTTCTAACTCTGTTAGTACTTCTAAAGATAGTGCTGCTTCTAGTATTAGTGCTGCTAGACCAATAATCTTGACAAAGTACTCAAATACTAAGTGTTCTGATTTTAAAAACCTCATCAAAAAGGAATGTAAGTATTTTGATGAGAAAGGGAGACCCAAGACCACTTTGGCTTGGGTTCCTAATCAATACTAATTGTCTAATCTTATGTGCAGGGCAACAAATAGCTCAAGGGGAAGAGCATCTGGCATGTTGATAGTGGTTGCTCTAGGCACATGACAGGGAACATGTCTTGCCTCAAGAACTTCAAGAAGATTGATGGTGGGCATGTTGCTTTTGGGAATACTCCAGATGGAGGTAAAATCAGTGGTAAAGGTGATGTGATCAAAGGTAAAATGACCTTTGAAGATGTTTTCTATGTTGAACAGTTAAGGTACAACCTGTTAAGTGTATCACAGGTTTGTGACAAACAACATAGTATACTGTTTACAGATTCTGAATGTATTATCCTTGCTCCTGGATTCAAGGTAATTGATGAAAAGATGATACTACTAAGAACCCCCAGAAAGGACAATGTATATTGTTTAGATATGGAAAGTGTTCCATCTGATTCATCCCAAATTGTCTTGTTTCAAAAGCTTCTCTGGATGAATCATCACTTTGGCACAGAAGGATGTGTCACATGAACTTCAAAACAATAAATAAGCTGGTTAAAAACAACCTTGTAAGAGGTTTACCTTCTAAAGTCTATTCATGTGATGATCATTGTGTTGCTTGTCTTAAAGGCAAACAACACAAAACTTCTCATAAGTCCAAAGAGGTGAACACAATCTCTAATTCTCTTCATTTATTGCATATGGATCTGTTTGGCCCTACAAATGTTATGAGTATAGGTAAGAAATCATACTGCCTAGTTATTGTTGATGATTACTCTAGATTTACTTGGGTATATTTTCTAAGAACTAAGGATGAGACAAGTGGACTGATCAAATCCTTTATTCTAAGAGTTGAAAACCAAACTAATCAAAAAGTAAAAGTCATTAGGTCAGACAATGGTACTGAATTTAAAAATATTGACCTAAACACCTTTTGTGAGGAAAAAGGAATTGAGAGACAATACAGTGCTCCTAGGACTCCACAACAAAATGGTGTTGCTGAGAGAAGGAATAGGACACTGATTGAGGCTGCTAGATCTTTGTTAGCGGATTCTAAGCTTCCAATAACTTTCTGGGCAGAAGCAGTTAATACTTCTTGCTATGTCCAAAACAGAGTACTAGTAGTCAAGCCTAAGAACAAGACACCTTATGAGCTTTTTAATAAAAGAAAACCCTTTATTGGATTTTTCAAACCTTTTGGGTGTCCTTGTACTATTCTCAATACTAAATCTCACCTGGGAAAGTTTGATAGCAAGGCTGATGATGGTTTTATTGTTGGTTACTCATCTCAAAGTAAGGCCTACAGAGTTTTTAATACTTCTTCTAGAATAATTGAGGAAAGTGACAATGTCAAATGCAATGAGAACACAGCAAATCCTATTGGGTCTGGTCCTCAGTGGCTGTTTGACATTGATTCACTAACTAACTCTTTTGGTTTCAGTAGTGATGATTATGCAGGTTCAGGAAGTGGAGGATCAGGGGCTACACAAGTTCAAGACATTATACCTCAGCCTGTGATCTTTCCTATGCCTATAAAAGAACCTGTTGAATTCTTTGAAAAGGAGACTATAACTGAGCCAATACAGAGTGAAGAAGAAAGAAGAGAAGAGGAATCTTCAGTGCATAAAGAGCTAGAAGTAGCTGAGGTGATCCCCTCAGCTGACTTAAATGATTCCAATCTAGAGGAGGGAATCCATGAAGAACCTAGTTTTCAGACTAGAACACAAAAGAATCATCCTCCAGAGCTAGTAATAGGAGACATATCTTCTCCTATGATTACAAGGAATCAAAGCAGACTTCAAGAGCTGCAGGATCAACAACACAAGTACTCTCCTGCTTTCTATCCCAGATTGAGCCTAAGAAGGCCTATGATGCAATGAAGGATTCAAGTTGGATAGAAGCCATGCAAGAAGAGTTACTTCAATTCAAGCTACAGGATGTTTGGGACTTGGTGGACCTTCCAAAAGGTCATAGAGCTATAGGTACCAAGTGGATTTTCAGGAACAAAAAGGATGAGAGAGGTATTGTGATCAGGAACAAAGCAAGGCTTGTGGCACAAGGGTACACCCAAGAAGAGGGCATAGATTATGATGAAGTGTTTGCTCCAGTGGCAAGGGTAGAGGCAATTAGGATGTTCTTAGCCTATGCCTCATACATGAAGTTCAAGGTCTATCAAATGGATGTAAAGAGTGCCTTTCTATATGGTACAATTGATGAAGAAGTATATGTCTGTCAGCCACCTGGTTTTGAAAATCCTTCATATCCTGACAGAGTATACAAGCTGAAGAAAGCACTCTATGGTCTACATCAAGCCCCAAGAGCATGGTATGACACTCTGTCTACCTATCTCTTGGAGAATGGGTTTGAAAGGGGAATCATTGACAAGACCCTTTTCATTAAAAGAAGTAAGAAGGACATCCTATTAGTTTAGATCTATGTGGATGATATCATCTTTGGATCCACAAAAGATCAGATGTGTAGAGACTTTGAAGAGTTGATGCACAAGAGCTTTAAAATGAGTTCAATGGGTGAACTTACCTTCTTCCTTGGACTTCAGGTGAAACAGCAGTCAGATGGGATCTTTATCAGTCAATCAAAGTATGTGCAAGACATCCTAGAGAAATATGGTTTAAAAGACTCAAAGCCGGCAAGCACACCAATGGAAACTCACAAACAGATCACTGCTGATCTTGAGGGGGAGGATGTTGATGTCCATCTATATAGATCAATGATTGGATCTCTAATGTATCTCACAACCTCAAGACCAGATATCATGTTTCAAGTATGTGTATGTGCCAAGATTCCAAGTCAAGCCAAAACAATCACATCTTCAAGCTGTGAAGAGGATTTTCAGATACTTAAGAGGGCAACCTAGATTAGGTCTTTGGTATCCATATGAATCTTCATTCGACTTGATTGCATTTTCAGATAGTGACTTGGGTGGTGCTAACATGGACAGAAAGTCTACTTCAGGGGGATGTCAACTTTTGGGTGCAAGACTAGTATCCTGGCAGTGCAAGAAACAAACCACAGTGTCCTTATCAACAACAGAAGCTGAGTATATTGCTACTGCAAGTTGATGCTCTCAGGTTCTATGGATTCAAAATCAGATGCTGGACTATGGGGTAACATTTCTTCACACTCCAATCTTTATTGACAATAGCAGTCCTATAAGCATTGTTAACAATCCAGTCAAGCACTCCAAAACAAAGCACATTGAGATCAGGTATCACTTTATCAGAGATTGCAATGAAAAGAAGCTCATTCAAGTTGCCAAAGTTCATACTGACAACCAGTTTGCAGATCTATTCACTAAAGCTTTTGATGTGGGTAGATTCACTTTCTTGGTCTCAAGTGTGGGCATGATCAACTCTGAATGATCTCATGTTTTTAAAAGTGTTCCTATACCTGCTATTTTGGTTATTTGTGTGCTGCTAATCATCTTTCACAGGAAGTTATTGCCTTGATCAGACCTTCATAAGCTTCAAAAAGAGTAAGTATAGTGAATACTGCCAGTGCAGTTTTAATACTGCCAGTGCAGTTTTAATACTGCCAGTGCAGTTTTAATACTGCCAGTGCTCAGTTAATACTGCTAGTGGTTAATACTGCTCTCAGTTAATACTGCTAGTTAGTTAATACTGTTTTCAGTTAATACTGCTAGTTAGTTAATACTGCTAGTTGGTTAATACTGCTCTAGGTTAATACTGCTTATGTCCCATACACTATAAATCCCTTTGCCCGCCTAAAAGTTCATAACGACTCTTTGCATACCGATCACTTGCTCTCTAACCCTTTTCTCTCAAGTATCAAGTATTTCAGGCAAGAACATTCAAGTTCAATGGCATCCATGGCATTCATCGACGAGCACAATGAAATCGCGATGCTCCAAAAGCCAAAGCAAGCTGCAGGATTTCATCAGATAGTGGATTTTCTGAAGAATAGCCATATTGCCAATGCTCTAACTGTGTCGCCAACAATATACATAGAGCATCAAAGACAATTCTGGGCAAATGCTACCATAATCACAGAGAATGGTGTGCAGATTCTGAAAACAAGGGTGTGTGACAAACCCTTGTCTGTTACTGAAGAGGTGATACGCATCTGTCTACGTCTAGACGATGCTGAAGGTATTACTTCTCTTCCTAATGAGGAATTCTTCTCAAATTTATCAAGAATGGGGTATGGAGGCCAGTTGGGTGGTTTTAAATTCTCAAAAGCAAAATTTTATACCCAATGGCATTTTCTTGTTCATACCCTTATGCATTGCATCTCTAAAAAGACTACTGGATGGAGTGAGTTTAGCAGTACCATTGCTTATGCCTTGGTCTGCTTGGCCACTGCCAGAACGTACAATTTTTCTAAAATGATTTTCAGTGATCTTGTCTCACACCTGGGAAGTAAAAAGAGTTTTTATATGTACCCCAGGTTTGTACAAGAAGTTATAACACACGAGTTGACGGATATGCCTCACTTTGATGAGGTATATGTACCAAAAATTCCCAAAGGTAAGGTCTTTTCAAACATGAAGAGATCCCCTTTGGACTCGGAAGGAGTTGACACCCCATTGTTCTCTACAATGATGGTGGTGTCCCACACTGAAGAAGGTATGGCAGCAGGGTCAAGGCCCTCATTAGACCATCCCACTGCTAGCCAATCGCAACCTTCCCACTCTATATCAATCCCCCAGTCCCAAATTCATAAGCCAACTTCTCCTATCACCCAAACTTATATCAGAAAAAAGGTAAAGAAGGCTCCTTCCCTTCTTGTACCATCACCCACTGAGCCTTTAAGCCCTCTAAGGGAGAATTCTCCTTTAGAGAATATCTACAGGGAAACCACAGGGGTGTCTCCCAACCCCAAGGAGGTGCTCACTGAGAAGATGGTTGAGCATATGGGTGAGCAGGCTGCCACTACTCCTGCTAACACAGAGGAGGACAATGGTAACATAAATAAGACCTCCCCCATGGCAACTTTGAATGAGCAATCATTCAAAGGTCCCTGGTGCCAAGAAACCAAGGGGGTGGATAGTGCTTCTGCTAGGCAGAAGACTTCCACTACTAAAAGATCCAATGATCCTTCAAAAGGGGGTAACACTCCTGGAGAAGGTGAGGACATATATAACTATCAAGAATTGATGGATACTATGGGAAACATCAACCTGGATGTTATCAAACAAGGAGCTGACATAGAAGAAATGAAGCTGGTAATCTTGTCCCAACAAATGCAAATTACCAAACTCAAGAAATTGGTGATGAAACTAGTCCAGAAAAAGAAGAAGAGACAATTTGTGCTAAGGAGAAGGAAATCAGGGGATGATGCTCCCAAAAAGGGGGAGTCAGAAGCTTAGTTCACAATGGAAGAAGCTACAGATAAGGGGGAGAAACAAGGAGTTGAGGGGGAGCTTGATGGAATAAGTACAGAAAGGGTACAAGCAGTGGAAAAAGATTCAGAGGGTGTACAAGAAGCAGAAACTGTTAATGCTGCTGAACTAAGTGAAGCAGCAGAAATGGTGAAAGAAGTATTAAGTGATCTTCAGAGCAGAAATTTGGAAGAACTTGAGACAGCAGAAACATTAATCAAAGCCAAGCATGATACTCCCAAGGTCAATTCAAAGGCCAAAGGAGTTGTCATCAAAGACAATGTTGAAGCTGTCAAGAAAGTTAGTATTCAGAAAGTGATGAGTAAAGAAAAAGGCAAAGCAAAGCTAGTGGAATCTGATCAACCAATGAAAAAGCAAAAGTTGATTGAGTCAGATGAAGCTCTGGCTAGAAAGATACAAGCTGAACTTGAAGAAGCAGAAAATGTGCAAGTGGAAAAGGATAGAGAGATAGCAAAAGCAATGGCTGCAGAACTGAATAAAGCCTATCAACAAAGTCTTGCAATAGAACTAGCCAAGAAGAAAGCCACATCTCTGAGGAAGAATGTTGGAAAGATCAAAATGGCTGCAAAGAAAAGACAAAGACAACCTTCAAAAACATACCTTGGTGCTCAAGAGAGAAAGAAAATGATTACTTTCCTCAAGGGTGCGGTAGGTGTCAAAGTGGAAATGTTCTCAAAGATGTCTTTTGAGAAAATCAAAGGGTTGTATGATGCAGAAATGATCAAGATTCAGGGGAATGAAACGGAAAGGGTAGAAATAGAGAAAAGGAAGAAACAGAGCAATGACTTGTTGATACAAAAACCTTTTCTAGATGAGCAAGAAACTCCAAAGAAGGAGGCCACTCTTGGTGAAAGTCTAAGGACTCTTAAAAGAACCAAGATGGTGGGAAGAAGAAAGATAACCAAGAAGCCTAGAATAACTGAAGGAGAGGCTGAGAAGGTTGCTGAAGAAGAAGGGGCACCTGAGTCATCTGAAAAGAAAGAGCCTTCAAGTACTGATGATGTAAAGATGTACATGGTAGTGATGGACAAAGTACCTGAACCAATTTCAGCAGAACCTGTTGATGTAAAGCCTCCTGAAGTTAGTCACTGGGATACATTGACAGTGGATGGAAAGGAATACATAAGGCTCAAGAGGAAGGATGAAAAGTATGAGGTATTCAATACTTGGGCCAAGATTGTCAGAACATGCTCCGGGTCTGATATAGAAGAAATGTTTGAAATAGGGATGAAGTTGTATGCAGATCAGTTAAAAGCTCCAGGGATTTTAATTACAAAACTGGTGATGGAGTATCTGTGTATGATGTTCAAACCTGAAGAAGTGGAGCATGTGATAAGAAGTTTGTTTCAAACAATCAACAATTGGACTCTATATGAAACTAGTGGAGTATATGAAGTGACTTTGGATAGAAATCACATAGAATACTTCCTAGTGGATAGAGTATACAACCACAGCAGACTGAAGCTTCATGCAATGTTGAAGAAGAAGCTTGCATGTGTTGAAAACTCAGAAATGGCCAAGTATCTGATTCAGAGAATGATCAATCAAAGTTTGGGGCTAAATGTTGATACAGGGAACTGAAGAATGGTATTTTGGGAGCATCTGAAGAACTTGACTTCTCTTCCTAAAAGTCAAGTTAGGGGGAGATTGTTGGGAAATTCAGAAATGCTCAAGTATGGTTAATGCTGCTTCAACATAATTACTACTGCCAGTTGAAGTTAATGTTGCTGATACAACTTAATGCTGCTCATCAAGTTTTAATACTGCCAGTACATCATGATTACTACTGCTAGTAGATTTTACTACTGCTAGTAGTTAGTACTGCTGGAGCTAGTACTGCTAGAACAAAGTTAATACTGCTGAGCATGGTTAGTACTGCTCAGAGTATTAATGTTGCTTATGAGATGAAGATTCGTATGGCATGGATGACAGCTGGATTGAAGATATCTATGGAAGCTTAGAGATAATGATGGAAGATTATACTGAAGATCTTTTATTATTTTGTAATTATCTTTTTATTCAGTATATGTATAGAATAGTTTGTTTTTCTTTAGGAGTAACATTCATTCTGAGTTTTTAGCTTTGATAGAGAGAATCAACCTCAAGGTTAGAACCCTAATTATAGAGAAGTAGAATTTGTATTGGTGAGTCTTTTCATCAATATTGAGGTTGTGTGTAAAAGCATGTGACTTTTAATCATTAAATAAAGTTTGCAAGTTGTTCATCAGATTTACTGTTTTGTTTACTGTTTTATTGAATATCAAAGTGTTATTCCGCAAACTTCTTTGATATTGTTTTCTGAGAGTGTATTCTTGTTAAGAATTAAGATCCTGACACTTACGAATCTCATTCGTGTCTTCACGTACTCATCGGAATCCCGTTCCGAACTTCAACCTCATGGTGTCCCACGGCCTCACATTTCCCTCTAAGTGAGTTCAAATTCCTAGGGTTTAGATCAATGTATATATTTTTGCTTCCAGCTCTGAGTGGTATTTTTGTGACTAAGGGGTTGTTTGGCAGTTGCTGAATGGTTTGGTGCAGAATGATTAAGTGGTCAGAATGATTAAGATGCTTTTATGATATAGTGTGAAATGAAATATGGTTGTTTGTTAATTGATAAGAATGAAATCAGGGCTCTGAATGGTTAAGACAGGGTCAAGATACAAAATCATTCAGAGGGTTTTGTAACCATTAAGAGGCAGACATTTTTTTTTGCCAAACAGGATTTACCTCTTAACGATTCAGAGGTTACCTCTTAATGAAACCATTAAGAGGTAAACAAACAACCCCTAAATATGTGTTCGATATTTAGGTTTCTTCCAATTTGCAATTGATTTACTTTTATTTTTCTCGAACTAGTTTGATCATTCTTTCCAACTTGTTCATTCGTTTTTTTTTCAGACAACTCGATTGTTATCCAATGTCCTAAACTATGCAAGTGTTAATTGATTGTTTTTTCTATATGAAATTTTGATATTGATTACTTTTTTTTTGTACTGTACGTGCAGTCAGTACTAATTCACTGTTGTCGGTTGATGCATTCCGAGTGAGTAATTCACTGGACATACATAGGTTTCGAATCTTAACTCAAAACATGTAGGTTATTCTAAGCCAGGGGAATTTGTTTGAAGCGCACATCAAAAGTTTTATTTTGTGTCGGTTAACTCAAAACTTCAACAGCTATAAATGTGGTGGATGCTATAGCAGTATGTGCTTGTAGTTTATGCAGATACAAAGAAGCTCCTATTGCAGCCTAGCTTTATCCTCATCTTGTGAGAGAATTTTCTTTTCTTTGATGCATATATACTCACTATAAAGTATGAACTATTATATCTGTATTTTCTTGTGTTTGCAGAAAAGGGTTTTAACGGCATTGGAAAATGTTGGGTTTTTCATGTCCGGTGGGTTGGTTAATTAAGGACAAGGTAATAACCATATAATGATTAAAGTAGGATGTTTCAATACCATGGTTACATTATGTATATCTTGTTGCTATATTAGGTCAATTTAATCTATTGTTTATATATATAACAAGAATTGTTTGTGAGAAAATTCCTGTACTTTTCCTGTTCAGAAAAAGAATTATTCAGGAAACCAATTATCATGATCGGTTGGTTGATACAAGGTGGAACACCAAAAAGCGAAGTTAAAATTGCTGCTAGTGGCTGGTGAGCTCCCTCTATAATAACCCCTTTTGTTTTAGGATGAATGGTATTAATCCATTGTGGGTTTTAATGGTTTGTATCTCAAATCATAGTAGTTCAAGAAGCTTAGGTAATTATATTTAAATATTATATATATACTTTTTAGCTACCAGAAGTGTTAATTGGTTTATATTTTTGGTTAACTTGTGGTTGAAATAGGTCTATATTTTATATTTTGGTTAACTTGTGGTTGAAATAGGCGGACACCCATATCGTTCGATGGTACCTAAGTGGAAAAAAGTTTGACTAAGTTAGGTTAATCGTCAAAATTACACAATTTTTAAGACGAGCGGGCAAGAAAGTTTCTACTAGCTAGAGAGTCAAAGCAGCTGATGTGATATTAATGTTACCGACACACATTCAACAATTAGCTGACGAGATTGTAAGAGAAAATTCCACATTTTAACTTATTTATATGCTCCATTAAAAAAAATTATTAAAAAATTGTCTTTACATTCATATTATTTGCATTAACAGATTTAGAAAGATAGACAGATTTCACAAAAACTTTAGGTCCTAGGCTAGGAGTGAATACCCTTATAGCGATGCTAGGACCCGAGCACAGTGGTCGCACCAGAGAAGTTAAGCATACAGAGATAGCATATGCTACCATCTTTATTGTTATATGACTTATATATATATATATATATAGAGAGAGAGAGAGAGAGAGGTAGGTTCCAATGAAAACCACATTTTCATTGTGAACATGAGGACCAATTTTAGCCATTTATCAAAATTTAGAAAATTAATAATTGATTAAAACATAAAATGGTTAATTGAGAAGTGAGGGCCAAAAATGGAAGTTTGAATACACGCCTACACATATTTGACCCTTTATTTTATTTTTTAATTAAATTTTTTTTACCCAATTTTTAAACTAAATTGTCTAAAAAACTAGTATTTGAATCAAACAAATTACATCAAAAAAGGGCATTTCATTCTCTTCGATTTGACATCCATCTCGATATAGGTTTTTTTTTACCGTTTTTTACATGAAATGATATATCTATGTGATATTCAACATTAATATTTATGTACATTCATATGTTCACAACAACTCTTTAATATTCATATATTGGTATAATATTCATCATGAATATACAGCTTAGTATAACATTCATCATGAATAGTTATGTATTTTCACATTTATTCAACAAATCTTCAGTATTCATACATCACTATGATATTTATCATTAATATAAATTTTCATTATAACATTTGTCATGAATATACATATTATTTATCATAAATATAGATATTTATTCATCATGAATATTTATATATGTTCACGTGTATACAACAACTTTTAAACATTCATAGATCAGTATGATATTCATCATGAATATACATTTTACTATAACACTCATCATCAATATACACATTATTCATCATGAATATTTATGAATGATCACGTGTATACAACAACTATTTAGTAATATTATAAAAATATTAATTTTTACTATAACATTCTTCATGCATATACATATTATTCATAATGAATATACTACAGTTTCAACTCTACATACTTTAGTTTTTCTTTCTATTTCTTTATTGGGTTCTCGATTAATCTCGATGAGTTCCCGATTCATCTCGATAGATTCCCGATCTATCTCGATAAAAGTTAAAAGTGGTAGGTTATGGTTTTACACAAGCAAACAAGCAATAAATTAATCAATAGGTTCTCAATCGATCTCGATGAAAAATGAAGGTGTTATGTTATGATTTTAACACAACCACAAATGATAGCTACATTTTAATTATGTCATAAAATGGGTTTAAAATACCTAATTATTTTTATCATTTTATTCCTAAAATGGGTCTACTTAAGCCTTTGTTTTTATTATGTAAATTAGGCCCAAAAAAAGCAAAAGATCCAAAAACGAAAGCCCAAGGAGATGGGTCTCTCTCTCCTTTGCAATCAGACGTCGATCAAGCGTGGTTGGGATCGAGATGGGTGTGCGGGCGACCTCCAAGCACCTAAACTCACCGAAAAACCACATTACACATTGTGATATCATTTTTCCAGCTCCTAAGGCGATCTCTACGCGCCTCTACCTGCTCAAAACCCGCCGGAGGCTCTGTGGTTTGAAGGAATTTCATACGTGCGACCATCTCACGTGGGTAAACCCGCCCCAAACTCGCGTCAATCGAAAAGTAAAGGCCAAATCTGTCCATCTCGTCTTGGGAACAGTTTTCTTTTCATCTCTTGTATAAAAGCTAGATAGAACCGCCAAGAAGAGGGAATCAATTTCTGGAACCGGAAGTGAAAAAACGCAGCAGCAAGGTTGTGGATTTGGAAGGCATTCATCATCAATTTCGTTAATTTCTTGCATATTTCGAATTGGTAACCCTAACTTATCCATGTGTGACTAATTTCTTCATTCCAACAATAGTTAAACTTTCGGTATAGATGCAATTGCTTTGAGATTCCATTGTCGTTGATTAGGACATGTTCATTTGTTGGATTTCTTTGAGTAATTTCAATTTTACTTTAATGTTGGGTGATTTGGCCAATTTTATAATGTTCATGTGAATGTGTGTTAGTCAAATTTCTAAATACGTAATTGTTTAGATATTTCGGCAAAGTGACAATTGAACCTACTTGATTTCAATAAGGTTTTCGAGATGGGTTCATAAAATCTAGCAATCAACATCATTTTAAGCCGAGCTTGCGAGCTTATAACTTTGAATTGGTGTTTTTCTCATCCGGTAAAGCTAATTGCACCTAGGAGTTTAAGAGCTTGTTTATGCTCCTATTTGCGATTAAGATTCGATTAAAGAACTTATTTTAATAGATGTTAAGTTAAGGAACAACTTGGATTGTTGGCAATTTTACCAATTTCAACTTGTCCGTTTCATTACAAATCCAAGATCGATGCTAGGTGTTTGTGTCATTATCAAAGTAGGCTATTGTTGGACGTTTATTCTATTGCATTTTTATAATCTTTTTGATTTGTATGTTAGTCTTAAATCAATCCACCCCACCCCCCCCCCCCTTTTGCAATTAAATTTTTGTCAATCGTTTTTGTGCTTGAGTTGACCGACATTGATAGTTAGACTGAGTCCCTGTGGATTCGACCCGACTTACCATTGTTACAAGTTTAATTGTTAACAAAGGACTAGTTGGATAAATATTATTTGGTGGACTCGGCATCCATCAAATTTTTGGCACCGTTGTCGGGAACTCGGTGCATTTAACCGTTTATGCCAAGATCTTCTCGTGCAAGTTCACCTTTGTCACTTGATCTAGAAATCGAACGGACCACGAAGTGACTGAGGAAAAAAGCCAAGATTCGAAAGAAGTTAGGTGAGGGAACTTCGTTACCAGGGGTAAATATCTGGCAAGATATTGACCTATCGAGCAATTCGGGCGAAGAAAAAGAAAAAGAAGAAAATCTAAAAAAGAAGAGGAACCGAAGACGGAATCTGAGGAAGAGGAGGAGAAAGAGCCAAAGGTCAAGATGGCTGAAGGAGAAGAGCAGACACTACGTCAATTAGCAACCCAAGATGTTGCTCAGACTCCGATTTGTATCTGGTATCCGATAGGTAATCAAAATTTTGTTCTTAAGACTGGCTTGGTCCATCTCTTACCCACATATCACAGGTTAGAGAATGAGGACCCTAATAAACATTTGAAGCAATTCCACATAGTTTGTCTTAGCATGAAACCAATTGAGGTTACATAGGACCTTATAAAGTTAAAGGATTTTTCTTTTTCTTTAAAGGACCGTGCTACAGATTGGTTATACTCGTTACCCCCCCCCCCCCCGATTCGGTAATGATGTGGATCCAAATTGCCAGGCTATTTTTAGACAAATTCTTTCTTGCCTCCCGAGCCGCTAACCTCCATAGAGAGATATGTAGTATTAAGCAAAGAGATGTTGAAACTCTCCATGAATATTGGGAGAGATTCAAACATCTCTATGTGAGTTGTCCACAACATGGAATCTCGGAACAATTGCTTTTGCAATACTTCTATGAGGGTCTCCTTCCGATGGATAGAAAAATGGTTGCCGCCACAAGTGGTGGTGCCATGTTTAACAAGACCCCAACTGAGGTTAGAGCTCTAATTACTACTACGGCCGAAAATTCCCACCATTTCAGTGTGAGGAGTGACATGAGGAGAGAGCCACAAAAAGCCAATGAGGTAAATGTTGCGAGTATTGGGAGTCGTTTGGATGATCTTACTATTATGGTGAAACAACTTGTAGTGGGAAAAGAATGGGTGAAAACTTGCGGGATATGTTTAGCGACAGGACATCCAACCGATGCATACCCACAACTTCAAGAAGATTTGTTGGTGACGGCCGAAGATGTGAATGCTATAGGAGGTTTTCAAGTTCAACCACAACAACAAAGGTATTTCAATGACAATTTTGGCAACCAAAGACTCCCTCAGTTTCATAATTTTATGCAAAGGCCGCCACAACAACCATTTCAGCAAAAGAGTACCCTTCAATCCGAATCAAGCTACTTCTAGTGGCCCATGTATGTCTCTTGAGGACATTGTCAAAAGTTTAGCTACTAACACTCTTTAATTCCAATATAAAACGGAAGCGAGTATTCAAAATTTAGGAGCTCAAATGACACAACTTGCTATTTCCGTGAGTCGATTGCAATCTTAAGGAAAATTTCCCTCCCAAATGGAAACGAACCCGAAACAAAATGTAAGTGCAATCGTCTTGAGGAGTGGAAAAGAGCTAGAAGAACCAAAGTTTGCAAAGAGTAGAGAAGTGGAGAAAGAGAAGGATGTAAGTCCAAAACCGGTTCAAAGTGAGAAACAACCGGATTCCATTGTTTATGTAAGTGAAAAAGCAAAGGTAATTACACCACCCTTTCGTACAGGTTTTCAAATGTCTAGCAAGGCTAGAGAAGAAAAAGAAAGTTTTGAAACCTTTAGGAAGGTTGAGGTGAATATCCCCCTTTTAGATGCAATCAAGCAAGTCCCTCGTTACGCCAAGTTTTTAAAAGAATTGTGCACTAACAAAAGAAAACTTAGGGGTAATGAGACGGTTAATATGAGTGAAAATGTTTCAGTCGTGCTTCAAAAAAAACTACCCCCAAAGTGCAAAGATCCCGTTGTTTTCACCATTCCTTGAAAATTGGGGAATGTTATGGTCAATATGTCTATGCTTGATTTGGGTCCATCTATCAATGTTATGTCATACTCTATCTTTAAGACTTTAAATGTAGGACCCTTACAAGAAACTAGGGTGGTCATTCAATTGGCCGTTTGATCCGTGGTATACCCAAAAGGGGTAGTAGAGGACTTATTGGTTCAAGTGAATGAGCTTGTCTTCCTAGCTGATTTTCACGTCATTGATATGGAGTAGGATTCTCATCCTAAATCCACATCCATTTTGTTAGGGAGGATCTTTTTGAAAACTTAAAAAATAAAGATAGATGTTCACAATGGCACAATTTCTATGGAATTCTATAGTAATACCATTCATTTCAATATATATGAAGCCATGCGTTTTCCAAGTGATGTATCCTCCCTTTATGCCATTGAGATTATTGAACCTATTTCAAGTTCAATAATAAAGACAGAAAGAGAGAAAGACAAAGATAGAACGCAAAAGAAGATAATTTCTAAAATTTCAAGTTCAAGTTTGAAGGGAGACAAAGAAAGAGAAAGAAGTTTGATTGTGTTAATTTCTAGTTTTGGGAAGATTCAAAGATTCAAGATGACATGTTTCAAGAAAGATTGATACGAAGAGTACTGAAAATTATTTGATAAAGAGTTCAAGATTTCTGAAAAAGATTGCTGAAAGTTTTTTATAGAGATTCAGAGCTGCCAAAGAAAATGGTTCTGAATTTTTTTTTTGAAGATAGATGAAAGATGAAGATAATCTCATTGCTGAAGATGATATTTGTTAAAGAAAGGGGAGATTGTTTTGAAAGTTGACAAAAATTGTTTGACTTCAAGAGAGAAGATTGTTAAAGCTGAATTTTGTTTGAAGCGTGATCTAGAATCCAACTGGCAGATTGCCAGTGCAAATATTGTTGTATTCAAGATCATTGATGAGAGTTCTTCATTGAAGTCAAAGTCAAAGCTCCAAGTCAAAGCTAGAAGAGGATAAAGTTAAAGTCAACTCTCTTTAATAGAAAGTCAATGTTTTCTTTGTATTGTTCCTTTGTAATCCTTAGGTATAAGTAGTTTTCTTTGTGTAATCTTGTAGGTAGAACTTTACACAGTGAATTCATTCTTACATATTGTAAAGAGAGCTTTTTAGAGAGAGAAAATATTGTAGAGAGAGAAAGCTTGGAATATCAATATACTTGTGATTTCGTGATCAATCTATATACACTTGCATATTTGGGACTATTAGTTGGTATCAGAGCAAGCAAAGAATCAGAAATTTGATCGAATTTTGATTATTGTTGGAAAGTTTCAGAGTTGTCGCAAGAATACACTGTGCAAATTCGAATTTTGTTGACTTTTGATCTTTTGGATTAGAATTTGATTGTATTGTGATCGATTCATGTATTAGAACAAGTTTTGTTTGAATTGTATTGTAAAATTCACAAAGTTTTTGTGAGTTTTTGTGCAATTTTGTTCGAAGAGTTCAAGAGTTTGTGTTTGGATTGAATTCTGTTATCTAGTGCTTTTCAGTTGAAATCTTCAACTAGAAAAGTATTCAGATTGTGATCGTGATAAATTCTGCAATTGTTTCAGCTTGGAATTTGGAGTTTTGAGCAAGAAACGGCAGAATTGAAGTTTTGAGTTCTACTTATCGCCAGATTGGAACTTGTTGCCAATTCATATTACTTGACACAAGTTCATCAAGTTGTCGCAAGATTCATCGAAGTGTGTGTTATTTGGCTAAGTGAGGTTGTCGCAAGAGACAGGTTACCATAAGTGTGGTTATCGCAAGTCTGTTGCGACAAGTCACTATTCACATCATTCGAGTTGCAATAAGTATACTTGACGCAAAAAGGGACTTGCGACAAGTATGGTTCTTGGGTAAAGGCAAATATGACAAGTTACTGTTGTTCTTATTTGATTTGCGACAAATAGCACTTCTCGGGTCTAATTGTTTGCAACAAGTCTAGTTGTCGCAAGTAACTACCTGTGACAAGTTACTGTACCTGTTCTTTGAGTTGCGACAAGCTGGTCACTAAGGTTGTTCAGTTTGCGAGAAGTAACTTCCTCAGTCCTTGACAAGTTAAACCCTGAGACTTAAGTGTTTAAAAACTTTCTCTCGGGACGCTGCCCCCAGATTCCTAAAGGGTGTTGCCCCTAACCCCACCCGCTAACCGGGTAGTGGGACCTTCGTGCTAAGTGTCAGGAGGGGGACAAGTTTCTGTTCAAAGTCAAAGTTTCTTTCTGATTCTTTGTAAAAGTTCATTGCAAGTGTGATAATAATGACTTCTAAGGATGCATTAGCCATGGGAACTGATGTCAAGATACCAGTACTGTTTAAAGGTGAATATGAAGAGTGGAAGGACATATTTCTGGATTTCATAGATAGACATGACAATGGTGAGTACATCAAGAAGTCTCTGGAAGAAGGGCTGATGAAACTAGTATATGGTACAGTACTGGAAAATGATTCATAAGAGGAAGAAGATGAACACGGTGCTAGAAAAGGAAGAGTTGATGTTGTGGATCCATCAAATAATGATGTTTAATAGAAGAAGAGATATAAAGTTGACAAGCAAGCCAGATCCTTATTATTCCAAAGAATTCCCAATGACATCTACATAAATATAGACAACTAAAAAGCTACTGGTTAGAAGACGTGGGATCATGTGGAGAAAATGATTATGGGATCAAAGATCGGGAATCAGATGAAAGTGACCAACTGCATAAACAATTATGAGGAGTTCAAGGCAAAGGAAATTGAAAGCCTAGAGACTACTTATGACAGATTTGTTCTATTATTGAATGAGTTAAGGAAGAACAAGGTCAAGAAGCAACAAATAGAGAACACTGTTAACCTTTTGAGCATTCTTCAACCGGAGTGGAAAAAGTTTACAAGACAATTGAAACATCATAAAGATCTGAATGAGATTTCACTTTATGAGGTGTATGAAACACTTAGACATAATGAAGAAGAGGAGGAAGAGATAAGTGTTGAGAAGAAGAAGGCTGAGAAACCAGTACCAGATTATGTTGCACTTGTAGTTGAGAATAAGAAAGAGAAGAAGTTTGTCAGGGGTAAGTCTGTGAGTTCTAAAAGGAAAGAGAAAATGATTGTGAGTGAGTCTGAAGATGGTAGTGACGGTTCTGATTCTGATGATGGGGAAAACCTCAAACAAGCAATGATCTTATTGACTCAGGCGTTTGAAAAGAAGTTTTATAAGAAGTCGGGGTCAAATATTCAGAGGTACTTATTAGGGTCAAAGAACTACGAGCATAAAGATACGATTAAAGGAAATAAGAGGTATGAGGGACGTGATAAGAGGTTTGATGATCAGAAGTATGAAGAGAAGAAGTATGTAAAGAAATTTGAAGAGAATAAGTCAGATGAGCTAGTTAAATTCTATAAATGCGGAAAGTTGGTCATTTTGCTAAAGAGTGTCGAAAGCCGAAGGTAAGAAACTTCGACTATTATAAGAACAAAATGCTTCTTGCGAAGCAAAAGGAGTCAGGAAAGGCACTGACGGTCGAAGACGACCATTGGCTAGATTTGACCGATTCTAAGAGTGAAAAAGATGAATATGCTCACGTGTGTATTATGGGAAAGCAAGTTGAAGAAACTGGTTCAGATGAAGACACATCAGATGAGGTAAATGATCTTACTGAGAGTGATTTTCTTAAACAAATGCAATCTATGGTGGTCGAGCTTCAGGAATTATAGTCTAAACTTAAACGAGAAAAAGGTGTCGGTGAAAAGAAGCGTCAAACAATATATAAACTTAACAAGGAAATTGTTGAAAAGACTATATTGATTGAATCTTTGAACAAGGACATTGACACATTTGAAAAACAAAAGACTGTTTTTCAAAATCAAATGTCTGAAGCAACTTCTAAGTTTAATCTGTGTGAACTTGAGAAGAAAGAGTTTGTAAGAAAATATAATCTTTGAAGTCAGTGTATAAGTCATTAGTTGAAAATATAAATGGTTTGGAAGAAAATCTATATGCTATAGGACAGGCTGACCGAACCATTCATCTTAACAAACCGAAGGAATTTACGTATTTCAACACATATTAGGGCATTAGGTATAACAACCCACATTATTTGAAAAAGGGTATTTCAAAAAGTCATGTTCTTTATGACTTTGATTTTCTACACCTGGCCAAGAAAAACCCCAATCTCAAAATCAAATGGACTAAGTCTTCTGAAGATGTGGAAACACAAGAAGATTTAAAAAGACAAAACACAGTTAAGATGCAACTACCATTCTGTTATGATAAATTGAATGCTAGTTACTCTTCTGATCAACCAGCGTTTCTTTCTCTTGATTATTTCAAAAAGCTATTCTGATGCATAGATGGAGGCAAAGCCGGTTGAGGGAAAGATTTATATCCCTCCTCTCGTATTAGAAAGCAAAATTTCTCAGCTTGAGAATATTTTAGAAGATGAAAGGATTTTGGTTGATTTAGAAAAGACTGTATTTTTAACTGTCTTAATGAATACCGAGTCAAAATCTGAGGTAAAAGTAGAAGATAAATTTGAGTCAGACAGAGTATGTGAAAACAACTCTACTGATTCAGATGCATCTTTGTGCAAAGATTTTATGGGAAGTATTTTCTGTACCGTAAAGCCATCAGATTTTGACAAACACATTTTCAAAAAAAGTGTTCGAAAGAGTTTAATGACTTTATGTATCCAAAGTCTTCTTGTGAATCAACATCTATGGATGATTTAGACCTGTTTGATGATGATGTTGATTTTCTAAATTATGCGGATTGTTTTGATAAAAGTGTTGATGAGTTTGAATTTACAGCAACACTTCCAGATCATAAAGATTTTGTAGTAAAATCTGAAGAGCTGGCAAGTGTGTTTGAAAAGGGTGAATCGTCAACTAAAGTTGATGAACCAGTTCCTGTAAGTGATTACTATTCTAAGGGTAATACAAAAAAGCACTTACAGAAACGGAATAAAATTGGAAAGTCTTGGAAGAAACAAACTCTGAATTTTCCTGTTTCTAACAATGTTAAATCTAATGTTTCAGATATGAGATTTAGAAAGCCTGGAGTGAAACTGGAATGGAGAGCAAAGAAATACACTAAGGATGTGGAGTCAGCAAAATCATTTCCTACTTTGGATAGTGATAGGACAATTGATGTGTGTAATGGTGTAGTTGATCAATTTGCTGTTAATAAATAAAAACTCGTAATTACGTGCAATATTTACTCTATAAAGCAATTAATTCAATTATCTCATGCTCATATTCGTTGTTCAACTTGTGGTAGAAATGATTTTGTTGATCGAAGAGTTTCTGATTATTGGTTTGGTTTTTATTAAATACAAGATTCTGTGAGATTAAATGTTTTTCGAAAGAAAAGAGGACACAATTTTCAATGGGTGCCAAAATTAGATACTAACCCGAAAGGACACATTTTTATGTGGGTATCTAAATTTGAGAAATGATTTGTTTTGTGTAGACCCAACATTTGTGGTACTTAGACTCTGGATGTTCCAAACATATGACTGGGAGGAAAGAGATATTGTCTAATTATACAGAAAATTTTTGCGGAAATGTGCGTTTTGGGAATGATCTTTTCTCTCTGATTATTAGTTATGGAGAATATAACGATAAAAAAGGTGAGTTGTGTTGAAGGCCTAGGACACAACTTATTCAACATTGGACATTTCTGTGACAAGGATCTAGAGGTCAATTTTAAAGCCAAGAGATGTTATGTTAGAATAGAAGATGGAAAGGAACTCTTAGTGGGTACTCGAAAGTCCAACCTCTACACTATCAATTTGTCCGATGTCAAGCCAGAAAGTGCAGTGTGTCTACTTTCTAAAGCGTCTATGCAACAAATGGTTGTGGCATAGAAGGCTTTCTCATCTAAATTTCCGATACATCAACAAACTTGTGAAAGGTAACTTAGCGAAAGGATTTCCGGAGTTGAAGTATGAAGAAGAACATCTCTGTGATGCCTGTGAAAAAGGTAAGATGAAAATAGCTTCTCACAAGCCGAAGCCTAAATAGAATACAGATAATCCTTTGGAATTATTGCATATGGATTTGTGTGGTCCGATGAGAACTCAAAGCATAAACGGCAAAAATTATGTATTGGTTATTGTGGATGATTATTCAAGGTATACTTGGGTGAAGTTTCTAAGGTCAAATAACGAGACACCTAAGTTGACCATTTAATTTCTTAAGAGTGTTCAAGTGAACTTGCAGAGAACAGTAAAGTTTATCAGATCAGATAACGGCACAGAGTTTAAGAATAAGACAATTGAAGATTATCTCGAATTTGTAGGGATAACACATCAATACTCTGCTGCTAGAACACCGAACAAAATGGAGTAGTTGAAAGATAAAACAGAACTCTTGTAGAGGCTGCTAGAACAATGTTGAGCCAATCAGAGTTACCACTTTTTTTTATGGGTACAGGTTGTTTCTACTTCATGTTACACTCAGAACCGATCAATCATACATGGTCGGTTTGGTAAAACACCATATGCTATTATAAATAATTGAATACATAGCATTAAACATTTCCATATTTGTGGATGCAGGTGTTACGTGCTTAATTGTTAAGACACAGTCTCATTGGATTCAAGATCATCCAAACTGAAGATCGCAATCTGAAGCTAAAGCCGAAACGTCAACTCTCAATATTAAAGTCTATGTCGTTTATAATAAATGTCAATGTAATTGTTTATTATTGTACTAGTTAAATTAATATCTAGTTTGTTAGATATTAGTTTAACTTAGTTAGTTTTTAGTTTAGTTAGTTATATTAACTTAGTTAGAAATAATAACTATTGGTTAGATATTATGTAGGTTTATTAGTTTAATATGTTGCAAGTTGTTAGGAAGTGTGTAAGACACACTAGATTAGATTTTGTGATATCTCTCAATCTCTCTAACATATCAGATAAGTTTTTCACACAAAAAACACATACAAAAAGGTGTAAAAGAGAGAATACACAGAGAACACAAATAGCTTGAATCTGATCAACCTTGTAACCATTTGTTATAATCAATACAGGTTGGTAATCTTTATGTGTTGTTAATCTAAGAACTTGATATAGTATTGTTGGACCCACAATTGGTAATCTTTATGTGTTGTTAATCTAAGAGTGTTTTAGGTGTTAAAATCGATCAGGTTGTGATCGATTAGCATGCTAGATCGAGTTGTTGTTGTTTGATTTCATTTTTAAGATTTAATCGAGTTCCATTTTGTGATTTTAGTGAGAAAACAGTCGAGAACAAAAAGTCACTGTGCTATCAAATTTTTCTTCAAAAAGTGTGTTTTATCGAGATCGAGTGATAGCATTCAGTTCTAGAAGTGTTTCTAGACATAAGGGTAGAGTTTGGTATTGCTAAATCGTTTCAGGAACAGATTTTAGACATTTTTTCGAAGTTCAGGACGAACTAGCGCAAAGCAGAAGACGATCAAACGCAAAGTCCAACTTTATGCTTCCAAAGCCAAACGCAAACTTCATTTTGCGCTTCCCAAGTGAAACGCAAAGCTCAACTTTGCGCATCTCAAGCAATCCGCAAATCTCAGTTCACTTGTTCATCTCTTCAAAGGATCAAGTCAACTTTGCGCCTCCCACTTGAAACGCAAAGCTCAACTTTGCGCCTCCCACTTGAAACGCGAAGCTCAACTTTGCGCCTCCCTTGTGAAACGCAAACTCCATCTTGCGAACGCAAACCTTGAAACGCAAACCTCTTTGCTCCAAACCAGACTGAAATTTTTTCATCAGAATGACATCCAGAGAAGCCCTTGCAATATGAACTGACACCAAGCCACCAGTTCTCTTTAAAGGAGAATACGAACAGTGGAAAGATAGGTTCCTAAACTTTGTTGACAAACATGAGCTGGGTGATTTCATCAGGAAATCTATAGAAGAAGGGGTTATGAAACCAGTCATGACGACTCGTTTGGTTGGAAATGTGTCGACTGAAGTTGAACTTAAGTTTCATGAGCTAGGAGATGATAACCTCAGTAGAGCCAAAGGTGACAGATTAGCTAAGTCATACATTTTACAAGGTATTCCAAACGAAATATATGTAAAGATTGACAGCTACAAGGCCTCCGGCAAAGAAATGTGGGATCAACTTGAAAAGATGATGTTGGGTTCAAAGGTTGGGAATCAGCTGAAAATCTCCAACTGCCTAAATAATTATGAAGAGTTTAGAGGCAGGGTGGGAGAAACTTTAGAAGAAACCTATGACAGGTTTGTGACTTTGCTGAACGAACTTAGCAAGAACAAAGTCCACAAATCTCAAATTGAGCTGAACGTCAAATTCCTGAGTATTCTTCAACCGGAATGGAAAAGATTTGCTAGGCAGATGAAGCAGATCAAAGATTTGAATGAGATTCCACTTCATGAGGTGTATGAAACCCTCAGACAAAATGAAGAAGAGGTGGATGAAATTCTAGAAGAAAAGAGACAGAAAGGAAAGACGGTTGAAGACACAGTTGCTCTTGTTATCAGAAAGAAGAAGAACAAGACAATTGTGTATGAGTCAGAAGAAGATGAAGGTAATGCAAACTCTAAAACGGATGAAAATGAACAACTGAAGCAAGCAATGCTTATGCTGACAAGTGCTTTTCAGAGAAAGTTCTACACAAAGCCAAATTCAAACAATCAGAGATATTCTTCTAGTCCCAACAACTACGCTCATAAAGAAAGGGTTGAAGGAAGTAGGTATGAAGGAAAGAGATTTGAAGGGAAGAGAACAGAAGAGAGGAAACCTGAAAATAGGAGGTATCAGGCTGAAGGAAAGAGGATAGAGGAGAGGAAAACGGAAGAAAGAAAGTTCAAAGCTGAAGGATCCAGTCAGCCAGAACCACCTACGTGCTACAACTGTGGCAAAACAGGTCACTTTGCCAAGGACTGCCGCAGATCAAAAGTCAGAAACTCCGTTTACTACAAGAACAAGATGCTTCTTCCAAAGCAACAGGAGGCTGGCAAGGCACTGATGGCTGAGGATGAATACTGGCTTGATCACTCAGACGAGGAAGAAGAAGATGAAGAGAAGGATGAAGCCATCAACATGTGCTTGATGGGACAGATAGAATCAGATGCTGACGCTGATTCAGATAATGAAGACGAGGAGGTATGTAATTTATCAGATTCAGATTTCATGAATAAAATGCATGCCATGAGTTTAAAACAAAAAGAGTTAGAATCTAATCTTGAGCAAGAAAATGGTGTCATAACTGACAAAAAACAATTGATACAGAAACTTAGCAATGAAATTGCTGAGAAGAAAGTATTAATTGAGATTTTACATAAAGATAATGACACGAACGCTAAGGAAAAGACAATAATTCTAAAAGAGAATTCTGAACTCAAGTCTCAACTTCTAAAAAGTGAGATTGATTTATATGAACTTAAAGAATTGTATTCTTCATGTATCAAAGAAAACTTTTCTTTACATGGAAAATTAAAAGGTTTGGAAGAGAAGTTATATAAAATAGGCCAAACTGAACAGACTATTCATCTGAACAAACCCAAAGATGAAATAGAGAGATGGGGAATCGGTTATAAGAATCCTCACTGTCTACAAAAAGGGATGTCTGAAGTGCCAGGATTTTATGATCATCTTTCTATGCAATTAGCTCGGAGAATCCCTGAGTTTAAAACTTTCTGGACTAAACTGTCAGAAGAAGATGAAGCCAACGAAACTGAAAAACGTTTGAAATCATCTAAAGTTTATCTTCCATTTTATTATGCGAAGATGAATAATAGTTATAATGAAAATCCAATATATCAAAAGAAGAAATCTCTTTCAAATGATTTCTTTCAAAGTTATTCTGAAAAAGAAATGGAGGCGAAGCCTATTCAAGGTAAACTATATGTCCCTCCTCTCGTTTTAGAAAGTAAAATTTCTGAACTCGAGAATTCTTTATCAGATGAAAGACTTTTGATGAATATTGAACAAAAGGTTTTTTCAACAGTGTTCAAAAATGTTATAATTTCTAAGGCTTCAAACACTGAGGATATGTTTGGTTCATCAAATAAAAGATTTGATTTTTTTAACTCTGACGGTGGTTTAGATGATTGTTCTGAACAATTTGACTTTAATGCAAAACTTCCTAACCATTCATCTTTTGTTAAGAAATCTTTGAGAAAAACTAGTATGCCTGTTAACAGTGCAAAATCAACGAAAGTTGATAACTCAGTCTCTGTGAAAGCTAAACATGCTAAAGGTAAGAAAATATCTCAGCATTCAAAGAAACCGAACACTACTGTTGATCCTAAGAAGAAGCATTCGTTTCTTGCTCAAAAGTCTAACTCAACAGCTTCACATGTTTCAGATCTGAGCAAGCAAAGGCCAGAAGTAAATTCTCAATGGCAACCCAAACGGAAGCTTGACAAGACCGTCTTATCGTTTAGTAGTGTTAATTGTAATAAGACTTCGCTTAGTAAAGATGTCCTAATTGTTGATATTGTTGTTTTAAACTCAAAACTTGCTGTATCTCGTAAACAATATACAATGAAGCAATTATTCCAGTTATCTTTATCTGCTAGAAAGTCTTCTATTTATGATAAACATGTTTCTATCTATTGTCAAGATTATGAAGATTGGTTTGGTAATTACCATGTGCATTCATCTCATATTAATTCTTCCAAATCATTTCAAAAGAAAAGAGGACCCAATTTGAAATGGGTACCAAAATCTTGTGCTAACACAGAAGGACCCAAATTCTAGTGGGTACCTAAGGCTAAATCTGTGTTGCAGGCACACAAAGCTTAAAGAGAAATCGACTTCTGATTATGTATAGATCAGGACTCGTTCTTCAATGTCAAAATAGGTTTTTGGATAATGCAGTTCAAAACCCGAACATCAAAGTCAAAATAGGCTTTTGAACAAATCAGTTCAAGACCCGCACTTCGATAATCAAAGTGAATATTCCAAAGTTGTCGTATGAAGATCTAAATTTGTAATTTCTCTTATGCAGACTAGTCATACATGGTTCTTGGACAGCGGATGTTCCAAGCACATGACAGGGCAAAAAGAGATACTGTCCAATTTTAAAGACAAATATTGCGGAACAGTCAGGTTCGACAACGACCAGTTTTCTTCAATCATGGGATATGGTGATGTACAACATGACAATGTCACGATCAAGAAGGTGAGCTATGTAGAAGGCTTACGACACAACATGTTCAGCATAGGCCAGTTCTGTGACAAAGACTTAGAGGTCAACTTCAAAGCCAAGAGATGTTCAGTTCGCAATGAAAAAGGCGAAGAACTCTTGCTCGGTACTCGGGAATCAGACCTCTACACAATCAATTTATCAAATGTCCAGACGGACAAGCAAGTTTGTCTACTAACGAAAGCCTCGATGCAACAAAGTTGGTTATGGCATCGAAGACTCTCTCACCTCAACTTCAGGTACATCAACAATCTGGTCAGTGGAAAGCTCGTCAAAGGACTTCCAGAGCTCAAATATGAAAGAGAACATCTTTATACAGCTTGTGAAAAGGGAAAGATGAAGAGGCACCTCATAAACCAAAGCCTGAACCAAGTACAAGCACTCCGTTAGAGTTAATGCATATGGATCTATGTGGTCCGATGCGAACTCAGAGTCTAGGCGGAAAGAAGTACATACTCATGATCGTGGACGATTACTCCCGATACACATGGGTCAAGTTTCTACGATCAAAGGATGAGACACATGATATTCTCATCACATTCCTAAAGACGACCCAGGTGAATCTGCAGAAACCGGTCAAGTTTCTACGAACAGATAACGGCACAGAGTTCAAGAACAACAAAGTTGAAGAATATCTCGAATCTGTCGGGATTTCACATCAATACTCTGCTGGTCGAACGCCTCAACAAAATGGAGTGGTCGAAAGAAGAAATCGAACGCTAGTGAAGATTGCTCGTACTATGCTAAGTCAATCAGACTTACCTCTATTTTTGTGGGCAGAAGCTGTATCGACCGCGTGCTACACACAGAATCGCTCCATTGTACATCGAAGATTCAAGAAGACTCCTTATGCGTTAATCAACAACCGAACACCGACAATCAAATACTTCCATATATTTGGGTGTAAGTGTTTTGTTCTAAACGATAGGGAGAGTCTAAATAAGTTCAGTGCTAAGGCGGATGAAGGAATCTTCATTGGTTATTCCTCGACATCAACTGCATTCCGTATTTATCTAAAGAAGTCAAAGACGGTGATTGAAAGCATCAACGTCTCGTTTGATGAAGAAATGGCTTCCGAACAACACAGTTCAGAACCCGTAATAACAGGAATACTAGCTTCTGGGCAACTCAGTCCAGGACCTACGTCTCAATAGAATAAATCAGATGAAGCATCAACTTCTACTAACCATTTATCTGATTTAGATTTATTATTTGAATTGTTTTATGATGAATTTCTTGGATCTAATGCAAAGAAATCTGTTGTGGTTGACAGGATGGAAGACTTAACGGCTACTCATTCAACCAGTTTAGATGTTCCTATTGAATCAAACGCCCCGATTCAACAAGAGATTACAATTCAAATGCCGACTCCAACAGTTGAAGAAGTGACAAATGATAAAGAGACAAAAGTAGCTGAAACAGTAGGAGATTCTATTCAGATCAATCTACATCCAGAACAAGCTGTTCCTGCTGAGCCTTCTGAACCTATCACTTCAACTGAAATCATAATTCCTCCTGAACAAACAGAAGAAGGTACAAGTGGATTTGTAGATGATACAACCGACATACAATCATCTAATCCAATGCCTCATGAACATAAATAGACCAAAGAGCACCCGCTAAGCCAGATCATTGGCGATCCATCAAAACCGGTGCAAACTAGGTCAGCATCAATGAACATGTGCTTGCATTACTCCTTTCTTAGCAAGTTCGAGCCAACACGTGTATCAGAGGCACTTGCTGATCCAGAATAGGTGATCTCAATGCAAGAAGAGCTGAATCAATTCGATGCACTTAAAGTCTGGAGACTCGTACCCAAACCTCAAGGTAAAACCATTATAGGTACGAAATGGGTTTTCAAGATAAAGAAAGACGAAGATGGTACTGTTATCCGAAACAAGGCAAGACTAGTAGCCAAAAGATACAGACAAGAGGAAGGAATCGACTATGACGAGACATATGCTCCTGTGGCGCGATTAGAGGCAATCAGAATGTTTCTAGCCTACGCAGCCTACAAGAACTTCACGGTCTTTCAAATGGACGTGAAGACAACATTCCTGAATGGAATTCTGAAGGAGGAAGTCTACGTCTCTCAGCCAGAAGTTTTTGTCAATCAAGAGAAGCAGAATCATGTTTACATTCTCGACAAAGCACTCTACGGTCTGAAACAAGCACCTCGAGCCTGGTATGATGTCCTTTCCAATTTTCTAGTCAAGTCTGGGTTTTCAAAAGGTACGGTGGATACAACTTTGTTTATCAAAGAGGAAAAAGGCGATATCATTTTAATTCAAATTTATGTAGATGATATTATTTTTGGTTCTACAAACACTAAGTACTGTAAGAATTTCGCAAACCTTATGGTGTCTAGATTTCAGATGAATTTGATGGGAGAGATGAATTTCTTTCTCGGTTTACAAGTAAAACAATTTTCATCTGGTATCTTTATCAATCAATCAAAATACATTAGGGATATTCTTCGGAAGTTCCAAATGGAAAATTCAAAATCGATTGGTACCCCAATGGCACCAGGTACTAAGATTGGCACCGATCCTTCGGGAAAGGCTGTTGATGTTAGGACTTATCGAGGGATGATAGGTTCTTTAATGTATCTTACTTCTAGTAGGCCAGATATAATGTTTTCAACATGCTTATGTGCAAGATATCAGGCCAATCCTAAAGAAATCCATATGTCTGCAGTGAAGCGCATATTCAGGTATCTAAAGGGCACTGCAGATCTTGGTCTGTGGTATCCTAAACATACTAGTTTTGAACTAACAGCCTACACAGATGCAGATCATGCAGGTTGTATGTTAGATAGGAAGAGCACATCAGGACACGTACAGTTCCTCGGTGACAAACTAGTAAGTTGGACATCGACGAAGCAACTTTGTGTTTCAACCTCCACGGCCGAAGCAGAATATGGAGCTGCTGCTAGCTGCTGTTCTCAGGTCTTATGGATGAGAACTCAATTGCGCGACTATGGTTTCCACTTCAACAAGATCCCGATATACTGTGACTCCAAGAGCGCCATTGCAATATCAGCGAATCCTGTTCAACACACCAAGACAAAGCACATAGACGTCAGGTATCATTTTATTAAAGATCATGTTGAAAACGGAACAATTGAACTTTTCTTTGTAAAAACTGATTTTCAACTTGCCGATTTGTTCACCAAACCCTTAGACGAAAAGAGGTTCAACTTTCTTATCTCTAAGCTTGGTATGCTAAATCTTAAACTCTAATCAGTAGTTACCTATAAAAGTCTTCTAAATTGTATACTTTTTCATCATTTCTTCATTCTTAACTCTGATTGATATCTGCACTTCTATATTCTGTTCATAATCCAATGGGGAGAATGAGAAGAAATTGACATGTGGTCAATATTACTTCTAGGGGGAGCTCATAAAATTTTGCATGTACCTTTTAATACCAATTTTTTTTTTGTAATGCAAGAATTTAGAGGGAGCTCTTCAAGACAAACGGGAGTACGGATATGACTTCTGATTTTTGAGAGATGCTTACAAGTTCATATGTTTATGACTTAAATCTTAGCTTCATGAGATGGAAGATCGTACGTAGAGGTATTATTCTAAATCTTAATCTCATATATGGTTGAAAGAAGGACAACTTTCAATCATTTGAAAACATTGTTTTTAATGTTCAAACCACTTCCCGATTGTTCAACAGATTTTATATTTTGGGAGTGGACTTTAAATGTTTTCAAAGATCTAAATTGTGCTTTAACTGAAATAGTTAAACCAATCTGAGCATCACGTACATCATAAGAAAACAAAGAATAATTGTGCTAGGAATTAACACAACTTCTATGGAATCACCTTAACCAGTGATTTCTACCCAAGAAGTTAATCCTTAGTGATTGAGTGTGCAAAAAGAAAAGAAATGAGTGTGATTAGAGAAAGCTAAATGTTAAAAATAAAGAGCGTGTGAGAACAGAGTTAAAAAGAATATCACAACTCTGCACCAACTTTTTCTGAGTCGGGTAGCCACATTACTAGTGTTTCACAATACATTGGTGAACATTATTGAAACAAGCAACTAACCCATGCCAACTCTTGATCAAACCTCACTATCTACTCATTTTCTTCTCAACAAGAAAGTGTTTCACATTTTAAAAGGGGACGCAACACATTTGCTATCTGATTTTCATTTGAAAAATCTGGATATTGAAAAGAAGGAAGTCTGCCCCACCTTCGCACTTCAATCATGCACATTGAGTCTGTGTTTAACTTACTGTTGTCTCAGTGGTTTACACAATTTTGAACCAATAAGCAATCATCAAGTGCTTAATTCTTTCAACACAAGCATGAACACACAAGGAGTTTGTTTCTTTGTCATAACGTTTATAGAAATTTACCTTTGTGGTGTTTCGATGATTAAATGGAAGCCCTGGGGGAGTCAACATCAAACAACTCCTTTCCAATGTGTATTTGTTACACACGGTGACTTAGTGTTACTGACAGGTATCTTAACTGATTCATTAGTTGATTCAGGTGTTACACGACTACTTTGTCTAGATTTGCAAAGATCTGGATGAATATCTTATGAATTGACGGATCAGTGGCTCCAAGTGGTTGACATTTCTTACAAATAATTTTGATGAAGTCGTTGCACTTAACATCAAAAAGGGGGAGAATGACTACACAAGAAATGGCAAAGATCACATGTTTCAAGACTCACAAAGATTGAAATCTTCAAAAGCAACTATTCTGAAGACATGCTGATTTAAGAGCTAGAGAAAGAGATTGCATCTTCTGAGCTGAACAAGAAGACTGAATTGCTAAAATCATTTTCGTAATGATCTTGATCTAAAGGGGGAGATTGTTAAGACACAGTCTCATTGGATTCGAGATCATCCAAACTGAAGATCGCAATCTGAAGCTAAAGCCGAAACGTCGACTCTCAATATTAAAGTCTATGTCGTTTGTAATAAATGTCAATGTAATTGTTTATTATTGTACTAGTTAAATTAATATCTAGTTTGTTAGATATTAGTTTAACTTAGTTAGTTTTTAGTTTAGTTAGTTATATTAACTTAGTTAGAAATAATATCTATTTGTTAGATATTATGTAGGTTTATTAGTTTAATATGTTGCAAGTTGTTAGGAAGTGTGTAAGACACACTAGATTAGATTTTGTGATATCTCTCAATCTCTCTAACATATTAGATAAGTTTTTCACACATAAAAACACATACAAAAAGGTGTAAAAGAGAGAATACACAGAGAACACAAATAGCTTGAATCTGATCAACCTTGTAACCATTTGTTATAATCAATACAAGTTGGTAATCTTTATGTGTTGTTAATCTAAGAATATGTTGCACACAAGAATTTTACTGTCTGTTAGATGGAAGTCAAGACGTCCTTTCTAAATGACATACTTAAAGAGGAGGTATATGTTTCGCAGCTAGAAGGGTTTGTCAGTGCGGGAAAACCAGATCATGTTTACATCTTGGACAAATCCCTTTACGGTCTCAAACAAGCACCCCGAGCCTTGTACGATGTACTATCCAAATTTTTAGTCAAGTCGGGCTTTCTCAAGAGGTAAAATTGATACTACCCTCTTTATCAAGAAAGAAAAAGGCGATATCATTCTTATACAAATCTATGTAGACGACATAATTTTTGGTTCTACAAACCGTAAGTACTGTAAAAGCTTTTCAGCCTTGATGGTGTCCAGATTTCAGATGAGTATGATGGGAGAGATGAATTTCTTTCTTAGATTACAAGTCAAGCAATTTTCTGTGGGGATTTTTATAAATCAGTCTAAGTACGTTTCTGATATTTTAAAGAAATTTAAAATGGAAAATTGTACACCGATAAACACCCGACGGCACTAGGGACTATGATTGGAGTTGACCCTAACGAGAAAGTTGTTGATCTTAAGACCTATTGAGGAATGGTTGGTTCTTTAATATACTTAACTGCGAGTACGCCTAGTATTATGTTCTTCACATGTTTATGTGTGAGATATCAATCCAAGCCCAAGGAGTCTCATCTTTCGACTATTAAGAGAATTTTTAGATATCTGAAGGACACTACAGACCTTGGTTTGTGGTATTCTAAGGATACAAAGTTTAAGCTGACAGCTTATTCAGATACAGACCATGTTGGATGCATGTTGGACAGAAAATCACATCCGGACACATTCAATTATTGGGAGACAAGCTCATTATCTAGACATCAAAAAAACAATTATGTGTATCGATGTCAACAGCGGAAGCAGAATACATAGTTGTTGCTAGTTGTTGTTCTCAAGTGTTGTGGATGAGGACACAGTTACGAGATTATAGTTTCCAGTACAACAAGATTCTTATATATTGTGATTTGAAGAGTGCAATTGCTATATCAGCTAATCATGTCCAACATACCAAGACAAAGCACATAGACGTCAGGTATCATTTTATAAAAGACCATGTTGAAAAAGGTACAATTGAATTGTACTTTGTGAATACTTTCAAATCTCAAAGTTAGGCATGTTGAATCTTAAAACATAATTTTCACATAATTTGTATTTGCAGAGTATAGTTTAGTTTACTGCTTTTCTATATGTCTTTATCTTTATTTCTGAAAGATATTTGCACTGAAGGTTTGCTGATTATTTCGGGGAGAGTGTGACAATATTAGATGATCTATGTTCAAGGGGGAGTTCAATAATTTTTAACTGACAAATTTTTCTGTATTATACAGCTGCATTGTTGCAAATTTTCAGGGGAAAAGATGTTAATGACTTCTAGATAAATCAGTCTATAACTTAATTTTTATGGATTTTTACTTCTGGTCACTTCAGACCAGGACTCGTTTTTCAATATTTTTCGAATTCTCTTTTTGACTATGACTTTGCTTTTGACTGTTGTGCAGATTTTTTCAAGTTAGATCATATTTTGCACAATTTAAGGGGGAGCTTAAATGATTTTCACACAATTTCTCATTATTTGAGGGGGAGTTATGAGATCTATGTTAAATGTAAATATCTTCTTATCTTAAACTCAGATTACTTAAAAGAAGAACAAGTTTTAAGTATGAAAACTGTTTTTTGAAATGTTCAAACCACTTTTCTATTCTCAAACAGATTTTATGAATTTATAAGTGTGATTTTAAATGTTTTCATATTTGATCTTTAACTAATTTTTTGACTGTGTGTTTCCAATATTAATACTTTGTTAGAACATAAATGTTCTATTTTAGAAGTTTAGTAAAGTAATCAGTATTATATTTGTATTGGGCCTTGTACTTGGGTTTGGGCTTAATGTGTACAAGGGTATTGGGTCATATAAATAGGAGTCTGTTTGTAGTTGTGTTTTGTAACTTTCATTTACAATGTAGCTATACGAATTCTTTGTGTTCTCTGTAGTTAGTTTACTTTCTGTGATTAATAATACTATAGATTCTTCCCAATAATCCTTGTCAATTGTTTATCAATCAATTCAATTATGATCTCATGGACCTCACAAGTGGTATCAGAGCCTAACGAAGAAATCATTCATCGAACGATCGAGATCAAGTTGCTTTGATGAACAGTCACTGTGAAAAATTTTCGAATTTATTGATTTGATGTTATTTTGGATGAACTTTGTTGCTAAATTGATTCTGTGGATATAGTCGAACCTTATGGAATCAATTACGTTGTTGAATTTCATCAAATTTGGACAAATTGGATCGATTTTGAGATTTTTGTTCGAAAATATGTTTGTTACTGTGTTGTGATCAAAGTATGCTACAGAGACATTTTTAGACTAGATCATCAACTACAATTGTGCTCCATTGTAATTTTCAAACCTGCTCACAAAATCTAATCTCAAAATTCGAAGTATTGAAGTTAAATTCGAAGAAATTTGGAAAAACAATCGTAGATCCACAGAATTCGCATGAATTTTGAAGAACTCGCATGTTTTGAAAGAACTCGTATGAAAGAATTCGCATGATGAAAATGTTGAAGAATTCGCATGACAAAATTCGCACGATGAAGGTCTTTGAAGATGAAAATTTTCATGTATGGATTTCGCATGACAGAGAGATGCGAAAAGTGCAGAATTCGCATGCCAGTCTTATGCGAAAAGTTCGATACGAATTCTATGTTGTTAAAGAAAATTCTAAGTTTAGAATTCGTATGGAGTCATATGCGAGAAGTCAAGAATTCGCATGTGAGAGTTATGCGAAAAGTGAGAATTCACATACAAGCTCATGCGAGAAGTGAGGATTTCGCACATAGGCTTATGCGAAAAGTAAGAATTCGCATATTGGCCTATGCGAATTTTGAGGATATCGGTTAAGCCTCATGCGAATTGTGCTCCTCATGAATAGTGATCTGCGAATTGTGATGTGTATGCGAAAAGTTTATGATTTTATGCTAAAAGTGACTGTTCTGAACCCATTTCGATATAAGTTTGCCCTGTTCCTAAGATTTTTACACATAATTCATATGTGACATCACTCTTATCTTCAGTTGGTCACATATTTTGAACAACTGATCTAATTTTCACGAGTGCTCATGCTTATCAAGATTTTCAGATACTGGATGTTTGGATTTAGTCTCTGATTGGATTGATTTAGCATCCTGAGTATCTACAATCATCAGTCTGGAGTGCTTCTATTTGTTGTTAGACCGTTGAGTGCTCTTGATCATTCTTTTGACCTAATCAATCAGTAGTGTGAGCTACTGCAATCATTGTTCTGATGCTTTGGTTGTGTTTCAGAATTCTGAGTGCTTATAATCATCCAGCTGATTTGTGAAGAAAGGAGTTCTGAGTTTGATTGTTCAGTATTCTCGAAAGCTATCAGAAAATGAGCGTCTTTCATCAGCTGTTGAACATTTATCAGAGTTTCCTTCTAACCCTTGCATTGTAGTGTTTGCTACCAGATGCTACCTCCTGTAAGCTGATCAGAATAAGTTCTTAAGTTGAATTCTTATTCAACTTGTGGTTCAAAGACAGATCAGATGTTATAAACTGAAGATGCACTTTGGTTGTCATTCCATAATTCAACACATTTCATTCTTGTGGGCGTAACGAATGTGTTGGATTTACAAGAGTTAAAAGTTGTCTTTATGTACACTCAGTCGAGGTTATGGTCTACATCAGATATGATTTTAAAGTTGAAACTTCAAGGATAAGATCTATATTCAAGGGGGAGCTAGAGGATGCTTTGAAAATTTATGCAACGCTAAGTTTTCTAAAGAAATCAAGGGGGAGACGAGCTGAAGCTGAGCTGAAATGGATGATTAATTTACAAAACTTAGGGGGAGAATGTTAGAACATAAATGTTCTATTTTAGAAGTTTAGTAAAGTAATCAGTATTATATTTGTATTGGGCCTTGTACTTGGGTTTGGGCTTAATGTGTACAAGGGTATTGGGTCATATAAATAAGAGTTTGTTTGTAGTTGTGTTTTGTAACTTTCATTTACAATGTAGCTATACAAATTCTCTGTGTTCTCTGTAGTTAGTTTACTTTATGTGATTACTAAAACTACAGATTCTTCCCAATAATCCTTGTCAATTGTTTATCAATCAATTCAACTATGATCTCATGGACCTCACATACTTGTGTATTATCTTTTTCTATACTTTCAAGTATTCTAAACACCGGTTCAACTTCTTATTGATCTTTGTTATTACCATGTCTGAAAATGAAACATTTCGATGGTAATACTCCCATTTGATTTCTAATGTTGTTGAACATCATAAATTCTTTCAACTAAAGTGATTCTCTCATGAATGTTTATATTTGTTCACATAAACAAAATTCCAATTCTTTCGTGACCTAAACCTTTCATGCTTATCATTCATGATATTTGATCTTTCTGATACATTGTCAAATTCTCAAAAAAGTATTTCGAATTCATTTCATTCATTCAATATTCTAGTTTTGAGAAATTTTCAAAGTTCAAATGCTCAAATAATGATGATATTTTTGCCGAGCATACATTCATTTGACAATGTGATTTATATTCTGAGATTCATAATTGTTCAAGTTAAACTATTGAACAACACCATTCTTTTAGGAAAAAAATTCATGGGATCAATATGAGAGCTTATTATACTTCTATGGATTCACGTCAACCAGTGTTTCCTAGCCAAGAAGTTATCCTAGAGTGATTGAGGGGTGAAGGGTCAAAATCAAAGAGTGGGGGAGGAAGTTCATCCAGTTGAACACCCTCATTGTGCTGAGCTAAAAAATAAAAATGAGATTTTGGTTAGAAGTGAGCAAAATGAAAACAGACAGAGGGTGTGAGAACAGAGTTAAAAGAATAATAGAACTTTGCACCAACCACTTCTAAGCCAGGCAACCACATTACTGATTGGTTCACAAATCTTTGGTGACCATAATTGAACAAGGCAGTGAGCCCATGCCAACTCTTATTTTAACCCCACTAGTTACTCATTTCTTTCTTAATGAATAAATGTTTCAATTTTCAAGGGGACACATCATATATGCTATCTAATCTTCACTCGGAAGATTTGGATATTGAAACCTAAGGAAGTTTGCCCCGACCTTCGTACTTTAATCATGCACATCGAGTCTGTGAAAAACTTGATGTTGTCTCAACTGTTTACATATTTTGAGCCTGATAACGCATAAATTTCTTAAATTCTTTCATACACAAGCACGTGCATACATAAAATATGTTTTTTTGTCAGAACGTTCATAGAAATTTCTTGTGTTTTTCGATGATTGAATGGAAGCCCTAGGGAGTGAACATCGATAAAACTCCTTTCCAAAGTACATTCGTTGTACTAAGTGGCTTCGTGCTACTTACAGGCATTATAATTGTTCATTCATTGATTCAACTTATATCAAAAAAAGAGTTCTTTCGTCTCAAAATCCGATTCGGAATTATTTTTGAATTGACGGACGGTACTTATATCAAAGAGGAAAGATAAATTGGTGATTTGTCTAACAGTCAGAAAGAATGCTTTTTCGTGTAAAGTTTTGATGATTTTGATGCTCTCAATCATCAAAAAGGGGGAGAAATAAAGAAAGAAAAAGGGAGACAGAAAGACAGAAAGAGAGACGGATAAAGATAGAATGCAAAAGAAGATAGATGCTGAAATTTCAAGTTCAAGTTTGAAGGGAGACAAAGAAAGAGAAAGAAGTTTAATTGTGTTAATTTCTAGTTTTGGGAAGATTCAAAGATTCAAGATGACATGTTTCAAGAAAGATTGATATGAAGACTACTGAAAATTATTTGATGAAGAGTTCAAGATTTCTGAAAAAGATTGCTGAAACTTTTTGACAGAGATTTAGTGTTAACGAAGAAAAGGATTCGGAAATTTTTCTTGAAGATGATTTCAAGATGAAGATTTCATTGTTGAAGATGATATTTGTTAAAGAAAGGGGAGATTGTTTTGAAAGTTGTTAAAGACTGTTTGACTTCAAGAGAGAAGATCGTTATAGCTGAATTTCGTTTGAAGAATGATCTAGAATCTAAAGGGGGAGATTGTTATTGCAAATATTGTTGTATTCAAGATCATTGATGAGAGTTCTTCATTAAATGTTGGGAACTGAAGATTCTACTAAGTGTAGTTACTACTGCTAGTACAAGTGTAGTTACTACTGCCAGAACAAGTTGAAGATTAATACTGCTAAGTGTTACTACTGCTAGTAGAATTACTACTGCTAGTTAAAGTTAGTACTGCTTGAACAAAGTTAGTACTGCTTAGCTAGTTAGTACTGCTAGTAGTTAATACTGCTAGTAGTTAATGCTGCTACTTGAAGTTAATGCTGCTGAGCATTATTAGTGCTGCTAAAGAGATACGAATACTACAGCTGGATATACTGAAGATATACTTAGAAGATATACATGGAAGATATACTGAAGATTTGTTTATTCTTTGTAATTATCTTTTTATTAGTATATGTATAGAATGTTTAGAATAGATAGAGAGAACTTTTAATAATTGTTTTTCGACAGAGAAATCAACCTCAAGGCATAGATCCTAATTCTAGAGAAGTAGAATTCGTATTGGTGAGCCTGTTCATCAATATTGAGGTTGAGTGTGTAATCTTGTAACTTTAAGCATTCAATACAAGTTTACTGTTTGATCATTATACACTGTGTTTGATTACTGTTTTATTAAATATCAAAGTGTTTTTCCGCAACTTCTTTGATATTAGTTTCTGAGTATTAATTCTTGTTAAGAATTCGATCCTGACAAGTGGTATCAGAGCCAAATTCTCTCAGAAACAGTTATTCATCATGGAAAATCTTACAGAATCAAGCAGTACTTTGGTCTCAAAAGTTCCAATGCTCAGATCCAATGAATTTGACATGTGGAAAATCAGAATCAAGCAATATATTCTCCTCACAGATTACTCTATGTGGGACATCATTGAGAATGGCCCATCTGATGGAGGAAAAATTGGTGAAGATGGCAAAAGAACTCCTCCAAAGACAGATGCAGACAGGAAATCAAGACAAACAGAGATGAAAGCCTTGAGCACACTGCTCTTGGCCATTCCAAATGAGTATCAACACCAATTCTGCAATTGCACTGATGCACAGATGCTCTGGAATGCTCTAGAGAAGAGATTCTCAGGTACCAAAAGTACCAAGAGAAATCAAAAGGCAATCTTAAAACAACAGTATGAAAACTTCATCTCAACTAAGAATGAGTCCATGACTCAAACTTTTGACAGGTTTAATAAACTAATTGGTGAACTAGCTACTATGGGAGTACAGATTGATCAAGATGATGTGAACAGAAAGTTCTTAAGGTCCCTTGGAGATGAATGGACCATGTACACTGTGTCATTCAGACAGAATGATCAGTTGGAAGACAAAGAACTTGATGATCTGTACAATGATCTTAGAGTTTTTGAAGCTGAGGTGGAGGCAAAGAAGAAGCCTTCTGGATATGTTCATAATGCTGCACTCCTATCAGCATCAATTGATTCTACTGCTAACTCTGAATCAGTTAATGCTACTAATGGATCAAATCTAGATAAAGGCACTGATTATGCATTTGAAGCTCTTCTTTCTAATCATGGAAATTCTTCTTTGATCAATGATGACTTAGAACAACTTCATCCTGATGATCTGGAAGAGATGGATATTAAATGGCAGATGGCCATGCTCTCCATGAGGGTTAAGAAGTTTATAAAGAGGACTGGAAGAAACAACTTCTCACAAAGAAGAGAAGATGGAGCAGGGTTTGATAAATCAAAGGTAGAATGCTACAAATGTCATCTTAAGGGACATTTTGCTAGAGAATGCAGAAGTGGAATATCTCACAACAACAACCATCAACAAGCTCAATCTGGAAGTTTCAATAATAATAGAAACTCTGCTCAAGCCCTTGTTTCTCAACAAGGAATGGGGTTTGATTGGAGTGATCAAGCAGAAGAAGCTATTCAGAATCAAGCTCTTATGGCTAAAGTATCTGATCTCCCATCTGAGGTAAGTTCTAATCTCTGCTCTAAAACTTGCACAGACACTGTTAAAAGGTACAGGGATCACAATCAGAAGATGAGTGATGACCTGAAGAGACTAGAAAAGGATATAAAAGACTATGTGAGGATAGTAGAGAGATTTGAAGATCAAATCAAAGGTTTTCAAGCCAATGAACTACAACACTCATATGACACTAATTACTGGAAGTGGGAGAAAAAGGAGTTAGAACTTAAACTGACTAAATCTAAAGAGGAGAGTGAAAAACTGAAAGAGGAGTTAACCAATGTTAAGCTTGATATAGAAAAGTTTTCCAATGCTTCTAAAGCAATGGACTCCTTACTGCAAAATCAGATTCATGATAAATTAAGAAGAGGAATTGGATACAATGCAACACCTCCACCATATAACAACAATTACATTCCTCCTACTTCAGACCTGTTAGACACCAAAGATAGGAAGGACTTGCCTGAGGGAGCCACTGAAATAGATCCCTTAGATGAGGTAGTTGTTGAAGATAAGACTGAGAAAGAGGTTAGCAAGAGTAAGGAGAACAAGGTGAGTGGTGAGATTCCTCTAGAGAATAACATTATCACCAATGATGATTGTGGAAGGGCTTGGACCAAATCCAAGGACATAGAGAAGACAGAAGGAAAGTCTGGTAAGGTCCATTACAAACAGACCACAGTTGTGAATCCAGGTCCTTGCAACCAGTGTGCATGTAAGAAGAATGAGCCCCAAAAACAGGACAAAAAGAGGGGAAATCAAAGAAACTGGAATAATCAGTGGGCACAAAAACAAGGGGTTGATCTGAGTAAAATCAATAGACCAAAACCTTGTTTTATCTGTGGCAAATTGAATCATCTTGCAAAATTCTGTTATTTCAATCCTATGAAACAAAGGATGAATTTCCAAAGATCCATGCAAAAACCCTTTGGTTATAAGAAAATTGAAAAGAACCATATGGCTAAGAAAAATGTTAAAACTAAAAGCCACATGAAGAAAAAGTATTCTGTTAAAGAAAGTGTCAATATGTGGATTCCTAAAAGCACTAAAACTGTTAGTACTGCTACCACAAATAGTGCTGCTGACAATGATAGTGCTGCTAGAAGTAATACTACTGCTAACAATGTTAATGCTGCTAACAAGGTTAGTACTGCTAAACCTGTTAGTACTGCTACACCTGTTAGTACTGCTAACTCTGTTAGTACTTCTAAGGTTAGTACTGCTTCTAGTGTTAATTCTGCTAAGCCAATCATATTGACAAAGTACTCTAATAAAGAGTGCTCTGAGTTTAAAAACCTCATTAAAAAGGAATGTAAATACTTTGATGAGAAAGGAAGACCCAAGATCACTTTGGCTTGGGTCCCTAACCATACTAATTGATTTATTTAATGTGCAGGGCAACCAACAGCTCAAGGGAAAGAGCATATGGCATGTTGATAGTGGTTGCTCTAGGCACATGACTGGCAACATGTCATGCCTTCAGGATTTCAAGCAAATTAATGGAGGACATGTTGCATTTGGAGACAATCTTACTGGTGGTAAGATAAGTGGAAAAGGTAATGTCACCAAAGGTAAGATGACATTTGAGGATGTCTACTATGTTGATCAATTAAAGTACAACCTGTTAAGTGTATCACAGGTTTGTGACAAACAACATAGTATATTATTTACTAATACTGAGTGTATGATCCTTGCTCCAGGGTTCAAGGTAGTTGATGAAAACATGATACTACTCAGAACTCCTAGGAAGGACAATGTTTACTGTCTTGATTTGGACAATGTTGATAGTGATTCATCTTTAAATTGTCTTGTTTCAAAAGCTTCTATAGATGAATCCTCCCTTTGGCACAGAAGGATGTGTCACATGAATTTCAAGACTATGAACAATCTTGTTAAAAACAACCTTGTAAGAGGTTTACCTTCAAAAGTCTTTTCATGTGATGATCATTGTGTTGCTTGTCTTAAAGGCAAACAACACAAAACTTCTCATAAGACCAAAGAGTTAAATTCTGTTTCTTCTTGTCTCCAGTTATTGCATATGGATCTGTTTGGTCCTACAAATGTTATGAGTATAGGAAAGAAATCTTACTGCTTGGTTATTGTTGATGATTACTCCAGATTTACTTGGGTATATTTTCTAAGGACTAAGGATGAAACAAGTGGTCTTATCAAATCCTTTATTCTAAGAATTGAAAACCAAACTAATCAAAGAGTAAAAGTCATTAGATCAGATAATGGAACTGAATTTAAAAATCATGATTTAAACACTTTTTGTGAAGAAAAAGGTATTGAGAGACAATATAGTGCTCCTAGGACTCCTCAACAGAATGGTGTTGCTGAAAGGAGAAATAGGACACTAATAGAGGCTGCTAGATCTCTGTTGGCTGATTCAAAATTGCCAATTACATTCTGGGCTGAAGCAGTTAATACTGCTTGTTATGTCCAAAACAGAGTTCTAGTGGTCAAGCAAAAGAACAAGACCCCATATGAGCTTTTAAATCAAAGAAAACCTTTTATTGGTTTCTTCAAACCTTTTGGGTGTCCTTGTACAATTCTAAATACCAAATCTCACTTAGGTAAGTTTGATAGCAAAGCAGATGATGGATTTCTTGTTGGATATTCATCTCAGAGTAGGGCCTACAGAGTTTTTAACTCTTCTTCTAGAATAATTGAAGAAAGTGACAATGTCAAATGCAATGAGAACACACCAAATCCTGTTGGGTCTGGACCTCAATGGCTATTTGACATTGATTCACTAACTAACTCTTTTGGTTTCAGTAATGAGTATACAGGAACAGATGGTGGAGAATCAGAGATCACACAAGTTCAGGAAAGTATATCTAAATCTGTGATTTTTCCCATACCCACAGTAAATGAAGACTGTGAAAAGGAATCATTTACTGAACCAAGTCAGAGTGAAGAAGACACTAGGGATGAGGAGACTCAAGAATCAGAAGTGACATCTGAAACCACTTCAGCTGAGTTGCATGACTCTAATCTAGAGGCTGGACTGAATGAAGAACCTAGTCATAACACCAGAGTTCAAAAGAATCATCCTCCACAGCTGGTAATAGGAGATATCTCTTCTCCCATGATGACTAGACATCAAAGCAGGCTTCAGGAAATGCAAGATCAACAGCATACAGTGCTCTCATGTTTTCTATCCCAGCTTGAGCCTAAAAAGGCACATGATGCTATGAAAGAATCTAGCTGGATAGAAGCAATGCAAGAAGAATTGTTACAGTTCAAGCTACAAGATGTGTGGGATCTAGTAGACCTTCCTAAAGGTCACAGAGCAATTGGCACAAAATGGATCTTCAGAAACAAGAGAGATGAAAGAGGTATTGTTATAAGGAACAAAGCAAGGCTGGTGGCTCAAGGCTATACTCAAGAAGAGGGTATAGATTATGAAGAAGTTTTTGCACCTGTGGCTAGGATAGAAGCAATCAGACTATTCCTAGCCTATGCTTCTTACATGAACTTCAAAGTCTATCAAATGGATGTAAAAAGTGCTTTTCTCTATGGATCAATTGAAGAAGAAGTATATGTCTGCCAACCACCAGGGTTTGAAAACCCAAGCTATCCAGACAGGGTATACAAACTAAAGAAAGCACTTTATGGACTACATCAAGCCCCAAGAGCATGGTATGACACTCTGTCATCCTATCTCTTGGAAAATGACTTTGAAAGAGGAGTCATAGATAAGACTCTTTTTATCAAAAGAAAGAAGAAGGATATCTTGCTGGTCCAAATCTATGTTGATGACATTATCTTTGGATCTACAAGAAACAACATGTGCAAGGAATTTGAGGATTTAATGCATCAAAGGTTCAAAATGAGTTCCATGGGGGAACTTACTTTCTTCCTTGGACTCCAAGTTCAACAGAAGTCAGATGGCATTTTTATATGTCAATCCAAGTATGTGCAGGATATTCTAACCAAGTTTGGTTTCTCAGAATCAAAACCTGCCAGCACACCTATGGAAACACACAAGCAGATCACAGCAGATCTTGAGGGGGAGGACATGGATGTGCATCTTTATAGATCCATGATTGGCTCTCTCATGTATCTCACAGCATCAAGGCCAGATATTATGTTTCCAGTCTGTGTATGTGCAAGATTTCAAGTTAGGCCAAAGCATTCTCACTTTCAAGCTGTTAAGAGGATATTCATATATCTCAAAGGGCAACCTAGATTGGGACTTTGGTATCCTCATAACTCACCTTTTGACCTAATAGCATACTCAGACAGTGATCTAGGTGGGGCAAACTTGGACAGAAAATCTACTTCTGGAGGATGTCAGTTCTTGGGTGCTAGACTAGTCTCATGGCAGTGCAAGAAACAAACCACAGTATCCACATCTACAACAGAGGCAGAGTACATAGCAGCTGCAAGTTGCTGTTCTCAAGTCTTATGGATTCAGAATCAAATGCTGGATTATGGGGTAACCTTTCTACACACTCCAATCTTTATTGACAACAGCAGTGCTATTAGCATTGTAAATAATCCAGTCAAGCACTCAAAGACAAAGCACATTGAAATCAGGTATCACTTTATAAGAGATTGTAATGAAAAGAAACTTATTCAAGTTGTCAAAGTTCACACTGATAATCAGTTTGCTGATCTATTCACTAAAGCTTTTGATGTGGGTAGATTCACTTTCTTGGTAACAAGTGTGGGAATGATAAACTTTGCATAAACTTCTTCTCAAAAAGTGAGTTTATACCTGTATATTGTTATTTTTGGTGTTACTAATCTTCTTTTCAGGATATGCATAGCAGTACTCAGTATTTAGCAAGTTTAAAAGGAGTAAGTATAGTTAATACTGCTAGTTCAGTTAATACTGCTCGTGGTTAATACTGCTCGCGGTTAATACTGCTAGTTCAGGTAATACTGCTCGCGGTTAATACTGCTAGTTCAGTTAATACTGCTCGTGGTTAATACTGCTCGCGGTTAATACTGCTAGTTCAGTTAATACTGCTCATGGTTAATACTGCTCGCGGTTAATACTGCTAGTTAGTTAATACTGCTCTAGGTTAATACTGCTTATATTCCGAATACTATAAATACTCTTTGCCCGCCTAAAAGTTCATAACGACTCTTTGCATACTGTTCACTTGCGCTCTAAACCCTTTCTCTCTCAAAGTTCAAAGTTTTCAGGCAAGAATCTTCAAGGTCTATGGCATCCATGGCGTTCATTGATGAGCACAATGAAATTGCGATGCTCCAAAAGCCAAAACAATCTGAAGGTTTTCATCAGATAGTCGACTTTCTGAAGTCGAGCCACATTGCCCATGCTCTCACTATGTCTCCAACTATCTACATTGAGCACCAAAGGCAATTCTGGGCACATGCCACCGTTGTTACTGAGGATGGTGTGCGAATGATCAAGACGACAGTATGTGGCAATCCATTGACAGTTACTGAAGAGATAGTTCGCATCAGTCTACATCTAGACGATGCCTCTGGTATAACATCTATCCCTAATGATGAACTGTTTTCTTCTCTGACAAAAATGGGGTATGGAGGCCCATTGGGTGTTTTTAAGTTCTCAAAAGCTAAATTCTCACCTCAATGGCGTTTTCTTGTTCATACCTTGATGCACTGCATTTCTAAAAAGACTACTGGATGGAGTGAGTTCAGCAGTACCATTGCTTATGCTTTGGTCTGTTTGGCCACTGCCAGAAGGTACAATTTCTCACAAATGATTTTCAATGATCTTGTCTCAAACATGGGAAACAAAAAGAGCTTTTATATGTATCCCAGGTTTGTTCAAGCAGTTATCAACCATGAATTGACGGATATACCTCAACCTGTTGGGGTATATGTACCTAAACCCCCCAAAGGCAAGGTTTTCTCAAATATGAGAAGATCTGCTGGGGACTCTGAAGGAGTTGACACCCCATTGTTCTCTACAATGATGGTGGTGTCCCAAACCAATGAAGGTATGGCAGCAGGGTCAAGGCCCTCATTAGACCATCCCACTGCTAGCCAAGCCCAACCTTCTCACTCAAAAACAATTCCCCAGTCCATTCTTACAAAACCAACCTCTCCAATTACCCAAACTTATCAAAGAAAACAGGTAAAGAAGGCTCCTTCTCTTCTTGTACCATCACCCACTAAGCCTTTAAGCCCTCTAAGGGAGAATTCTCCCCTAGAGAATATCCAAAGGGAAACCACAAGGGTGTCTCCCAACCCAAAGGAGGTGCTCTCTGAGGAGGAGGTAGAGCATATGGGTGATGAGGCTGCCACTACTCCTGCTAGCACAGAGGAGGAAAGTGGTAACATCAATAAGACCTCCCCCATGGCAACTTTGAATGAGCAATCATTTGAAGGACCCTGGTGCCAAGAAACCACAGGGGTGGATAGTGCTTCTGCTAGGCAGAAGACATCTACTAATAAAAGATCCAATGATCCTTCAATAGGGGGTAACACTCCTGGAGAAGGTGAGGACAGATATAACTATGATGAATTGATGGAGACCATGGGAAACATCAACCAGGATGTCATCAAGCAAGGAAAAGAAATAGAGGAGATGAAGCTGGTGATCCTGTCACAACAAGCCCAGATTGAAAAACTGAAGAAGATGGTGACCAGGCTGGTTCAAAAGAAAAGAAGGAAACAGTTTGAACTCAAAAAGAGAGACAAAGTTCAAGATTCTTTCAACAAGGGGGAGAAGCATGAAGGGGAAACTGTTGAAAAGAAAGCTGAAGTTGAGGGGGAGACAGAGGAAGAGATGGAAACAGAAACAGTTACTGCTGCTGAAGTAAAAGTAGCAGCAGAAACTGTAGCAGCAGAAACTGTAGCAGCAGAAATAGGGCTCTCTGTGGAAGAAATAGAGATAGCAGAGACTTTAGTAAAAGCAAAGAGTCACACTCCTAAGGCTACTCAAAAGGCCAAAGGAGTGGTCATCAATGAAGGAGAACCTCAAAAGGAGAAAATGAAGGAGGATATAAAAGGAAAAGGAAAGATGATTGAACCTGAACAACCCTCAAAGAAGAGAAGTCAGATTGAAAGGGATGAGGAGATGGCAAAGCAGCTTCAAGAGCAAATGGAAAAAGAGGAACAGATTCAAACAGAAACAGATAGAGAGCTTGCAAAGATAATGGCCAGAAAACTAAATGCAGAGTATCAAGAAAGCTTAAAAGCAGCAGCTGAAGTCAAGAAAAGCTCTGTGAAAATGTCTAAGCAAAGAATGCCAGTAATGAAGCAGAAAAGACAACCCTCTAAGACCTTTTTGGCCAACCAGGAAAGAAGAAGAATGATTAACTTCCTGAGAGGTGCAATTGGTGTCAAAGGGGAAATGTTTACCAATATGGCATACAGTCAGGTTGAGGAATTGTACAAGAAAGAAATGGCTAAACTCCAAGGGGACTCATCTCAAAGGGAAGAGGCTGAAAGAAGAATGAAGGAGAGGTATGACCTAAATATTCAACAACCATTCCCTGAGGAGACTACACCTTCAAAGGAAAATGCTGAAGAAATGAAGGAAGAACAAGAGAATGCTGATATAGAAATTAAATCTGCAAAGAGGGTGAAGACAATTGCTTCCAAAAGGCAATCTAAAAGGCCAAGAGTGGAAGAAAGAGCAGAAACTGAAGCAGAACCTTTAGTCACACCTTCAGCAGAACCTGTACAGAACTCAGAACAGTCCAAAGAGCAATCAGATGAGCATGTGGGGCTGTATATGACTATAGTAAAACCTGTACAGGCTGTTCCAATCTCCATGAAGGCTCCAGAGATTATCTTTTGGGACATTTTAAGAGATAATGGAAAGGATTTCTTCAGACTTAAAAGAGTTGGTGGTGCATTTGAAGCATATTCAACCTGGGGGAGAGTAATCAGAGGTTGTTCAAGAGCAGACATAGAGGAAATGTACAAAGTGGGAATGAAACTCTATGAGCCTGTGTTGAAAGGTACTGAAGAAAATCTTCTCAAAGTGGCAATGGAATACTTATGTATGATGTTTGATCCAGAGAAGGTGATGCATAGGATTAAAGATCTTCATCATGAGCATGTGTTCAAAAAGATTGATCATTGGATACTCTTTGAAAACTGTGGTGTATACATGATTACTATTGACAATTGTTATCATGAATACTACCTAGTTGACAAAATATATGATCATAGCAAGCAGAAACTTGAAGGGATGCTGAAAGCTAAGCTAGTTTGTACAAAGGATTCAGAAATGGCCAAAATTGTGGTGAGAAGAACTATCAATCAAAGTCTGGGTCTAGATCCAAATTTGGGCAACTGAATGTGAGGTGTTGAAAGCATCTTGAAGAAGATCTGAAGAACTTGACTTCTTCTTCTAAAAGTCAAGTTAGGGGGAGATTGTTGGGAACTGAAGATTCTACTAAGTGTAGTTACTACTGCTAGTACAAGTGTAGTTACTACTGCCAGAACAAGTTGAAGATTAATACTGCTAAGTGTTACTACTGCTAGTAGAATTACTACTGCTAGTTAAAGTTAGTACTGCTTGAACAAAGTTAGTACTGCTTAGCTAGTTAGTACTGCTAGTAGTTAATACTGCTAGTAGTTAATGCTGCTACTTGAAGTTAATGCTGCTGAGCATTATTAGTGCTGCTAAAGAGATACGAATACTACAGCTGGATATACTGAAGATATACTTAGAAGATATACATGGAAGATATACTGAAGATTTGTTTATTCTTTGTAATTATCTTTTTATTAGTATATGTATAGAATGTTTAGAATAGATAGAGAGAACTTTTAATAATTGTTTTTCGACAGAGAAATCAACCTCAAGGCATAGATCCTAATTCTAGAGAAGTAGAATTCGTATTGGTGAGCCTGTTCATCAATATTGAGGTTGAGTGTGTAATCTTGTAACTTTAAGCATTCAATACAAGTTTACTGTTTGATCATTATACACTGTGTTTGATTACTGTTTTATTAAATATCAAAGTGTTTTTCCGCAACTTCTTTGATATTAGTTTCTGAGTATTAATTCTTGTTAAGAATTCGATCCTGACATTAAAGTCAAAGTCAAAGTCAAAGCTCCAAGTCAATGCTAGAGAGGAGAAACTAAAAGTCAACTCTCTTTTAATAGAAAGTCAATATTTTCTTTGTATTGTTCCTTTGTAATCCTTAGGTATAAATAGTTTCCTTTATGTAATCTTGTTGGTAGAACTTTAAACAGTGAATTCATTCTTACATATTGTAAAGAGAGCTTTCTAGAGAGAGAAAATCTTGTAGAGAGAGAAAGCTTGGAATATCAATATACTTGTGATTTCGTAATGAATCTATATACACTTGCATATTTGGGACTATCACTATTTCTCAAGAGTTGTTTGGACTAACACATTTTGATGCTTTAGACACAACCTTGAGTAGATCTTTAGATAAAGTGGGAGTGACTAAACTCATGAAGATGATTGAGCTCGTACCCGAGTTTCACGAGCTAGTAGTTTCTATGAATCAAAAGAAGATTGCAAGGTATGATATTGTTCAAGTTTCTTTACCACCATATAACAAAAAGCTACTTCCTTCTGTTTTACAGGCACCCGAACTAGAGCTAAAAAAACTCCCCGATCATCTCAAGTATACCTACTTAGGAGAAGGAGAGAAGCTACTGGTGATCATTTCATGTAGCCTAGACACATCCGAGGAGAAGAAGCTTATATCTGTGCTCAAACGATATAAAGAAGACATTGGGTGGACGATAGCCGACATAAAAGGTTTGTGTCCATCAACTTGCATGCATAAGATATTGATGGAGGATGATTTCAAGCCGTTTTGTGAAGCTCAAAGGCGGTTAAATTCACCCATGATGGAGGTAGTAAAGAAAGAGATTCAAAAGTTACTAGATCCAGATATGATCTTTTCTATTTTCGATAGCAAATGGGTGAGCCCGATGCAAGTTGTTCCAAAGAAATCCAGAGTAACGTTAGTAGAGAATGACGAGGGAGTGATGGTTCCAACGAGAATACAAAGTGGTTGGAGAGTATGCGTCGATTACCAACGGTTGAACGCTTCAACTCGAAAGGATCACTTCCTTTTACCTTTAATGGATAAGATTCTCGAGTGACTGGCAAGTAAGTCTCATTAATGTTGTTTAGATGGTTTTTCTGGTTTTCATCAAATTCCGGTTGCACCGGAAGACCAAGAGAAAACCCACATTTACATGTACTTTCGGCACTTTTGCTTATCGCCGAATGCCCTTTGGCCTTTGTAATGCACCGGATACTTTTCAGCGATGGATGATGAGTATTTTTTCTGAGTTTGTTGAAAATATCATTGAAGTTTTTATGGACGATTTTACTTTCTTTGGAAACTCCTTTGATGACTGCTTAGAAAATCTCACTAAAATCCTTCAAAGATGCATAGAGACTAACCTGGTTTTGAATTATGAAAATTGTCACTTTATGGTAAACCAAGGTGTTAGATTTTGTAAATTGTATTGTTAGAGCACAGTCTCATTGGATTCAAGATCATCCAATATGAAGTTTGGAATCTGAAGTTAACGCTGAAAAGTCGCTCTCGATATTTTGTCTAAAGTTAGTTTGTAATAATATGTCAAAGTTGTTTATTGTATTTTATGTTTGTCCTAAATATCTTTTAATAGATATTAGGATATTAGTTTAAATATCTAGATATTAGTTTAGATATTATGTTTTTGATAATATCTTTGTTAGATATTATGTTAGTAGTTGTTAGGTGAGATATTAGAATATATCTCTAAAAAGCAAATCAAGTAAGAAATCGATAAAACACTGTTCATTAGAGAGAAACAGTGAGAGCTTAAACAGAGAACAATATCAACCTTTGTAATCTGCGTTTGTAATCTAAACAGGTTGGTAATCGTATCATATGTTTGTTGTTTGATTATCTGGTAAACGATCGTGTTCATTCACACGGACCCACATGTATCAAAGTTCAAGGATTTCCTTTGTAAATGTCTAGTAGGTATAAATATCTTGTTTAACTCACTTGTAACCATTTAGAGAGAGCTTATCCATTTCCATCACTTGTATTGTAACACTTTGAGAATCAATATACTTGTGACTTGGAAAACATCTCTAGATCTTGATTTGTGTTGTTTTGATATTGATTACACTTGGATTTTGTGAATAACAATTGGTATCAGAGCATGGATTATACGATTTTGATCCTTGTCCCTACCATTTTTGGAAAGGTTTTAAGAAGTCGACTGTGTTTTGTGAAAATTAATGATTTTGATTGATTTTGATCAAAGTTTATGTTTAATTGATTCAAGATTGAATGTGGAAGTAATCTAAGTCAGATTGGTTTAAAAAGGATTGTTGAAAGATCAAATTCAGAGATATTTTTGGTATTTTGAGTTCTAAAACAATGGCTACTGTTTTGGATTGAAAGTACTCGATTTTGTGGTTTCTTGATAAATTTCACAGTAGTAAATTTGTTCCTGCTATATAGTCATACCTTCGTTTCATATTTCAAAGGATTTGGATAAGATTTGAGAGTTTTTGAAATTTTTGAGTGTATCTTCAAACTTGTCGCGAGTTGAGGATTCTTGGTGTTCATACTTATCGCGCGCTTCAGACATTCATACTTTTCATGGCAATCAGTCTTGTGAACAATACTTATCGCGGGCTTCATATGCGACAACATTTCTTATCGTGTGTCATTTGCGCGACAAGATCTTCTTTGCGTGAAAAGACAACTTATCGCATGATACTCTGCGCGACAAGAATTTTATCACATGTCTTAGTACGCGTCAAGAACTTTATCGCGTGGACTTTACTTAAGTGTGTGACAGGTTTTTGTGTGCGACAAGTTTTTTACTTAGAATATTTCAGCATGTGACAAGGTTGACTTTTGTTGACTTTCCAGAAAGGAACAAGTTTAAATTCAGTAATTAAAGATTTTTGCAAGTGTGTTTCAAAATGACTTCTAGAGATGCCTTAGCTATTGGTACCGATACAAAACCACCTGTGTTATTCAAAGATGAATATGAACAATGGAAGGAAATATTCCTTGACTTTGTGGAAAGGCATGACAATGCTAAGAACATTAAACAGTCTTTGGAGAAATGGCTTATGGAGAGAGTGCAAATTGTTGTGCCAATTGGTTCTGGTTCTGAAGATGAGGCAGATAATCACAGGGTTGATTACATAGATCCAGAAAATTACAATGAGGACCAGAAAAAGAGGTATAAAGTAGATAGTCAAGCCAGATCATTGTTATTACAAAGTATTCCTGATGAGATTTACATCAAGATTGATAGCTACAAAGCTACAGGCAAAATGATGTGGATCAGTCAGAGAAGATGATGATGGGATCTAAAGTTGGCAACTAGATGAAAGTGGCAAATTGTATCAACAACAATGAAAAATTCAAAGCCAATGAAGGTGAAAGCTTGGCGGCAACATATGGCAGGTTTGTGACACTGACAATTAAATGAGCTTAGCAAGAACAAAGTACATAAACAGCTGATTGAGAACATTGTGAAATTCTTGAGCATTCTACAGCCAGAGTGGAAGAAATTTGCTAGACAAATGAAGCAGCATAAAGACCTGAGTGATATACAGTTGCATGAAGTGTATAAGACACTTAGGCAGAATGAAGAAGAAGTTGAAGAGATAAGAAAAGAAAAGAAGAACCAGCTTAGAAACCAGTTGCAGATCCTATAGCTCTTGTGGTTGAGCAAGAAAGAGAAACACTTTGTCTGGGGCAGGTAGTGAGTTCAAGAAGAGAGAAAGTGATCAGTGACTCTTATGTGGATGAAGTTGATGACAGTGACTCAGATGATGGAGAGAACCTGAAATAGACTATGATCTTACTAACCAGGGCATTCCATAAGAAGTTCTACAAAAATTCTGGTTCCATTAGCCAAAGGTATTCTTCAGGGTCTAGGAACTACGAGAATAAGGACAAAATGGAAGGAAAGAGAAGGTATGAAGGAAAGAGATTTGAGGATAAAAAGGTTGATGAAAAGAAGTTTGTGAAAAAGTATGAAGAGAGAAAGATAGATGAATCAATGAAATGTTATAACTGTGGTATTCCTGGTCACTTTGCCAAGGACTGCAGGAAGCCGATTGTTAGGAATTCTGAGTATTACAAGAACAAGATGCTTCTTGAAAAACAGAAAGAAGCAAGAAAGGCTCTAATGTCAGAAGATGATCATTGGCTTAATCTGACATATTCTGAGGGTGAGAAAGAAGAGTATACCCATATGTGTTTGACGGGTAAACATGTTGAAGATGATGGTTCTGATGATGATACTTCTGATGCAGCATCTGAGGTAAAGTGATTTTCTAAAACAAATGCAATCCATGATGCTTGAACTTCAAGAATTGCAATCTAAGTTGAAAATAGAAAAAGTCGTCAATGAAAAGCAATGTTATAAATAGCGTGAGGTGTGGTGTGGCGTGGCTGCGAGGCCAAGCCTCATGCCTTAGGAGTTATCACGAATCCATGGCGTTTTCACGGCGTGACTTATGGCATCAAATTTCTAATTCATATATAATATTACATATAAAACATATGTTTTGTAGTGTTACTCAATTAGTCAATAGTAAAAAGCAAGTTAAATTAGGTTATATATTAAAAACTAGCAAAAAAATTAAAAATGTAAAGAAAAATCAATTATCGCACTACAAAAAATGCGCATTAGGCCATGGGGTGCCATGGGCTTAATGTAGCGTGAGACACAAGCCTTGTGCCATAGCACGCCATGGTGGCTGTGCGGCGAGTTTTTTAGAACTGTGATGAAAAGAAACGTCAAACAATTTACAAACTCAATAAAGAAGTTGTTGAGAAGTGTGAATTGGTTACTTATTTGAATAAAGAAAAAGAAAGCTTTGAAAAGGAAAATATTGCTTTGAACAAACAAATATCTGAAGCAACTACAAAGTTTGATATTTATGAACTTCAGAAGAAAGAGTATGCTCGAAAGTTCAAATCTATCAAATCTGTAAACAAATCTTTAGTTGAAAAGATAAATGGTTTGGAAGAAAAATTGTTTACTAGAGGACAAACCGAACAAATCATTCATCTTAATAAACCAAAAGAGTTCACTTATTTCAACTAAAAATGGGGAATTGGATATAATAATACATATTACTTGGCAAAAGATATTTCCAAAAGACCAATTCTTTATGAGTTTGATTTCTTACAACTTGCCAAGAAAAACCCCAAGTATAAAATCAGATGGACTAAGTGATCTGAGGATGTTGAAGCTCAGGAGGATTTAAAAAGGAAAAACAAAGTTAAGATGCATCTTCCTTTTTGTTATGAAAAACATAGTGCATCTCGCTTCACTCTTCAAACTCTACCCCCACAAGTTCCCGGACGAGGTTTTTGAACAGAACTTCGATAGGCGATAGGTATATGCACCGCGAGGTGTGAAGTGATCTCATACTAAACGAAAGAACTTTCACTTTCCATAACCAAGAAGAAAGAAAGTCAACTTATTCCTGCAATTACGGTTAGTCTCGCTACCTCTTTAGTTGCCGCCGCCTACTTGCTCTTCTTGTGGTCGGGTCGGGTCATTCTTCACTCTCATATGACATTTATTCATTAACTGAACCAAAATTTTTATTACATGATTACTTCAAAAGTTATTCTGATGTTGAGATGGAGGCTAAGCCAGTTGAAGTTAAGATTTATGTCCCGCCTCTTGTTTTAGAAAGTAAAATCACTCAGCTTGAGAATGATTTTGAAGATGAAAAAATCATGCTTGATTTGGAAAAAGTTGTGTTGTTAACTGTTTTTCAAAATATTGAGTCAAAGTCTGAGACTAAAGTAAAAGATAAATCTGAATCGGACAGAGTTTGTGAAAACAATTCTACTGATTCAGATGTATCTTCTTGCAAAGCTTTCATGGGAAATGTATTTTCTAACGTGAAGCCTTCAGATTTTGATCAAACTGATTATCAAAAACAATGTTCTAAAGAGTATAAAGATTTTATGTTTTCTAAATCTTCTTGTGAATCACCATCCATCGATGATTCAGACTTATCAGATTCTGATGTTGATTTCTTGAACTCTACGGAGTATTTAGATGAAGTTGTTTATAAGTTTGACTTTTCAGCAAAACTTCCTGATCATAAAGATTTTGTTGTAAAACAAGATGAGATGCCAAGTACATTTGAAAAAGGTGAATCATCAACGAAAGTTGATGAACCAGTTCCTGTGAATGCTTACTATTCAAAAGGCAAGACAAAGAAGCATTCACAAAAACAACGGAAACTGGCATATCTCAGAAAAGGCAAACTCGGATTTTTCATGTTCCTAATAATTATTCTTTTGTTGATTCAAATAAGAGTTTGAGAAATAATAGAGTTAAGCATGAATGGAGAGTGAAGAAATCCACAACGGATATGGTGTCAACAAAGTAATTTCTTGCTTTACATAGAGATAGGACTAACAGTTTGTGTTGTGATGTAATTGATGATGTTGCTACTAATAAACAAAACCTTGTATTCCCATGCAAAGTTTATTCAATAAAGCAATTGATTCAATTAGCTCATAATCAAATTCGTTGTTCTATTTATGGTGTAAATGATTTTGTTGATAGTAAAGTTTCTCGTTATTGGTTTGGTTCATATTATGTTTAGAGTAAATTACATATTTGGTCTCTGGGGTTTGGTGGTTTTAACAGTTTGGGCCTCTAAAATGAAATATCTATGAATTGCACTCTCGTGCTTTACATTTTATAACGTTTTGAGTCCCTAACTTCTAACTCCGTTAAAATTTTCTGTTAACTCAATTAGTTTAGAGGGTATTAGTCATTGCATTTATTTTTTATTTTCTATTAAAATCAAAGGGACTAATTATGTAATTAACTCATTTTTTTATTTAAACCATAGGGACCAACTCTGTAATTTACAGCATATATAATATATATATATATATATCGTATATAGACCGTGAGCTCTGTAATTTACTTTATCACTACCGCCTCCTCCGACTATCACCGTTGTCGCCTTCTCCGACTCGTCGGCAACTACTCCTCCACTCGACCACCACCATCTTCCACCTCACTTTCATCTTCCCAAACCCTTAGACCACCACCCCTCCGGCGAAGGAGATCCATCACCACCGCCCACCTCCATCTTCTGTCGCCATCGCCCTGCAACTTCCTTAACCACTGCCCCACCTCCATCTTCCATCACCATCGCCACCTTCGTCTTCCCAGCACCGAGACTCTGCAACTTCCTTCACCATCCCCCACCCATTTGTGTCTCTCCCTCCGGTGAAACCCTCCTCCAACAACCCTCCCTCCAGCGACCAACTCCTCAGATCTGCTCTTCGAGAAACGATTTCTTCTCCACATACAAGATCAATTTTTTCAAATTGATTTCTTCTCCACCTACAAGATTTCTACAGGGACGATTTCTACGATTTTTACAGGGACGAACAGATCTGTGTTTTTTTTTGAAGATATGAACAAATCTGTGTTTTTTAAGATATGAATAGATATGTATTGTACAATGTTTTTAACAAAAAAATTAATATACACTGATTTATTATGTTTGTATTTGAGTTTATGTGTTATGTTATGATTGAGGATTTCAATTAGTTTCTACAATGGAGTCTAGTTGCCCCATTTGTACTGTTTTGAATCGGTTTCTTCAAGAACAAACAATAACTTTAAGAACCAATTTTGAATCGATTCAGTTTGATATTATTTGGAACAACTGTTGCTTTTTAAGAAATTCAGTTTCCAAATAAACATGTTTTTTGGGAAAAGCAACGATCTGGGAGAAGCACAAATCAGTTTCCAAATAAACTGTTGTTTGGGTAAGGTTTGGTCAGAGATGGAGGTGAGTAGCCGGAAAACGGAATTGTTGCCGATCGGAATAGTTGCCGGAAAACGAAAGGGAAGAGGAGAGGAAAGAGGGACACATGGCAAGATCTTATTGGTGTTTGTTTTTTTAGTTATTATTTTTTTAATGTAAAATGAGGAAAATGTGTAAAATGACCAAACTACCCATCATGTGCCTTGCACATGACCACTTTAACATAGATATTTTTAACGGAGTTAGTTTTAAGGACTTAAGGTGTTATAAAATGCAAACCATAAGGATGCAAGCCATAGATATTTCATTTTAGGGACCCAAATTTTTAAAACCACCAAACCCCAGGGACCAAATATGTAATTTGCTCTTGTGTTTATAATTTTGTTAAACTAAATATTGTTCAAAGAGAAGGAGGACCCAATTATAAATGGGTGCCGAAATCTAAAGTGACTACTAACCCAAAAGGACCCATCTTCAAAGGGGTACCTAAACTTGTTGAATGAATTGTAATCATATGTGGTACTTAGACCCCGAATGTTCAAAACATATGAATGGAAGAAAGGAGATATTGACTAATTATACTGAGAAGTTATGTGGAAACGTCATATTCGGGAACGACCATTTTTCTCCTATTCTAGGTTACAGGGATGTAGTTCAAAAGAATATTAAGATAAAGAAGGTGAGTTATGTTGAGAAGATTGGGACACAATCTTTTTAGCATTGGACAATTTTGCGACAAAGATTTAGAGGTGAATTTTAAGGCTAAAAGGTGTTGCGTGAGAACGGAAGATGGTAAGGAACTGTTCGTCTGCACAAGAAAGTCAAATCTCTACACTATTAATCTGTCAAATGTTAAACCTAAGAATGATGTGTGTCTCCTATCCAAAGCCTCTATTGCAACAAAACTGGTTATGGCATAGAAGACTCTCCCACTTGAATTTCCGGTATATCAACAAGTTGGTCAACGGAGGTTTAGTAAAAGGATTGTCGGAATTGAAGTATGAAAAAGAACATCTGTGTGATGCGTGTGAGAAAGGGAAAATGAAACGAGCTCCTCACAATCCAAAGCTTGAACCTAATACTGAATGCCCTTTGGAGATGTTACACATGGATCTTTGTGGGGCCATGAGGATACAATGTATCAATGGCAAGAAGTACGTGCTGGTGATTGTGGACGATTATTCGAGATATACTTGGGTAAAATTTCTTCGTTCAAAGGACGAGAGTCCCGACTTGATTATCTCGTTCATTAAGAGTATCCGAGTAAATCTGCAAAAAGATAGTAAAGTCTATCCGATCAGACAATGGAACATAATTCAAGATCAAAATTGTTGGAGATTATATAGAATTTGTTGGGATATCTCATCAATTTTCCACTGTCAGAACGCCTAAATAGAATGGGGTAGTCAAAAGAACGAATATGACTCTTGTAGAAGTTGCACGAACGATGCTAAGTCAGTCTGAGTTACCTCTATTTCTGTGGCGGAAGTTGTCTCAACTACTTGTTATACATAGAATCGTTCGATTATTCATTGACGGTTTGGTAAAGCTACGTATGCAATTATTAATAACAGAATACCTAGCATTAAACATTTCCATGTCTTTGGATGCAGGTGTTTTGTACTCAACGACAAAGAAAATCTAAATAAGTTCAATCCTAAAGGCGAAGAGTGCATCTTTATCGGTTACTCCCAATCTTCTGCATCATACATAGTATATTTGAAGACATCAAAGATTGTAGTCAAGAGCATGAATGTTACATTTGATGAGATGGTAGATATAGCTTCTAATAAGACCAGTTCAGAACCCGTGATTACCGAAGTGTTAGCTTCTGGGCAAATCAGTCCAAAACCTGTGAAAATGTCAACAAATCTGATCACGCATCGACTTCTACTTCACATATTATAGATTTAGACTTATTATTTGAACATTTCTATGATTAATTTCTAGGTACTAAACTATCTGAACCTGTTGTGATTAATAGTGCTGAAGATTTAAGAGAAGAACAAGTAGTTCTTCAGATATTTCTACTGAATCAACTCCTCCAGTTCAGACAGAAATTCATTCAGTTGAAGTCGCACCAATTGTTGATCAACTAGAAGTTTCACAATCTGATGCTAGTCATGAAGTGCCAATTATACAGACAGCAAGTCAGATGGTTGAAGTTGACACAATGCCTACATATGTTGTTCAACCAGTTGCAACTAATGTGACTATGCCTACAACTGAAGTTACAGTTCAAGTTCACCAGGATGGATTTTTAGATAACCAAAATGATCAGTCATCGTACACTCACTTCCCCATATTCACAAGTAGACTAGGAAGCATCCGGTGAATCAGATTATCGAAGATCCTTCCGGACCGGTGCAAACTAGGTCCACAACAGCAAATGAATGCTTATATGACTCCTTCTTGAACAAGATAGAACCTACACGCGTATCTGAAGCTCTGGAAGACCCAGATTGGATAGCAGCTATGCAAGAAGAATCGAACCATTTCGAATCCTTGAAAGTATGGAGACTCGTGCCACATCCTCAAGGTAAAACTATTATTGGCATGAAATGGGTTTTCAAGAACAAGAAAGATAAACACGCGATAGTTGTCAGAAACAAGGCCCAACTTGTAGCCAAAGGTTACTGGCAAGAAGAGGGGATAGAATGCGACGAAACATATGCTCCAGTTGCTTGCATCGAGGTGATTAGAATGTTCTTTGCGTATGCAACACACAAGAACTTCACTGTCTTTCTAATGGACGTGAAGATAACCTTTTTCAATGGCATTCTAAAAATGGAGGTATATGTTTCTCAACCTGAAGGTTTTGTCAGTGCAGATAAACCAGGTCATGTTTACATACTCGACAAATCACTTTACAGACTAAAGCAAGCATGTCAAGCCTGGTACGAGGTATTATCCAAGTTTTTGGTCAAGTTAGTGTTCTCGAAAGATAAATTGACACTACCCTATTCATTAAAAAGGAAAATGTGATATCATTCTCATACAGATTTATGTAGATGACATAATTTTTGGTTCCACAAATCCTAAGTCTTGCAAAAGCTTTTTTGCCTTAATGGTGTCACGTTTTCATATGAGTATGATAGGAGAGATGAATTTCTTTCTCATATTACAAGTCAAACAGTTTTCTATGGGGATTTTTATTAACCAATATAAGTACATTTATGACATTTTAAAGAAACTTAAAATGGAAAATTGTACACCGATTATGACCCCAATGGCACCAGGTAATAAGATTGGAGTTGATCTTAACGGAAAAGATGTAGATCTTAAGACCTACCGAGGCATGATACGCTCTTTGGTTTACTTAACTTCTAGTAGAATAGATATTATGTTCTACATATGTCTGTGTGCAAGATATCAAGCGAAGCCCAAAGAGTCATCTTCGGTTGTTATGCACATAGTTAGATATCTTAAGGGCACCGAAGACCTTGATTTATGGTATCCGAAAGATACTAGTTTTGAGCTAATCACGTATTTAGACGCAGATCATGCATGTTGCATGTCGAATAGGAAAAGCACTTCCAGTCACATACAATTTCTGGGAGATAAGCTCGTCAGTTGGGCATCAAAGAAACAGTTGTGTGTTTCTACTTCAACGGAAAAAACGGTGTTAAACATAAAATCCCAATCAATCAAGCTAATTACTCAAGATATGAACATTATGCACAAGAACTAGAGAGAGAATCTAGAGAGAGAATCTAGAGAGAGAATCTAGAGAGAGAATCTAGAGAGAGAAAGTAGATCTTATATTACACCAATCTCTGAATTACAAGTATGAGCAGCTCACTAGAATGTTATCACATGATTACAAAGGCAAACCCTTATATACTCACTATCTAAAACAAAGCCTTAATGGCTAAGTAAACTAAACATGCTTTGACAATGACAAAGTTGACTTTTACATTGCTGACTTTCCTATTAAATCTTGGATACAATATTTAGACTTAACAATCTCCCCCTTTGTATTCAAGATTTAATAAAAATTTGATACAGATCTTCAGCCCTTGATTCTTCAGCTTTTGTTCCTTTGAAGCTTTCACAATCTTTACTCTTTCAGTTCTTGAAGAATATTGGAAAGTCTTTTAATTCTTTGAAGCTCTGAAAGCTAACATTCCTTGAACAAAACAGGAAATTCTTGAAACATCTTTGAAACTTGAAACTTCATTTCTGAAAATTCTTTCGTCTTCAAACAAAATTGTATCTTCATCACTTTGATCTCTGAACCATCTTTGGAAGAACAAACATTCTTGAAACTTGAAATTCTTTATCAGAAACTTTTGACTTTGAATCAGTCTTTGAAACAGCAGCGGAAACATTTTGAATTTAAGACTTGAACTTTGAACTCGAACTCTGAAATTGAATCTTTATATCGTTCTCCCCCTTTTTGATGATGTGAGCATCAGATCATCAAAATTTCTTCAATTTCAGCTCAGACTTTGATAACCCCTTTGAAACAATCTCCCCTTTGATAAATGTTGTGCTTTGATCTGAAGAGACGAATCATGAACTGTTTATATCCGAATCTTTGCAAATTCAGACATAATAAGCGTGTAACCCTGATTCAACAAATGAAACAGTTAGAAGTGCCTGTCAGTAACACAAAGTTACTGTGTACAACGGATGTACAATTTAAGGAGCTGGCTTGATGTTGACTCCCCAGGACTTCCATTCAATCATTGAAAGACACAAGGTAATTCTATGAATGTTCTGACAGAAAAAAATATTCTCTGTGTGCTCGTGCTTGTGTTTTGAAAGAATTAGCACAATGATTGTGTTTCATAAGGCTCAAAGTATGTAAATCACTGAGACAACAATGATTGTACATGGACTCAATGTGCATGAGAAAGGGTCGAAGGTGGGGCAACTTTCCTTCTTTTTCAATATCAGTATCTTCCAAGAGAAGATCCGATAGATTATGTGTTGCTTCCCCAGAAAATGTGAAACATTCTCTTTTTAAGAAAAGAATGAGTAGCTGGTGGGGTTGTATACAAGAGATGGCATGCGCTATTTTCCTATTTCAATGATGGTCACCAAAGAAATGTGAACCAATCAGTAATGTGGTTGCCCGGCTCAGAAAGTGGTAGGTGTAGAGTTCTGATATTCTTTTAACTCTGATCTCACACCCTCTTTCTTTTTATTATTTAAGCTCACATCTAACCAATCTCTCATTTCCATTTTATCTCAGCTCACTCCCACTCTCAATTCTTTTAGACCCCTCTCCCCTCAATCACTCAAAGGATTTCTTACGGGGTAGGAAACACTGGTTATCGTGAATCCATGGAAGATCTATTAAGCACTCACACTGAATCCCATGTTCCTAAAAGTACATGCTTATCAATGATTTTCTTGACATGTAAAGCACAAGAAATCATATGTCAGTGTATGTATGCTCATTGAAAATATGAATGAAATTTGAGCATTTGAACGTTGAAGATTTCTCAAAACAAAGATATTGAAAGAACGGAATGAAATTAAGAGAATTGTTTTGAGAATCTGACAATGATTAAAAGCAGATCAAATGAAATAGCTAGGGTATCAAAGAATTGGATATTTTGTTTATATGAACAAATATAAACAATTTATCAATGAAAGCACAAAGATGAAAAAGATGTATGATGCTTATCAACTTTGAACTTCAAACGGGGGTATTACCATCGAAAAATTGTTTGAATTTGAGACATGGTAATAACAATTTCAAATAAAATACTGAACTGGTGTGTATGAATACTTGACAGTATATGGACAAGATAATACACAAGTATTAATCTTTGGAAACACACGGTCAGTTAAACATTAACGCTCAGAATTGAAAAACATTTAAAATCTCACTTCTAAAATCATGAAAACTTTTGAGAATAAAGAAGTGGTTTGAACATTTCAAAAATTGTTTTTCATGTTCGAAAGTTGTCCTTCTTTCAAACAATCAGAGATCTAGGATCAGAAGATTTTTACCTTTTCGGCTCCCCCTCAAATCATGATATAAAGATTTGATCTTTTGAGCTCCCCCTGGATATTAGCACAATATCCATCTTTGATCATTGATGAACGGGTCCTGATCTGTCATGTGATCAGAAGACACTTTATTCATATTATTTATTTAAAAATAAAAGGACAGAAAGCAGTAAAACGATTATAGAATGAGTTCTGATCTGAAATAATCAGAAGTCATCACCTTTACTCCCCCTTAAATTAAGCATCTGAAATATGTCAGTTAAAACAGGATAGAGATCAAACACTCCCTTTGAATTGTTAGACCATCAATATCAGAAAAATCTAGCAAAGAAAAAGTTTAGGATAGAGATCAGATCAATTCACTCGGGATGAAGACCATCAATATCCATCGGATGCAAGCATACAGGAGTAAGGTCTTTTTGATCGATGAGGTACGGGTCCTAAGCTGTTGTGCTTAGAAGCCATAGTCTTTCAGCATTGAAGACCGGGTTTTGAACTGCTGTGTTCAAAATCCATTGTCTTTCTTACTCCCCCTTGGATTGAGGTGCCTGCAACACAGATTCAGGTTTCGGTTTTGGTACCCACTGGTATTTGGGTCCAGAAATGTTAGTTGCAGTGCGTGTGGGGGTTACAGAGTAAGATCCATACTAGTAATGATCATTTGTTTTATGAAAATGATCATGTGTACAACAAATAGAACAATAAAATTTCTTACCGTTAGGTGCTTTGTTCTTCTTTGCTTTGTGTACATGTACACATGATTTCTTTTCTTTCAGCTCATTTTCCTTATCATCTTGGACTGGTTTCTTTTGCCAAACCAGTTTCTCTTTCTTGAAACTTTTCCTCGGATAAGTATCTGAACCATCTAAATAATCATCATAGAAAAGGTTAGTGCGACGAATCTGATTAAAGGATTTGACTGACCTGTTTGAAGAGATGAATTTCTGATTTGAACTTGAAACAGAATTTTCAAGTTCTTTGATCTTTGATGCAAAATTATCTCTTTCTTTCACAAGCTGGTCAATCTTTGTTGTGAATTCAGACTTCGTCCTTTGCTCTTTCAGCGCAGCTGCAGACAGTTCAGACAACTTAGAAGTCAGCTTTTTAATTTCATTTTCAAATATGGATCTTTCTTCCTCAAATCCTTTTTCTGATTCATTTCTCTGGCCAGATAATTCTTTAAAGAATCCTACATTTTTCTGTTCTGTGGCCTTCTTTTCTTTATCAAACTTCTCTCTTTCCATGATCAGTACTTTCTCAAAATCGTAGATTTGTTGAGAAAGCTTAAGGCATTTAAGCTCCACTGACTTATTTTCTTCATAACTCTTCTTTGAGAAATCTGAGAACTTCTTTGAAAAATTTTTCTTTTCATTTTCAAGATCAACTTTATTTGCATCAAGCTGTTTTTCCAAATCAGATAAATTCTTTCTCAGCTCAATGTTCTCAGATTCCAACCTCTTTATCTTCTCTTCATTCTGCCCAGCACTGATATTCTTTAAGGTACTGAGTTCTTCTTTCAGTGATATGACTTCAGTAAAATACGCTCTTGACTTTTGTGAATGAGAGTCAACTGCAAGAGCCAGATTAATGTTCTGTAGATTCAGCTTGCTATTCTTCTCTTCAAGATCTGAAATAAATCTCATGATTAATGAGTAATTGACTTAATATGAATGATCGTTCCAAACTATGTATCAGAAAATCAGAAATCAGATTAAATTGAAATCTTAAAAAAAAAAAAATTCGTGAAAATTGAAATTTGAACAATACTTGTTATTTCGCAGAGTAGAAAAAATATTTCGAAAGATGACCAAAAAATTTTTCCAGACTCGCACAACTTGTTATTTCGCAGAGTAGAAAAAAATATTTTCCAAAGATGACCAAAATCTTAAATTTTTTTTTTTAAACAAGTCTTGAAGACCCGCACAACTCAAGGTATGCGTTTCTGGCTTGAATCACAAAAGAAACTATGCGGTTGAAGTAATGCGTGTGAAGAATGACACGCATTTGATGATATGCGGGTTCAGTAGACACGCACTTTGAAGTAATGCGTGTGAAGAGTGACACGCATTTGATGATATGCGTGTATAGAATGACACGCACAATAAGCTATGCGTGTTCAGCTGAGCACGCACTTGAAGATATGCGTGTGAAGTGTGACCCGCACTTTGAATGCTATGCGGGTTCAGAGTGACCCGTACAATAAGATGAATGACCCGCATACTATATGAATCACCCGCATACTTTGATGAACACACGCACACCACTAAAATCAATCAAAATCACACCAAAACACATCTAGACTTCGAATTTCAATCTGAAAAATTGACAATTCACTCACCTACACAATTCGAACACAATTCTAGCAAGCAATTTCGATTAAAAACACAGAAATCAACAAATTTGATTCAAGAACAGTGACAAAACATGTTTTCACGAAAATCTCAAAAATGAAAAATTGAAACCGATTTTGTTCGAATTTCAAGATGGAATCAAAACAACAATCAATCACCAACATAAATCGAACACAATGAATCCATTTTCTTGCATTAAAAACGAATTTAACAATGAAATTCTGATGAAACAGTAAGGAACTCGTTTCTTGAAAATATTTTCGAAAAAACTAAAAAATCGATCCAAAAACACACAAATTTCAATTCAAACTCTGATCAAATCATTCTGAAAAGTTTGGTATGGCTCTGATACCAATTGTTAAACATAAAATCCCAATCAATCAAGCTAATTACTCAAGATATGAACATTATGCACAAGAACTAGAGAGGGAATCTAGAGAGAGAAAGTAGATCTTGTATTACACCAATCTCTGAATTACAAGTTTGAGCAGCTCACTAGAATGTTATCACATGATTACAAAGGCAAACCCTTATATACTCACTGTTATTCCAAGATCACTAGAACTTTAGAGAGAGAAAGTAGAGAGAAAGAGAGATGGAGCGCAAAACCAGATTTCACTCAAATGTGCGTGTGAGACTTGTTACAAAACACAAGACCAAAGGGACTTAAATACCCTTGGTCAGAAACAATACTGATAGTCTTTAAACACAGTATTGACCAAGTCCTATAAATACAATGATTACTATAAAATCAGACCTAACAATCTCCCCCTTAGTAATCATTGGCGCTTTGGTCTTCAAAAATTATCTTTCTATAACAGCACGGATCAATAAAGCGACTTTCAGAAGCTTTCTGACTTTTAAGAAAAAATTTCTTCTCAGCATCTTGCAGATTGAAAATTTTCTTTGCTGCTTGAGCTCAAGACGATACACCTCTTTTGAATGATCTTGAATGAACTGTGGTGTTCGGAGCAAGAACAGCAAAAGAATTTGTTGTAGATGAGAGAATATAATCTTTGAGCGAAACTTGATCAGCAGATAATCTTTTGAACACTTTGTCTCTTAAACTTCTCCTTAACTTCTCCCCCTCATGACCTTGATGATCTTGATCAACTTGGTCATGCAAATGTTGAAGACGAGACATTGAAAGATCTGCAAAATCAAAGAAACAGAGAAAGCAGGGAGATGTGCGTTCCATGCAGGAAGCGCGTACTGAGGAATGCGGTTCACACGTGACACGCACAGCAAGGTGTGCGTTCCATGTGGGACGCACATAGCAAGCTTTGCGTTTCATGCTGGAAGCGCATAGTAGACTTAGAAAAAAATTTACCTTCAAAAGCTCTTTGACTCCCCCTACACAAATGCATTAGATAAGACAATTCGAGATACCATTTATGTAAAGAAAATCAGATACTCCCCCTCAAAAACAGATATATTCTTTGAAAAAAAAAACTCTCTTTTTTTACTCCCCCTTGAATAATGCACAAACCCATTAAAATATATGTATGAGAACACAATTATGAAATATCAATGTAGAAAGAAAAATAAACTGAATATAAATTTTGAAACAACTAAACATATAAAATTTTAAACACTAAACAAATTAAATTCTACAGAGTAAAATATGACAAATTTATCAATCATTTGAAATCAAACATATGTTGTAGGATACAAGAACAAGTTTCATTGCATATCAAGTTAAGACATGTTCAGTTTCAAAATCATTCAGCAATCTATTCAGTGTGCTCACATGCGAATCTTCGATTAGCTTCAAGAAAATGCAATTCTAAAAATATTATAGAGAACTTTGCATGTACTCACACTAAGCCATCAAGAATTAAGATATTCATAAATTTACAGATTTATCACAACTCAAACATATCACCAAGTATCATGAGATGTGTGCTCATTGGCATCTTTTAGCTTTGTGCACATTGGCATCTTAACATGAGTGTGCTCTTTGGCATCTTTTAAGCGTGTGCACTTTGGCATCTTTTTATCAACAAGTTTATTAAGTAAAGAACATGCCGTAAACGTAACTTTCTATCTGACCCTATTGCAGGATTTGGGTCAGCCGCTCCCAGACCAGTTGTCCTTAGGGGACTAGGTGTCAAGCACCCCTTGGAACTTACTCTCCCCGATCAGAAAGGCTACATCGACATATCCTAAACCCATTCATACCAGTAGAACATGACTTTCGATCTGGTTCTATTGCAGGATTTCTGTTCGATCACTCCCAGATCAATTGACCTTAGGGGACCAGATGTCAAGCATCCCTCGGAGCTTACTTTCCCAAACCAGAAAGGCCATAGGTACAAACTTTTAAACTTAAAGAATTCTGTATTTTTTTTTTTTTAACTAAGACAGAGGAATTCGGGTCACAAAGGAATTCGGGTCACGAGTGAAACGCATAGGAAGGAATGCGGGTCACGAGTGAAACACATAGGAAGGAATGCGGGTCACGAGTGAAACGCATAGGAAGGAATGCGGGTCTCGAGTGAAACGCATAAAGGGGTATGCGGGTCCTTGATGGAACGCACTTGAAGCTATGCGTGTGCAGAATGACACGCACTTTGTGCTTTGCGGGTTCAGTTGGGCATGCACTTGTAGATATGCGTGTTCAACGGGGCATGCACTTGAAGATATGATAGACCCGCATAATTCTTGAATAACCCGCACAATAAGATGAATGACCCGCACATTTACAAAAATGAAACGCACAGTTCATAAACTCGTAAAATTTCACGAAAATAGATCAAATCAAGAATTTTAACCAAGAAATGCATGAACTGAACTTCGAAAACACAATTCTAACAACAATTAATAACCAAATTCGATTAAAACACACTAATACTCAAATTCTTGAATAGAACAGTAACTAAACCCGTTTTTTCCAAAAAATCACAATTTTGCAAAATTGAATATCAAAACATTGTTTTTAGGCAAAACACTATGAATCAAACATGATCGACTAATCAAAACGAATCTAAAACAATCAAAATCACATGAATTTAACCAGAAACAGATCCAAATTTTGTGAGAAATCAAGAAAACGAGATTTTCTTGAAAAGTTCAAGAAAATCGATCAAATTTTCGATTTCGATCACTAATTCAGATTCAGTAAAACAATCTCTCAATCCTCTCAAGATCTAGATTGCTCTGATACCAATTGTTATTCCAAGATCACTAGAACTTTAGAGAGAGAAAGTAGAGAGAAAGAGAGATGGAGCGCAAAACCAGATTTCACTCAGATGTGCGTGTGAGACTTGTTACAAAACACAAGACCAAAGGGACTTAAATACCCTTGGTCAGAAACAATACTGATAGTCTCTAAACACAGTATTGACCAAGTCCTATAAATACAATGATTACTATAAAATCAGACCTAACACTCACTATCTAAAACAAAGCCTTAATGGCTAAGTAAACTAAACATGCTTTGACAATGACAAAGTTGACTTTTACATTGTTGACTTTCCTATTAAATCTTGGATACAATATTTAGACTTAACAATCAGAATATGTAGTTGCGGCAAGTTGTTGTTCCCAGGTATTGTGGATGCAGACACAACTACGGGACTATGGATTCCAGTATGATAAAATTCCAATTTATTGTGATTCGAATAGCGCGATTACTATCTCAGCACATCCAGTTCAACATACTAAGACGAATCATATAGATGTCAGGTATCACTTTATTAAAGATCATGTCGAGAAAGTTACAATTGAATTGTACTTTGTTAATATAGATTATTAGTTTGCTGACCTTTTCACTAACGCATTAGATGAAAGGCGTTTTAATTTTCTGTTATCAAATTAGGCATGTTGAATCTAAAGACTTAATTTTCACATAACCTGTATTTTCAAAGTATAGTTTAGTTTATTGTTTTTCTTTATGTCTTTATATTATATTTGGAAGATATCTGCACTTAAGGTTTGCTGAATGTTTCAGGGGGGGGGGTGAGCAAAGTGAAGTGATCATTATTTAAGGGGGAGTACACCATATTTCTACTGACAATTTTTCTGTGTTTGACAGGTGAATTTGTGCACAATTTTAGGAGGAGTTAATGGTAAGGATATTTGATCTGAAAAGTTTTTGATGCTAACACTAAATGATGAAAATAATTTTGAAAATCTCAGCATCATTTTAGGGGGAGCAAAATGAATTTTCAAAAGTATATGTGCTTATACCATTTAAAAGTTGGACATTATTTAAAGTTGGTTTATTTTTTGGAATTTAATGAAAGATCTTGAAAAATGTCTAAGTCTGAAAATCTTATCGCACAGGCTTGAGTTGTACTAAATCTTATCGCTCATGCCTTGCGCGACAAGACAAAGTTATCGCGCATGCTTAGCGCGAAAAGATGGGTTATCGCACGTGTGTCGCGCGACAAGCCCCATGAACAACGCTTATCGTGCATGTGTTGCGTGAACGTTGGTGAGTGATTATCGTATGAGTGTTGCGCGACAACCTTACCCAGTTTATCGCACATATGTTATACGACAAACTTTGGTCCTTATTGTGTATCCTTCGCGCGATAAGTTGACTTGATGAACTTAATTCAAATTTTTTGATCGACCAATCATGTTCAACCACGTGTCTCATGAGTTTCTCACTATAAATAAAATGTGGGTAGAACAGTTTTATTTTCAACTATTCATTTCCAGAGTGTTCGTTAGTTTCTTTGCTTTCTTCGTGACCAAGTCTTCTCGACATTGATTTTCCTTGAACTAATTCTTGTTTCTAGATACCCTAATCCTTCTATGGTTATCATAACGATGGTATATACTTTCTTTTGGACTTTAATCGAACCATAAATCAAACTTTAATAAGATTTAAACCTATCTGGACTTCATTCGAAACTGACTCTTCACATTCACAATCAAAAATCAAAATTTTATGTGTTTTTAAGGTGAATGGATGTGAAATTCTTGCTCAGAATCTTGAAATGAGTCCTGTGGTAAAATATTTTTATAAGATTTATCACTTATAAAATTTGTTGGATTAAATTTTTTCTAAGTGTCGAATGTTCAAACTTATCGCGTGATATAGTGTTCATCATGTTCATCTTTGTCGTGGGCTCACTACAACAAAAGGGGGTTTATAGGACCCTCATTAGTGTCCTAATAGGGTACTTAATAGGACTTTTAAGTTTATAGGACAAAAAGCATATGTGTCCCCTCTAAAGGCGTTGTATTAGGGTAGTAGGATGAATTTGAGCGTCCTAATAAGTTCTACGATTATGATACAAATTTCGTAGTCCTATAAAATGGATTAAGTAACACTAAAAGTGTCCTAATAGACTATAATATGGGACGCTTTATGTTGTTACAAAATGTTAAGATTTAAAAACAAATATAGGCGTCCAAAAAATTGGTTTTATAGGACGAAATTCGATGTCACCAAAACAGTTATATAGTACCAAAATACGTGTCTTAATAAATGAACTAAGTAACACTAAAAAGTGTCCTAATAGGCTATAATAAGGAACACTAAAAGCATCCTAATAGACTATAATATGGGATGCTTGATGCAATTATAAAATATTTCTGTAATATTGCATTTAAAAACATATATGAAAGTTTTACGAATTGATTTGATAGGACAAAATTCAATGTCGTACAAGTACTTATATGAGTAGCTACTACCAATTAAGTTATGTATCCCACAACAAAGTTGTATCATGACAAAACGAAGTACCAATCAACAATTACAGAAATACAAAACATCTTATTGTCCCCTATGAACGAGAGATATCAATCTTCGTCATGAACCACCTACAATTAAAGAACACGTATATGAGCTTAAAGTTATATGATAAAAAATTCTATAAATACTAAATCTCACAAGTTTTAAAAGATTAACATACCAAAGTGAAAGGACAGGGCCATGCGATCGTTGCTCAAATAGCATCTTCAACCGTAATAAACAATCCATATGGTATGACCAAACGTTCCCGCGTTTTAATAGCAACTAGAACATGTGCTCATACCAATTTGGACCAATCTCCTCGCCACCAACCAATTCATCTGAATCTAAGCTCCTGACTCGTCCTCTTGCCACAATCTCCATGGAATTTATAATACTCGTAAGATGAACAACATCCCCAACCTACAAAAACATGATTAAAGAATAAGGTTCTAAGAACAAGCTATATATGACGCAATCTAAACACCAAACCAAACGCAAAACGCAACAAAAGAATTATTTATAAATTATTTATATATCTCCAAGCTTATATATCTCCAATTTCTTAAATTCGAACATTAATTCATGTACAACCATATCTTTCTTATTTAATCTTTATTCCATCAAATTCAAGAAAATAGGATTTCAAAGATACAAACATGTGACGCATGTACTAATAATTTTAGTGCTAATACCAATTCAATATTCAAATATCATATCTATAATAACATATGTGGACATGTTGACACAAGGTTTGAGAAATTACACAAGACTTGAGAGGTGAGAGAATTAGGCATAGGACACGATTACCAGGTGGATGAAGTGACAACAATGCATCATGGATTCATGGTCTTGAGTGACCACCAAATCCCACTAAATTTGAATGGTAAGAGAAAAAAAAGTAATGGCAGGTGTTGATATTCTTAATGAAGTTTAAATATTGGCAGCCAAGATAAAGTTGGTGTAGCAAAATTGTTGAAGTTAAGGTGCAACCATGGAGGAATGATCAAACAAGGGGCAATTCTTTTTTTGTCTTCTTTGGCCAAAAAATAATGACCACTTTATAACGAAAATTAGGCTCATAACTAAGTTTGTCCCAACTTTATAGAATATACAAGACCATATATATTTATGGAAGAGACAAAGAAAATAAATCTCAAGCTTTCATTCACCGTTGACAATTTTTTTAATTTCCAACTTTATAAAATATACAAGACCATATATATTTAGCAGTGAGTGGTCATTTGGTGGGTGTGTTGATCAAGATTCTCCAAGTCATCTCTATAAATTTCAAGAACCCCAATAACTTATTTGATCAACTAATATAATAGGCAGGACTAGTGAGTCAACCAATAGCTTATTTGATCAATAGAAGAGACTCTGAACATTATATAGAATCCAGTCATATTGCATCAACCTTTTTTTTTTCTTCTTCTTTGTAATCCTATACTAGAAGCCTAAAATTCATACCAATTGGTGAGCCATGTTATAACTAGAAGAAAATCTAAAACTCCATATATACAAGAGTAGTTCCCCACTATTGGGGCCTTTATGAGTATTTCAAGTGGATATTCTTGCTCTTATTTGACGGGAAAAAAAAACTTCCCTTTATCTTTTTCTTATCTTTGATGGATGTCAGCTATGATCAATGGTCTACTAGCTCCATAGGCGGAAGAAACTACAGTGTCCTTGCTTCTTTTATAAGTAAAGCACCTTAGTTGACTTTTTTAACTTGTGTTAACTTGTGTTAACTTGTAGTTTTGCTTTTAGGTATATTGCTTCAAAATAATGATGGATCCATTTATAACTATCACAATTATTATGACAATTGTTGTAGATGAAGGGCGTCTACCACGATCAAGTAACTCAACATTCACAATTTCACTCAATATATTTATAATGTGACACGTACCTTTAGAGGTTGAAGTTTGGTGGGTGCTTTAGGACGACCTGCTGATGTTGCAGGAACACTTGAAGCACTAGAAGTATGTTCATTTGATCCTCGCATCTCTAATATCTTATATTTCAACTCAGCTACTTCACCGCTAATATCTTTATATGCTCTTTTCCATAACATGCTCTCCCTATAACATGCAGAGCGACTCGGCATGACACCCCATATATCTGAAGATCGAACACCTAGCCCGTACATGTGTGCGCTGCCATGTTTGTCTTTTCCCATCACTTTTGAAAATACATCATCAGGCCCCGGCTCATCAAGTGAACCCTCAGAAAGTTGAAAATTGAGGTCTAGCATTTGTTCCTTTAGTCAAAATAAATTATCACTAAAAATTTGATAAAGCTTGTGAAAACTAATCTAAAGCTCAAGTAAAACTTGCATATGTAGTCAACAAATTATAAATATAGCATACAATAGCGTTTGCAGCCTCCACATTTTTGGTGTTGCCATTTTTAGAGAAACATGCAACAAACATCTCCATTCGACTGGGTTCACGTCCCGACAAAAATTCTTGTGACAACCCAACTGTATATTTAGGTAAGTACATATACCTATATCACATTAGCTATATGAATAACTACATTATAAAGAATAATTACCTTATATTCTTCACGAACTCGAGCATAACTTCTTTTCCCTATAATTTGCATCATCTTCTTATATACCCTGTTAGTCTTATTTCTTTCATTGATTTTCTGAAAATGACATATAAGGCTATAAGCTAGTAGTGGATAAATAACATACCTTATATGCTATATGAAACCGTGAAACCCATAACCATAATAATAGGCTTTCAAAAGCAACCAAGGAAGCTTAAATAACATACCTTAGCCTCTTCTTTGTTCCAGTTCTTGATAAGGTTCTTCCATTGATCCACATGAACTCTCTTAGGCTTAGAATTTATTTGCTCTTGAAGTGATAGAGATGAATCATAGTAATCTTTCTTTATTCTTGCCCTCCAATTTCTCACCTTCTTTGCAAATGATTTTAAAATCCAATCATCGGATCCTGGTGGAAGATCAAATTTTGTATATCACACAAGAAAAGTAAGAAAATCTTAACATGAGGCAACATACCGCCTTTACTTATTTAATTTTAGCGTACTTCAAATTTACCTCTATAAGGTTTAGCAACATTCCTTTCTTAGTTGTCTTTACTTGATGCCATGATACATCAACCGGACAATACTTTCCACTCCTTGCCAAAGATCCCATGAAATGGCTCAAACTATTAGTAGTTTCCTTGTCAACAGGTTGGCCATATTCATTGAACTGAACCGGAATACGATCCCCTTCTTGTAGAGCCCAAATACATGGCATATATGTTGACCCTCTAACTCTTTTGTGCGAGCTTCCATCAGCAGCTACAAATAAGCAAAATGGATTAAAAAATTAAATTTATCAATGAAAAAAGAATTATACAAATCCCCGAAAGATGACACATATCTACATACCTGGATCATCAATAAAATGGTTGAAGTCTACGTTAATTGTGTCTTCCAAAACTTGTTGGCCATTATTACCATGAACCAAGTTCTCTCCACTGTTCATCCTAGAAGACATTGCTAGCAAAAATCAAAAGATAAATAAATAAATTGAACAAAAAACAAACCAGAAATACAATGCAAATAATTAGTTCTAGTTGTTGTTCATTCATGTCATAAACATCTCTAGATGTTGTCTTGATCATAACTTGCCACTCTTTGTCAACAGAGTCTGAAACGTAGAAAACTTGTTGAGATTAACAAGCTAGTATAAAAGGCTCGTTATGAGGCTTCAAGCCTTTAAAATTAAGTAGAGTAAACCCATTTTCATCTTCCGTTTTCCTTTTACCATTTGAGATCCAATCACAATCAAACAACACTACTTTTTTGTCGATTGAATACTCTAGTTCAATAATATCTCTCAAGACCCCGTAGTGGGTTACATCTCCCACAATAGGATTGTTATCTTTAACGCTCGAGAAGCTATTTGTCCTTGCATCAAGCACAACTCCACTATTTTGTGTTTTTCTTTTCTACTCAAGCTCTTTTGTGTGAAACCTAAAACCATTTATAATAAATCCCTTTTACTTTCTCACGATCTCAATAGGGCCACCTGCCAAGGACCTTAGTTCCTCTGTGATTCTCTGATCCCCTAAAGTATGCAATTCCTCAACCTGAGTGTGAGTACATAAAGTATTATAATTTAAAGACACTTTGCATTAATTATAAAATGTAACATTATACCATTTCTAATTATTACTTACATGATTTTGGAACCATAATGCAAAAGTTTCATAATGAATATGTTGAAATTCATGCTCATGTAATCGCCGATTTTGATCACGAACAATCTTCAGATGTTCACTGTATAAGTTTATAGTGTTTAAAGATCCGAACATTAATCATATTAAACTTAATGATATATAATTTTTGACTTACGTGATGAATTCATCGACTTTGTTGCAATTAAACAAGACATATGAGCGTGCTTTAGCCAAGGTTTCAAGGTCCAATGTTTTTGTCTCTACGGCTCCCAATGGACGACCCGGCATCGAGAAGAGAGGTAAAACACCCTGACAACCACTGTCATCATAATTGCGACTTGTCCTATTATGTCTAGACCCAATATCTTCAGATAAGTACAATGAACAAAAGGAAAGACACTCTTCAGCTAAATATCCTTCTGCAATTGAACCCTCAGGTCTACTTCTATTTCGAGCATAAGATTTCAATGTGGACAAATACCTAAAAAATCATAAAATGAAAAACTATTTTTAATTTTCATTTTGATTATAATAATAACAATTGTATTAGTAATAATAATTAAATATAAAAAAAACATACCTCTCGGTAGGATACGTCAAACGATAATGAACTGGACCACCTATTTTAGCCTCTGAAGCAAGGTGAACTGAAAGATGAACCATGACATCAAAGAACGGTGGTGGGAAAATCCTCTCTAGATCGCAAAGAGTTTTCCCGATCTCGTTTTCTAGTTCAACCAAATCTTGAGGTCTAAGAACTTTTGAGCAAAGTTGTCTATAGTAACGACATAATTTCATCAAAGGAAAGCGCACATGCTTAGGTAAAACTTTTCGCAAGGCTAGTGGAAGCAACTGCTGCATCAAAATATGATTATCATGACTTTTAAGCCCAAATATTTTTGGAGGTTTTAGTTGAACGCATCTTGATATGTTAGTTGCATATCCATCCAACACTTTCACCCTTTTTAAGACATTACAAAATATTTCCTTCTCATTCTTATCCATTGAGAAACAAGCCGGGGGTAAGTACACTTTATCATTATCATGGACTTTAGGATGAAGTTCTGGTCTAATACCCATTTCTTGTAAATCAAGACGTGCCTTTATATGATCTTTAGTCTTTCCATCCAGATTCATCAAGGTTCCAATCACACTATCACAAACATTCTTTTCGACATGTATCACATCAAGATTGTGGCATAGTAAATTATCTTTCCAATATGGTAACTCAAAGAAGATGCTTTTCTTCTTCCAGTTAAATGGAAGATTTGGGTTATCCTTCACTAGTTTTCCAAATTTAATTTCATACCCATTTAACTCATCAGGTATATCAGACCCTGTTAAATGGCGTGGAGGCCTTTCATGTTCTTTAGTGCCATCAAAAGACTTCTTATCACTCCGAAAAACATGTTTTTTAGGCAAAAATCGACGATGCCCCATGAAACAATATTTTCCCCTATGCTTTAGCCGTCGTGATTTTGTATGCTTATGGCAACAAGGACATGCAAGTTGACCTTTAGTGCTCCACCCTGATAAATTAAAAGAAGGAAAGTCACTTACGGTCCATAACAAAGAGGCATGCATTTGGAAGTTATTCTTGGTTGATGCATCATAAGTCTCTACTCCAACATCCCACAACTCGTTTAGCTCCTCGACTAAAGGTTCTAAGTAAACATGTATATTATTTCCAGGAGCATAGGGCCAGGTATGAGCAAAGATAACATAAAATAAGTTTGTTTCATACACATCCACGGTGGCAAGTTATATGGCATTAAAACCACAGGCCATGTACTATGAGAAACACTCAAAGTCCTAAAAGGATTAAACCTATCACTAGCTAAACCAAGCCGGGGAATCTGCAGGATGTCTCAAGCAACCATCTTTAGTGCGACCCTCCTCATGCCATCTCATGGAGATAGCAGTTTTGGAAGACATATATAGCCTTTGCAACCTTGGTTTGAGTGGAAAATAGCGTAAAAATTTTGTCGTAATCTTCTTAGGTTGATGGGAAGTAGTCGACTTATCCTCGAGTTCATTTTTGCCTTGTTGATACCTTGATGTGTGACAAATATCACATTCAGTCTTCTTATTGTTTTCGTTTCGGTACAACATACAGTCATTAGGGCATGCATCAATTCTCTCATAACTAAGACCCAAATCCTTTATAATCTTCTTCATTTCATACAGGGACTTGGGAATAGAAGCATTTGGTAATGCCTCCTGCAATGTATCAAGCATCATGGTGAAACCTTGGTCATTGCATTTTCCTATGCACTTGCTATGAAATAGTCTTACGATAAATGAAAGTACAGAGAACTTTTCACACCCGGGATATAATTCTTTCTGTACATCTTCCAATAGTTTATAAAACTTTTTTGCTTTTGCATTCGGCTCATCTAGTTCTTCCTCTTCTATGTATATTTCATCTTCAAATATGTTTTCATCTTCAAATATGTTTTCATCTAAGATACCAAAGGCATCACTGTAATACCCCGGATTTCCGTTATGTAATCTTGTTATTTTTGTGTTTAAGAGTTGTCGTTAGCACCGTGTTTGGTTGGGAGTTTAAGTTTGGATTTTAGTGGTTTTGGACGAACCACAGTGAACCACGCGAGTTACACCGCGACTTGAGGTTGCGGCACAACCCAGAAACCCCCTGTTTGTTTAGAGTTTTGTGTTAGCAGGCGAGTTATGCCACGAGTTGAGGTCGCAGAATAACCCGCGAGAAAGCCTGGCCAACTTAGGTGGATTTCTTCACAAATATCTTCATTGGGTTTTTTCTTAATATCTCATACTCTCTCTCTCTCTCAAGTCTCTCTATCTCTCTCTAAGATTGGTTTGTTTTCTTTGGATCATCGAGCTTCCATTAATCGCTAGTATTAAGTGCATTGCCCAGGGTTTCGGTGTAGAAAGCTTCACCTATTCGTCGTGGTCCATATCTGGTTTTTCGGGTTTTCGTATAAACCTGTTTGGTGAGTTCCTACTACCTCTTTCTAAACTTTATACATGTCAAAACTTACATTTTGAACTTCTATATATCTCCATGGTTTCAGATCTAAGTTTACTACATTTTGATATAACTTGAGTTTTGGGAGATGTTAGGGTTCCTGATCATTTTCGATTAAAATTATGGGTTTCATCTTATTTGAAGTAAAAGGATGTTTTACTTGCACATTTATGTGGGTTGCTTGAAAGAATGTTTAAAGTTCATTTTTGAGGATTTTCATTCTTACCAGAAGTTAAACTTGAAAATACATTTTGTTTATAAATGTTATTTTATACCATATAACTATCTATGGTTGGTCACATATGTTGTTGTGACGAGTCTGTACCATTACTAGTGGATCCCTAGGTTTTGAGTCGACTGATATTATTTGGAGGTTACCAAGTAAAGTAAATATAGAACTACATGTGCATTAAATTGTGAGGTTCTGGCCATTTACGAATATAGAACTACATGTGCATTAAACTGTGAGGTTCTGTCCGTTTACGAATATAGAACTACATGTGCATTAAATTGTGAGGTTCTGGTCGTTTACGAATATAGAACTACATGTGCATTAAATTATGAGGTTCTGGCCCTTTACGAATATAGAACTACATGTGCATTAAATTGTGAGGTTTTGTAAGGTAATCAAAGCGAAGAACTACATGTGCATTAAATTGTGAGGTTTTGGAAATAAGGTTTATGACCTTATTTTAATGGATTTTATTCTTATCAACGGTTAACTTGGAAATGCTTGTTTGAAAGATTTCCGTTTGGATGCAAATGTTTATATCTCTGATTTTGTATAAACTGTATGCTCTCACTACGCTTTATAAGCCTAACACTTTTTCTCAAATGATATGTATTCAGGTTCTCGTTAGCGGCAAATTGCCAAGGGTTTGAGTGTCGGGACTAATCCCGAGGGTTTTTGAGATGTTTAGTTTTGGATTGTTGGGCATTGTTAAGTCCCACATTTTTGGATGATTTTGGATCAACAACTTATGTAATCTAGATAGTATATGTTTATATTGGTTTGTTGTTGGGATCCTTATCCGTATTCAGATTTTTGTAAAGGTTAAGTACAGTTCCCCTTTTTGGGAGGTTTACACCTTTGGTTGATGCTTAATTGTATAGTTTCCGCAGTTTTAAATTTACCCTTGTTTTTAAAGTGTTACAAGTTGGTATCAGAGCTCTAGTTTAAACGAACTAGGCATGAATGTAAGATGTCTAGACTTAGACTGAGTATATTAGGCAATGATTGTGAGATGGGTAGAATTTCTAAGATGGGTTAGTCTTAGAGTCGACGGAAACTATGGTTATTAAGCGTTCTGGCGATGGTAACGACAACCTTTATGTATTAAATGTTCATAATCTCACCTAGCTAATGTTATTATGAGGATATTTATACGTGATGGTGCTTGAAGTGCCGTTACTGTGACAATTGGTAATGTAGTAGTACGTTCTCTTGTGCTTGGTTTACTAATGTTATGATATTTGGTAGACGTAGTAGTACGTATCCTTCGTGTTCAATTCTGTTAACTTCCTCCTTATTCATTCTCGTGCTTACATGAACTGCCTTGGTATGTCGACCGTTGGGGAGGTAAGAAAGTTTCTGAATGGATAACTATTAGAAAAAGTTAATGATTTTATTATTCGTTACTTGGAGTGACGGTAAGTATGGTGATTGCATTAAGTGGACAGTTTCGAGTCAGATTAGAACCATAGACTTTTGAATCGATGTATTCGAGGAGAAATTGTGAAGTGAACCTATGAAGTCCGTGATCTTTGCCTTAAGATGTTGAGCATCTGGTTGACAATAGTTTAACTAGAGAAATCAAGGAGCATGAGTTCAAGCTGATTTGTGAAAACGGTGTACATGCCAAAATGTTTATTTTAAAGTGTTTACATGTTTTATATGAAAATTGTTAACTGGTAATCATCTGATAAGTTTTGGTTAATTGGAAGAATTCATCTTTATAAACTTATGAAACACCCACATTTAGGATTTTGAGCATTTTGATAAATAAATCTTATAATTTGGGTATTTAAACGATTTATTGCATGAAGCATATTTTCAGTATAAATGCATTTTATTGAGTGTCATGGGATGATTTGAAAGGATAAAAGGTATAAACCTACTTGGAAAATGTTTTGTTCCAATCTAAATCATGTTGGAGCTATTCGTGTGTGTTGAAGCATGTGTTGCATTATTTCGGGTCATTTACATTTGATTTAAGTTTATGATTTTCAAAGTTGGGTCTTTGGATTCTGTTGGGTCTTGGGGACACTTGTCCTGTTTTGATAGCTCATTGTAGAGCGCTTGGTTATGATTTGTATTTATTGCATCTTATTTGGGAATTTCATGTTTTGGAATGCGTTAGTTCATTCGTTTTGAGTCTGAGTTATCCCTCTTATGCTGTAATCTTAGAAACTTGAGTTTACTCATATTTTGGTGTTTATTTTATAAAGCTTACTCGAATTTCATTATTCGAGCATTACCAGTATTCTCATTTTGAATAAGTGTGGGATTTCATTATTCCATGAAAGAATATTTTGGCGTTGAGGCATCCATTTATAAAATGCATATTATTAATAAATGAGTTGTTCTCTTATTTTGTTAAATAAATCATTTTGATATATTTCTTTGACGATGTAATACATAAATGGAGGTCATTTATATAATTGTTCATTTGGTGCATACGATTTTATAAATCGTTGGAAAATGCATGTCATTAAACTATGAGTCGTTTTGGAAATATGAAGAGAAAGAGTTCATTTGGAAAACATTTTGTTTCAACCAATGAGAAGCTTTGGGTTAATTACCTTTTGGATCGTGGTGGTTGCATAATTGTTGGTCAAACGTATTTCGATGTCTCTACTGGCTTTTATTGGGTATTTATGTAAAATGTTGGGTCGTTGGCTCGGTTTTAACTAAATGGCGTCTTGAGGAAATTTGTCCGGTTTAAAAACAGTGGTGGAAATCTTATTAGAGTCCAGTGGTATTGTTTCCCCTTTGAGTTAGTGGGAGCAGTTCAGTTGCATATATCATGTATGCATATTTTATTGGAAATTTCCGTCATGGTATTTCAGCCAATGTTTTAGAACGATGAGAGCATTTTTATATTTGGCTTTGAACTCGAAACCGACATAAATTATTTCATGTTTTAACCGGGTGCATTCGCATATCAATCTACTAGCTCTGTGAAATAAACGGTTGCATGCAAGTTTTGTTGTGAAATCTTATTTCGTGCCGCATTGTGACTAAAAGAGAGAAAACTTTAAGAGTTCGATATCATGAGCATGTTGTCTTGGGTTTTGCAAACATTCTATTTATACAGTTTGGATTTAACCTAAATTACTCTTACAATTGCTCAAATCGCATGCATATGTCTTTACTAAATTTTGGGGAATAAGCCGATGTATGCGAGTCACGTTGGGAAGTTTTATTTCATGACATTTCATGGTTAATTACAGAAATTTTGGGGTTCGATTTTGTGAGTTTCCTTTCTGTAGTTTTATACGAACGTCTTGTTATACACTATTTTAGTACGTAAAACTATTTCTCATTCATTACATAAATTTTACTGTTAGTGTGAGTAACCGTATGAAAGATTTATGGTATTTCGGATAGAACTTTTGCCCAGAACATATTTCAGTTATTGATTTTACGGATAGGAGTTTTCCGCAATACATGAAATGAATTTCCGGTTTGCATCTCGTAGTAGTTACAATTTTGGGTAAGTACGTTTTATCGGTGCGGCCCAAATTTGAAACGTGAATATATATATATATATATATATATATATATATATATATATATATATATATATATATATATATATACGTTCCTATTGTGTTGCTACTTTTGGGAAATGATCGGAAGTATATAGGTCTTGTTGGAAATTTTATCTTCCGACGTTTTGGTGTTAAAGTAGAAGATTTTAAAGTTGAAGTTGTGAAATCCTCTTTTGGGAGTTGTACAAACTTTTATTGCACATGTTATAGGACGGAAAGTTATTTTCATATGCATAGCATAAATTGATGCATACTAAGACCCTGGTAGTCCGTTTGAAAATTTTGTTACACATCTTTCGTTACTGTTTTATTAACGTAAGTACTGATCAAGTGAGTTCTGAAAATGGTTTTATATGCGTGGCGTTGGTGATCAATTTTGAAACCTATCGAATGCACGATAGTGTATTTTCACCGCACGTTTAATTTATAAAACTTATGCATTTGAGAGTTTTATAAATTTCAAATTGGCATAGTAGTGTGAAAAACCTTGAACTCATTGGGCTATAGGTGTAAGCCCCCTCGTATTAGAAGTCGATATTAAGGATTAAAAGAGACCTCGGAGTTTGAGGCGTTATATATGTGTTTCCTCCCAGTTAGTTAAGTAGCGATCTTTATGCTTCGTTAAACCTTCGGATTTAAAATCGTGTTCGGTTGGTTGGGTATGGTTGGTTTTGGAAATGTGGGAATGTGGTACGACGGCATGCTATGTGTTGGTGTTGTACTATATTGTTGGGTATTCGTGAGTAATGATGATGTTATGGTTGACTGGTAAGGATGTTCGATTTGGGTGACTACTTCCAAGAGTAGGTGTCAACTTTGAATCGACGTTGCTAATCGGGAATGAAATATTGGTTAGTATACCCACGTTTGTAGAATAGTCATTCCGAGGATAGGTGTCGACACTCTATTTTGAGGACAATAACTGTTGGTGTGCTTCAATGTATTTCCGTTAGATCTGGCGCGTCTGTAGGACGAGCGGTTAACTTAAGGAAATTAGATGTTGTTAATTAAGAATCAATCATTGGTATGTTGATGATTGTCAGGACTTTCGCTGATTTGGAAATCGATGCTTGAGCGCATGGTGGGAGTGTGGTGGTAATGGTTACTGTATACATTTAGTGAGAATTTAAGGTGGACTTTAAATACAAATCGATTATCGAGGAGACTTTAACGCGTTGCTTTTAGAGATATCTAAGGGAAAGGTTTGCTTTGGGCTATGCTTGGTGGAAATGAATGAATAAGGTCATAAATTACTCTTGAGGTAATACGAGCAATCTAAGGTTGGGAGGCAACCGAGATTTAATGATTAAGAAAATGATTAATCAAGGACTCAACGTTCATCCTGACGTCGGTGAAATTTATCGAACGTTGAGATTTAGTTTGTAACGGCACATTATGAGAAACTCAGCGGAAACCTCAACCGAAATGTAATCGGGTTCGTTTATGAGGTGAGGTTTCATGAAGGCATCCCTTTGGGATAGGAAATCAATCGATCTTTCCAAGTGTGATGTTGGGTGCTTGGTGGTTCCAGATTTCGAGGACGAAACCTCTTTTAAGGTTGGGAGGATTGTAACACCCCGGATTTCCGTTATATAATCTTGTTATTTTTGTGTTTAAGCGTTGTCGTTAGCACCGTGTTTGGTTGGGAGTTTGAGTTTGGATTTTAGTGGTTTTGGACGAACCACAGTGAACCACGCGAGTTGCACCGCGACTTGAGGTCGCGGCACAACCCGCGAAACCCCCTGTTTGTTTAGGGTTTTGTGTTAGCGGGCGAGTTATGCCGCGAGTTGAGGTCGCGGCATAACCCACGAGAAAGCCTGGCCGACGTAGGTGGATTTCTTCACAAATATCTTCATTGGGTTTCTTCTTAATATCTCATACTCTCTCTCTCTCAAGTCTCTCTCTCTCTCTCTCTCTAAGATTGGTTTGTTTTCTTTGGATCTTCGAGCTTCCGTTAATCACTAGTATTAAGTGCATTGCTCGGGGTTTCGGTGTAGAAAGCTTCACCTATTCGTCGTGGTCGATATCTGGTTTTTCGGGTTTTCGTATAAACCTATTTGGTGAGTTCCTACTACCTTTTTCTAAACTTTATACATGTCAAAACTTACATTTTGAACTTCTATATATCTCCATGGTTTCAGATCTAAGTTTACTACATTTTGATATAACTTGAGTTTTGGGAGATGTTAGGGTTCTTGATCATTTTCGATTAAAATGATGGGTTTCATCTTATTTGAAGTAAAAGGACGTTTTACTTGCACATTTATGTGGGTTTCTTGAAAGAATTTTTAAAGTTCATTTTTGATGATTTTCATTCTTACCAGAAGTTAAACTTGAAAATACATTTTGTTTATAAATGTTATTTTATACCATATAACTATCTATGGTTGGTCACATATGTTGTTGTGACGAGTCTGTACCATTACTAGTGGATCCCTAGGTTTTGAGTCGACTGATATTATTTGGAGGTTACCAAGTAAAGCAAATATAGAACTACATGTGCATTAAATTGTGAGGTTCTGGCCATTTACGAATATAGAACTACATGTGCATTAAACTGTGAGGTTCTGGCCGTCTACGAATATAGAACTACATGTGCATTAAATTGTGAGATTCTGGCCGTTTACGAATATAGAACTACATGTGCATTAAATTGTGAGGTTCTAGCCATTTACGAATATAAAACTACATGTGCATTAAATTGTGAGGTTCTGTAAGGTAATCAAAGCGAAGAACTACATGTGCATTAAATTGTGAGGTTTTGGAAAGAAGGTTTATGACCTTATTTTAATGGATTTTATTCTTATCAACGGTTAACTTGGAAATGCTTGTTTGAAAGATTTCCGTTTGGATGCAAATGTTTATATCTCTGATTTTGTATAAACTGTATGCTCTCACTAGGCTTTATAAGCCTAACACTTTTTCTCAAATGATATGTATTCAGGTTCTCGTTAGCGGCAGGTTGTCAAGGGTTTGAGTTTCGGGACTAATCCCGAGGGTTTTTGAGATGTTTAGTATTGGATTGTTAGGCATTGTTAAGTCCCACATTTTTGGATGATTCTGGATCAACAACTTATGTAATCTAGATAGTATATGTTTAGATTGGTTTGTTGTTGGGATCCTTATCCGTATTCAGATTTTTGTAAAAGTTAAGTACAATTCCCCTTTTTGGGAGGTTTACACCTTTGGTTGATGCTTAAGTGTACAGTTTCCGCAGTTTTAAATTTACCCTAGTTTTTAGGGTGTTACAATCACGTACCAATCCTTGCATGTCATCGAGTGTATCCAATGTAGGACGAGAGGGTTGGGAAATAGAAGGTTCAATTCTATAACCTCTTAAAAATCCATCGCATATCAAATGCATTCTAGCCTCCTCATGATTAACCCATGCCTCATTACCGCATTTAATGCATTGACATAACATTTGCCTACCTAAACACTCATTAGAAAACATAAGACCAAGAAATTCTTCCAAAGCTTTTTGGTACTCAATAGTCATTCTTGGTAACGACATCCAACTATTATCCATCTTGGCCCCTAATTAAATACAAAAGGTAAGAGCTCCAATAAATTATTCACCTATAATATTTATAAGGGAGGAAAAAAGTTCCAATAAAAATAAAGAAGTAATCTTAAAAATTGGATTTTGTAGCAATTACCATATTCTTGACAGAAATAATAGTAATAGTGAAACAAGGTAAAATATAACACAATCCCAATGGTTGTAAGCCTTTCTTTTGTAGACAAAAGAATAATTAAACTGCCTGAGTCACAATATCCATATCGAACAACCTTCATATAAACCATATATAAATTTTAGTCTAAATACATAAAAGATATACAAGTTGCAGGCCTCTTCACTTAAGGTTTATGCAAGTCTAAATAAATAAAAGATATACATATAATAACAACATTGTAGTCAAAGTAGATGATAGTGATGAATGAAGGAACATAAATCCAAAGTGGACAACTATTACAAATTACAGGCTACATAAAATTGCTTTGTTAATACCTGATTACTATCAAGACAATTGAAGGTGAAATTAAGTAATCTTAAAACAGGAAAAGTAGTTAATACCTATATGTATATATATAAACTAATTCCATACCTCAAGAACGTGATCGTGAATGCACCAATTAATTAATTCTTTTAGTTTGTCCCAAACATCAAGTGCAACAACTTTGTCTTGATGCCTTTTGTTCTCGCTTGTTGAAACATTGAAGATGAATCAGGTTTAAAACGGTCAGAACAACATGTATAAGGCAGTATAAGTGAATCCAGGAGTTCAAAATTCATCTAAGTAAATCTCACCGATATGATTTGTACATTCCACATATATTAGAACATATAACAATATTGAAATGTTAAATACAGTGGAATATGTATGTGTCTACTTTTTTTCTATTTGTTGTATTATGAGGGCATAAGTGGCAACCTACAACAACAACAGATCTTGCACTGTAGTAATGCATTACCAAGTACAAAAAAGAACAAATATGTTATATGTCTGAGTTTCATTACCAAGTCTAAATAAATAAAAGATATACATATAATAACAAGAAGATAAGGATATGTGGGGCTTCTGAATTAATAAGAATGGTATGAATTACTTCTTCTTTTTTAAATTTGAAAACTATGTATAAATTAAGAATTTCTTTAACATTTGTTTTATTGATTTACGGTATAGTATATATATAATTTATAAATTAAATCTTACCATCAAATTAATTTTTATAATTAAAATTTACATCTTATAAATCTAATTTTACATGATGAATTGAAAAAGTAAAAAATAGAGTCCATGGCAGGCCATATTTATTTAATTATACCAGAAGAAGAAGAAGATAAAAATTATAGACCAAAGGATAAAGAATAAAGAATAAAGAAACTATACTCAGAATCTTAAACCACCAGAATGATCAGAATAAACACAAATCAATTAAGTACATTTCTTATCCTTCATGCATTTGTTGAAGTGTAATTAGTGATGATCATTTGGATGACATAAACTGCACAAACTTGATGTGCAGGTGTTCGAATGGTGCATTAAGACATGGTGTTAAGATCATTAAGACATGGTGTTAAGATTGCCTGAAATACATGTCTTAAGGGCATCATCTGGATGCTTGCTGCACAAATTATGTGCAGTGATGGAACTCGTACAATGACATGTACTACACGATTCCTAATCGAATGAGTGTCTTTTCAAAAAAAAAAAAACAGACGATACCAATTGTCTTATGTTTGATGCCTACTGCTTTTCCCAGCCACATTATTTGCTACCTTTTATATGCACATCATCCATCATATTGCAATACAAGTTACCAATTAAGAACAACGACAAGCCTATAGAAAGAAATTAAGCATAGTTCACAAGTATGCAAAAGCACCACCACGACAACAGAAAAGTGATTTACCTCAAAGTAGTAAAGTGATGTATAATTATGATTTTATACTAATATCTACACATATTTATGTACAGATTTACCTCAATATAACACCATGGAGATCGATCAGAGAGAAATAGAGTTACAACTTGGAATCAGCAATTGTCCTTTGGAATCCACAACACGACTTGGACGAATTTCAAACCAAACCAAAAATCAATTAATAATATAATAGTGATCAGTTAATCAAGTATAAAAACTAAGAACATGATCAATTTGAATATAGAACCTGATGTCGATTGCTTGATTAGCTAGAAAAATGAACCCTAGCGTGAGCGGAGCATGAGTACAGGCGAGAGCATCAAGTATATGAAAAAAAAAAGAGAAAAGCGATGATCGATGAGCAATCGATGAGCAATCAATGGTGAAGTTCACGATTAGATTTCGAAATCGTTGATTTTTTGGTTTCCAATCGGTACTGATGAGCAATGAGCGATGAGCATTCTGGGTTTGTTTGACACTGAAGTTAGAAGTAAACTAAATCAATCGGTACTGAGAGAGAGGCCCAACTTTAAAAGCCCAGTAATTAGTAGAATTTTTTTCAGTTAGGTTTTAATTAGTAAATCAATGTTAATTAATATTGGGCCTTTTTTATATAACGACATTTTTTAAGATTGAATTTATATTGTTCTAAACTCTAATAGGACACTTAAAGGTGTCCTATTAGTTTTTAACTCTAATACAACAATCAAAAGTGTCCTATTAATGTATGTTAATAAGACATCAAAGTAAGAGTCGTATTAGATTAAATCAAATAGGAATCATAATTTAATGTGTCGTGTTAGCCTTTTTATATGACGCGTCTCGAAAAGTGTCCCAAAAAAGTGTCCTATAAACTCCATTTTGTTGTAGTGGCTTAAGGTGTTCAAACTTGTCGCACGTGCTTTGCGCGACAACCTCAGGTTATCATACGAGCTTCATGCGACAAGCCTTCCTTCTTAGCCTCACGTGACAATCCTTTAACGTATTGAGCAATAAGTGCCCAACACTTAGCATTGTTTTTGAAAAAATTCAAAGGGATTTTCATTTTATGCTAACAGATTGTGTTTCAGGTGTTCAAATGGCTCATCATCAAGATCATGATATTTCTGATGATGATCAGCCTATGCACTCCAAAAGATCTTCAATGCCTTCTGTGAATGTTTGTGTGTCCCAATAATGTTCAATCAATCAAGACGAACAAAGATTTTCATTCCAAAATGCCATATGTTTTTCACGAATCACAGATTACAAAGATGCTCTCTCAAACTCTCAATATTTCTCTCACTACAATATATTTTATCACAATGCTCTTAATGTTACTTGATTACAAGGAAAAAGAAAACTATTTATATCTACATGTACAAAGACAAAACCAACTAACACTAGTTTATTACAAAGACTTTGACTTTTAACACTTTGACTTTGACTTTTGATTTAAGAGGATTTGACTTGAGCTTTTGACTTTGACATTCAATCTTCATGATCTTGGATCCAACATAACTATGCATGAACAATCTCCCCCTTTGGATTCAAGATCATCTTCAAAAAGAATAAGCATTGAAGCTCCCCTTTTGATTCAGAAATAAATGAACTCCCCCTTCGGATAAACAAAAGCAAATTTTAGCGTTCGCGAACAATCTTCTTCTTTGTATGATCTTTGACAAAATCAATCTCCCTTTTCTTTGAATAAAAACAATCAAAGTCAATTTCCCCCTTTGTTCTTTATCTCTTTTTTTATATCTTGACAAATCATCTTCAGAATTACAGTATTCTCCCCCAAAGTCTGTGAATGTCGTCTACAAGACTCTTTAACAATCTCCCCAAGGTAATAAAACCTTTTTCAGACTTCAGAAAAGAAATTATCTTCAAATTCAGCTCACTTTTCTTCAGAAAATAATCTTCAAATAATATTTCCGATGATCTTGACCCCTCGCCTCTCAATCACTCAAGGATAACTTCTTGGGTAGGAAACACTGGTTATCATGAATCCATAGAGGTTCAATTAAGCTCACATAATTCCCATGTATTTAGTCCTAAAAGCAAAATGTTGCTCAATTGGTTTAACTTCAACAGTTAAAGCACAATATGAAATACATGTCAGATATTTTTATGCTCATGAAGGTAATCATGAAGATTTGAGCATTTTAATCATGGAAGATTTTCTCAAAACAAAGAAATTGAATGAATGAAATGAATACAAACTGCTTGTTTGAGAATTTGACAATGTATGTAAAAGATCAAATATGAATGATTTATTAATAAAAGCTTAGGTCATCAAAAATTGGATGTCGTCTATAAGAACAAGTATAGACATTCTTGAAAGAAACTCTTTGAATGAATCAACACTCAACAAACATTGAATTTCAAACGGGTTTATTACCATCGAAAAATTGTTTCATTTTGAGACATGGTAATAATAAAGTCAACAAAAATACTAAACCGGTGTGTGTGAATACTTGACAGTATATGGAAAAGATAATACACAAGTATTAATCTTTGGAAACACACGGTTAGTTAAACAACGAAGCTCATGTATGAAAACATTTAAAAATCACACTTCTAAATTCATGAAATCATTTTGAGAATAAGAAGTGGATTGAACGTTTAAGAACATGTTTTCATGTCTGAAAGTCGTCCTTTCTGTCAAACACAAAGAGATTAAGATTAGAATATGCCTTACGCTCATCATTAATCTCATAAAGTCATCTCTAAAGTCATGATTGATATGATCCTGTAAGCTCCCCCTCAAAATCTGCATTTAGTCAAAAAGTCGTCAAAACAACAAAGTCTTATTGAAACAAAAACATTTATTGGAAAATTAAAGACATAAAAGCAGTAAAATGAATAAGAACGAGTTCTGATAAGATGTAATCAGAAGTCAATGTCCTTACTCCCCCTGAACATATGCATCACAAAATATGTCAGTAAAAAAAATGCAATTATTCATACTTCCCCTCAAATTGAGATTATCTAATTGTTGTCTCACTCCCCCTGAAATCATGAACAAACTATAAGTACAAATATCATTCAGATTAAAAAATAAAGAAATGAAGAAAAATAACAAAATAAACTGTACTAGGTAACTACATATTATGTCTTGAGGTTTAACATGCCAAGTTTCAAAATGAGAAAATTAAATCTCTTTTTGTCTAACGGCTTGGTAAACAAATCAGCAAGTTGATAATCTGTGTTTACAAAGTAAAGTTCAATTGTACCTTTTTCAACATTATCTTTGATAAAGTGATATCTCACGTCAATATGCTTGGTTTGCGTGTGTTGGACAGGATTCACAGATATAGCAATAGCGCTCTTGGAATCACAGTAAATCAGAATTTTGTTGTATTGGAATCCATAATCTCGGAGTTGTGTTTGCATCCACAACACTTGAGAACAACAGCTAGCCGCATCTACGTAATCTGCCTCAGCTGTTGAAGTAGATACGCACAGTTGTCCAAGAATTGTATATGTCCCGAAGTACTCTTCCTGTCTAACATACAAACTGCATGATTTGCGTCTGAATACGCTGTTAGCTCAAAACATGTATCTTGAGGATACCACAAACCAAGATCTGCAGTTCCCTTCAGATATCTAAATATTCGCTTTACAGCTGAGAGATGGGATTCTTTAGGTGAAGCTTGATATCTAGCATATAAGCATGTAGAGAACATAATATCCGGTCTACTTGCCATTAAGTACATTAAAGAACCTATCATACCTCTATAACTCTTAAGATCAACAGCTTTTCTTGAGAGATCAGCTCCGATTTTAGTACCTGGTGCCATCGGGGTTGAAATTGGAGTACAATTTGACATATTAAATTTCTTTAAAATGTCAGCAATATACTTCGATTGATTTATAAAAATCCCCGTGGAAAATTGTTTAACTTGTAATCCGAGAAAGAAATTCATCTCTCCCATCATACTCATTTGAAAATGTGACACCATGAGGTTAGAAAAATTCTTACAATACTTCGGATTAGTTGAACCAAATATTATATCGTCCACATATATTTTAATTAAAATGATATCAACTTTTTCCTTTTTACTAAAAAGAGTAGTATCGATTTTACCTTTTGAAAACCCAGACTTGACTAAAAACTTTGACAGAACATCGTACCAGGCTCGAGGAGCTTGCTTTAAACCATAGAGAGCTTTGTCAAGAATATAGACATGATCCGGTTTTTCAGCATTGACAAACCCTTCTGGTTGTAAGACGTATACCTCCTCTTTCAATATGCCATTTAGAAAGGCAGTCTTCACGTCCATTTGGAAGACAGTGAAGTTTTTATGTGCAGCGTAGGCTAGAAACATTTTGATTGCCTCTATACGTACAACTGGAGCGTATGTCTCATCATAATCTATTCATTCCTCTTGTCGTAACCTATAGCAAAACGTATTGCTTTGTTTCTGACCACGATACCATCTTCATCTTTCTTGTTTTTGAATACCCATTTCGTACCAATAATTGTTTTGCCTTCTGGTCGAGGTACGAGTCTCCAGACTTTAAGCGATTCGAATTGATTGAGCTCTTCTTGCATAACTGATATCCAATCTAGATCTTTTAGAGCTTCGGATACTTGTGTAGGCTCTATCTTGCTCAGAAAAGAATCAAACATGCACTCGTTAGCAGTGGCAGACCTAGTTTGCACCGGTTTTGTAGGATCTCCAATAATTTGATATACCGGGTGCTCTTTGGTCCACTTATATACATGAGGGAGTGGATTAGATGTAGACTGATCATGTTGATCATCTAGATATTCATTATGTTCTTCAAGTTGGGGTTCAGTTGAAGTAACTGGTGCAGAAGTTTCAGTGGATTGGACATTTGATGTCTGTTGGATAGGCATGACAGTACATCCACTTGAATGTGCAACTTCTGGCTCAACAGTTTCATGTGCAACTTCAACTGATTGAGTAGGTGTTTGAACTGGAGTTTCTTCTTGAATCGGGGAATTTGATTCAGTCGATACATCTGAAGTGATTGGATGATGATTTCTTGAATCTTCATATCTGTCAATCACAACAGGTTTAGTCACTCTAGAACCAAGAAACTCATCATAAGAATGTTCAAACAATAAATCTAATTCTGTTAAATGAGATGTAGACGTTGACGTTTTATCATAATTAGAAACTTTAACAGTAGGTTCTGGACTGATCTGTCCAGAAGCTAATACTCCTGTTATCACGGGTTCTGAACTGATTTGATCAGAAGCCATTTCTTCATAAAATGTGACGTTGACGCTCTCAACCACAATCTTTGATTTCTTGAGATAAACTCTGTATGTCGTAGATGTTTGAGAATATCCAATGAAAATGCCTTCATCAGCTTTCAGACTGAACTTGTTCAAGTTCTCTTTATCATTCAGCACAAAACACCTGCATCCAAAGATATGAAAATGTTTAATGCTAGGTATTCTATTGTTTATCAAAGCATATGGAGTTTTACCAAACCGACGATGAATGATTGAACGATTTTGTGTATAACATGCAGTTGAGACAACTTCGGCCCACAAAAATAAAGGTAGATAGGATTGGCTTAGCATTGTCCATGTAGCCTCAACAAGAGTCTGATTTCTTCGTTCAACTACCCTATTTTATTCCGGATTTCTGGCAGCAGAAAACTGATGATTTATCCTGACCTATTCGAGATAATCGTCAACAATTATGTTCTTGAATTTTGTGCCATTATCAGTTCTAAGAAGCGTAACTGTCTTCTGCAAGTTCACTTGAATGGTCTTTAGGAATGAGATGATGACATCGGGCAACTCATCTTTTGATCTTATAAATTTGACCCATGTGTATCTAGAAAAATCATCCACAATCACCAAGACATATTTCTTGCCGTTTATGCTTTGTGTTCGCATTGGACCACAGAGATCCACATGTAGCAGTTCTAAAGGAGTACTTGTGCTTGGTTCAGGCTTAGGCTTATGAGTGGCTCTTTTCATCTTACCTTTCCCACACGCGTCACACAGATGTTTTTTGACGTATTTCAGCTCAGGTAACCCTTAACCAAATTGCTAGTCACCAACTTGTTGATTTATCTGAAGTTGAGATGAGATAGCCTTCTATGCCATAACCGGCTTTGTTGCATAGAGGCTTTAGAAAGTAGACATACTGCATTATCAGTCTTGACATTTGACAAATTGATCGTGTAGAGGTTTGACTTTCGAGTCCCGACCAAGAGTTCTTTACCGCCTTCCGTTCTAACACAACATCGTTTGGCCTTAAAATTCACCTCTAAATCCTTGTCACAGAACTGACCAATGATGAACAGATTGTGTCCTAATCCTTCAACATAGCTCACCATCTTAATCGTTATGTTCTCTTGTACCACATCTCCATATCCTAAGATTGGTGAAAACTGTTCATTCCCAAAACGAACATTGCCACAAAATTTCTCTGTATAATTAGATAGAATATATTTTTACCCTGTCATATGCATGGAACATCCTGAATCCAAGTACCACATATGACAGGTCTGCACAATAGAAATCATACAACAACAGGTTTAGGTACCCATTTATAGATGGGTCCCTTAGTGTTAGCACAAGATTTTGGCACCCATTTGAATTTGGATCTATGATCCTAGAATTACTAGCATATATCAAACACAGATTATCAAACAAACATTTATTGATCATACCATATGATTACAATATAGTCACAAGTCTAAGTGTCACAGATCTCACTTGTATATGCGAACTCTATCTGTGTTCTCTCTGAAAGTGTGTGTGACTTGTGTTGTCTGAATTAAGCGTATCTACAAGATTACAAAGAAACCTACTATTTATACTAAGTCAACATTAGTTGAATTTACAACTCAAACCTTACACTTTTAAACTATTACAGAATTGACCCTATAATTTAATCTTGAATACAATTCTAATATAACAATCTCCCCCTTTGGATTCAAGATTAAAAAAAATTGACAATAATCTTCAAGTCTTCTTATCATCAAAACAATCTTCAGCATTCGAATCTTTTCCAGCTTTAAAACTTGAAATCTTTGACATTCTCCACAAACTTTGCATCTTCAAAACTTTGTCTCTTTGATCAAACTTTGACTTGATTTGACTTTGATAGCTCTTTCAGATTACTCTCTCTCTCTTTGAATCAGCTTTAAGTAGTTTTGAGTAGAACTTCAACACTTTCTGCATTCTCCCCCATTTGTTTTGAACAGAACTACGTATTCTTCAGAAAACTTTTCTTCAAACTTTGACTTTGAAACAACTTTCAGATTTATCTCTTTCTTTGAAACAATTAACCATCTGACTTTTCTTTCTCAATCTTCTACTTTCCGCTTTGAAATTCTTCGTTTGACTTTCACTATGAATCTGAAACTTTGAATCTTGAAAATGTCCAATCAAATCAAAATCACAAATCTATTTTAAGAACAATGAGAATCAATTGAGGAAATCACAAGTGTATTGATTTCAAATATGTATGCGTACAAAAGGTTTTCTCTCTCTAGATTCTCTCAAGGTTGTGCTACAGTACTTACAAAGAAAACAAGGAAGACCCTATTTATAGGTCAACTACAAATACAAGCAAAATACAATACAAGTCAATATAAAAGAAATGATCTAAACAACTAAGCATTAACAAATCTAACTTTGAAACTTTTTCTCAATTCTGAAATTTTCTCCCCATTTCTGGAATCTGACTTTGAAATTCTGAAATTCTCCCCCTTTTTAATGAATTTTAAGAATCAGAATCATCAAAACTTTTTCAATGTCAGTACAGTCTTTTAATGATCACCCTAGAATAATCAGATAAGCTCAATCTTCATGATTAACAATCTCCTCCTTCGGTAGGATATGAACACCCTCCTCCAACTGATCTGATATTTTTCCGTCAGTTCATGAATGTATTCATCTGAATCTTTTCAAATTCGGACAAAATATGAGTGGTAACCCTGAATCAACAAATGAAACAGTTAAAGTGCATGTAAGTAACACGAAGTTACTTAGTACAACGGATGTACTTTATAAGGATCTTGGGTGATGTTCACTCCCCATGACTTCCATTCAATCATTGAAAAACACAAGGTTAATGCTTGTGTTATGAAAGAATTAGCACAATGATTGCTTTATCAGGCTCAAATATGTAAACCATTGAGACAACAACAGTTATACACATCCTTCTTTTTCAATATCAGTATCTTCCGAGTGAAGAACCAATAGAGTATGTGCTGTTTCCCCAGAAAATGTGAAACATTTTCTTTTTAAGAAAAGAATGAGTAGCTGGTGGGGTGTTTGCAAGAGTTGGCATGGGCTAGTTGTCTATTTCAACGAAGGTCACGAAGAAATGTGAACCAACATTTTATGCGGCTGCCCGACTCAGAAAGATTTGGTGCAGAGTTTGATATTCTTTTACTCTGTTCTCACACCCTCTTTCTTTTAAACATTTAAGCTCACATCTAACCAATCTCTCATTTCCATTTCACCTCATCACACACCAACACTCAATTCTTTTGACCCCTCTCCCCTCAATCACTCAAAGGATTACTTCCGGGGTAGGAAACACTGGTTAACGTAAATCCATGGAAGTTATTTAAGCTCACACACTGAATCCCGTGTATTTTTGTCCTAAAAAGAATATATCGCTCAATGATTTTCTTGACAATTAAGCACAAGAAATCATAGTCAGTGTATGTATGCTCATGAAAGATAAGAATGAAATTTGAGCATTTTAAACATTTAAGATCTCTCAAAACAATTTGAATGAATGAATATCACGAAATGAATAAAAATGTTTTGAGAATCTGACAATGATTTAATCAGATCAAATTATCATGAAGAAAAAAATAATAAGGGATATCAAAGACGTAAGATGTTAATATGAACAAAATATAAACATATTATCAATGAAAGCACATATAATCAGAAATGACGTTCGATCTCAAACAAATTAGGGTTCAAATAACGGGAGTATTACCATAGAAAGATTAATCATTTGATACATGGTAATAACAAAGTCAAAGAGAATGTACTGAACCGATGTGTGTAAGAATACTTGACAGTATATGACAAGATAATACACAAGTATTTATCTTTTGGAAACACACGGTCAGATAAGCATCAAAGTATCCGAGTAAAAATCATTTAAAATCGCACTTCGAAATTCATAAAAGATTTTTAGAACGCGAAGTGGTTTGAACATTTAAGAAAAACATTTGTCACAAGTGAAAGTTGTCCTTCTTTCAACAAGTGATAGAGTTTAAGATTCAGAAAAATATACTTGTGATGTAGAAAACTTAACTCCCCCTAAAATGAATATTTTCATTTAAGCACCCTTGACAAAAACTTCAGATATTATTTCCTTCAATATATGTAAATATTCAAGTCACCAGAAAAATATAACAATCAAAGTATAAACGACTATTTTCTCCTCCTAAAAGATATGACAATGAAAACTATCTTAAACTCCCCCTCAAAACAAAAACTCCTTTAAAGATGTTATCTAATAAGCATCCTTCAAAAGAAAAACTTTTGAGATCGGGTTCTGAACTAAAGTATTCAAAAACCATTATTACATATTCTCCGGTGAGAATAGTAATTCCGTTTTACCAATTAAGAACGGGTCATGATCTGATATAATCATAAACCATCATTTGATCTCTGAGGTACGAGTCCTAGACTCTTTGTCTAGAAGTCATCTTCTCCCCTTAGTCTTTAGATGCTTGCAACACAGGTTTAGCTTTTGGTACCCACTGGTATTTGGGTCCTGATTTGTTAGTTGCAGTTCTATTAGGAGAGATAAAGTAAGAGCCATATCAGCTATTTTCATAATTTTTATTTACAAAATCATTTGAACCGCAGTAGGAACAACTAATTTTCTTTTGTGCTAACCTGATCAGTTGATTTATAGTATACACAAGATCAGGTTTGCCAAAAGTTTTACCTTTAGAAGCATTGTTCCTTTTAGCATTAGATGCATGCTTAAATGATTCATGTTCCTTCTTCTCCTTCGAGGAACCTTTCACTATTAAAATCCACTTTTAATTTTCTTTCTCATATTTCCTTCTCCAAAATCTTTTCTTCTGAGACTTATTTTTCTTGATATTACCTTAACCATCAACCTGTTTATCATAGAAAAGATTAGAAGAACGAATCTGATCTTTAGATTTAGAAGTAAGACTATCTTCTTAATCAAATAAAGGATTATTAGAAACATTTGTAAAACGTGAACTTGAAGCTGTTTTGAATGAACATTCTGAATCAGCTTGATCATCTCTTGGTGATTGAACAATTGATTATAGCGTCTTTGGCTCAGTCAACTTCACCTTGAACATGATCTCTTCAAGTTCCTTTATCTTTGAAGACAAACTGTTTCTTTCCTTTGAAATCAAATCAAACTTCTTTTGCAATTCAGACTTCGTCTTCTTCTCCTTCAGAATAGTTGATGACAGCTCAGATAATTTCTTTGTAAGCTTTTCTATCACAGTCTCAAACACTTTCCTTTCTTCATCAAAATCTTTTTCAACATTCTTTCTCTGTTCAGAAATCTCCTTGAATACACCAACATTTTTCTGTTCAGCTTTCTTCTTCTCCGTTTCAAATTTATCTCTCTCCAAGATGATTACTTTCTCGAAATTTGATACTTGTTGAGAAAGCTTTATGCATTTCAACTCCACTGATTTCTTCTCTTCAAAAGCTTTTCTGGAAAATTCAGAAAATTTCTTAGCAAATTCTTTTCTTTCTTTTTCAATCTTCTTTTCATCTTGAGAGATCTTTTCTTTCAGTTCATTTATCTTCTTCTTAAGCTCAACATTATCTCTTTCAATTTCCTTTCTCTTCTTCTCAATCTTCTTTATCTCATCTTGGGCTTTTGTGTTGTCTTTCTCTTGGGTTGCTTTTTCTTTCATCATGTTGATTTCAACCTCAAGACTAAAAACTTTATCTTTTAAAGAATCTCTTTCAGCAAAAATTTGTGAATTCATTTTTCTCAACCCTTCACAAGTTTCACTTGATATGTTTGCTCTTTTTCTCAGTTCATCTAGATCTCTTTGCATTGATTCCTTCTTGGACCATCTTGATCTAGAATTAAGACTTTCAGATCTTTTCAGTTTTGCTTGCAGATTTGAAATTTCCTTCTCTTTTGACTCAATGATTTCTGCAAAATCAATTTTGGAATTAGTAATGCATACTGAGCAAACAAAATATTTCTTTAGATCTTTATCATCTTTCAGTTTATTGATCTGAGTTTGAAGAGATGAATTCTGAATTTTCAAATTTTCATTTTCAGTTTTTAAAGATTATATCTCAAATTTGAGCTTTCTATTCTCCCTTTCACAAACATCGTCCATGCTAGTGTATCTTGACAACTGTCCAGCAAGACGCTTAACGTTAGCTTTAGCTTCAGGAATAGTCATTTTTTTCAAAATCATAATTGTATCCTTGAGTCATCTTGAAATCTGTAAAAAAAATATAAGCTAGATATGATCGTTAATCCAACAAATTGAGATTAAAAGATATAATACTCAAAAATTCTTAGAAAATGAAATTTCTAAAAACCTTAAGTACATAATTCACATGCACTAATATTGAAAAGCAATTCGCATGCACAAAGTGATAGAATTCGTATGACTCACATAATTCGTATAAGCAAGACACAATTCGCACAAGTCTAGAATTCACAGACAAGAGACACTCCAAAACTAAGCAATTCGCATGAGTTTATATGCGAATTCTTTAGAATTCGTATAAAGCATTATGCGAGTTCTTCACAATACGTACGTCTCTCTTATGCGAGTTCTTTCCTTAAAAAAATTTGAAATTTCTCAAACTTTTCGCACACAAACTTTTCGCAAGCAGAATTCGTATAACACGAGGATACGAATTCTTTACTTAAACATTTTGAAGTTTCACCAACATTTCGTATCTCGTACGAATTCTGAACTTAGAAATAATTTTGAACAATTGTGCGAAAACTTAAGAATTCATACAAGTCACATCTACGAAATCCTCAGAATTCGTACATAGCCATGTACGAATTCCTTACAGTTCGCTTGTAGTTACTTGCGAATTCCTTCCTTTAATTTTCAAAAACTACTTTTCGCTCCACACTCTTATGCGAATTCTTGCTTTTCGTATGAAGAGTTATACGAAATCCACACTTAAACAAAATTCCAAAGCTTTTTATGTGAATTCAACAACATTTCGTACACAAGAGTGATATGAATTCTTTACTTAATGAATTTAGTTGAACTTTTATGCGAATTCTTTCTGCGAATTTAAAGCCTGCGAGTTCTTCGTACGAAAAGTACGGATCTTGAGAGTTCTTGAGTTTTCGGTCTTCAACTTCAATTCTAGTCCAAATTCCAATCCAAAACTTCAATCTAGAGGTTGTATCTTCACAGAATCAATCAGATTAGTACATAGAACAATCCAATTCAATCTCAAATCCAAAAATGTACTCAAACATCAAAAATTATGATGAAACAGTGACTTGGACTCTTACGAACAAAATTTTCAAAAACTCACAAATTTATAATCAAAATCGATTTCTAAATGCAATTCAATCACAGAAAGACTTTCTAAAACATATTTCGACCAAAAATCAAACAAAGATTTTAATAAAAACACTTTTAATCACAAAATTCAAATCAAGAACTCAAGAAACTGTGTCGAACTCGTTTTTTTTTTCAAAAATGTTGAATATGTGCTCTGATACCAAATGTGATCCCAGAATTACTAGCATATATCAAACACAAATTATCAAACAAACATTTATTGATCAAACCATATGATTACAATATAGTCACAAGCCTTAAGTGTCACAGATCTCACTTGTATATGCGAACTCTATCTGTGTTCTCTCTGAAAGTGTGTGTGACTTGTGTTGTCTGAATTAAGCGTATCTACAAGATTACAAAGAAACCTACTATTTATACTAAGTCAACATTAGTTGACTTTACAACTCAAACCTTACACTTTTAAACTATTACATAATTGACCCTTTATTTTAATCTTGAATACAATTCTAATCTAACAGGGTCCTCTTTTCTTTTCAAAAACATTTGAAGAATAAACATGATAAGATCCAAACCAACAATCAGAATATTGACGAGTTACAAAATCATTTCGACCATATGTGGAAAACTGAGTAGTAGACGGAGATAATTGGATCAATTTCTTTATTGAGTAAGTCTTGTAAGAAGTTACAAGTTTTGTTTTATGAGTAGCAACTTGACCAATTACAACAGAAAAACTATCAGAAGTCCTATTACAGTTTGAATCAGAAAATGATTTTGTAGCCTTCTCAATCTTCTTCTTAGGTCTCCATTACAGTCTCACTTCAGACTTTTTCTTTATCAATTCTGAAACATAAAATTTAGATTTATCATAAACCTGAGATTTAAGAGTATGTGTTTCCTTGTGCTTACCAGTGTTGATCCGTTTCTGTGAGCGCCTTTTCTTTTGCTTCTTACCTTTGGAGTAAAAGGTACTCACAGGAACTGAATCATCAACCTTAGTTTATATTTCACCTTTTTCAAACACACTAGGTAAAGAGACATTATTGATTACAAAAGAAGTATGACTTGGAAGTTTAGCATTGAAATAAAATTTATCAACACTTTCATCCAAACAACCATCAGAATTTAATCAACCGCAAACAAGTCATCAATATCATCATCAAATTGTTGTGCCTTGGAAGAATTTGTAAATTTGAAATCATTTGAAATTTTAGAACACTTTGTTTGATAAGACATGTTAGCACACACTGAAGATTTAGGATGAGTAAAAACATTTCCCATGAAAACTTTACAGGATGACGCATCTGAATCAGTGGAATTGTTTACACAAACTCTTTCTGATTCGGAGTTGTGATTTGTAACTTCAGATTTAAAATTAGTGTTCTTCATAACAGTAGAAAACACAACTTTCTCAAGATCAACCAAAATTCTTTCTTCTACTAAAATGTTTTCAAGTTCAGAAATTTTGCTTTCCAAGACGAGTGGAGGAACATAAATCTTTCCTTTAATAGGTTTTGCCTCCATCTCCTCAGTAGAATAGCTTTGAAAATAATCATTTGACAAAAAATTTGGTTGCTCAGAAAGATAACTATCATTGAGCTTTGTATAGCAGAATGGTAGTTGCATTTTGGTTGTGTTCCTTCTGTTCTCATCTTCCTTAACCTCAACCTCATCAGATGATTTTGTAACAGATTTGGGTTTCAAATGAGGATTTTTGTCAGCCACTTGTAAGAAATTAAAATTATATAAAGTTGGCTGCTTTCGAATAGCTTTCTTCAAATAATGTGGGTTATCGTAACCAATACCCCACTTATCTATAAAATTTGTTTCTTCCTTTGGTTTGTTTAGATAAATGGCTTGATCTGTTTGATCTCGAGTATAAAGCTTTGCTTCCAAACCATTAATATTTTTCTGCAAGTTTTTATTATCAATCTGCAAGTTGTGAAAATCCAGATTGAAAATCCAGCCCAACAATCACACATTTGACTTCCACACCAAGCTGGATCATGCCATTTTTTCTGAGATTTTTGAAGGGCCATCCAATTGCAGAGAATTACTTCACTGCATAAGTAGACCATTTTGAGACAAAGATTACCTTGAGCAGATTGAGGAGGGTGCTAGACTTACCAAAGGTAGACTCATTTGCAGGAAATGCACAGTTTGATGATGTGGCATCTGATGAAGAGTTTTGTGCTGATATTGTCTCACTAGGGTATCTTGATGTATTGAAGAGCTGTAAACTTTAAGAGGCGGTTCTTACCCCAGATATGGTACACCTTATACAGTATCATCAATAGGTGCTTGACCAGCAAGCATACTAGATTGGAAAATAGCAACATTTCAGTGTTAAGGATCTTTCATTGAGTTTCATTCCACAAGCACTGCGACTATGCAGTTCTTATCTAGAATGAACTCATAGAAGTAGTATCAGACAAAGCCATGCACAAGAAAGCAAGGAAGTTCATACCATTTCAGTGATTCCTGCAGATTTTTATTGATAGTATGATGGATAGTAACAAGAAGATACAGGGAGAGAAACTGCAGAGAAAGGACCAGCCAACTCTATGATGTATCTGAAGCTGTCAGCAATACATTTTCCTCTTGTAATGCCTCTACCAGTGTTAGAACATATTTTATATTCACTTTAGAAGTTTTATAAAGTAATCAATATATTTGTATTGGGCCTTATAATGGGTTTGGGCTTACAATGTATACAAGGGTTATGGGGGTATAAATAGGAATCATGTAGTATTGTTTTAGGGTAACCTTTCATTTTGTATCCCTTCAATCTTTAGCAATGTAATCATACGGTTGTGTTTGTTCTCTTAGTTTAGTTTTCCTTTTCTGCATAATAATCTACTGATTTCTATCCCTATGATTCTTTGTTTACATTAAATCAATCCAATCATGATCTCAATGGACCTCATAATTGGTATCAGAGCCAAACGACGAAATCATTCATCGACGATCGAGACTGATTGGATTGAATAGAACAGTTCTGTTGAAAATTTTGATTTCTGAGTTTTATTGTGAAATTGATTGTTCTTTGTTGTTTAATTGATTCAGAAATTATAGTGTATCATTATCGAATCAATAGCTAGTATCAATTTCATTCCATAAATTAGATCTGTCAATTCTGAGTTATTTTGTTCAAAAATATATATTCACTGTGGTTGGATCGAAGTATGCATTAGAGTCAGATTTGAGCAAATTGATCAACTACAATTGTACTCAATAGTTATTTTCGAACCTGTGGATAAAAGCACAACTCAAGAATCGAAGTTTTGAAGATTTTATTGAAGAAAGTTAGAAAAATGTTCCAGATCTACGAAATTCGCAAGATCCAGATGAAGAACTCGCAAATGTTGAAGGTTTTGCAGAAAGACGAGTTTTTGTTGAAGAATTCGCAAAGAACATTGGACACAAGAAAATTACAAGTGTGGATTTCACAAGTAGCTCTGTGCGAAAGTCAAAGAATTCGCAAGCTACTATGCATCTGTTGTGTGCGAATTCTAAAGGATTCGCAGGCCACTAGTTATGAATTGTCAAAGTTTTCGCAGGTGATATGTATGCGAAAAGTGGCTTCCATACTTGAAAAATGTTCTAAGTATAGATTTCGCAGGAGAGTGTATTGCGAAAGGTGAGAGTTCGTAGAATAGTACATTGTGAATTCTTAAGAATTCGTGAATGTGTGATCTACGAAAAGCGAGGATTCGCACACATGAGGCTTGCGAAAGTTGGTAATTCATAATGCAAGCCTCTGCGAATTGTGGTGCAGGCTTATGCCATCTTGCGAATTGTGCTCAAATTGCTACAGTGATCTGCGAATTTTGATGTTTTTTTTTAGAATTCTGACTGTTCTGAACCCTGTTTCATACAAGTTTGCCCTGTTCCTGAGCTTTATACGCGGAATGCATATGTGACATCACTTATATCACATGTTGGTCACATATCTTTAGCAACTGATCTATTCTTACACGAGTGCTCATGCCTGTCAAGATTTTCAGACTCTGGATTTGATGATTTGGTCTCTGCTTGGATTGAGTTAGCTGCCTGAGCATCTGCAATCATCAGTCTGGAGAACTTCTTTTGTGGTTAGACTGCTGAGAGCACTTTATCATTCTTCTGACTTGATCACTCAGTAGTGTAAGCGACTGCAATCATTGTTCTGCTATTTGGGTTGTGATTCAGAATCCTGAGTGCCTATAATCATCCAGCTGATTCGTGAAGAAAGGAGTTCTGGATTTGATTATTCAGTATTCTGGAGAGAAGACAATATGAGTATCTTCTATCAGTTGTTGAACAATTGCTTGCCTTCTAACCCTTGCTTTGTAGTGTTGCTACCGGATGCTACCGCCCGTATGCTTATTAGATGAAGTTCTTAAGCTGAATTCTTATTTCAACTCATGGTTCACAGACAGATCAGATGTTATACACTGAAGATGCACTTGGTTGTCATTCCATAATCCACACATATCATTCTTGTGCGCGTTAAGAAATGTGTTGGATTTACAAGAGTTAAAAGTTGTCTTTATGTGCACTCAGTCGTCTACATCAGATCTGATATTTCCGTTGAAACTTCGAGGATAAGAGTTACATTCTAGGGGGAGCAAGAGGAGCTTTGAAATTTATGCGGCACTAAGTTTTATAAAGAAATCAAGGGGGAGAGGAGCTGAAGCTGGAGCTTAAAAGGTTATGATTACTTTACAAAACTTAGGGGGAGAATGTTAGAACATATTTTATGTTCACTTTAGAAGTTTTATAAAGTAATCGATATATTTGTATTAGGCCTTGTAATGGGTTTGGGCTTACAATGTATACAAGGGTTATGGGGGTATAAATAAGAATCATGTAGTATTGTTTTAGGGTAACCTTTCATTTTGTATCCCTTCAATCTTTAGCAATGTAATCATACGGCTGTGTTTGTTCTCTTAGTTTAGTTTTCCTTTTCTTCATAATAATCAACTTATTTCTATCCCTATGATTCTTTGTTTATCATTAAATCAATCCAATCATGATCTCAATGGACCTCACAACCAGTAGATCTTATAGCATATGTAGATAAGAGGGTTGAGTGCGTAGTTAGCTATCTAAGTGAAAATGCACTGACGGTCCGGCCAGAACCGAAAGTACCTACCTTCAGTGCCACCCATGCCTCAGCTATACGAGAGGTTCTATATGTGTCTAGGACTGACCAGGGTTAAGAATAGGGGGTTCTTGATCAGGCTGTGTTGAGAGAAACAGAAAATGTGAGGGGTGATGGTGGGGATGCCCAAGCTGATCTTGCTGCTACCACTGATGACATTGTTGATGTTAACTTGGAGATTGACGCAGATGATTACTTATTTGAGACAGATGATGATTTATTTGAGTCAGACACTGAAGCTGATGAGGAGATTGATATACAAGATAGTTCTTCTAATGATGATCTTGATAATCATGATGACCAAGATAGGTCACATGATGTCATGTTGCATCTGATTCCTCACGTGGGTCCTCTACCAAGTGTGAGTTACTCATCTGATAATGACACTGCGAATGAATCAGTTCATGGTACTGAAGCCATGGAATTGGATAACCTTGTATCCAATATTGCTAGAGGTAAAATGACGGGGGAGGGAGTTTTAGTTGAAAATGCTAATGTGAGCCTGAGTGATGGGGGAGAAAAAGAAAATGGTGAGAGTGAGACAAGACCTGAGCAAGAAAAAGAAACAATAGGTCTTACACACACCTTTTCTAGTTGGGAAGCCACATTTACTACCAGTGTGCATGAGTTTCCACTGAGTATTGAAGAATCTCTACTGGTCCCAACTACGCATTGCACAAACCCTCCCAGCCACTCTGTTGCTTACAACAGGATTATGTTTAATATACACATGGGGAAATAGCACAAACATTACTGGTGTCTCATTTGGAGACTACAGGTATTGAAACATACAAGCAGCAACCCCCGTCGTCGACTTCTTTCATATCAGATAGTCTAGAGCCTCCATCTACTAGGATACATTCTACTGAGATTGCTTCACAAGCTGAGAGCCTCTGTGGCCCAACCGGAACACCTGTAGTGATACCTAATTTAAGTATTTCACGAGGATCGGGTTGAAGTCTTGTCATGGCCACATCACTACCAACCATGAACACAGTGTTAGCTTAAATTAGCCCCCAATTTAATTGAATGTTTTATAAAGAATTGTATTTTGGGCATATTAATTAGCTGTATGGGCTTGAGCCTTTTTATTGTAAATGGGCCCTATTAATAGGTGCACATGGCTCATTTGGTCTTTTAGGTTTTGGAGAGAACACTTTTCACACACAGATCAGGTGAATTTCATGAGAGTCGCTTAAAATGTTTAGTGTGATGTTCTCCCATTTTCTCCTCCATTGTTAATCAATCTAAGCATATGAGATGTGATTTTGATGAATATTGTTCTTCATTTCTCTCTTGTATCTTCTATTATATGGAGTTCTTCATTTGTTGTCTGTATTGGGATCTAACAATTGGTATCAGAGCCAAATGAAGAAACTCTTCTTCATTTCGGTCATCTATGGCAACAATTGAAGATGGATGATTATTTTGTGGTTTTGGGGCTTAGATTAAATCAATCACATGAGCCTTAACCCAAATATCATTTTTGTGATTTATTTTCTGTTTTGTGCTTATTGGAAATCTATTTCTTCATTTAGATGAGATTTGGATGATATTTGATAGAACATTTGATTGATTTCTCACAAAATCTGTTTCTGCACACCACATGTTTGATGAAATGCCTATGAGAAGACTTAATTTCATTTTGGTTAAATCTGATCAGTTTTAATACATGTGTGTGTTCTTGATCCTTTCTCATTTATTGGTCTAACATTTGATAAGCACTAAGTAGATGGTTGATCTATGATCCCATCCTTGTGTGTGCTTTTGTCCTTTGCATTTTATGCATCTTGGTTGTAAGGTTGTGGATCTTTGATCTGACTTTTATGTTCTCCAAGATAGGACTCTCTTTTGTGTTGTTGATTGATCATCAATCCGCTTATTCTGATAATTTTATGACTTATTAATTTCTGATTTATGATCAAACCAATTTAGTTGTCATAAAGGGTTTATCACAAGTTCTATTCATTAGATTTGATACAATGGAAATTGAAAAGAAAGAAAGAATGTTGGATTCAAAAGAAAATATTTGACAGATCACTGCACATCTTCTCTCTGAATGACTAATTCCATTTGGCGATCTTCCTGTGTATTTTTTGAGATGCATTCAAAATATTAGATCATTTGATAATCTTGTGCAATAGTTCAATAATCAGAAATGATAGAAGTTTACTTGGGTTACAGATGTCCATCTGCATGTTCTGTTGAATCCAGATTCTGAATGGGGGTTGCCTTCCACAAATCTTTGGATAATTAATGGTTCTTGACCAACAATTCTATGTGTTTAGGACTGTTCAGAAAAGTTACATCCATAGTCCAGGGAAACTCTGATTGCATTTTCCATGAGAAGTTAGCAGCTATGGAAATGATACAGTACCTTACTCTTATTCTCATTGCATCTCTGTTGTTCTAAAGTTTAGAAGGGATGCAGATGGTATCCGATGGACATAAGCCATTTGACTTGTATGCTGAGGAACTTGGATCTGCAGAACTGTCCATTCGAGAAGTGCAGCAACTTATGGAAAGTTTGAACAGTCCATATTTCATCTCAACAGATCGATTAAGCTGTTGTCCAAACAAAATTTGTTGTAGTTTGTGTTCAATTTACAGCAAAAGATGCAAAGCAGAAAATCATTGTTGTGTCCGACGTGCAAAAACAGGAAAGATTCGAAGTGCAACATCTATTATGTGCTATTTGGTGGTCATTTCAAGACTGTTTGGACTGTGTTTGGAGGATGCTAAAGCTGTTGTTAATGCAAAATTCGAAGTATAAAGCAGAATGTTGTTGTTGTCCATGATGATTTTCTGCAGCAACATATCTGGCACAACCTTGATATGAACAAATTGATCAAGAGGTTGTCCAGATTTCAATCCTTATTATTTCGAAACCTGATTTGACAGAATATTACAACAACTTGCTTCATTCAAAAGTCTGTTGATCCAGATATAGTGCAGCAGTCCTGTGAATCTGATCTGGTGACCACATTCTCAACTGCAGATCTTATCTTCTGATATTCCAAATTTTCGGTGCTACTGTCCATTTGAACTATGCAGATTGAAACTGTAAATATGTCGTGTGAAATAGAAAGGAAAGAAGGATGTTGTCCCTGAGTTGCATCACGTCCACAGAGTTCCAGGTGATTCTGTTACAGGAAGAACATTGCCAGAAAGATCCTATATCGCAACAAGTGATTGGCCCATTGATGTGTTATTGTTTATGATCAGAGGTCGATCAGAGACGTGCAGAGGATGTTGCTATACATAGGCAGATCGTAGAGCCTCTGCAGATCAGTACAGAGCCTCTATGAAGATGTTCAGAGGTGCAAAACAAATCACATATTCGTCCAGAGCTTGATAGTAGGTTTTTCAGATCCACAGAGAACCACAGAGGTTGTCCAAAAATGCAGAGGCTTCCAAAGCCTCTGTGGACATACAGAAGCACTTCACAGAAAAGCTATCCTTTCAAAACAGTTGTTGTTTGTGTTCGAATTTCAATATGTGCATATTTTAATGGTTGCTGATTTTCAGAGTTTGATTTCCACAGATTTCGATCATTGACTACGCTGAATTATGGGACAAAATACTCTTGAATCCGTCCATGTTAATGATGTTCGAAAACTCACAGATCTCTCAAGGTGGGTTGTCACCTGGCGTGTCGATGCCACCATCAAGGCCTCTGCAGTCTGAATCGCAATCATCTTTCCAGCAAGAACAATATCCACATTCTTCTTGATACATCAGAACAATACAGCGGTTGCTGAGATTTCTGTCCTAGCTGTCGTGAAATTAGTGCAGCAAAAGATCACTTGAAAAAATGCCATGGGTTCTTATGATCCATCTCTTATGAAGACAGAATTGAAGAAACATGCTCAAAATTGATAGAGTTGCTGAGTTCAATCCAGATTTGAAGATTGTCCAGAAAACCATTCTTAAGCACAGAGCCTCTGTTGGCTCACCAGAAACCACGCAGAGGCTGCAGCAGAGGTTGATCAGACAAACGCAAAGGCTGTCGTGCAAATGCTACTGCAGAAAATGTCGTTCATTTGATCGAATTTGGTAGCAGCATAATGGAAACTTTACAAGTCTAAGTTGTGTTCTATGCTTCAGCATTCAATCGTATGCTGTCAAGTGTTGTCCAGAAAGTTATGCACAGCTGTTGTCCAAATTGATTCGTTTGTTACTGTCATGATTTCAGCCCATAATCAGTTTCAAAATCGCAGAGTTGCTGTCAGATTTGCATAGCTGTAGAATTTTAATCATATCTCTCTCATTATCGCTCCAAATTTCAAAATTCTAGATTCTTTGGAAACCTAAGACACAGATGAACAACTTTCATGTTTTGAGTTTTCTCAAAATAAAGATTCTTATATGTCAAAAACTATGTTGAAGTCGAGTGATAGTTGTTGGACAGAAGGTTATTTGTTGCTGTTTGCTGCTGTTTGTTGCTGTCCATGTTAACACAAATTGTTTGAAAATATATTGAGGAACTGTGTTATGCCATGGAAGAAGCATGCTAATCATAAACAAGTGAAAAATTCAAAGAGGTTCTGATCACGCTTACCCACAGAGGCTGCAACAGAAAGTTTTTTTTTTCGTCCAGCTGATGTTTAGATATGGTGGTAGCAAAACAAGCAATTCTCTTATTTGTTTGACATCAGAAGTTGTCCAGAACTTATGCTTGTGATCAATTGTTGTCCAGTCCAGAGGTTGGTCAATGAAGCTATCTATATGGTATACAGAACTTGTGCAGAAGCAGAACACAGAAGTTAATTCACAAAGGCTATGCATAAGAGCTCTGCAATCAATCTGTTTGTGCAGAGCCTCTGACGCAGTTCACAGAGCCTCTGTGACAAATCACAAAACCTCTGGCTATCCAGATTTTGATCAACCAACAGAACATATAGAGGCATGCTTAGAGCCTCTGAACTCATGCAGAGGCTGCCCAGAACTAGATCAAAGTCTGCGCAGCGCTTGATCAAACTGTGCAGAATGTTTCTGCAGAAGCTGTCTATAATCAGAGGCAGATCACAGAGCCTCTGTGGACCAAAACCACTGATGAGCAGAGACCAGAAGGGGGACCAGAGGTAGACCTAAAAACACATATCAGAGGTCGTTGGTCCAGAGGTCGCAATGAGCCAAGATCCCGAAGCCCGAATTTTTTGAATTTTCTGACAGCATTGCGCTGTTTCAGAAACACGCGCACAACTTTTTACTCGAAGCTCCGATTTACATGAGTCCAGTTGCGTTGGATTGCTAAAACATAGACGTATGACTTTGATGTTTTGAGTTTTCTCAAATTCCATGATCTGATATGCCAGAATTTGTTTCAAAGTCTGCGTTAGAGTGCTGGACCGAAAGCATCGCATTTCACTCGCGCTCTTTCCGCTTTCAAGAACGGTGTTCTCTCGACGTTTCATCATGGTTTCAAGATGATATTGTGAAACATAATTTTTCACTCCCTCCTTTATTATTCAAGTTTAAGGTCGGTGCTGAACGCTTACTCAACGGGATCTTAAGAGTCAAATTTTCTGTTTTGACGACTGTTATGCGCAGCTGTGGGAAAACTTGCACAACTCACTAATTTTTCATCCATAATGGATGAATCAAAGTTCGTTGGAAATCTAAGAGGCTGGAGTTCAATGTGTATGTTTTATGTTTTCTCTCTATCAGGCTCCTTGATGGTCAAAAACAACGGTGAAGTTGAGACATGAAAGCTGGACAAATTGGGATAATTCGTCTAAGTCTTTCAAGAATATGAGCCTACATTTGAGGGGGAGCTTATGATGCTTTGAAGACTCGAAGAACGACAAACGAAAGCTTCTAAATAAAGCAAGGGGGAGACTATATGATGATTCTTTCTTTATAAAACATTAGGGGGAGATTGTTAGCTTAAATTAGCCCCCAATTTAATTGAATGTTTTATAAAGAATTGTATTTTGGGCATATTAATTAGTTGTATGGGCTTGAGCCTTTTTATTGTAAATGGGCCCTATTAATAGGTGCACATGGCTCATTTGGTCTTTTAGGTTTTGGAGAGAACACTTTTCACACACAGATCAGGTGAATTTCATGAGAGTCGCTTAAAATGTTTAGTGTGATGTTCTCCCATTTTCTCCTCCATTGTTAATCAATCTAAGCATATAAGATGTGATTTTGATGAATATTGTTCTTCATTTCTCTCTTGTATCTTCTAATATATGGAGTTTTTCATTTGTTGTCTGTATTGGGATCTAACACACAGGCACAATGGTTTCTTCAACCATTGTTACAATTGGTAACCTAAGTGGTCTAGGTACAGTTAGATAACTCTATTTCATTACTGCAGACCTACTGAAAATGGGATTTATGGCATGAACACCACTATCAAGTAGTAATTCAGCGCAAGGGATGCCATGATAGAGAAGTTGTCTGGAGATGTTCAAAGGATGATGAAAGGGAAGAATGTGATGCTAGATTAACCTATTCCTACTCCTACTCCAACTCCACCACCTCCACCAAACCAAAGTTCACATGATGTGAGCATAATGAGCTGAAGAGTCTCTTATTTGCCAAACTGCTATCAAAAGGAAGTGTGGTAGGTCAAGATGACCTTGATCTAATTAGGTTGTTGAGAAGAGATGTTGAGATGCATGGTGAAGCTGGTACCAGAACATATTTACTAGAGCTGAAAGATTTCATGAGTGCCAGATTTGATGACATGACAAAGACTTTATCCACTTTATCCGAAAGGGTCATCCCTGGAGGATACTTGCAAGACTCAGGCTGCCTAGAACAAAAGAAAACATGATGATCAGGATGACTTGATCAGCATGAGAGGGAGAAGAGGCAAAGTTAGCTAAGTCTAGAGGATTATCTGAAGCTGGTACATCTACAGTTGGTAAAGAAGTTTCTGAAGTGAGAGAAAAAGGAGAAATAGGAGAGGATGACATCCAGTGCATGTTGATGTAGAACCTAGGATTGAAAATCCTGCGGTTGATAGCACAAGGACTGAGGAGGATTTGAAGGTAAACAGTTTGTTGGAAGATGTCATTGATATTGAGTCAGATTCTGATAAGACAAAGAAAATAAATGTGTTAGAAATGAAGATAAAGGAGGAGATTCAAACTATATTTGATTGTTTAGATGAGGAAAGGAAAGAGCTTGGGGACTTTGACATGATGTTTCAGATGAATGAGGAGGTTCTAGAGATTCAGTCACAACCATCTCCACAGCCAGATCTACAAATTGCTACTACTTCAGAGGTTAAGCATAATTCTGAGGCAATAAAGAATTTTCAGATAGCCAGGTTCTTTACTCCATTTCTTGAAGATTCTCAGAGAAAGATATTTGCTTACAGACTCAGAGCTTTGGATCTAACCAAGTGGTACAGTATTACTAAGCTTCCATAATTCCAGCAGATTGAATACATAGACATGATGACATCCAAAGAAAGAAATCCCATATTGGTGAAGTCTGAAAAGAAGATAGTGGGTATAAAGAAAACTGAATCCAATAAGTTGTTGAATGCGTGGTTCCCAGAGTTCACTATAGTCAGTCAGGATAGCAAATAATGGTTCTTTACAGAGGCTGACTTCAAGAAACTACACATGGATGATTTTGATATTTAATATGATATCTTGTCACCCATTCTCAACAAGAATATAGAGCAACAAGTTGTATACACTGCTGTGAGGAGGTACCTAAGAAACAACATCATCTATTCTTACATTTCGAATATTCATATAGGGCTAGAGTCTAAACAGACAAAGATCAACCTTCTGAAGCCATTTCAGAAACTTGTTGATATTGAGAACCTACCTACGTACATGATCATAGAAGAACATGAGTTTGGGATTGTTTACAAAAATGAATCAGGGAACAAGTGCTTTTTGAGGTTTGAAGAGATTGAGAAGTATTGTGATGGTACTTTAAAGATTATCAAGCTACAACTGACAAAGAAGTTAAAGTTTGATGACAAAGAGGAAAAGAAGATGGATGTGCAAGAAAGAAAGTTGATTGAGCTAGTGTTGGAGAAGATTGAAAAGAGACTTGATTTCAAAAATTCTTTGAGAAGATTTTACTGCTTATTTGGAATAAGGAAGAGATACATTCCACCCACTTAGTTGTTTTGATTGTTCACTTTGATACAAAGGGGGAGAATGTTAGGGTCTTATTTTGTAAACTGTACCAAAGTTCAAGGATTTCCTCTGTAAATGTCTAATAGGTATAAATAGCTTGTTTTAGCTTTCACATCACTTGTAACCATTTAGAGAGAACTTATCCATTTCCATCACTTCTATTGTAACACTTTGAGAATCAATATACTTGTGACTTGGAAAACATCTTTAGATCTTGATTTGTGTTGTTTTGATATTGATTACACTTGTATTTTAGGAATAACACAAGGGCTGATCTTAGGACATATTATTTCAAGTAAGGGATTGAAGTATATAAATCCAAGATATATGTGATTAAAAGCTTACCCTACCCCACTTCGGTCAGGGAAGTTCGGTCGTTTTTGGGTCATGCAGGTTTCTATAGGCGATTCATGAAGGATTTCTCACGCATTACCCGACCGATGTGCATTCTACTTCAATAGGATATGGAGTTCAAATTTTATGAGAAGTGCAAGGAAGATTTTGATAGGCGTAAAAAGATGCTCACGTCCACCCCAATCATGAAACCACCTAATTGGGATCTCCCTTTTGAGATTATGTGTTGTTAGGTCCGAGATCTAGATCATTTCATGTTTGGAACTAAGGTTACGATAGGAGAAGACTTATTTGTTTATTGGAAAATGAAAACCTAATTTAGAGAGGGAGAGAGAACTTTAGAAACTACATTTTGAATTATGGGATTATAAAATGAATTACAAGCTTAACACTCCTATTTATAGTCCATACTTCTTACCTACCACCTTGTTATATCTATAAAGCCCAAGCCCATACAATACAAGCCCAATAGGCCCAAGGCCTTTTACAAATACAAATCAAATACATTTAAATGCTATTTACTTTCCAACACTTTTTATACATTAACATCCCCCCCCCCTAAAGTTTTGGAAAGTAAATCATCTTCAAGCTCTAATATCCTCTCCCCCTTGATTTGCTTGAAAAACTTTAGTGCATGTATATTCAATTGTAGGCTCGGCTCCCCCTTGAAAGTTGCTCTCATTCTTCGTTTTCGACTTTAAAACCGGATCTGATGTACTTGATACCAATTGTTATCCCAAATAACAATGTAAATCACAAGATGACAATCAATTTCAACAAATCTCACTTTTATTTCAATCACAAGTTTCAATTACAATACGCTTTCAACTTCTCTCTCTCTAACTCAAAACTCGTATAACTCTCTCTCTGTTGTTCTCGATATGCTTCTTTTTAACTTTATTCTTTGATAGTTCATTTAGTAGAAGCACGAATCTCTCATACGTTTCCTCCAGACTCTCATTTTCCTTGGCTTTAAACTCCTCATAGTTGTTGATATAGTTAGCTACTTTCATCTGGTTGCCAACTTTAGAGCCCATCATCATCTTTTGTAACTGATCCCACATCTTTTTCGCATTCGCTTTATAGTTGTCGACCTTAATATAGATCTCATTCGGGATACTCTGAAGTAGGAGAGATCTAGCTTGTTTATCAGCTTTGAAGCGACTTTTCTACTCATCAGAATATTGTGCAAATTCCTTCGGAACAATATTCATTTTTCTCACTCTGTCCTCGTCTCCATCTTCACTATCTAAAGATTCATCATCAGGTATTTCGACAGTGGGTGGTATCATAGGACCTTCTGTAATGGAGAACAGAACGTTTTCCCCATTTGCATGTCTGTCGACAAAGTCGAGAAAACGATCCTTCCACTGTTCATATTCGCCCTTGAATAGAACAGGAGGCTTTACGTCAGTTCCAATGGAGAGAGCATCCTTGGAAGTCATCTTTGAGTTACACTGCTTACTGTGATCGTCAAAATTCAGAAAACAAACTAGATCTACAAAAATCAAACTCAGTTAAATTTCAAAAAAAAATCAGAAAATTCACTAAGTACAAAACGCGCATAACAATGAAATCAAACACTTCGCGCAAAAGCCTATGTGCGAGTTTAAGATACGCGCACACCGAAGGCTAAGTGAACTGCACTTCTTGCACAAAGAGTTGTGCGAGTTTCAGCTTCGCGCACAACGAAGCTTGGTTCGTGCACGTGCTTTATGCGAGTTCTTAGTTCTCGCACACAACTATGTGCAAGTTCTGATACTTTGCGCAAAATACTTTGCGCAAAATACTTTGCGAGTTCTAGACTTAGAATATTTTTCCAAAAACACAAACTCGCTAAATGCAAACGCGCAAGAACAGGGCCTGCGAGTTTTGGACTTAGAAAATTTTCGACAAGTTCACTTCTCGCAAAAAGGAAACGTGCATGACAAGCACATCTCGCAAACTTGACTTCGCGCACAATGAAGAGAGTAAACAGTAGAAACACGCACACTGTGATCTGCATGTTTCTACTTCGCGCACACAACCCTTTGCGAGTTCTTCACTTCAAACGAATTGTAGGTCTTTGCGAGTTCTTCAAAGACTTGCGAGTTCTTCGTTAGCGAGTTCTTTGAATCTAGCAAGTTCTTGAGTTTTTCGAACAAAAACTCAAGTTTTCAACCTGAAATCGAATCAACACTTCTCCAATTGACTTGAAATTTTGTAGATTCGCTCAGAAACTGATTTTGAACAGATTACAATCAAACAATTACAATCAAAAACACTAAATGTGTATAATCGATCTAGAAACCAGTACGAATACAAACTCGAACTCAACTTTAACTAAAATCAAAAATTCACATGAACAGGTGAAAATTAGACAATGCAATCCAAACTAGACTTGATCTAGATGCTAAATCGAACACATAGATACAAAAATCGAATCAAGAACATCACTAATTCGAAAAATTCATAGCAATCCAGTCGACTTGCGAGTTCGTGAAAAGCTTCGACCAAATCTTAAATTCGATCAAGTTTCTTCTGAATTTTGTGTGCTCCGATACCAATTGTTAGGTCCGCGATCTAGATCATTTCATATTTGGAACTATGGTTAGGATAGGAGAGGACTTACTTGTTTATTGGAAAATGAAAACCTAATCTAGAGAGAGAGAGAACTTTAGAAACTACATTTTGAATTATGGGATTATAAAATGAATTACAAGCTTAACACTCCTATTTATAGTCCATACTTCGTACCTACCACCTTGTTATATCTCTAAAGCCCAAGCCCATACAATACAAGCCCAATAGGCCCGAGGCCTTTTACAAATACAAATCAAATACATTTAAATGTTATTTACTTTCCAACACTTTTTATACATTAACATGTGCGATGCAAGCAATTATGCTATTGGAGCAGTACTCGGGCAAGGGGTTGGAAGGGACCCACATGTTATTTATTATTCCTCGAGAATCCTTGATAGCACGCTAGCAAACTACTCCACCAAAAAGAAGGAATTGCTTGCGGTTGTCTTTGCTTTGGAAATTTTTTGCCATATATTTTAGGTACTAAAGTTGTCATTATTACAGAATATGTGGCGTTGCGGTACTTGATGATGAAGAAGGATGCCAAGACAAGGCTCATCCGATGGATTTTGTTGCTCCAAGAATTCAACTTGGAGATCAAAGACAAAAGTGGAGCACAAAATTTAGTGGCGGATCACTTGAGGCGGATAGTTTCCAACGAAGAGTCGTTAACGCTAGAGGATAAGTTCCCGGATGAGCATCTCTTTGAGATTAAGACCATGGTTAATTGGTATGTCGACATAGTCAATTATCTAGTTACCGGGACCACACCTAAGGAGCTACCAAGATTAAAGAGAGAAAAGATAAAGAGTGATTCCAAATATTACATGTGGGATTATCCTTATTTGTGGAAGCAAGGATCTGATAAAATCATCCGGTGATGTGTAAGTGATAATGAGGTAACTTCTATTTTAGAAGTCTGTCATTCTCATGCATGTGGTGGCCATTTTGGCCCAACAAGGATAACACGTAAGGTTCTCGAGAGTGGCCTCTTTTGGCCACATATTCATCGGGATACATATATGTTTTGTAAAGCTTGTCCTCGTTGTCAACAAACTAGAAATCTTAGTCGTAGGGATCAAATGCCTTCGACTCCCATTCATGCTTGCGAGATTTTTGACATTTGGGGCATCGATTTCAAGGGGTCTTTTCCATGTTCTTTTGGGTTTTATTACATCTTACTTGCTGTCGAGGTAGAGGTGAAAGCGACAAGGACTGACAGTGCTAAAGATGTGTCCGATTTTGTGAAGGATAAGATTTTTTGCAGATTTGGAGTTCCAAAGGTGGTGATAAGCGATAAGGGCACCCATTTTGTCAACGGAGTAAAGGCAACTTTGTTCAAAAAGTATGGTGTAAATCACTGAATATCCACTTCCTACCATCCACAAACAAATGGGCAAGCTGAGGTGTCAAATCGGGAGATAAAGCAAATCCTAGAAAAAACGGTAAATCCGAGTAGGAAAGATTGGAGCTTAAGGCTCAATGATGCATTATGGTCCTACTGGATCGCCTAAAAATCCCCGATAGGTATATCCGCTTTTCGTTTAGTTATTAGAAAGATTGTCATCTTCCCGTTGAGTTGGAACATAAGACCTTTGGGCCGTGAAAAATGTCAACTTGGAAATTGATAAATTCGGTACTCACCGAAAACTCCAACTTCAAGAAATGCAATAGATACGCAATGATGCGTACGAGAGTAGTCATTTATATAAAGAAAAGACTAAAGCTTTTCATCACAAAATGTCTTCCCGCAAGACATTTGTTTTAGGTCAAAAGGTCTTACTTTTTCATTCCCGTCTCAAATTGTTTCCCAGAAAACTTAGGTCCCAGAGTGGGACCACTTGTTATTCCTAATATGTTTGGTCATGGTGCAATAGAGATTAAAAGCGAGAAAACGGGAAAAGTGTTCAAGGTTAATGGTCGTCGTTTAAAGCCATTATATGAAGGTTTCAAATCTCTTGACGTAGAGATTTTCAAGGTGGAGGTACCGAAAGGAGGAACACCTTAGACATGAAGAAGTCTAGCTAAAGACGTTAAAGAAAGGCGCTGATTGGGAAGCAACCCAATTTTTATTGCTTTACTTCCTTTCTAGTTTAGTTTATGTAGTTTTAGTTGTCTTTGGAGTTGATGGGTGTTAGCCCCAAGTATCTTTGTTGTAAAAGTATTGAAAATTCACTAAGTCAAGAAGCATCAGAGAAGCTTCAGAGACTGATCAGACACAGCTTCAGAAGACAAGTTGATTTCAGAGACTGCTTTATCAGAGACATCATTAGAGGACGCCTAACCAAAAGATGATCAATCCAGTCAGAGCACCAAGGCCCCCTCTGACCTCTGCTCTGAAGTTCAACTATGCTCAAACTCTCCAAGTGTGGAATCTCCAATCAATGGCTTCCACGTCAGCTCTAAGCGGTTATTTCACCTTTACACTTGGCACATCAGGATTGGTCAATATGTTGACTTTGTTGATTTAGGCTATATATAGGAGATATGATTGCACTTTTCAAGTACGCACAATCACACACATATATCCGTGTTGCTGTAACCACCTTGAGAGAGAGAGAATTCTTGTGAGATCTTTCACCTAGATAATGCATGTTCTTGGCGTTCTTCATAAAAATCTCCTGAATTCATATATACAAATGGCTACATGTTTTGGAGCATTTCTTTGATCTCTTACTACTCTTATTCTATTGTGTTTGATCTTCATTTGATATATCTTTAAGCTTCCGCTCATAACTCTTACGTATATTGAATCAAAGTAAAATCTGGGAACCAACAATTGGTATCAAAGAAAATTTATTTGCTTAAATCAAATCGATCCAATTGTTTTCCAGGTTGATTTTACTTTGAAGATCATTTCATATCTAGTAGATCATCAAGGTTACCAAATTTTAAATGCTAGATTGAATCCTCCAACTTAATTCATCTTTAGTTCATCTCATATCTTCCTAAAATGGCGAACACAGGTATAAATGCAATTTATACCGCTGGATATCTCACTAAATCTCCAACTCTTCTTCATGATGAGTATCCATAGTGGAAGATTCGAGTGGTTAGTTTTCTGGATGGTATTGACAAGGATTTGCCGCGATCCATGACCAATGGACCACATACACCCATGGTTCTTGTTCCACGCATTCCTACTACTGCTACGACTGCTGAAGTCCCAGCTCGCCTTGCTCATAAGGAAACTGAGGCTTACACTGAAGAAGATCAAAGCATGATCGATAAGGATGGAAAGGCTATGAGGCTCATGATAATGGCAATTCCAAATGATCTATTTCGAGAATTGGATTCATGTCGTACAGCCAAAGAAATATGGGATCAATCAAGAAGAACAGAAGAACTAAATGCAAAAATGAATACAATGAATTCACTGCATTACCCAATGAATCTCTTCAATAAACGTACAACAGATTCAACGTACTAATTAACAAGTGCAAAAAGTGCGGGGTAGTCAGATCCAAGGAGGACAACAACGTGTTGTTCTTAAGAAATCTGAACGATGAGTGGCTACAACTTTCTATGTCTCTACAGACAAATCAAGACCTGAAAGTATGGTCATTGCATGACGTTTATGGCAATTTGGCAGCTCAAGAAGAAGATGTGTTGAAGCAGAGGGAGAAGACCATAAAGGGTGGCCGCCCTCTAGCACTAGTCTCATAATCAAAAGGCAAGACTCTCAGAGAAGATGAGCTCAGAGAGAGGCCTGTTAGAGAAAGGGAGGAAAAGAAGAGAAGAAAGAAAGTTCTTATTGCAGAAAATGAGGATGAGGAGTCAACTGACTCTAATGATGAAGATGAAGACATCAATGCATTCGCCAAATCTCTTGCATTAATAACTCAACAATTTAATAAGAATTTTGGAAAGAATGTATTTGACAAAAACGGAAGAGATAGAAGAGAAGAGAAGGTTGAAAGAAGAGGAGGATACCAAAAGCCATACTATCAACAGGATCATAGACCTGTTCACTACTAGACTCAGAGATCAATTCCAAACTATGATCAGAAGCAAGTTCAATTCCATGATCAAAGACCAGTCCAATTTCAACCCAGAGATGCACCAGAAGCTCCTCTGAAGCAAAAATCCACTGTCACTCCCCAGAATCAGAATGATGGGAGATGCTTCAGATGTGGGAAGTTAGGCCATTTCTCTACTAATTGTAAGGGTGGTCTTATCAAGGACAAGGATTATTACAAGAACAAATACAAATACAATGTCAGAGAAAAAAGTCTGGCTGCAGAGATGGAAAACTGGTGTCAGATTATTCTTCTGATGACGAATCAGAGCATGCACACTTCAGAATGAAGACTTGTCTCAGAATGATCAGTCACTAGATTCATCTGAATCTGATGAGAAGGTACACTCTGACTCTGACTCTTATAATAATAAATATGAACTAGAGATGGATGTTTTGAAACTTTATGAAGAATTTCTGAAACTTAAAAAGAAGCTCTCTGATGAAAAAGACAAACGCAAACAAGCTCAGAAAGATTTGATCTTTTATAAGAGAGAAAAAGAGCTTCTGGAAGAAGAAAAGGAAGAAATTTCAAAAGAAAAATATGAGCTTGAAAAGAATAAATTTTTTAAATAACAAACTATTGCTTCTAAGTGTGAAACACTTGAGAAAACCATTAAAGAAAAGGAAGAAGAGGTAAAGAAATCTGAATATCAAAGGCTAAACTATGTGGCATTGAAAATTTATTTTCTGAAGGAAAGAGATTTTTTTTCATAAGAACTTACAAAGAAAAGAGATTTTAAGCAAGAAGTACCAACATGTACAAGATGTGCATATAAAATTTAACTCTCATATAGACACCCAAGGTCTAGGATTCAGTGATTTGGATCCTTTCACTGATAAAAAGAAAAATTCCTTAGCTGCCACCTTTTGTGTTGGTAAAGTTCAAAAACCAGACTTTCCATCTTTGAGAGAAACTTCTGCATTCAAGAGAGTGAAAACCTCAGAGGGATCAAAAGCAAGGAATCTTAAATTCAAAAATATTCAGTATGCTTCTGAACAAAAGCTTGTTCAAGTAAATGAAGTAAAACCCTTGTTCAATTTTGATTCCTTTAAGGACCAAAAGTTAGTAATCTATGGACCAAGGCTCTCTGATTCTAAAGATCAGAGAAATCTGAATCCAAAGGCCACTGAATTCAAGCCTTTAAATGTAGATGCACCAGAAAAATCTCTTGAAACTATTTTTGAAAATATTTTATTGGAAGTTCTGAGGCAAAACTCATGTTCAGTTGAACCTGAAGTCATTCCATGCAGCATCAAGAGAACATGTCAACAAGATAGTTCAGAGGAACTTGGTACATCAGTGTTGGTACAATTATCAAAGGAATCTCAAAAAGACTTTCTTGATTCTGACTATGTTTCAAATGAGTCATCCTCTGTGGATGAAAATATCACAATGGAAGAAAATCAATCAGTTGAAACAAAGTCAGGTCGGGAAATACCAGAGATAGTTGCAAGAGGTTTAGAGGAAGTTAAACTCTCCTCTGGAATCCCAAACACACCTATCTCAATCAAAAAGTATGTGCCAAAGATTACAATCTGTCCTAACTTCATTGAGATGTGCTTAAAAGTCAAATCTTCTCTTGAATTGGAAAAGGAAGCAAAACAAAAGGCCAAGAGTATAATTGTGCCTTTACCTCCTAAACCTTATCCTTTCAAAGCAATCAAGTTCACACCAGAGCAAAAAGAAAATTGGGTTATGAATGATAAATATACTTCTCATGTTTCAGTGAATAACAGAAAAAACAAGCGTCACTGGCTAAAGAGAGATGTTTTAGATAAGGCCAACTTCTATAAAAATAAATCTAAGCTAAATAGAAAGTTCCCTAGAACATTTGATGCTAGAATGGATAATTTTAAAAAGGCCAAGTCTCAAAAGTTTATGAATGAACAGAGAAGTTCCAATCCATCATCTCATTATTCACATAATTGCAAATATTTTGATCTTTTGCTAAAATTAAGAAATCACTTCTCTGGTCCTCACTGCATTCTGAATGGGTCATTCAAGTTAGGGGTGAGCAAGGAGTCCCAAATCCCGATACCGAACCGGTACCGTCCCGGTACCGTACCGATCCCGGACCGTCCCATGTATTTCGGTACAGTAATCGGTTCCATGTTTTTCCTATAATCGGTAATCGGTTCGGTGCTGATAGGGTACTAGTACCGAAATATCGTTAGTGTTATCGGTACCGGTAGCGAACCGGTACCGTACCGGTCTAATCGGTACGGTATTCGGTATTGAGTTTTCCACATTTTCGGTATCGGGAATTTTCGGTACGGTACCGGTTCGGTACGGTACTAGTCCCATGCTCACCCCTAATTCAAGTGGACAAATCCAAAGTCTGGACAAGGAAAGGAACCTGGTAATCCAGCAAAGACTGGAAAGCCAGAGGACAAGGAAAGCAAGCCTCACTCTAACAATAAAGGACCCATTATGCAATGGGTACCTAAAAAGAAACTTTAATCTGTCTTGCAGAAGCAGCATGTGCAAAATTGGTATCCAAATTCTGGATGCTCAAAGCACATGACTAGAGATAAAAAGTTACTTTCCTTATTCAAGGACAAAATAGGAGGCTCTATAACTTTTAGAGATAATAGGCAAGGTCATATCAGAGGCTACGGTATGCTTTCAAAATCTGACATTTCAGTATCCAAAGTTGTTGTTAGATCTAAGTTGGTCACAATTGTTTAAGTGTTAACTTTGATCACCTTAATTAGATCTCTGACACTGAAGGTTTAAAGATGTCGAGGTTCAGAAATATCTAAGTCTTAAGTCTGGCAAAGCTTATCAGAAATCTGTAGAAGAAGTGCTCAAAGATCTGATATGGATATTTGACTAAGTGTTATCTCTGACGAAGACACTTCAGAAATCTGATGAAGACATCTCAGAGTTCGGCTACAAAGTCGGAACATCCTATTCATACTTTGTTACTTAGAAGTTTATTCATTTTATCCTTGTTTATTTTTATAGCGATCCTTATGATACTAGAACACATGTCAATGTTTCATTTGTCATTCCTGTAATGTTCTGTAACTATAGCTTTGCTCTCCTTGTATATATAGGCAATTAGTTAAGCTTGTAGTTAGTTGTCAATACAGAATACGCTCTTGTACTTGTAATAATTCTCTCTCTATCAATACAATACGACTTGTGGCTCCAACACTCTTGTGTTCTTGATTTGTGTTCTTAATTCTGTTCATTTGATTGATTGTTGGGAACTTAACAATTGGTATCACAGCATCCAACATCAATTCACGATCAATTTCTTTGTACGATTTGCAGATAAATGTTTCTTGATACAATTCTTGATTAAATCCAAGTAATTTGCTGCATTCTATTCTTTTTAGTCCGTGATCAAGATTTTTTTAAAGATAATTGAATTTTTGTTGAGAGATTCATCTAATCAATCAACTGAAAATGTCTAAAGAGTTACTGAGTATTGGGTCGGAGACCAAACCACCAGTTCTTGTTCTTGGTGAATATCCTCAACGGCAATTGAGGATGATTCGGTTTCTTGACAACATAGATGAAGATCTCATGAAGTCAATCATTGAGGGTCCAATTGAAGTATTCATCACAATCCCTGGAATTGCTACAACTACTGATACTCCAGAGATCCCTGCTATGCAAATGAAGAAGGATGTGAGATACTACATTGAAGGCCAGAAAAAGAGGCATAATGTAGATCCCAGAAATAGTGCAATCACAGTAATAATCAATAAACAATAGATATTCAATCACAACTGCTGGTCATATGATTAGATTTATCAGTAAATGGTTTAACATTTACAGAGACAATATCTGATACGGCTAAGTAAACCTATGAATGACCAACTCTACCTCTCTTCTCTAACCCTAATTCTCAACTAAACAATACTTTAAATACTAAGGGCTTGGGTCTAAAAGCCCAAGGCCCATTACAACCAAACTTAAGCCCAATTAACAATTAAAGGCTTTTTACAACGCTTTAGATAAACACAATTAAACTCTATAAATGCGTTATACAACTTTCAACGCACTAGGACTTTCAGTCCTAACAATCCCCCCCTAAAGTTGAATAAGGCATTTATCATCTTCAAACCTTCAGATCTTGATCTTCTTTCCCTCTTGAATCTTTGAAAAATCTTTGGTGTTGCATGTCTTCATGTCTTTCCAAGCTCCCCCTTGAATAAAGCTCTTGGTCTTCATAGTTTCAACTTTGTAACCAGATTCAATGTACAATATCCTCGACTGAATACACTAGTGAGCAGCTTTCAACTGTAAAAACTCGACACATCGGATCAGGAGACAAGAAAGATAATGTGCGAGTTACGTGACATTCCACGGTGCAACTTCAGTTTAAAAACAAAGAATTTGTCTTTGAATCGCGAGTTGAATATGCTTTCAGCTTCAGAACTTGTTTCAATCAGCTTGTAGGAGGAACAAACTTCTAGCAGACACCACATGATACGGGATAAAAGAAATGCAATCTTGAAATCCAATGGCTTTTCAACCTCAGATTTAAGAAATTATGTTACTCCCCCTCAACTTTTGCTAGCTCCCCTTTAATACAATGATCTGTGTCTTTGAATTGTGTGACATTCTCCCCCTCATGATGATTAGGAGCATCCTGATCATCATGTATCTTCAAAGACGAACTGGATGAGTAGCAAAAGATCAGATAAAGCGATTCAGTAACCAAGGGTAACAGCTAACACAGAAACACAATAGTAACTGTTATCACTACAATTAAAATTGTGTGGCCTATTTTCAGAGTTGGCAAAGGGGTATCTCTGATAGGACTTCCAGTTATCACCAAAGTAAAAAAAATTACTTCTCAAACTGTTCTGCCAATATCACAAAGATATGCAAGGGGAATCACAAAGATTCGTGCGTGTGTGAAAGAAGTATAATAATGTCGATTAGGCTCAAAGATTGATTCAACCTGGGACGCAGGTTAGAAATCAATAGACACAGTGAGTAGAATATGAAGTTCGAAGACCGGAGCTGATGTCTTCCTTTTTCAATATCTAAGACCTCCGAGTGAGGAATAGATAGATAATGTGCTAAATCTCCGTGCATATATGAAACAAGTATCTATTGTGAGATACTTGAGTGGCTGGGTGGGGTGACACGAATTATCGACACTGGGTCCATGTCTGTTTCAATATCCATCTCCAAAGAACGAGAATGAATAGATTGTGTGGTAACCCGGATAAGTGACTCATTTTTTGTTAGGACCAATAATTATTTTAAGTCCTTTCACATCCTCACCGTATTCTTTTCACTCCAAACTCATCTATCAATCTAGACCTTCACTGATATCTAAGAATGGATGTGTTTCTTGGGTAGGTCCTTCCGGTTCTAGATTGACCATAGAAACATTAAAAGCCCTAACACTCCTTTAACTCACCAAGATAAAACATTGAAGTAAAATTTCTGATTTGAGATAATCATAAGTCAAAAACATTTAAGATTGAGTCCTGAACTGAAGTGTTCAGAAGTCAAAATGAAAAATAAGCAACATGGTACTCCCCCTCAAAAGATGGCATAACCCTTGATTGTAGTCATGTGACGTGAATAATCTGAATTAAATCACACATGATCGTCCTGCAAAACAGATTAGGAAGATTTTGGTTTTGGTATCCATGCTATGATGGATCCTTGATGGTTAGTTGCCTTGGCTTTGAAGTTATTAAACTGAGGATTGGGGATGCTATAAGTACCATAGCAACTATTAACGTACCTTGGATGCACAAAGTCACTCTTTCCATAGTAAGTACAACACATCGTTTGTCGACGCAGACTGATCAACTTTCCTATAGAATAGACATAAGTAGGTGAATTAGTTTTGGAAATAAATGACTTTGTATCAACAATAGGAGAATCATAAGACTTGTTTCCATCACTACTTTCTGTAGTTGGTTTCTTTCTCCAAACCATCTTGACTTTTCGAAACACTTGATTATTTGAATCATCAACAAGAGAATTATAGAAAAGATTTGAAGGACGAATCCGATCTTTTGAAAATTCATTTGATTTGACAAACTTCTTCGAAGAATTAGATGTAGAAGGTGAACTTGAAGAATAAGGAGACTGAACTACAATATCGGGACTGGCTTGTTCAGATAAATCAACTTTTGGATTTATTTCTTCAAGTTTCCTGACTTTTGCAGATAAAACATTTCTATTGTTAGATCCCAATACAGACAACAAATGAAGAACTCCATATAATAGAAGATATAAGATAGAAATGAAGAACAATATTCATCAAAATCACATCTCATATGCTTAGATTTATTAACAATGGAGGGGATATTGGGAAGAACACCAAACTAAACATTAATCGACTCTCATCTGATTCACCTAGTCTGTGTGTGTTAAAAGTGTCTTCTCCAACAATCTTTTGAGCAAAGGAGCCATGGGCACCTTTATATAGGGCCCATTTACAAATAAAAGGCTCAAGCCCACACAACTATTTAAAAATCCCAAATTACAATTCTTTATAAAACATTCAATTAAATTGGAGGCTAATTTAATCTAACAATCTCCCCCTAATGTTTTATAAAGAAAGCATCATCATATAGTCTCCCCCTTGCTTTCTTTAGAAGATTTCGTGTGTTGTTCTTCGAGTCTTCAAAGCATCATAAGCTCCCCCTCATATGTAGGCTCATATTCTTGAAAGACTTAGACGAATTTTCCTAATTTGTCCAGGTTTCATATCTCAACTTCACCCCTGTTTTTGACCATCAAGGAGTCTGATTGAGAGGAAACATAAAACAAGCACATTTAAATTCATCCTCTTAGATTAAAAATAGCTTTGATTCATCCATTTTGGATGAAAAATGAGTGAGTTGTGCAAGTTTTCCCACAGCTGCGCATAACGGTCGTCAAAACAGAAAATTTGACTCTTAAGATCCTGTTGAGTAAGCGTTCAGCATCGAGCCTTAAACTTGAATAACGGAGGAGGGAGTGAAAAATAATGTGTCACATATGTAGCTTGAAACCATGAAGAACTGTCGAGAGAACACCGTTCTTGAAAGCGGAAAGAGCGTGAGTGAAATGCGATGCTTTCGGTCCAGCACCTTAACGCAGATTTTGAAACAGATTCGGGCATATCAGATCACGGAATTTGAGAAAACTCAAAACATCAAAGTCGTACGTATGTGTTTTAGAAATCTAACTCAATTGGACTCATGTCATTTGGAGCTTCAAGTAAAAAGTTGTGCGCGTGATTCTGAAACAGTGCAATGCTGTCAGAAAATTCGAAAATTTCGGGCTTCGGGCCCTTGGCTCATTGCGACCTCTGGACCATCGACCTCTGATGTGCGTGCTTAGGTCTACCTCTGGTCCTCCCTTCTGTTCGCTGCTCTTCAGAGGTTTTCGTCCACAGAGGCTATGTGGACAACTTAAGAGCCTCTGTGCCTCTTAAGAGCTTCTCTGAAAATCACTTCTGCATGTTTACTTCTGGACAACCTACAGAGGCTCTGTGAATCAGCCTCTGATGTGAACTTTCTGCCTTTGAACTTCTGCACGTGCCACTAAGCATGAATAAGAGCATCTCTGTGATTAACTTGATTAATCTGTTGCAGCCTCTGCGCATACCAACCTAAGCATATCTCTGAACAATTTCTGATGCAGCTGATCGAGTTGATTTGTACATGACAAAAAAGAATCTGTGGCTCCGGCATATACTTGTACACAACATATTTACATTGGAGATCTGCACAAATCTGGTTGAGCTCATTAAACACAACAACATGCTTCAAAATCTTAGAAACCAAATGATTCAGATTGGTGTAAGATGGACGTTTAATATCAAGCGAGAGTTGTGGTTGTATGTCCAGAGCCTCTGATACCTCTAGCCAGAGCCTCTGCTCGTCTCTGATCGACTTCTGCATCAATCTCCTGAGTAGCACAGCTCTGTATATGTTCAGATCTTCTCTGATGACAGATCTGCAGCTTCATGGGCTTCTGGAATATTGTACACAGGCTCTGCACAGCCTCATAGAGGCTCTGTGATTTGCTTCTGTATGTCCACAGAGGCTTTGGAAGCCTCTGTGTTTCTCTCGACAGCCTCTGTGGTTCTCTTCTGAATGTAAATATGTATCAACATCAACTCTAATTGAACAAGACAAAAATCTGGAAGTTCGTGGAATGAATTCTGGACAACTTCTGGAAATGCCGAACATGAAAACAATAGCAGAAGCTTTCTGTTCGACAGCAACCAGATGAATCTGTTGTATAACCTGTTGCACATCAAAATCTGGAAACATGGACATAACATAGATCTTTTTTCTGAGTACCATTATCATGGACGGATATCACTTCCACAGTTGCTGCGCAAATTTGAGAAGGACATCAGCAAATTCTGTTGCACATTTTGTTAAAGCTCTCTTCCAAATTCGACCCTCAACAGATTGGTGCAAGCTCAGTCTACAAATTTGTCCCTAATCTGCACATTTTCAAATGGACTTTTGCTGCACATATCAGGTTTCTGGATTAGCAAGCAATTGCAACTTTTGGACAGCCTCTGGTTCAAACAGCAGTAGCTCAACAATAGCAAACAGCAACAAGTAACAGCTTTCTGTCCAGCAGCTATGACTTGCGTTCAACACAGTTTTTGACATAAAATCAGCTTTATTTTGAGAAAACTCAAAACATGAAAGTTGTAAAACTATGTCTTAGGTTTCCAACGCATCTGAAATCATAATTTTTGGAGTTGTATTGAAAGAGATATGATCAATGTTCTACAGCTGTGCAAAACTGACAGCAAATCAGAAAATTGAACTGCATGTTCAGAGTTGTGTAATCCTTTGAAGTCAGAGCTGATAATTGTATATAATCAGAGAATCAGTTCTTTATATTCAGATCTGGAGTCACCAAACTTTGGAACTCTGTCACTAGTAATAGTCATCTGTTCAAATTTGAGTAATAGACTTGCCCACGGTGTACTCTAGTTGGTCTATGATGGCACCATACTTCATAGAATTTCTCTTGATGCTTATTTTGCTTAGTATCATCACACTTGGACTCCACAATAGAAAATCATACTAACTGCATAATTATTTCTGTTGGAATAGCAATCTTTCAAAACTGATCTTTCTATTGCTGCATAGATGAACTACAAACAGCAGCTACTTGATGTTGCACATACTGAATTTCCAATAGGAAATCAAAACCAATATCTAATTCAACAGACCTGTCAAGCAACTTTCTCTTATTCTGAATTTCCCAAATCTCTCTCTCTTTCTAAGCTCTCATCCTTCTCAAAACCTGCAACAATGGCGGCTCATTCCCAAACCTCAGACAACTCCAGCAAACTAGTTCCAAGCTTGAACATGGAACAATTTGACGTCCCAGTGAAAGGCAACAACTACTTTCTGGATGTCACCCCTACCAAATACGATGAGCAGTTTCGCCCCATAGTGGACTTTTTCACCAACTGGGAACTCAATGATGTCCTCACCAAACATGCTTCAGATGTTCCTCTACGCTTTGTTCAACAATGGTGGTATTCAAGTGAATACGATGATGAAAAGGAAGGACTAGTTGGGCACATTGACCTAGGTGATCAAAGCATGAACATAAGAATCACCCCACAAACCCTAACTTGCAGATTCAACCTGCTCACAACATCAGACCTTCAAATAGAGAAATTTGAGAAACCACCAACTCAAGAAGTTCTTCTTCAGTTCCTCCAGCACTTAGGCTACAAAAAGGAAATCACACACCTAAGTCAGTTTACACGTCAGTTCCTGCCTCCCAAGTGGAACTTCATATTTAGTGTGTTGAATCGCACAATTACTTGCAAAATTGGAAGCCAGGATCAGACACATCCAGCCATCCTTGCCATCATGTATGCTCTCTTCTTCAACAGAAGCATTAATATGGATCATATCCTCTTCTGTGAGATGTTGACTGCGGTGGACAAGAAGAACAAAGACTTGGCCAAAGGAAAACAACCCATTTCAGTCATATTTCCCAGATTTCCTTCTGTTATCATCCAGCGGGCAATGGCGAAATTCTCTCTCACTGAGGAAGGTCCGCGCACACCATTGTTCATCATGAATTCTTTCAAAGCAACAGAGGTTCCTCCGTACCCCAATGAGTGACGTTTTCCACACTCCATGCTTGAGGTAATTCCTGCTAACTCCGATACCCATCTTCTACTTAGTCGTGTTGCCCAATCATCAGAACCGATGATGGGATCCCCAACACACTTAGGTTTTGAGCCAGAGCAAGAATCAGATAGTGACATCTCTGATACTGCTCAAAACACTCACAGAGAGCAACCAGAGGGTGGCTCTGTGAGAGTAAGGGAGACAAGACAAGAGAACCCCCCCCCCCCTCTGACGAAGAGAATAACTCTGTCAGAGCAGAGGAAGGTGAGGAAGAGAGAATTCCAGAGGGTGAGTTTCTGAACCTAGAATCCGAGGGTGGCGAGGTAGAAAAAGATGCCTTTAATGGCACATCTGAGCGATTCCAAAGCCAAAATCCCCGTGCAAACACATTTACTGTCCAAGGTGGTCCAGCATCAGTGGACATTGCAACAGAGGTGCACACCTCGAACCAATCCCATCCCAGTCGCTCAGAGGCATCTTATTCTGCCTCTGAAGCACGCACCAAAGGGGTAACCTCTGATATGGCTAAGTCCTCCCAACAGGACTTAGACCAAGATAAAAATACTCATTCACCCGAGAGTATGCCACCACCTCACACACATGATGCCTTTGTGGCTCATAAAATGTTGGACCGTCCCTTAGATCAGGAGAGACCTAAGATCTCTCGTAAGGATTCCCTGTCAGAGAAAGAATGGTACGACCTTCTTGCACATGGACTCCTTAGCCTGGACAGCAAGGTGTCCACACATATTAGGTTCTCATCATCATCAGAATCTAACTCTGATGATGGCAGACCTATCAGAACCATTATAGAGAAATCCTTGAAAAAGGGTCCTCAAGGATTAATGGGAAGTCCTTCCGAAGAAAACATCAAACCACATCCAAAAGAAGGCCCCTCTGAACTCGAGGGAAACTTAGAATCATGTGTTGATCCTATGGTCACCCCCTCTGGTTATGTCACCAAAGAGGAGTTCAAAATCTTTGGTGATGAAATCAGAAACTCTCTGAAGGAGATTAAACTTCAATTGGAGAAGACCTCAGAGGCCTCTGCCTCTCACTCTGAAGTTGCAAAGCTCACTTCAGAGGTCTCTGAGTTGCGCACGACCGTTATCTCTCAGAACGCTAAACTAGATGCTCTGGAAAGCCTGGTCATCAAAAATGACTCGGTTCTATCCAGAGAAATTCAGAACTCCACAACAGAGCTCCTCAAGGCGATTCTAACTCCCTCTGACCCAACTCCAATACATGCATACTTTTCTCAATTCAAAGAGGAAGTCTTGCGGTCTTTGACAGAGGTGATTGCAAAGATTCCTACCTCCTCTGTTGCTGCTCCTGCTACATCCGAATTCATTACAAAGGCTGACCTCAACAACTTCTCCAAGAAGATAACCAGCAATGTAATGAATATCTCCAGCAAATTTGTCTCCAAGACCACCCAGCAGAACAAGACAATAGAAGACCTTCTGAAGAATGTTATGTCTTCAGAAGGATCACTGAAGTGGAAGGAACCAGAGGTCGCATGCTCTGAGGAAGCCCGGAAGAAGGCAAGGTATGAAGACTCTGATGACCATGATGACCAACCTCAGGGGTCATCAGATCTTCATAAGGGGGAGAAGACTCTCACACCCAGAACTGTTGAAACACAAAAGGAGTCCACTCCCTCTGAAACAAACCGAGGCAAAGAAAAAGAAATAGAGAAATGCTCAACCTCAACCTCTACTGAAGATAACCAGACCACTCTCAAGTCTCCAGTACCTGTTGTCTTCCTAGCACCATCTACTTCAGGTGCTCCAATAATACCATTCATAAATGCAACTCCAGAAACTATTAGGGCTCTAGAAGAAGATGAAGACGACAAGCAGCTAATAGACTACTCTACATCAGAAGATGCATTCTCATCACCTGAAACACCAACATATGTGATGATAGATGCTTTCGAATTAGAGTCTGAAAAAGCAGAATCCGAATCTGAACAAGAAGAAAAATCAGAATCTGAAAAAGAAGAATCAGAATCTGAACAAGAAGAAAAATCAGAATCTGAAAAAGCAGAATCAGAATCTGAACAAGAAGAAAAATCAGATTCATGAGAAAAAGAAACTGCTGAAGAACAAATTGAAGTAGTTGATGTTGAAGAGTATGTATTCAAGAATGCTTAACCACATCATACTTCAACAGCAACAGAGTTGAGGGAATCACCAGAGATAGATGGCTACATCTCTGAACCTACAACAGAAGATCCTCCACAGACAAAGGAACCAAAGACCATGGTTGTTGATGAACAGGCTCCTTTAGAGAAACCTGTTCAGAAGGCAAGCATTGGTTTACCAGCCAAAGTGTTTACTCAACCTCCTACATTCCTAGCATCCAATCTCGAAGCATCAATAGAAGATCATTTCAGATACATCTACTGTGAATTTAATTTGGCAGATACTCTAGTCATACCTCTGAATCCAAGGATCAGAGAGAACATGTCTGATTATGAGCGAAGATTTGTCAGAGATAAAACCACACCCAGAGCATACGTCCTTTCTGATGATCCAATCATCAAAATCAACAAAATCTCTGAGAAGACCTTTGCCTACAACAAGATCATCTATAGGCACTATGTGGTAACTCGCTCTGATACCAATTCTTAGATCCCAATACAGACAACAAATGAAGAACTCCATATAATAGAAGATATAAGATAGAAATGAAGAACAATATTCATCAAAATCACATCTCATATGCATAGATTGATTAACAATGGAGGGGATATTGGGAAGAACACCACACTAAACATTAATCGACTCTCATCTAATTCACCTAGTCTGTGTGTGTTAAAAGTGTCTTCTCCAACAATCTTTTGAGCAAAGGAGCCATGGGCACCTTTATATAGGGCCCATTTACAAATAAAAGGCTCAAGCCCACACAACTATTTAAAAAGCCCAAATTACAATTCTTTATAAAACATTCAATTAAATTAGAGACTAATTTAATCTAACATATTTCTTCTAGAATCAAGTCAAATTGTTTTTGTAAATCGGATTTTACTTTCTGTTCTTTCAAAATCTCTGTTGCTAATCCAAATAATTTCTTTGAAAGCTTATGAATCTCAGTTTCGAAAATCTTTCTTTCACTTTCAAAATCCTTTTCTATATTGTTGCGTTTATCAGATATCTCTTTAAAAACCGCAACATTCTTCTTTTCAAGCATTTCCTTTTCACTCTCAAAACCTTTTCGCTCTTTCTCAAAAGAATCTCTCTCAATTATCAAAACATTTTCAAAATCAGAAATCTGTTTTGAAAGTTTCGCATTTTGAGTCTCAAAAACCTTTCTTTCATCGAAAACTTTCTTTGAAAACTCGAGAATCTTTCTTTCAAGATTCTTCCTTTCATTTGAGAAATCGACTTTTTCTTTTTCAAAAACAGCAAGTCTTTTCTTCAGGTCGAGATTTTCACTCTCCAACACGTTTCCTCTTTCTTCAAGCACCAGGTTCTTCTCTTCTTTGGCTTCAAAATCTGCAACTTTTCTTTCAAGTTCATCTTTGAACTTTCAACACTTGACGTGTAAGCTTTGCATTCAAGATCTAAAATCTTTTTTTAAGAGAATTTATTTGGTCATTAAACATACTATGATATGAGCTATTTTCTGCTGCCTTTTCAAGTTCAGAATTCTTGTGCTTGAGCCAGTCCTTGCTGGACTGTAAGCAACATATCTCTTTATACGTCTGGCTGTCTGATCTCAGATTGTCCAAATCTAACTGAAAAAAAGCTCTCTTCCAACAGTGTGTTAATGATCTTTAACATGTTTTCCAATTTCTTTTCGAGAGCTTCAATCCTTGCTTTGTATTCAGACATGGGTACATAAGGCATTGTTACTTGCAAGGGACAGACCTTGTCAATATATGACAGTTTCAAAGTGCAAGGACCAAAAGTGACAACGAGTGAAACTTGAAAGTTTAGGGGTCAAAATTGAAAAAAAATTGAAACTTTGAAGTACGGGGACAAAAAGTGACACTAACTGAAACTTAAAACTAGAGGGACTAAAAGTGTAAAAAGAGAAACTTCTAACGAACTTAACTGAAAACTAACGAAAATGGACTAAAAATGAAATAAAACTTAACTAAACTAACAAACTAACAGGACTAACGGAGACTTAACGGAAAATGATTAAGATGTAAAGAATTTAACGGCAACTTAACGAGATCACTATTCATCATCTCCTTCGTTGAGCCAACCTGTAAAACCTCGAAACGTTTAGAAATATTCAATGCAAACCGATCGTTAAAGCTCCCTGATCACTCCTTAACAGATTAAAACTCAAATAGTCAACCCACGATCACAAACGAACCAACCGAAAACTTTTCGAAAAACGATCAAAAACTCAAAAACTCGGTATCGGTTAAAAAATTTTGACCAAAAATGTTCGTTTAGACTTTGTAAACAACCTTTAACAGATTAAAATTGAAAAACTTAGTCCACAATCGCTACCGAATCAACCGAAATATTTTTGAAAACCGATCGAAAAACTCAAAACTTGTTGTTTCTTGTCGTAAGTTTCACAAGGGCAGTTCTATTTTTCACGCTTCTTCACCTGCAACTATCTCGAAGCTTAACAATGGCGGTATTTGTTCAACTTACGCAGATTTTGAGAGAGTTCGAGAAGTTATTAGGAATTGGAAGGATTGCAGAGATCGGTTCGCTGGACACCGGGAGAGGCCGGGAGCCTCTAGATATCGGGCGAGGCAGGGAGGCTAGACACCGGGCGAAGTAGGGAAGCGCTAGACACCGGGCGATGGACGTCCCAAGATAAAAAGCGGGAGTCGTAGGAAATTTTCTCTATAGATCGAGGTGTCTCTATCTCTCTTTCAAATGTTATCTCTCTTTCAAATGCTTTTGTAGTTTCTCTATCTAGACAAACAAACAAACGACCACTGTGTTCTTCCAACGATTGGTAATAAGCGATAAATATTTTCCTGGAGATGCACTCCTAAACCCGGTATTGGAATAGGGAATGGATGGAAACAGTCGCCGGCCTCAAACGATATTAAACTCAATTAGTTTAATTCCACTCACCACAAAAATTTGTGAATCACAATTATTTAATCCAATCTAACAGCCAACCACCGACCCACTATCAAGTTAACATTCAATCACAATTAACAATTGAAATTAGAGAATGGACGGCATGCAATATTAAACTCAGACCTCAGTCCCGAGAGATGATGGATTGAATCAGAAGATGGTGGTATAGGGAAACTCTTGGTACCGAGAGAGGGTGGTACAGGGAGAGCAGGGTACCGGGAGATCAAGAATTGGGTTTGGTGTTCTTCGAACAATTCGGTGATAAGTCAAAAATTTCAACCAAAAACACTTTTCAAAATTGAAATTAATCAACAATTTGAACTCAGAAAATACCAATTGTAAGCCCAATATAAAGTGTAATCCAGATGATGTAGAATTAAACCCAGAAACACAACAATTGACCAACAATCCAATTGAATTTCCAAGAACTCAGAAGGCGGTGGCCATATAAACAAAAAAATCATATAACCTAAGATTTCAACCGAATCAAACTTTTTAAATCAAAATTAATCAAAACGATTTTGTTTAGCAATCACAAACCCAGATTGAATTAGCCTAAATAACAACTAAAAACACAAATCCAAACCTTTGATTTCGTTGAACAGAGATGCACCGTATAAACCCAAATCGATAAACATAAGTCGATAAAGAGATGGGTTTTAGACAAACCTTTTGATCGCATCGAATGAAACTTTATTCGATTCGGCTCTGATACCAATTGTAGATCCTAGAAACAGTGCAATCACAGTAATGATCAATAAACAATAGATATTCAATCACAACTGCTGGTCATATGATTAGATTTATCCGTAAAGGGTTTAAGGTTTACAGAGAGAATATCTGATACGGCTAAGTAAACCTATGAATGACCAACTCTACGTCTCTTCTCTAACCCTAATTCTCAACTAAACAATACTTTAAATACTAAGGGCTTGGGTCTAAAAGCCCAAGGCCCATTACAACCAAACTTAAGCCCAATTAACAATTAAAGGCTTTTTACAACGCTTTAGATAAACACAATTAAACTCTATAAATGCGTTATACAACTTTCAACGCACTAGGACTTTCAGTCCTAACACATAATCTTGACATAAGAGCCTTGAACCTGCTAACAATGGTTATTCCCAATGAGCTATTCAACAAAATTGATGGCATAAAATATGCTAAAGCTATGTGGGATGAACTAGAGAAGCAAATGCAGGAGACTTCAAGATCGTTGGAAAAAAAATTAAACCAATGCATCAGTGCATACGAGGGTTTTAAGGCAAAAGAGATTGAATCTCTAACTGATACATACAACAACTACAATATCATTTTGAATGATCTAAGGTGAAATGGACTATAGAAGACTGTCTCAGAAATTAATTACAAATTTCTGAAAAATCTGAAGCCTGAATGGGACACTTATGTTGTCAATCTACAGATGAGTAAGAACATGTGTAAATAAGACATACATGACTTATTCAGTATTCTAAGTCAGCATGAGGACAAGGTGAAGGAGATTGTCAGTGAGAACAAGGCAGTAGCATATTCATTGGCCTTGTTATTAGAAAGAAGAACCAAGCCCAAGAGTGAAGGAATGAAGAAATCTAAGTCTTCTTTGATATCAAAGTTACCTGCAGACTCATCAGAGAAAGATAGTGATGAGGATCTGAAAGAATAGCTGAGAGTTTAGCTTTGTTGACTAAAACATTCAACAAAAGATTTTGTTAGAAAAAGTTCAGTTCAAAATCAGATTATCACAAATTTGATTGATACAATGGAAACTCTGAGGAAAGGTATAGATCAGAGAAGAAGACTGGTGAGAGAGAAGAGAGAAAGGACAAAGAGAAAGAAGACAGGAGTGATGAGAAGAATAACAGGTGTTTCAACTATGAAAAACTTGGACACTATGCTAGAGACTGCAAGTTCAAAAAGATAAAGAACTCTGACTATTACTCTAAGATGGCACAGTTAGTAAAGAGACAAGAAATTGGCAAAGTGTTGATGGAAGAAGAAGAAAACTGACTGGATGACACCACTGATGAAGAAGAAGAGGCACATTGCACACAGATTCACTACAATCTGATGGCCAAAATGTTAAATAGTTCATAATCTTTATCTTCAGAGTATGAGTCAGAGGTACATTCTTCTCTAGAATCAGATTTATTAATGAAAATAGAAGTCATGAAAGATGAATTTAAGGTTTTAAAAAGGAAAATTAAAGGTGGAAGAATTTTAGTAAATCAACTCAAACAAGAAAAAGAGTTTTACAAAGTTATGTTTGAAGACTCAGAGATAGAGAAATCTGAACTATAATCTGTGAAAACCTATTTGAATGACAAAGTTTTTGTGTTGGAAAAAGATGTGAAGAAAATAGTTGATGAAATGATTGATCTTGAGCTTAAACTTGAATTGAGTTTAAATGAAAGGAAATATATGTACAAAAAGGTCAAACAGTTGCAATATTTAAATTATAGAAGAGGTCAAACTCAGCAAACTATGAATCTGTTAACAAACAATCCCAAAGACATCAGATTTTATAATCCAAAAATGGGTTTGGGATTGGATGAAAACAGTGTTCTGAAAAAGGCTCCAACATCTCTTATGATTTCTCAGAGTTGGGAACTTATAAAGAAAGAATTCCTCAAATACATGAAGTATTTGTTAAGTCTGACAGTTCTTCAGATAATTCTGATAAATCTGTATCTAGTGAAACAATTCAAACTTGTAAATTTAATTCTGTAGGATTTAAATATGATGATTTGAATTCAAGTTAAAAGTTTAAAAAGCCTCAATTTTCATACATTGAATATGAATCATTGTTTTCCACATAATCAAATATTGAAAAACCCAAGTATGAATAAGTTGTTCAGAACTCTAATGTCTCTATTCAGAAGTCTGACAACACTACTCAGAATTCTAAGAATAGTGATACATCATCATCAGAGTTAAAAGATAAATTTTCTGATCATACAAATGAGATTTCATCATTAAAAGGAGGTATTGAATAATTAGAAGATGAAGAATTTGATTTTCAGTTTAAACTTGGACAAAGTTTAATTGAAAATGAGGAGCTTTCAAAGAAAAATTCAGAATTTAAAAGAAAACTTTGTGATTCCAACTCTGAAGGACATACATTTGATCAGAGAGACTACAATATTCATTCAATTCCAGAGTTTGTAATTCATTACAAATCAAAGACTGTTATTGATCCAATTTCTAAAGAAAGATCAAGTACTTTTGAAAAAGGAGAATCTTCAAGAACTAAAACTTCTATTTGTTCTAGAGATTCTACTTTACATAAAAAGATCTCTCTCAAGTCAACTATTAATTCAAGTGTTTCTTCTTTCACAAAGAACAAAAGAAAGAAGAATTTAGTCTGGAGGAAGAAAGATATTTCTAAAGAGAAATCTAGTGTTGATGATGTAATGATTGATAGTTGTAATAGAAGATAGAAAATTGTAATGCTTTTGATTGTACTCTGAACAGTGATATGAATAAAAGAAAAATTTTAAGCAAGTCAGAGTTGTTATCTATTTAGAAAGTTTTGTAAAGTCATCCTTAGTGAAAAAGGCTTTGTCTTTAGCAAAATGGGTTGGGCTAAATTGTGTAACATGGGTGATTGGGGTATAAATAGGAGATGTTTGTAGTTTGTTTGTAACAACTCATTTTCACAATGTAGTCTTTCATGTTTGTAAGTGTTTCTAGTGAGATAAACTCTTTCTCTCTCTAGATTGTGAATAATACAATCATTTCCTTCCCAATCTACCATTTGTTCAATCTTTTCTACATTGATTAATTGCGAATTCATGACCTTACATGTGGTATCAGAGCCTAATCGAAGAAATTTTTCATCGAAACGATCGAATTCGCAATTTTTTCAATGGAACAGTGTTCTGGTCGCATGAACAGTAACATGGATTTCAAATTCTACTTTTTAGAGCTTAATTGATCGAGATTTGAGGCTAGATTGATTATATGTATAGAGTCAAATCATCTGTAATCAATCACTTTGTGTGATTTCAACTAGTTTAGAAGAATTAGTCGATTTTGAGATTTGTTTGTTCGAAATATTTTTGTTACTAAGTTGTGATCGAATTCTTGTATTTTGATGTTTTTAGACAAGATCATCAACTACAAAGTTGTTCATAAGTGACTTTCGAACATGCTCATAAAGTTTCATCTCAAAATTCGAAGAAATGTGGAAGATTTGTTGTTTTTAAGATTTCAGACTCGACTCTCGTAAGATCTCAAAAACGCACAAGCTTCAACAGAAGAACACGCAAGTTCATCGAAGAATGTGCAAGATTCAACTAAAGAACGCGCAAGATTCAACTGAAAAACGCGCAAGCTGAAGAACGCGCAAGGATAGAGAGAAACGCGCAAATGTCGTCTGCAAGTTTTGATATTGTCAAATTCATCTAAGTCCTAAAACGTACAAGATGAAGTGTGCGAGTTTGGGAAATGCGCAAGACGAAGCTTGCGAGTTTGAGTAAACTTGCAAGGTGAGGCGTGCGAGTTTGCAAAACGCACAAGACGTAGCATGCGAGTTTGGGCGATTAACTTCCTTCAGTCTGCGAGTTCCATGCTTAGCGAGTTTTGATACTGTCAAATTTTTTCTAAGGCATAAAACGCGCACGTCAAGGCCTGCGAGTTTCAAGAACACGCACATCATGTTTAGCGCAAAAGAACGTGAATAGTTCTTTGCGAGTTTATTGTTCTGCGAGTTTACTTGTTCTGGGAGTTCTGAGTTTTTGCGACAAGTTACTGTTCACACCCATTTTTGCGACAAGTTGCCTTGTGAGATTTAACTGTCAAATTATTCCTCAGATAAATCTTCTACCCTACCTAGTAGTGTTTGCTACAAATTGCATCCTCCAACAAGCGTACCAGATTAAGTTCTTAAGCTGAATTCCTATTCAACTCGCGGTCAAAGACAGATTTGATGTTATATACTGAAGATGCATTTTGGATGTCATGTCATAATCCACACATATCATTCTTGTGAGCGTTAAGGAATGTGTTGGGTTTACTAAAGTTAAATGTTGTCTTTATATGCACTCAGTCGAGGTTACTGTCCACATCAGATCTGATATTTCAGTTGATACTCCAAGAATAAGAGCTACTTTCAAGGGGGAGCCGGAGCTGTTTGAAGTTTAAGCAACGCTAAAGTTTTTCAAAGAAATCAAGGGGGAGAAGAGCTAAAGCTGATAAGAGATGATTCCTTTACAAAACTTTAGGGGGAGAATGTTAATGTACTGTATTTAGAAAGTTTTGTAAAGTCATCCTTAGTGAAAAAGGCTTTGTCTTTAGCAAAATGGGTTGGGATAAATTGTGTAACATGGGTGATTGGGGTATAAATAGGAGATGTTTGTAGTTTGTTTGTAACAACTCATTTTAACAATGTAGTCTTTCATGTTTGTAAGTGTTTCTAGTGAGAGAAACTCTTTCTCTCTCTAGATTGTGAATAATACAATCATTTCCTTCCCAATCTACCTTTTGTTCAATCTTTTCTACATTGATTAATTGCGAATTCATGACCTTACACAAACAAATGTCTTTTTTGCAATTATTGTGGTCATACTTCCTTTAGAATAAATTCTAAATATAAGAAAAGGAAAGTTGTTAAGAAAAATTCACATATTAAGATTAACTTTGAATATTCTACACATAACTTTGTGAAAGTTTTTAAAGTTGAAAAGTCTGTATTTCAACAGAAAAAGAAAGTGAAAGATGTGGATGTTAAATTTGTTTGGAAGTGGATTCCAAATGAAAAGAAGACGCCTAAATATGAATGGAGAATCAAAGGAATCACATCTGATTTAAAGAAAATGACAAGTGCTAACAAGAAAGGGCCCATACTGATATGGGTACCTAAAGCAAAGTAATTGTTTTTGCAGGCTAGTCTTATGTGGTATGTAGACTCAGGATGTTCAAGACACATGACAGAATTCAAGCACTTTCTACCAAATTATGTTGAAAAGCCTGGAGGAATTGTAAACGTTGGCAACAATGGCACAGGATATGTTAGAGGTTATGGAGATTTGTCAAATGGCAAAATTACAATTCAAAAGGTCTACTATGTTGATGGATTGGAGCATAATTTTTTCAACATTAGTCAGTTTTGTGACAGCCTCTATCATGTTAGGTTCGTTATTGTAGGATATGTTATTGATGATAAGGATGGTGTTGAAATTTTCAGAGAAAAATGATATGGAGATCTGTATGCTGTAAACTTTTCATCTCTTACAGCTTCAAGAACAGTTTGTCTAATCTCAAAAGCTTCAAAAGAGGAAAGTTTATTATGGCATAGAAGATTATCCCATTAAAATTTCAATGACATCAATAAGTTAGTCAGTCAAGGATTAGTAAAAAGTCTACAGAGATGAGATTTGAGAAGGAATCGTTGTGTTCAGCATGTGGGATGGGAAAAATGAAGAGAAGCTCTCATAAGTCAAAGATGGAGTCTTCATGCAAATCTCCATTAGAAATGATACACATGGATCTCTGTAGACCAATGAGGACTCAATCTATCATTGGCAAGAAATATATTTTGGTAATACTGGATGAGTTCAAGATATACATGGTTAGAGTTTCTAAGAGCCAAATCAGAGGCACCAGAGTTGATAATAGCTTTTATCAAAAGAATTCAAGTTCTTCTACAACTTCAAGTCCAAAAGTTAAGAAGTGACAATGGCACATAGTTCAAAAATGAGACTCTTTAGAGCTATCTACAAGAGAAGCTTCAGTGATAGCTGACTTTATTCTAACTCTCTGATAAAAGACTTCATCAGCGATCATTGATCATGAAGCTTACACTCCAAGGTTCTTTTGTCTTATCCTTGCACAAATAGTATGATGTGTCAGAAGAAACATGTCGCAAAAAGTCAGAAGCATGCACCCAACCAAATGATGACACGTGTAAAGTACCCCTGCCATGCATTAAATGCATAGGGTATAAATGGAAAGATTGTGCTTCACTTTGAAGTGTTGCCTTCTATCTCCTTATCTCTCAATGCATCCTATAGAAACCCTTGTTTTCTATAAGTTCCTCAATCTTTCTCTCCTGTTCTAGTGCAACCCACTTTGTGTTTCTCAAGTTTGTTTAGATTAGGTTTACTTAATCTTATTCCGCAACAAACAGTAAATTGTAATTTGATTTATCAATAAACAATTTATTAAACCTTAAAATTTATGTTTGTGTTCAACCCCCACCCCTTCTACAAACTTGTATATCACCTTCGGGACCAACAAAACCTAATGTGAAATTTTTCCATGTTTTTGGTTGCACTTGCTATGTTCTAAATGACAGACACAACCTTGGAAAGTTTGAGAAGAAAGCAGATGAAGGATATTTCATTGGATATTCATTAACTTCAAAGGCTTACAGAATTTACAACAAGAGAACAAGTATTGTCGTTGAAAGCATCAATGTCACTTTTGATGAAAAAACTTACCAGAATTCAACACTCAGACCTCAGACTTTAGCTTCTGTACAACACAGTGCAGAACCTGCATTAAAAGGATCAAAGATTTCTGAATCTAGTTCACATTCTAGTATTTCAGAACCCAATTTATTATTTAAGGATGCATTTAATCTTCCTCTGGATTTATGTGCAGAATATGAAAATCCAAAGTTACGCAGAGATTTGAAGATCACAAGTGAAGAAGGTCATGAACCTAGTATAACTATTAACTCTTAACCTTCTAAAGATTGTTCTACTCCAATTACTACAAGTGGAAGTGTCTCTGTTCAACAAAATCAAGTTTCTGATGACACAACTCAGAGCTCTGAAAAGGCCAGTCATACTTCTTATCAAGCTGCCTAAACTTCTGATAAAGAAGACCATAGTAACGAGTGTGTTACTCCAAAAGTCACTATACCAGAGATTACTTCTTCAAATAATGAATAACCAAGTGCCAATTCATATTTTCAAGCAATCACTGATGATTATGATGTTCAGAATAATCAAGAGAATGTATTACCTCTACCAAGCACTCAAAAGTGGACCAAAGATCACCCCATACATCATATAATCGGTGATCCTACATCTGGTGTCCAAACAAGGTCCACAACAGCTAATGAATGTTTGTTTGTTAATTTTCTAAGTGTCACATAGCCAAAGAAAGCTTCAAAAGCCCATCAAGATCCAGACTAGATTCTAGCAATGGAGGATGAGCTTCTACAATTTGAAAGAAACAAAGTTTGGAGACTTGTCCCAAGACCCAAAGACAAATCTATCATTGAAACCAAATGGTTCTTCAGAAATAAGAAAGATGAAGTTGAATTGTGGTCAGAAACAAAGCTAGACTGGTTGCAAAAGGATATTGTCAACAAGAAGGGATTGAGTATGATGAGACATTTGCACCAGTAGCAAGGATTAAAGCTATCAGGATTTTTTTGGTATATGTTGTACACAAGAACTTTCAAGTGTTTTAGATGGATGTTAAATCTGCATTTTTAAATGGAGTGTTGCATGAAGAAGTATATGTCAATCAGCTTGAAGTCTTTATGGATCCAAAATTCCTTGATCATGTCTATGTTCTGGACAAAGCACTATATGGACTTAAACAAGCACCCAGAGCATGGTATGATACTCTGACCCAATTTCTCTTAAAGGTTGGCTTCAAGAAAGGTATTATTGACACAACGCTATTTCTCAAAAAGCATGGTGATGATTTAATCTTCATACAAATATATGTGGATTATATCATATTTGGCTCTACTAATCGAAAATATTGTAAGAGTTTCTCTGACATAATGCAATAACTTTTTGAAATGAGCATGATGGATGAATTGAAATTATTTTTGGGACATCAAGTTAAACAATCCCCATTTTCTTAAATCAATCAAAGTATATTAAAGATATTTTGAAAAAGTTTGATATGTCAAATTGCTCTTCTATAAAGACACCAATGGCCACTGGTATCAAATTAGATGCAGATTTAAGTGGAAAATTTGTTGATCAAAAGCTATACAGAGGCATCATTGGTTCTTTACTTTATTTGATTGCTAGTAGGCCATGTATTATCTTCTCTACATGTTTTTGTGCAAGGTACCAAGCAAATCCTAAAGAATCACACCTTGTTGTTGCTAAAGAATCTTAAAATACCTCAAAGGGACTCCTAATCTGGGTCTTTGGTATCCTAAGAACTCTGGCTTTGAGCTAACAGCATTCACAGATGTTGATCATGCTGGATGCAAGCTAGATAGAAAGAGCACTTCAGGATCATGCCAATTCCTAGGAGACAAGCTTGTGAGTTGGACTTCAAAGAAAAAAAATTGTGTTTCAACATCAACTGTAGAGGTTGGATATGTTGTTGTTGCAAGTTGTTGCTCTCAAGTTCTGTGGATGAAGACACAACTCAAGGATTATGGTTATACTTTCAACAGAGTTCCAATCTATTGTGATTCCAAGAGTGCAATAGCTATAACTGCAAATATAGTGCAACATTCAAAGACCAAGCATATTGACATCAGATATCACTTCATAAAAGATCATGTGGAAAAGGAAAATATTGAAATCCATTTTATTTAGACAGATTATTAGCTTGCAGATCTGTTCACCAAGCCTTTGGATGAGAAAAGGTTCAATTTTTTTATCAGCAAGTTGGGTATGCTTAATTTGACTAATTGAAGAGGTTAGTGAATATTCAGAGTTAAAAAGTTTTGAATGTTAGAAAATCTGATAAAACTTTTCTAAGTCCAGAATTCTGAACCAATCAGTCATAAATCTAATGAAGTTAATCAGATCTCTGATAAAGCTATTAAGAACTCTGATCCTTCATTACAGATTTTCTGATTTTTTTACGTACATGACTCCAAATAAGTTTCTAGGAGAAAAATAACTTTGTCTTCACTCAACTCTAATATGTCAAATTAGTATAGTTTATCTATCTTTTACTCAATTTTTCATTCCATGTATCAAGGGGGAGTATCCATGGTTACTAACATTTTGTTGCAAGTTTATATGCTTATTATGAGGGGGAGCATTCATGAGATTAATTTCTGATATCTCTTATTCTGAAGTTCTGAAGGTACAATTTTGATCCTAATCTGATCATTTCATAAGAAGGACAACTTATGTATGATTAAATTTTTTTTGAAAATGTTCAAACCACTTCTTTATTCTTAAATATTTTTTAAATACAGAAGTTGGATTTTAAATGATTTTCTCAATCAGAGTTTTCATAACTCTAATATCAAAGAGCTCTAACTCTGACTCTTCTTATTCAGAGTTTTGACCGTGTGCACTAAGAGTTATTACTTGTGTTTAATTCTTCCATACGGATAGCCGAATAACCATCTAGTAATCGTGAAACACGTGTCAATTATATTTTGGGTTAGTTATTTCCACGTCTTTAAATAAATATTTCGATGGTAATACGCAACCCTTAAGCACGCTTACACGGCTAATCACTTCTACTTTTTGACATGTGGCACCTTGGTTAATTCAAATTAAATGAGTCGTAATTTTTATCCAGAGTCTATATATATATATATATATATTGTTAGTGCACAAATGTGTTGGATACAAGATCATGAAGATGAAAGATGAAAGTCAAAGTCAAAAGCTCAAGTCAAAGTCTCTCAAGCAAAAGTCAAAGTCTTTTGTAATAAGTCTTAGTCAAAGTGTTTGTATTTTGTGTTTTGTCTTTGTAATATAGATAGGGTATAAATAGTCTTTTTATGTTAGTAGACTTATTAGACTAAAAGAGAGTTCACTTGTAGAGAGAGAATTATTTGAATACGCCCTGTACAAATTGTGATTGAAATGAAATGGAATTGAATTGATTTGTTTTGTCATATTGATTGATTTGCACGTATTGTGGGACACACAATTGGTATCAGAGCCTACAAAAATTCAGATATACAATCAAGAATTTGATTTTTGGTCGACTATTTTCAAGAACTCGCAAGTCAACTGTTGAAGATCGATTTCTGAGATTTAGTGATGTTTTTTAGTTAGAATTGATATACCACTGTACTCGTTTTTGTTTCTAGAACATATTTGGTTTACAGTGTTTAGCCTAATTCACAACAATTAGGTGTGAATTTTGGATTTTATTGTAATTCTTCTTCGAGTTTGAAAACGCGTTGTATCTTGATCTAAGTGTAATTTTTGGTATATTTGATCAAAATTAATTGATTGTAACCTGTTCGAAACATGTTCTAGGACAAATTTGCAGAGTTTCAGGGTCAATTTCAAAGGTTTGAATCAAATTCAAACTGAAAAAGTTAGTTTTTGGTCGAAATGATGAAGATCGCGCAAGGTTCTTAGGCAAGAACACGCAGAGAGCTAAAACACGCACAGGGTAAAGAACACGCAAGAATCAGTTTGCAAGAAGTAGGAACGCGCACAACATTGTGTGCGAGTTTGTGTTGTTTGTTTCTTTGATCTGCGCGAAGTTAGTATTTTGCGAGAAGTGATCCTTTTGCGCGAAGTTAAAGTTGGAAAAATATTCTAAGTATAGAAACGCGCAACGTGATTGCGTGAAGTGATCCCTCAGAACGCGCAAGCCTCTCTCTCTCTTTGCACGAAGCTAGAACGTGCAAGCCTCTCTCTGTGCGAAGCTAGAACGCCCAACCTTCTCTTTGTGCGAACCTGGAACGCGCAAAGCACTATCTGCGCGAAGTTCACTTTCTTTGGTCTGCGAGTTCCAACACTTAGAATTTTTTCTGAGATTTTCAAGTGTTGACCAAGTTTGACTTTTCAGGTCAAGTTTATTTCTGAATTTTTGTTAACGATCATTTTGTGCAAGTATTATCAAGATGTGATATTTTGAGAATGAAGTAGAAAAGGAGAAACTCAGAGAAGAGAATACTGAACTCAAAGCAAGGGTTAAATTACTTGACACAGCAATGGATAAGTATTCTCTGATTTGCAAAAAGAAAAATGATAAGTACAATATATTAGAAAGTGCAAATTCTGAGTTGGAAAGAAAGATCTCAGACGTGGAAGCTCAAATTGTCAAAATCCAGCAAGAAGAGTCTGGCAAGAAGAATGAGGAGACAGAAAAGGGTTTAGAAAGTGCTAATGCGGAGCTGAGAAAGAAAATTGTAGAATTGGAAAAGCAGATTGATAAAGAGAGAACTGAGTTTGAAAAAGAAAAGACAAGACAAGATTTGCTCAGAAATTCTCTGAATTTTCAAGAAAGACTTTTGAAGAGAAGAAATCAGTTGAGCTTAAATGTGCCAAACTTTCTCAACAAGTGTCAGATTTTGAGAAAGTGATCATTATGGAAAGAGACAAGTTTGCAAAGGAGAAGAAGGCAATTGAACAGAAAAATGTTGGATTTTTCAAAGATTTATCTGATCAAAGAAAGAATGTGGAGATGGATTTTGAAGAAGAAAGAAAGATTTTTTAGACAGAGATTAAGAAGCTTACAATGTCATTATCTGAACTATCAATAAAGGCATTGAATGAGAAGAACATGAAGTCTGAATTTCAAAAACAGATTGACTTGCTCATAAAGGAAAGGAACGGTTTATCTTCCAAGATAACAAAACTTGAAGACAAGACAACATCAAGTTCATCTCATACAACTGTTTCCACAAAAAGGTCAGTCAATACTAGATATCAGATTCGTACTACTAACAATTTCTATGATCGGAATGTTGATGGTCCAGGTACATTCAGAAGAAGAATAAATGGTAATGAAAAGTTTGTATGGAGAGTGAAAGAAGATTCTGATGAGAAGAATGATCAGAAATCATTTGTGCATACACTCAATGCTAAGAAGAATAATGTGCCAAAAGGTAAACCTGATCTTGTTTATTCGATAGATCAATTAATCAGGTTATCTAAAAGGAAGAGTAATTGTTCTTATTGTGGCTCAAATGATTTTGTTCATAAAGCATCTGATCATTACTGGTATGGTTCTTATTATATTACTCCTAATAGAATTGTAACTAACAAACATGGACCCAAATACCAGTGGGTACCAAAGCCAAAATATTCATCTATGTTGCAGGTACCTCAAGTTAAGGGGGAGTAAAAGAACCTAGACTTCTGAATACATCAGTTCAGAACTCATACTTCAACGAATAATGGCTCTTGGATAACACAGTTCAAAACCCGTACTTCAATGTCAAAGAGTTTGACTTCTAAACACAACAGTTTAGGACTCATACTTCAATGATCAAAAGAAAGTGTACTCCGATGCATTACAAGAGATGATCAATCTTCAAGGGGGAGTATACAAATTACCTCTATTGATATTATTGCGAATGCATATTTTCAGGGGGAGTAAATGACTTTTGATTACATATGATCAGAACTCGTTCTTAAAAGGTTTATTGCTTTCATGTCTTTATTTTTTCAATAAAGTTTCTGAATAAGACTTTGTAGTTTGACGAATTTTTGACTAATTGCATATTTTGAGGGGGAGCTTACATGATCATATCTATCATGACTTTGGAGCTGACTTTATGAGATTTAAGCTGAGTGTAAGGATTATTCTACTCTTAATCTCATAGTGTTTGAAAGATGGACAACTTTCAGACATGAAAACATGTTCTTAAATGTTCAAACCACTTCTCGATTCTTAAACAGATTTCATGAATTTTGAAGTGTGATTTTAAAATGTTTTCATTTTATGCGCTTTAATGTTTAACTAATCGTGTGTTTCCAAAGATATATACTTATGTATTATCTTTTCCATATACTGTCAAGTATTCACACACACCGGTTTAGTACTTTTATTGACTAAGTTATTACCATGTCTCAAATTTGGATCTAATTTTCGATGGTAAGACAACCCGTTTGAACTTCATTGATATTCGAGCGTTGATTCATTCAAAACGTTTCTTTCAAGAGTGTCTATATTTGATTTGTATAGACAAATTCCAATTTTTCATGACCTAAGCTTTTATTGATAAATCATTCATATTTGATCTTTTTCATACATAGTCAGATTCTCAAACAAGTAATTTGATTTCATTTCTTTCATTCAATTTCTTTGTTTTGAGAGAATCTTTCATGATTAAAATGCTCAAATCTTCATGATTATCTTCATGAGCATACAATCATCTGACATGTATTTCATTTTGTGCTTTAACTATTCAAGTTAAATAAATTGAGCGACATTTTGCTTATAGGACAACTACATGGGTTTATTGTGTGAGGACTTAACTAAACTTCTATGGATTCACGATAACCAGTGTTTCCTACCCAAGAAGTTATCCTTGAGTGATCGAGAGGTGACGAGTCAATATATGAGTGTGGGTGTGTGCTGAGATAAAATGAAAAGAGAGTTTGGTTAGAAGTGAGCTCAATGTTAAAAAGAAAGAGGGTGAGAGATCAGAGTAAAAGAATATCAAACTCTGCACCAACTTTTTTTGAGTCGGGCAGCCACATTACTGTTGTTTCACAATTATTTCGTGAACATCATTGAAACAGGCACCAAGACCATGCCAACTCTTGATTTAAACCCCACCGGCTACTCATTTCTTTCTCAACAAAGAGATGTTTCAATTTTTCTGGGGAAGCAATACATAATCTATCTTGTCTTCATTCGGAAGATGTAGATATTGAAACAGAAGGAAGTCTGTCCCACCTTCACACTTCGATCATGCACAATTGAGTCCGTGTAATATTGTTGTTGTCTCAATGGTTTACACATTTTGAGCCTATTAAAAGCAATTTTATGCTTAATTCTTTCATACACAAGCACGTACACACAGAAAATTTGTTTTTCTGTCGGAACGTTCATAGAATAATCTTGTGTTATTCGATGATTGAATGGAAGACCTAGGGAGTGATCATCAATAAAACTCCTTGTACAGTACATTCGTTGTACTAAGTGACTTCGTGTTACTTACAGACATTTTAACTGGTTCATTTGTTGATTCAGGTGTTACATTCTTATTTCTCTGAATTTGAAAAGATTTGGATGAATATCTTATGAATTGACGGATGTTTAGTGGCTCAGTGGCAAAGATTAATGGTCAGAAAAGATTCATGACATTTCTTGAGGACGTTTTGATGATTTCTATGCTTCATCATTAAAAAGGGGGAGAAATTATTTCAAGAAATGTTGTATGGTGAACAAGTTTGTATTTGTTATGGGGAGATTGTTCAAGATGAAAGATCAAGATTTAAAAGAAAGTCCAAAGATTTCGGAAAGTTTGCTGAAGATTTCAGAAAATTTCTTTGAAGATTATTTGCTAAAGCAAACTGAGCTAAATATGTAGATAGTTTCCTTTTTGAAGTCTGAAAGAGGTTTTGAAGTCTGAAAGAGGTTTTAATAACCTTTGGGGGAGATTGTTAAATATTCTTTGGGAAGATTACAGAACTTAAAGAAGAAGATTGCTTGAGAATGCTGAAAGTTGTGTTTGCTTATCTGAAAGGTGAAGATAATTTGTTTCTAATTCAAAAGGGGAGCTCAAGATCTTATTCGTTGAAGATGATCAGTGTTATTTCCAAAGAGGAAGATTATGTTTTGTTAACGATTCTTAACAAAGGGAGAGATTGTGCTTTATTGTTGAAATTTCTTTTTGAAGATGATCTTGAATCCAAAGGGGGAGATTGTTAGTGCACAAATGTGTTGGATACAAGATCATGAAGATGAAAGATGAAAGTCAAAGTCAAAAGCTCAAGTCAAAGTCTCTCAAGCAAAACTCAAAGTCTTTTCTAATAAGTCTTAGTCAAAGTGTTTGTATTTTGCGTTTTCTCAAGTGCTTTCGTAACTTAATTATGTCTAGATCAAGTGAAAATGTTGCTCCTAACCACCGTACTCATTCTCTTCACACTGCTTGCAACTTATTTGTTGATTCGAGCTCAGATGACGAAGTATCAATGCCAGTGAAATCAACTTCAAGAGTTCAGGGTATGTCTGTTGGACCAGTTCATGTTGTGGATATTCCAATCCTTAATATGGAACAGGATGATAATGAGGTACAGAATAGGGAGGTTATTCAACAAGAAGGGGAGCATGTGATAATGGAGGAATCTAGAGGTGATGTTGGTGATCAAATTCAGGGTGAAGGAGATCACAATCAAAGTGCTTCTGGTTCTTTAATTTCTTCCAGAACTGAACTAGTGGTACCTGAGGAAAACTATGTGGAAAATAGAACAATCACTATTTGAACTTGGAGACTGGAAAGTTCAAGGAGGACCAACTGATGGTGATTGAGATACTGAAGAATCATCCATTCAAAAGATGGTTTGTGAGGCATCACAATGTGCCCTTACAATACCTTCAACAGTGGTAGGCAAATTTATATGTTGATGGTGAGGAATTAAGTTCCAATATTGGGGGTGTTGTTGTTTCATTGGACCTAGCCACTTTCAGAGCATTACTTCATTTGCCCAACAAATATGAAGTGGAAGGAAAAAACTGAGTTTGAAGATGAGCCCTCTTCAGAGAGAATGATCAGAGATTTTCACAGTTTGGGTTACCATAGGGAAATCAAGTCACTTAAGTTATTCAAAAGGAATAATTTGCCTCCAATATAGTTCTACTTCTTCTCTATGATCAACAGATGCTTATCAGAGAAAAACAACAGTCAGGATTAGGGTTCCAAACAAATTATGTAGATATTTCATGGTAACAACTGATTATGTCTTAAGATTTAACATACCAAGCTTAGAGACAAGAAAATTAAATCTCTTTTCATCTAATGGTTTGGTAAATAAATATGCAAGCTGATAATCTGTTTTTACAAAATAAAGTTCAATTGTTCCTTTTTCAACATTATCTTTAATAAAATGATACTTGACGTCAATGTGTTTGGTTTTCGTATGCTGGACAGGATTAGCAGATATCGCGATTGCACTCTTCGAGTCACAATAGATTGGAATTTTATCAAACTTGAATCCATAGTCTCGCAACTGTGTTCGCATCCACAACACTTGAGAGCAGCAACTGGCAGCAGCTACATACTCTGCTTCAGCAGTCGATGTGGAAACGCATAATTATTTCTTTGATGCCCAGCTAACGAGCTTGTCTCCAAGAAATTGAATGTGACCTGAAGTACTCTTTCTGTCCAACATGCAACCTGCATGATCTACATCTGAATAGGCAGTCAGTTGAAAACCAGTATCCTTAGGATACCACAGACCAAGATCTGCAGTCCCCTTTAGATACCGAAAAATCCTTTTGACAACAGCCAAATGGTATTCTTTAGGAGCATCCTGATATCTAGAACATAAGCATGTTGAAAACATAATATCTGGTCTACTAGATGTAAGATACATTAACGATCCTATCATACCTCTATAAGTTCTAACATCAACACTTTTACCCGAAGGATCAGTGTTAATCTTAGTATGTAGCTGCTGCCAGTTGTTGCTCTCAAGTGTTGTGGATGCGAACACAGATGCGAGACTATGGATTCAAGTTTGATAAAATTCCAATCTATTGTGACTCGAAGAGTGCAATCGCGATATCTGCTAATCCTGTCCAGCATACGAAAACCAAACACATTGACGTCAGGTATCATTTTATTAAAGATAATGTTGAAAAAGGAACAATTGAACTTTATTTTGTAAAAACAGATTATCAGCTTGCAGATTTATTTACCAAACCATTAGATGAAAAGAGATTTAATTTTCTTGTCTCTAAGCTTGGTATGTTAAATCTTAAGACATAATCAGTTGTTACCTAATAAAGTTACGTATTGTTATTTTTCATCATTTTCCTTATCATTATGTTTGAAAGATATCTGCACTTTAATTGTTTTCTCATGATCTCAGGGGAGTAAGAAAAGATTTTAGATGATCTACATTATTTTGAGGGGGAGCATAACTAATTTCTTCATTTTACTTAAATGACAAAATTTTTGTAATGCATGATTTTAGGGGGAGCTTATATGTCATACCAAAAAGAGTAAGACTATGATTTCTGATTATTTCAAATCAGAACTCGTACTTTAATCGTTTTACTGCTTTATGTCTTTTACCTTTGAATAAATTTTGTGAATAAAGTTGTTTTGACTAGACTTTGAGATTTTTGCAGGATGAGAGAAGCTGACAAGATCATATCTTAATGACTTCAGCTTGACTTCATGAGATTTAAGATTGCGCGAAAAGGTAAATTTCCTATCTTAATCTCAAATATATCTGAAAGAAGGACAACTTTCAGATATAGAAACATGTACTGAAATGTTCAAACCACTTCCCGATTCTTAAACAGATTTTATAATTTGGAAGTGTGATTTTAAATATTTTCATTTTATTTTTGTGCTTAATTGATAAACAAACCGTGTGTTTCCAAAGATAAATACTTGCGTATTATCTTTTCTACATACTTTCAAGTATTCACACACATCGGTTTAATTTTTGATCAAATGGTTCTTACCATGTCTCTAAATTGAAACAATTTTTCGATGGTAAGACACCCCACTTGTACTTTAAAGAATTTTGAGCGATATTTCATTTCGAAACGTCATTTCAAAAATGTCTATATTTTTGTTTCGTATAGACAATATCCATTATTCTTGACCTTAAGCTTTGATTGTTATGTCATTCATTTCTGATCATTTTCATACAATGTCAGATTTTCAAACAAGCCTTTTGCATTCATGTTCATTCATTCAATATACTTGTTTGAAAATACTTCAATGTTTAAAAATGCTCATATTTCCATGATTATTTCTCTGAGCATATTCATATCTGACTTTTGTATATGAGCTTTAACTAATAAAGTTAAACCATTTGAGCAACATTATGCTTTCATAGGATTATATGGGTTCTTTATGCTAGGACTTACATGAATTTCTATGAAATCACGTTAACCAGTGATTTCTACCCAAGAAGTTAATCCATAGAGATTGAGTGTGAGGAGTCTAAAAGAAATGAGTGTGGGTGTGATGAGGTAAAATGTAAATGAGAGTTTGGTTAGAAGTGAGCATAATGATTAAAAGAAAGAGGGTGTGCGATCAGAGTAAAAGAATATTAAACTCTGCACCAACTACTTTCTGAGTCGGGCAGCCACATTACTAGCGTTTCACAATTCTTTGGTGAACGTTATTGAAACAGGCAACTAGCTCATGCCAACTCTTGACTAAACCCCACAAGGTACTCATTTTCTTCTCAAAAAGAAAATGTTTCACATTTTCAAGGGAACGCAACATATAATCTATCTGGATTTCATTTGGAAAATCTGGATATTGAAAAAGAAGGAAGTCTGCCCCACCTTCGCACTTCAATCATGCACATTGAGTCTGTGTTTATCTACTGTTGTCTCAGTGGTTTACACTATGTTGAGCCTTAAAAAGCAATTATTCATGCTTAATTCTTTCTACACTTGCACGAACACACAAAGAATTTGTTTCTTTGTCATAACATTCATAGAAATTGCCTTTGTGGTATTTCGATGATTGGATGGAAGCCCTGGGGGAGTGACCATCAAAAAGCTCCTTTATATTGTGTATCCGTTACACACAGTGACTTCGTGTTACTGACAGGCATTTTAACTTATTCATTTGTTGATTCAGGTGTTACACATTCCTATTTTGTCTAGATTTGAAAAGATCTGGATGAATACATTGTTCGAGTTGGCAAAGAATCAGAGGCTCGTAAACAAATCAGTGGTCAGATTGGATACAGACATTTCTTACTGAAAGTTTTGATGATATTGATGCTCAAATCATCAAAAAGGGGGAGATGGTATCAAGAAATGATAAAGTTTTGAGAGATGATTTTCAGAAATGTCCAAGTCAGAAAAGTTCAAAGTAAAGATTTGAAGATTTAAGGAAGATCAAAGAATTTCTGAAGATTTGAGGAAATTTTCTTTGAAGATTATCTGTTAAAGCAATTCGAGCTGATTCTGAAGATAATTTCTTTCCAAAGTCTGAAAGTATTATTGTGAAAGTTTTGGGGAGATTGTTAATCGTTTGAAGACAGTTTTGGAAAAAATACCGTCAAAGAAAAAGGGGAGATTGTATTGACAGAGCTTAAAGTGAAGACTGAATTGCTAGATCTTTCAATAATGATCTTGAATCCAAAGGGGGAGATCAAGAAGATCAAGAAGACAAAAGTCAAAATTCAAGAAGTCAAAGCTGAAGAAAGTCAACTCTCATCAAAGTCAAAGTCTTTTGTAATAATGTCAATGTATTGTTTTTGTATTTTAGTTTCCTTGTATGTTAGTTGTGGGTATAAATACCTTGTTTCTTGTATTTCTGTTTTTAGTTGTGAGTTGTATTCATTTTGTCTGATTGAGAATCTGAGAGAGAGAGAGAGAGAAAATCTGTAGAGAGAGAAAGAGAGTTTTAGAGAGAGAAAGTTGTAATCGTTGGATTTGAAAGATTAATCAAACAGGTAATTGATTCATAAATCTTGTTTGTTGATTTGTTTGTGTTTAAGAAACTAGAATCTGGGAATAACAGAACCCATCAACGTTCCTCAATCGTGATGGCCTACATATTGTGCAATTTTACTTGCCAAAATATATAGTTGGTTTAAAAGTAAAAGGGCTTGTTGGGTAATTAATACCGGATAAAAGAGTTGTTGCATTTTTTAAATCGCCCAAGATATCGTGTAAGCCTTCAAGAATGGCCCAATCTTGAATGCCAATAGTGTTATCCACGTAATGAACATTATAAAATGATTGAATATATTGTTTTTCTTTTATTAAATTTTCAATCATATAGTAAGTGGAATTCCATTAAACGGGCATACCAAACGCCGGTCCCAAAGCTCGAAAACCGACATCTTCACAATATCGTCTATATGCTTGTTGAATTTTTTTACCTTTTGTAAAAATCCGCGTTAAAATAAGCCTAAACTTATTTGTTACGGTTTTACAAGTTTCTAAACCGTCTTGAATGACTAGATTTATTATGTCAACGTGTATGAAATAATTGCCCATCTAAAATAGAAAGCCAAGTCTAATTTTTCCACACATCGATTATTATTACTAGCATTATCAAACGAAATGCTAATAATTTTAGAATATAAATTATAAAATTGAAGACTTTTTTTAATAATAGAAAATTGACGATCACCCGAATATGGCGCACCAAACGGTTCAAACGTGATTACACATTTGCATAATTGTCACGATTGCGGCTCAATCCAATATGTTTTTATGTATATATAAAATTGCGACAATCCATATGGTACACTCCATACATCACACATTAAAGAAACATTGTTGGGTAAGGAGGCAAACATTTGTTGCATTTCAGTTTTAGCAATTTTCCAAGTTATTATCGCATCACGTCTAAGAGATTGACGACTTACCGACATGTAGCGTGGTTGTAGCGTGAGTTGGATCAACTTCATAATGTGAAGATTGTAGAAATGTCCGAACGGCAACCCGGTTTGAATGACACATTTTGTTGTCATTTGTCGGTTCAATTCGGCATCATATGTCCATATTTGACCAGAATTGTCAAGTATAGGTTGACTTGACTCGGGCCCCGATTTCAACGACGGGCACGAAATATTGGTGTGCCGCCTTAAGATGGAATTTCCTCCCACCGTAAGTAGAGCTCCACAACGTTTTCATTGTGCCTTTTTTTCCCGTTGGTGAGGGTCACCATGTTGTAATAGTTCCAAACCTCGACCTTTCGTCCATGCTCAGCAAGAAATTGGGCAATTTGTTCGTTAGATGCGTCGTGTTGTTCACCGACCATTTTGTACGAGAAAGATAGAAATAGATGAGAATTGAGACTTGAGAGATTAGAACTTGCTAGTTTGCGAGAAACGAATACGAGTCGAAATCACAAAATATAGTGAAAATTGTTTGCGTTTTTTGCGTTTTGTAACTTGATATCTTACCCGATACACCAACCAACTTATTTATAGTGTTCTAGGGGGTTAGGGAGGCAAAAAACGGTCAAAAAATGTCAAAAACGGTCATATGACTGTTACTCAATGGCTAGAAAACGGTCACAAAATTTGAAAAAATCGGATCGGGATCGGATCGGGTCGGGTCCTTAACCGATTATGTAACCGGTCTTGGGCTGGATCGGGCCTGACCTTCGAATCACTCCAAAACCTTAACAGATTATGGATTTCGGGCATTCAACCAATTACTACCGGTCCCGGTTCAGATCGGTCAAGAATCGGGCTGGGCCTCGGTTAACCGTTGGTTACGGATCGGGTCGTGCTGATTTGGCCACCTCTAGCCTTAATTCATTATTAAAATCTAAACACTAATCGGATCTCAAGTCCAACATTTCACGCTTATAAACAGAAGCTAGATTTCACGCATATTATTACGAAACAGAAGCTGCAAATAGAAGTTGCTGCCTGTTGAATTTTACAATTTTGTTCAAAGTTCAAAGTTATATGTTTGTTATTGATAAATGATTGATTTTTATCTTGCTATTGTTATTGCTAAAAATGGAAATATATTTAAAAAGAAAAGCATCAACACTGAATCGAGCTCCGCTCCTTCAATGCCTTGTGAAATATATTTTGAATGATTTTCCTTGGGATCCGGTCGATAGGAAAAAAATTTGGAATGTCATCCTAATCAAATAGATGAAACAAGTAGAAAATATTTGATTAGAGGACCTTGTCAACCATAAGTCCATGCCTTTCCAAAAAAAGTTTTGGGATTAAAGGAAGACGTTTTTGCCCGACTTGGTTTGATCAATACGCTAATTGGTTGGAGTATATGGTGCCCCTAACAACATTTTTTTCTGAATCTGCCACTTAGATATCAAGTTCCAAGTAATTACATCAAGTATTGGATACGGTTTCTCACATTAACACACAAATCCCAAGTCTAGCCGGCAGTAGCACACACACTTATCATGTATGTATATAATATGTTCATTTATGTTCATTTATGTTCATTAATGTCCATTTATCATCTTAACGAACTAATATGAATGAACACAAAAAATTTGTTTTCTTAACGAACGAACACGAGCAAAAAAATTATTTGTTTATATGTTCATGTTCATTTGTTTCTTCGGTTAAGTTAAACAAATGTACACGAATGATCCTTTGTTCGTGTTCGTGTTCATTTATAACCCTAATGCTAGTCAATGTAATGTTAATTTGTAAATGTGTATTTAGTATGTTCTTGTATGCCATAAACCATTATTTACCAAATCATTCAATAGACAATCATAAATTGGATGGATAAACTCATTGAAGACAATTTTCAACAATTTTTCATTACAACTTCTTCCTCGAAAATACTCGTATGGGATAGTCACTCCAATCACAAAGTGTAGGTAGAATAGAACCCTAGTTGCTCGGTTCAAAGCAAGAACAAATGGCAAAACTCACTTCTTTTCCATTGGAGAGATGTACAAGGCCTAGATCATTAAAGCCTGTTTTCAGTAATTCAAAAAACTTCAGATTTTTCTTGCCCGGGTCAAGCCAAGAGGGGCTTTGAAATTGAAAGAGGGTTCGATTGGGCTTTTTTAGTCCAGGATTTTTCGGATTTAATCGGACTTTTCTAGCCTTTTCTATACTGAGCTTTTTCGGGTTGCGTTTAACTGGGACTTGGAAAAAAAGTTGGCTAAATCAGGCTAAGGCCAAGCCTGAGACTGTTCTCGGGCTTACTAGGCTAGAGCTTGGGCCACGACTTGGGCTTGAGCTTTTCTTTGCATCTCTACCCCACACCACTATGGAAATGAATTGTTGTATTTCATCGAAACAGATTGCCCTCGGGGACGAAACCCATATCCCTTTCTAAATACCAAAAATCATATATCAATTGAGTAGGAGCAGGTAGGGGTGTTGGCAGTCCGGTTTGGGTGGTTTAACCCCCCCCCCCCACCCACCCCCAAAAAAAATCACCAACCAAACCGCAATGGCGGTTTAGAAAGTTTTTCAAACCGAATAGTTTTGCAGCAACTGACCAAACCGGTCAAAACCGGACCATAAAAAAGAGGTCTTATCTGACCAGTCTAGGCGATTTGGGCTTATTATGGTGTTAAACAAAAAGTATGGGTGTTTGGGGTCCGATTTGGGCGGTTTTACACTCCCAAACTACAAACCAAACTGCAATGGCAGTTTAGAAAATTTTTCAAACCAAGCGGTTTTGCAGCAACTGACCAAACTGTCAAACCAGGCCACAAAAAGGAGGTATGGTATGGTCTAACGCTTTAGACGGTTTGGGCTATTCATGGGTTTTAAGCTATGTTAGCGCACATATCTATTGAATTCAAGGTCATTCAATCTGAAGATCGCAATCTGAAGCTAAAGCCGGAAAGTCGTCTCTTAATATAAGTCTAATGTCGTTTGTAATAAATTGTCAAAGTTGTTTTTAGTATTTTATTATTATCCTAAATATCTAGATATTATTATTTAGATATTAGTTTAGTTTATTATTATTTTGGTTGCAAGTGGTTGTTTAGTGTGAGAAGGAAGCAAGATCAAAAAAACAGATCAATATAGAACACACACACAAAAGGTGTAAAACACAGAGAGAGATTTCAAAGAGAAATCATATCAACCATCTGTATTTCTTGATTATTAATCAAACAGGTTGGTAATCGTATATGTGTTGTTATTGATAAGAACTTGATAGTATTGTGGACCGACAATTGGTATCAGAGCTTAAAACAAATTCAAATCAAGTTTTTAAAACACGACTCTGTGTTCTTCATTTCAAAATCATTTTCGTGATTGAGAGTGTTTTAGGTGTTGAAATCGATCAGGTTGTGATCGATTAGGGTGCTAGATCAATTTGGTGTTGTTTAATTTCAGTATAACACATCAATTGAATTCCATTTTGTGATTTTAGTGTCAAAACAGTATTCGACCTTACGTCACTGTTCCATAGATAAAATCTTTGAAAAGTGATTTTTATTGAAATCAAAGGGTTGTAATCTGTTCTAAAACTGTTAGTGGTCATTTTGTTAGAGTTTAGAACTGCTAATCGAAGTTCAAACAGGTTTTTAGATCGATTTTCGAAGAACAGGGACGAACTCGTGCAAAGTTCACATTTGTGCCAGTTCATAGCGAGTTTTTGCGCCAACAACGTTTAGCGCAAAGTTCACTTTTGCGCCATCAACATCTCGCGCACAAGTCCTTTCTCGCGACCAACTACTAACGCAAAACCACTTTTGCGCCATCAACTCCAAGCGCAAACCTTTATTTTGCGTCACTCAGAACGGTCGAGCATACGACTCCAATTTTGCCCCATCAACACGTCGCGTAAAACTCAATTTCGCGCGACCAGCTACTCGCGCAAAGTCATAAACACGCCACCTTTGACTCGCGCAAATATTTTCGCGCAAATCCTCATATCACAAGTCACTTTTGCGCCAACCTCTAGTAACGCAAACTTACTTTTGCGCCAGCCTCTCATCGCACAAGTTGTGTTTTGCGCCACCTACGTCTAGCGCAAACCTGACTTTTGCGCCACCTTCTATTAGCGCAAATTGTGCCAGAATCTTGGAAGTATTTTTCAAACAGAATGACTTCCTATTTTCCAATGTTGAATAAAGGAGAATACGAAAAGTGGAAAAAGAATTTTTTTTAGCTTTGTAGATAATGATGATCTGGGTCACTACATGAGATTATCATTGTCTGAAGGAGCACAGGTGCAAAGAGAGAGAGTTGATAATAGAGCTAGAGTTTATCTGAAAAAGAGTATTTCTAAAGAAATATATGATTTAATGGAGATTCCCGAAGCTTCAGGGAAAGAGATATGGGACTATCTTGCATTATACTCTGAATGGATTATCTCAGACCGAAAGGTTTTCTTAAAAGCAAAAGATTTGGTAGCTGAGAACTCTGAGCTAAAAAGAAAGATTTCTGGTCTTGATGCTCAAAAACAGAAGCTAGATCTTGTTGAGAGCAATGAGAAGAAATCTAAGGATTTGGAAAGTACAAATTCTGAGCTACAAAAGAAAATATCAGAGTTTGAGAAGAAGTTCTCAGATCTTTCCAAGAAGAGTATTGAGGAGAAGAAAGTGATTGAGCTTAAAAGTATAAAGCTTTCTCAACAAGTTAGTAACTTTGAGAAAGTAATCATTTTGGAAAGAGATCAGTTTGCCAAGGAGAAGAAGGCATTTGATCAGAAGAAAGTTGGATTCTTAAAAGAAATATCAGATGGAAGAAAGGGTGCAAAGAAGGATTTTGAAGAAGAGAGAAGCACCTTTGAAGTTGCAATTAGGAAGCTTAATGCAAAGCTATCTGAACTTTCTAGGAATGCACAGAAAGAGAAGAAAAAGAAGTGTGAGCTTGAGACGAAGATTGACCTTCTTGTCAAAGAAAGAAACAGTTATTATTCAAAGGTTAATGAGGTTGAAAAGGTTGTTTCAATGGTGGTGGTGACTGAGCGCAAGACTCCAGAGTCAATTGTCCACTCACCTAGAGATGATTCAGCTGATTCAGAATGCTCTTTCAAATCAGCTGCAAGTTCAACATTCAAACCTATTTCTTCAAAAAGGCCAGTTAAATTTTCTGATCAAATTCGTAATTCTAACCGTTTCTTTGATAGAAATATAGATGGTTCAGGTACACATCGAAGGAGAAGAAGCTACAAAGAAGCTGAACTGGTCTGGAACAGGAAACCAATTGAAGCAAAGAAGAAATATGAGCTGAAATGTAAGAAGTCATGTGTACATACGCCTAATGCCAAGAAGAACAATGCGCATAAAGGTAAACCTGATTTTGTCTACTCGAGAGATAAATTAATCAGTTTGTCAGGTAAGAAATTCTATTGTTCTTATTGTCGTACACATGATCCTGTTCATAAGACTAGTGACCATTACTGGTATGGTTCTTACTCAGTTACCCCCATAAGAACTGCAACTAACACAGTTGGATCCAAATGGAAATGGATACCAAAGAAAAGGGATGATTATGTGTTGCAGGCACCTACTGTCAAGGGGGAGTAGGAAGAAGAATGGTTCTTGAGTAAAACAGCTCAAGACCTGGACATAAATGTCAAAATGGATCTTGAATACAACAGTTCAAGACCCGCACTTCAATGATCAAAAGACCTTACTCCAGTGCTGATATGAAGATTGTACTCCAATACTCGAATGAGGAAATCAACCATCAAGGGGGAGTACATATTTGTCTGAAATTTTATGCATATCTTTTTTAGTGATAAAGTTTCAAATGCATAATTTCAGGAGGAGTAAAAAGGTGATGACTTCTGATTATTTCTGATCAGAACTCGTACTTTCATTGTTTTACTGCTTTTTGTCATTTTAATTTAAGTGAATAAATTTGCTTTGACTATGACATAAGACTTTTGCAGTTTTTGAGAGATGCTTACATGTTCATATCTTTATGACTTTAAGCTTAGCTTCATGAGATATAAGATCGCACGTAAAGGTATAATCCTTTATCTTAATCTCATATATGGATGAAAGAAGGATAACTTTCATTCATTGAAAACATTGTTATTAAATGTTCAAATCACTTCCCGAATCTCAAACTGATTTCATGAATTGGAAGTGTGACTTTAAATGTTTTCAAGATCTATTTGTGCTTTAACTGAAATAGCAATCTGAGCATCATATGCATCATAGGAAAACATGATTTCATTGTGCTAGGACTTAACACAACTTCTATGGAATCACCTTAACCAGTGATTTTTACCCACGAAGTTAATCCATAGTGATTGAGTGTGAGAAATGAAAAGAAATGAGTGTGGTTAGAGTGAGCTTAATGTTTAAAAGAAAGAGGGTGTGAGAACAGAGTTAAAAGAATATCAGAACTCTGCACCAAACTTTTTCTGAGTCGGGCAGCCACATTTCTAGTGTTGCACATTTCTTTGGTGAACATTATTGAAACAGGCAACTAGCACATGCCAACTCTTGATTAACCTCACCAACTACTCATTTTCTACTCAAATAGAAAATGTTTCATTTTCAAAAAGGGGAAGCAGCACATTTGTTATCTGATTTTCATTTGGAAAATCTGGATATTGAAAAGAAGGAAGTCTGCCCCACCTTCGCACTTCAATCATGCACATTGAGTCTGTGTTTAACTTACTGTTGTCTCAGTGGTTTACACAATTTTGAGCCTATAAGCAATCATCAGTGCTTAATTCTTTCTATCACATGCACGAACACACAAGGAATTTGTTTCTTTGTCATAACGTTCATAGAATTTACCTTTGTGGTGTTTCGATGATTGAATGGAAGCCCTGGGGGAGTGAACATCATAAAAGCTCCTTTCCAACGTGTATTCGTTACACACAGTGACTTATTGTTACTGACAGGCATTTTAACTGATTCATTTGTTGATTCAGGTGTTACACGATTATTTTGTCTGGATTTGCAAAGATCTGGATGAATATCTTTTGAATTGACGGATCAGAGGCTCCAAATGACAGACATTTCTTACTCAGAGTTTTGATGAAATCGTTTCTCTATTCATCAAAAAGGGGGAGAACCTAAAGCTTGAAGAAATGTTCATTACATTACAAGACTGAAAAAGAAAAGAGCTAACAAAGAAATGCGAAAGATCAAAGTATTCTGAAGAAATGCTGATTTTAGAGAAATTTTCTTTGAAGATACTTTGCTAAAGCATTCTGAGCTAAAACCTGGAGATTATTACATATGGAAGACTAAGAAGGATATTGCATCTTCTGAGCTGAAAAAGAAGACTGAATTGCTAAAATCTTTTTAGTAATGATCTTGATCCAAATGGGGAGATTGTTAGCGCACAGATCTATTGAATTCAAGATCATTCAATCTGAAGATCGCAATCTGAAGCTAAAGTCGGAAAGTCGACTCTTAATATAAGTCTAATGGCGTTTGTAATAAATTGTCAAAGTTGTTTTTAGTATTTTATTATTATCCTAAATATCTAGATATTATTATTTAGATATTAGTTTAGTTTATTATTATTTTGGTTGCAAGTGGTTGTTTAGTGTGAGAAGGAAGCAAGATCAAAAAAACAGATCAATATAGAACACACACACAAAAGGTGTAAAACACAGAGAGAGCTTTCAAAGAGAAATCATATCAACCATCTGTATTCTGTGATTATTAATCAAACAGGTTGGTAATCGTATATGTGTTATTATTGATAAGAACTTGATAGTATTGTGGACCGACAAGCTAAATGATGCATTAAAATCTATCTCCAAATTGAAATCTCCACCAACATAACATTATTAAAAAAAAAATACTATATCGAATTATAAAATAAACATCTATCTTCAAAATTAAAAAAACATTGAACAAATTGAAAAAAGAAGTTAAACAAGTTTGACAACAATTATGGAATTGGACAAACATTTAGCAAGTCAAAATACGATTTGAAATTTTAGATTTTGATTTTTGGCGAATCTGGAGTTTTGCTGATGTAAGGAATGCGGACAATTGAAAAATGAAAAATAAAAACTTAATGTATTGGACGGATTTTTTTAATTAAGCTTTAATAGTTGAGTATAAACATGAAAATTAAATATAATTAATATGTGTATATTAGCGGTCGGTTCGGTCCAAACCACTCAAAAAAACGTCTAAACCGTAGACCAGACCAGACCGAGCGGTTTGGCTTATTTTCAGACCAGACCAGTCTACTCAAACCGCCAAAAACGATCCGAATTAACTTTGTTCAACCGGTTTAAACAATTCGACGGTGTTTTTGAACAACCCTAGAAGGAGAGGATTGAAATTTATCACATCAAAGGGGTTTTTCCTCTACTGGAACTAAAACCCATATTCTCTATCGACTTTCTTTTATTTATTTATTTATTTATTTATTTATTTATTTATTTATTTGGGTTTGGTTTCAAAATTCAAGATGTGGGTTAGAAATGTAGATTCAAACAATTATATCAGATTTTGGGGTTTTTCCATGCTTGTGCATTTATTTGGATGGTTGTGTCGATGGTGGGAGTTGGCGGATGGTGATGTTAACGATGGTTGGTGATGGGGATAAAAAAAAAACCTTAAAACATTAGTTACCGAATAAAATGATATTACTCCTTTTTTAAGATAAGCAATAATTAATCCATTTACTAAAAAAGATTACGGGTTTGCTTTTTGGATTTAAATCTCTGATTCAGATAAAAATCAATCAAATACAAACCACTTAATCTTAAAAAAATTGTACAAATTAATTTCAATTGTCCATACAAATTATCAAATCAATGTCAGCAGTGTGGATTAAATCGGTTTCAAAATTTTCTCTCAATCTTATCTGCAACTGATTTGATAATTGTCTAAAAAATTCATAATAAACAAAATCAAGGGTCATGATTGGTTTATGCGGTGTATAACATTTACATGGTTTGTATTTGATTTGTCGTATATATATATATATATATATATATATATATATATATATATATATATATAGAGAGAGAGAGAGAGAGAGAGAGAGTCGGGTTCAAACGAGAACAGTAACTATTTAAAAGAATACGAGAACTAATAAAATCATTAGTGATTTTACATTAACACACGAAATATGGACTTTGGCCACGGTTTCAGGTCCGCGTGGCTTTTTTGCGCATTAATGTAAAATCACTAATGATTTTGTTATTTCTCGTGTTCTTTTAAATAGTTATTGTTTTCGTTTGATCCTCCCTCTATATATATATATATATATATATATATATATATAGTCTTAGGTTTATTTGAGAAATGACAAATATATGAGAAATAAAGAAGTAAATCTAGCTTTTCATATGGTCAAAATCGGATTTCACTGGTCAAATATTGCGTCTTTGATTGGTCAACAATTGCGGCTTTGATTGGTCAAAAGTTGCGGCTATTCCAAAAATAGAATGACAGTTTTGTAATTTTTACAAATACACGGGACGAGTTCATATATGAACCTTTATGATTCACATATAAACTATATGTTCATATGTGAAGTAGTGCAATTCACATATGAACTCTTTTAACTGAGTCATATATGAACCTTTTGTGATTCATATGTGAACCAGTGCAATTCACATATGAACTCTTTTAACTGATTCATATATGAAATAATTAACTGTATGTTCATATGTGAATCAATTGAACTAATTAACAGATTCAAATATGAACTAATTAACAGATTCAAATATGAACTAATTAATTTATTCACATAAAAACTAATTAACTGGTTCACATATGAACGTATAGTTCATATATAAATCACATAGATTCACATATGAATTCGTCTCGCGTATTTTATGAAACTACCCTTCTATCTTCTACAGACCATACAAGGAATTATCCAGTGCTTCACGGGTAAAGCCGCAAGTGTTAATCAGCTAAAGGGCTAGGATAATTTCTCTATTTCTCATATATTTAGCATTTCTCAAATGAACTTCTCCTTTTTATATATGTATGAATAGATTTGGGATTTTGTGGTTTTATTTGGATGGTTGTGTTGATGGCGGACGGTGATGTAAACGGTGGATGGTGGATTGGTGGTTGGTGATGGCGATACAAAACATACAAGATTAGTTTTTGAATAAGTTTGATGTTAATCCTTTTTTAGAAAATGGAGATTATCAAGTAAAACTAATTCAAAATTTTATTAATTAGTCCCTTACATTTCTGGGGAATTTGAATAAGGAAAGAAAAGATGGTTTATAAGTTTAGTTTAAACGATAAATAAATGTTAGATTTTGTGACTCTTTCTCATATGTTATTAGTCAACTGACAAATAAATGCTAGATTTTGGAACACCTCTTCATAGGTGGCTAGTAAGCGAGTCGAGTCTTCTTAAGGCTACTTGACTGTGCAATTACCTAGCTGTTAGTTTTAGGCCCCTATAGGATTAATCGAGATTTACAGGCCAACCCGGACCATCCACTTATGGATGCAAATTTGTATATTGCACACTCACATATGAAATGACCGTATATATACAAATATGTTTTTTTGGTTGGGTTGCGATGATAATTCAAATTTCGATGAGAAGCGTAAGAACACTTTATTATCGGAAGTTCACATAAGTTAAACATGGTTAACGTATGTTAAAACATGTTAAGATTTTTAAAACATGTTATTACATGTTAATTTATTTTAACTTATGTTAATATTTACATGCTAACATCTATTAATATTTTTTTATAACATTTCTACATTTCTCACCAAAATTTTGATTTGCCACGCAATCCTTATGGTACATTTTCTACAATTATTCTAATTTAAGACCATATACAAGTAGATATATACTAAAGGGAAATTGGCACAAATGACCAAATTACATTAAGGATTGCACCTCCTAGCCAAGTCTCCCCGGTTTGTACAAATTTAGCCATAGGTCCGCAACCTGACAGCTAAAAGACAAAAAAAGTCGCGGATTGCGGCAGGTCCGCAATGGGTCGGGTCACCCAGGTCCAGGATCCACAATACCCGACACGTGACACGATCCTAACAACCCCTAACCTAGGTTTGCAATGCATGCGGCAGGTCCGCAATTGCGGACCTAGGAAATTTAATGTTTTTTAATTGTTATTTATTGTATACACGGTTCCCCAATATGCAAGTCTACAATCGTGATGGCGGACCTAGCTCCACAATTGCGGACCTATGGCTAAATTTGCAAAATCCGGAGAGACTTGGCTAAGAGGTGCAATCCTTAATGTAATTTGGTCATTTGTGCCAATTTCCCTATACTAAAACCTAAAGTAAAAACACTAAAAAGAAAAAAAAAATTAAAGAGTAATAATATGTTTAAAAAAAATGTTATAAAAAAATATTATGTTTAAATAATACCTAACGAATAACGTGCATTTGACCATTGCGTGCCACAGGCTTCCTAGGCGTTAGAGACAAGCTTTGCACTAGGATGCACCATGGTGGCCATCATAACAAGCATTTTAAAACACTGGTAATATATCAAACTTTAAATATGTTTTTTTATAAACATGTTCCTCACAATTTAAAACAATTATTCTTATGCAATTTAGTATTTTAATATGTGACAATTCATTCCACCGTGACACTAAACAACAAGTATCGGTGTATACAGACCAAGGTTTTAAATGGTGTGAGGCGTGACGTGGCGGTGAGGCCAAGCCTTAAGCCTTATGAGTCATGGCGAAGCCATGGCGTTTTCAAGACGTGACTTATGGCGTCAAATTTCTATTTTAAATATAATATTATATATAAAAACATATGTTTTGATGTGTTACTCAATGCGTCAATAATAATAAGCAAGTTAAATTAGGTTGTATATATTAAAAACCTGCAAATGAGACATTAAAAACATAAAAAGAAACCAAATATTGCATTGCAAAAATTGTGCATTAGGCCATCGCGTGTCACGGGCTTAGCGTGGCGTGAGACACAAGCCTTGGTGTTATGGCGTGCCATGACGGCTGTGCGGCGAGTTTTTTAGAACAATGATACAGACAACTAACTGTCACATTAATGTACTAAATCTCAAATAGATAATTAGTTCAATTCAGTCTCTCTTTTATCTTATTTCGTTTAACATACCCGAACACATCGTTTCATGGGATGGTAAGATAAAGTAGAATTACTATAAAAAGATATTTTCGTGAAAAGAAACCATGTCAAACTTGTTATAAATTTTATTATTTTAATACTTAGTAGTCATTTCTATTTAAATTTATTTAAAATAACTATTTATCTATCTATATCTATACTATATTACAAGGTACGGATAAAAAACTCTTAAAAACAAATGTTAAAGCTCAATGTACCGCTATTTAATGTTAATTACTTAAAACTTAAATAAAGAATGAAAACTTAAAATCTTTTCCTATTTAAATCCTTATCTCTAACAAGTTTAACTTCCCTAAAATCACTCCCTGCATAATTAAATACAGGATAAAAATCAAATTTTATATATAAAAAATCTAAAATATAATTAAAAAAATCTAACTGAATATTTAATGTTTATTTTATATAAAAAAATTATATTATTAAGACTAAATTAAACAAATTTATAAAAAAAAACATTATCACTTTCTCAAAACCATCCAATTTTGTACTGTAAATCGACAAATTTAAAAAATAAAAGAAACATTAAAATCGTGATGTATCTCGTTGCATTGCGCAAGTACGCTTCTATTGTAAATTTAAAAATAGATATTATAATTTAGAGTAAACTACGATTTTCATCCTCGTGGTTTGTTGTTTATAACCATTTTCGTCCCTGACTTTAAAAGTTACTTTTTTGGTCATTGTGGTTTACAATTTATTTCCATTTTCGTCCCTAAAACTAATATTCTCAGGGACTAAAAGCGAAAGGAATTACAAACCACAAGAACCAAAAAAACAATTTTTAAAGATTAGGGACGAAAATAGTTATAAACAACAAACCACATGGACGAAAATAGTAGTTTACTCTATAATTTATTAAATTTTCAACTTTACTTTTAATGCCTTATCTTATAATTCATTCTAACATATTGATCTTTAAAGACATGTAAATAGATAAATTACTTAATGAAAAGAAAAATCGAACAATCTTTCAGGGGATATTTACCAAGCACGAGCAAGCACTTACTTACAAAAGACATCACTCTCACTTACCTTGTTGGATAACATCACGACAATCAAAATTGATTGTAGGTAAGGGGTTGTTTGTTTTTTTAAAAAAAACCTCTTAATGACTCTTAAGTCTGAATTGTTCAGATCTTTTTACACACTACCTCTTATTAATCATAACTAAAATAAGACTTCAGACTTTATACCTCTTAAAAAACAAACGACACCTAAGTGTCTTAAATCCGGTAAGCACTTATCGGGTAAGTGTCTTCTCTCTCGTTCACCGGGTAAGCTCTTAGTCCTTGTTATGCATCTTACCGTTAAGATTCCCTGTCCTTGTAATTCTCAATTGGTAAGGTAAATGACACTCGATAAGCATTTAATAAACGGACCCTAACAAATCAAATGTTGGTTTTCACCACAAAAATTTATAATAATAAACATCTGGTATTTCATACAATACAAGGTTTTTATATAAAATATGTATGCCGAAATAGTAAAAAGGTACACATCATCCACTTGAGATCGTCCATTCACACCCTATATAAGGAGGTAAAGTGATTGAATGAAAACCCACATCTCTTCTCCCATACCTTTCATTTTCTCTTCTATTTTAATCTCAAAACCCTAATTTGAGATGAAAACATCAACAACTTTTGTTTTCTTCTTTTTCCACCTCTTACTAGTTTCTTTGGCCAATTCGGGCATGAAAAGACGATACCACCCTTGCAGACACCTAGTGTTTTATTTTCATGACGTTGTTTATAATGGTCAAAATGATGCTAATGCAACTTCTGCTATTGTAGGTGCACCCCAATGGGGAAATCTTACAATCTTAGCTGACAAATTTCATTTTGGGAATGTAGTGGTTTTCGACGATCCAATCACCTTAGACAATAATTTTCATTCGGTACCAGTGGGTCGTGCTCAAGGGATGTATCTATACGACACCAAGTACACGTGGACTGCATGGCTAGGGTTTTCTTTTGTGTTTAATAGTACACAACACAAAGGAACCATAAACTTCATTGGTGTTGATCCGCTTTTGGTGAAGACTAAGGACATAATTGTTGTTGGTGGGACAGGGGATTTCTTCATGCATCGAGGGATTGCAACCATTAATACCGATGCTTTCGAGGGGGAAGTGTATTTTAGGCTTCGTGTTGATATCAAGTTTTATGAATGTTGGTAATTAAGGGGAGTAAGTTAAATGGATTGCAGTCGAACGATGTTTATCAAAAACATGATGCAAAATAAAACAATCTTTTTTTTATTGAATTAGATATAGTTTAATAGAATTATGTTATCTCAATTATGCTAATTGTCATTGTGATCAACTTTTGTGGGATCTAAGGCTTTTTCTTCGTTCTCTCTATATCCATAACAAAATATGTATGCATTTTTTTTATTCTATAAAGGGGTAGGGTGACTTTGCCTAAATACAAGACAGGTCCCGGGTTCGATCCCAAGACCCCTGCTAGCCTCAGCCGCTGAATGAGCCAAAAAAATCTCCTTCAAATTGGTGTCCTTAGAAGCGGGTTCCATATGGGTCCGATTAAAGTTGTCAGTAATCAACTTTTTGCCCAAACTTGTTAATTTATACACAAAATCATCATACTTTCTCCTTTTTTTGGGTAAAATCACGTAAAATTTGCAAATATTGGTGGGGGGTTTTTTTCACTTTTATGAATAACTAGAAGTGTACTTGCGCAATGCAGCTAGATACATCACAATTTTAATGTTTCATTTTATTTTCTGTTTTTTGTCGATTTACCTTATGATTTTGGATGGTTGTGAGAGAGTGATAATGATTTTTTTATATAAATTTGTTTAATTTCACTTTTATGAATAATACGATTGTTTTGTAAATAGAATAACAGTGTAATAGCTGAAAATCTAACCGAGTTGAAAACAAAATTACTGTATAAAATAAACAAATAATTGTGTAACTGGGCTTATTAAGCAGGCTTAACTGTATATATGGGCTATCCTAATATTGGGCCTCATTTCAAGCCCATGGAGTGGTTCTCGAAATAGTTAAAATCTAATACAGTGGGCGGGTCCAAATCCAACCCATGAACCTCTTTCAACATAACTATATGATTTATATGGGTCATTAATCAAATTGAGAAAATTGTCACAATCGTAAAAACTTTTATCCTAAAATATTGTTTTACATGTTCTTTTTATTTAATGCTAGCATTATTATTGATGAACATATATTTGTTTTACAATGTGATTTTGTTTCATATGTATTCGGTTCACAATGTAAACTCTTTACGTGTAACTTTTGTTTCACAAGTAGGTAAAAAGGTACACATTGTGAAACAAATATATGTTAATTAATGTTCTAAATCCTAGTTTTAGATTAAAACAATCATATGAAATAGCACATGATACATAGTTCTCAAGGTTATCATAATTTTATGGGTTCTTAAAAAAGGCTTATAAATACTTAAAGTCCATAATTAAAATTTAAAAACACAAGCCCGATTATATAAATATTAAATTAAATTGTTATATATATATATATATGTGTGTGTGTGTGTGTGTTTAAAATTAAAAATTTAAAACTAATATAAAAGGTGCGGTGCGGGTTTGAAAACTCAAAACCGCAAACCGCACCACATAATGCGGTTTGGAAAAAATGCAAACCGCACCGTGAAAGTCCTAAACCGTGTTTTGCGGTGCGGTGCGGGCGGTTTGTACGTTTTGGCGACTTGGATGAACACCCCTAAGTTTTGGTTCTCATAGTTTGAATTTTGTTCTGAAAGAAGGACCTGGCCACTAACTTCGTTAAAATTGACCGTTAGAGCATGGGGCAATTTCATCCAATCATGTTTTATCCCCCTTTTTGTAATTTCATTTTATTTTATTTTTCCTATATTTGTAAATACAATCAAACTTTAGGACTTGTATGTAATTAACTAATATATATATATAGAGAGAGAGAGGGAGGATCAAACGAGAATGATATATGTTTAAAAGAATAAAGGGACAATTCTGAACCAATCATAATTATTAAACAAATAATTATTTTTTTAAATAAAGAAGTTTATAAAAGGGTATTTTGGTCTTTTTTTTTACTCCTGATTATTTTAGGATAATCTTCAATTCCTAAATTTAAGTGATTTCCTGATTATTAGCTCTCTCTCTCTCTCTAAATCGTATCTCTCTCTCTCTCTCGATTTAAACCTAAAACACTCATGTTCTTCTGATAAATCATTCTTCACTGTTTCATGGCGACATCCACAACAGCGAAAATCAACGAAATCGTTGAAGGTGGTTCTGAAGGCAAATGGCAAATCAACGAAAGGGATCATCATCATCGGCATGAAGTTGTTTCATGGCGGCATCCACAACAGCGAAAATCAAAGAAATCGTCGAAGGTGGTTCTGAATGCAAAGGGCAAATCAATGAAAGGATCATCATCATCGGCATGAACTTCGACCCTAAACCCTCCATCTCTCAGCTACTCAACCCTGTTTGATCTGTAATAATCCTTTAGTATTCGTCGACTTCAATCATCAATCGAATCAATTCAATTTATATGGAAACATCGACTATTATCGTGAGTTAGGGTTTGTATTTTTCTGTTTTTGTGCATTTAAGGATGTAGGTTATTTATCCTTTAGATAGGTCCTTCTAATTACCTGTTTGTGTTATGAATTAATAAAATTTACGAGTTGTTATGATACATCGCTCAACACAGGTCAAGAAGATGAATTGGGTTTAGAAGACGAGTTGGGTTTAGGATGAAGATGAAAGATAGTTGTTTGGAATCTGGTCTGTTTATTTTGGAATGTTATATGGATGAAATTTTTAGGAAATTAATCATGGTCATTTTTTTTTTAGTTTTGATTATTTATGATCTTATTTGGATGAGCACGTATGATTTAAAGGTGCAAACCTAATAGAAACATTTTGTCTAAGTTATTTAGAACAAAATCACATATGATTTGTTGTTAAGTATTATAGCCAAGTTATTTAGTACAAAATCACATTTGATTTTGGTGTTAAGTATTTAGAACAAAATCACATATGGTTTTGGTGTTAAGTATTATAGCCAAGTTATTTAGTACAAAATCATATATGATTTTGGTGTTAAGTATGAATTTGGTGTTAAGTATTTAGAACAAAATCACATGTGATTTAGGGTTACAAACTAATAACATCATTTTATCTAAACTATTTATCATAAAATCATATATGATAAAGTGAAAGATATCAAATATAAGAATCTGTCCAATTACTATAAGGTGTAATCACATGTGATGCATACTACACTTAAACAATCTGTCAAATTTCTTTACAATATAATCATAAATGATTTTGGATTGCATATTGTACACCATATAATCATCTGTGATTTTGGGTTACATATTCGGGATTTGCTTGAAAAAACAAACAGACCAGGTGAACTACCAAAATGGATTAACCGGATTTGCTTTAATAGAGGAAAAGGATAAATATGTTTTTGATTTGAATTAAATTAAATATTATAATCCCTGTTTTTAGGAAGTTAATACTATCCTAAATTATCCATAGTATAATATGACTTTATTGCCCTTTTACTCTTAATTTTATAAACTATTATTTTCGGAATTAATTTAAAAATGATTGGCTGAGAATCATCCATTTATTCTATTAAATAGCCTCCATTCTCATTTGAACCTGTAGATCCCAGTACAGTGCAATCAACAGATAATAATAAATATGTTCAAAAGTTGTCCTTCTTTCAAACAATCAGAGATCTAGGATTAGAAGAGATTTACCTTTAAAGCTCCCCCCTCAAATCATGATAGAATGATATGGATCAGATAAGCTCCCCCTGGATATTTGCAAAATATCCAAGTCTGAACATTGAAGAACGGGTCCTGATCTGTCATGTGATCAGAAGCCAATACTTCGTTGAAGTCCGGGTTCTAAGTTGATTTACTTAGAAGCCATTGTTCTTCTACTCCCCCTTGACAGTAGGTGCCTGCAACACAGAATCAATTTTAGACTTTGGTACCCACTGGTATTTGGGTCCATGAGTGTTAGTTGCAGTTCTTGTGGGAGTAATAGAATAAGAATCATACCAGAAATGATCACTGGATTTGTGAATAGGATCATGTGTACAGCAATAAGAACAATAGTATTTCTTACCTGACAACTTGATTAATTGATCTCTCGGGTAGATATGATCACGTTTACCTTTACGCGCATTGTTCTTTTTGGCTTTGTGTGTATGCACACATGATTTATTACCTTTCAGCTCATCTTTCTTCTCATCTTCAACTGGTTTCTTCTTCCAGACCAGTTCCTCTTCTTTATATCTTCTTCTTATCCTTCTTTGTGTACCTGAACCATCTACATTTTCATCAAAGAAAATGTTAGTACTGCGAATCTGATCATATGATTTAACTGGCCTTTTTGATGAAACAATTTTCAGATGTGAGCTTGAGGCTGTCTTTTTGAAGTCAGCTTAATTTTTTCTAGGTGTGTGGATTTGTGACTCTGGAGTCGTTTGCTCAGTCACCACTACCTTGGAAACAATCTTTTCAAGCTCTTTAATCTTTGAAGCAAAGTTGTCTCTTTCTTTAATAAGCAGGTCAATCTTTGTCTCGCATTCAGACTTCGTTTTCTTCTCTTTCTTCTCTTTCAGCACACTTTCAGATAGTTCAGATAGCTTCTTAGTAAGCTTTTTGATCTCAGCCTCAAACATACTTCGTTCTTCTTCAAATCCCTTCTCAGCATCATTTCTTTGGCAGTTTGAAGAATCCCACATTCTTTTGTTCGATAGCCTTCTTCTCTATGGCAAACTTTTCTCTTTCAAGGATGATTAGTTTCTCAAAGTCAGAAACTTGTTGAGATAGCTTTATGCATTTCAGCTCAACTGCTTTCTTCTCATCAGCACATTTTCTCGAAAAATCTAAGAACTTCTTTGTGAATGATTTCTCAAACTCGGATTTATCTTTAGTCAGCTTTTGCTCCAAATCAGAGATCTTTCTTTTAAGCTCATAGTTCTCAGATTCCAATTCTCTTCCTTTTAACAATTCCCTTGGCCCTAATATCAACCATTCAATGCAACCCCACAACTCTTTTCCTGTCATTTTGTAAGTATTTATTTGACCATAAATTTCACTCAAAATGTCACGAAAAAGGTCACAAGAGATACTACTTGTCGTATAATTTCGAACTAAATTATTAGCCCTCTCTCTTTTCTCCTGTTCCACAGCCGAAGCTTCTGCCGGAATTTGGGATTGCATCTCTCCTTCAGTCAACGATAATCTGATATAGGGACCCACCTCATGTTCATCTATAAAATACAAAAAATAAGCTTTCCACCTTTCATATTCTCCTTTGGACCGCAGACTTGGTGGGTTCATTATCTTTGATCGTATCGAATAGAATTAATTCGATCCGGTTTTGAAAAGAGATGAAACTCAAAAGTGCAGGGACCAAAAGTGACAAAGTTTGAAACTTGAAAGTTTAGGGTCACAAATGACAAACGACTGAAACCTTGAAGTACGGGGGCTGAAAGCGACACAAACAGAAACTACTAACTTGAGGGACTAAAAGCGTAAAAAATAAAACTTCTAACGGACTAACTGAAAAAGGACTAAAAATGAAATAAAACTAACCAAACTAACAAACTAACCGGACTAACGGAGACTTAATGGAAAAAGGACCAAAAAGTAAGAAATTTAATCGTCACTTAACGGAAACACTATTCATCATCTTCCTCGTTGAGCCAACCTGCAAAGCTTCGAAATGGTTAGAAAATTTCAATGCAAAACGATCGTTAAAGCTCCTTGATCAGTCCTTAACAGATTAAATTCAACCGGTCAACCCACAATCACAAACGAACCAACCGAAAACTTTTCGGAAAACGATCGAACACTTAAAAAATCAGTATGGGTTAAAATTTTACGATAAAAAACGATCGTTTATGTTCCCTTAAGCTCCCTTAACTGATAGAATCCCGAAACAATCTCTCAAACTCTCGAACGAAGCAACCGAAGATTTTTCGGAAACCGAACGAGAATTTAAAAACTTGAAATGAGATGAAATTTTTCGATAGAAATCGATCGTTTAGACTTTGTAAGCAACCCTTAACAATTTAAAATTGAGAAAGTTCGTTCACAAACTCAACCGAATCAACCGAAAGATTTCGAAAAACCGATCGAGGCCTTTAAACTTTTGTGACAGACGAAGTGTGGAACCGGGAGAGGTGATGCAATGGACCGGTCGGGGAGACACCGGTCGATTGAAGGTACTAGTCGAATGAAGGTATCGGTCGAGGGAGTGAGCAAGTATAACATCCTAAAATTCAGAGTAATTTAAAACTTCATAAATAAGGCAATATGACAACTGCATTGCTATAAACTTCTCGAAAAGGTGTATCAGTCCTTAAGACTTTACAAAACCTGTACGGATTTAGAATTCATCAACAGACTAATCTAAACATAACTATCTAGATTACATCAGTTGACAATCCAAAATTCATCAAAAGAATGGGACTTAACAATGCCCAACTATCAATACTTTAGTCATCTCAAAATGCCCCGAGACCCAACTCGTCTCTCAAAACCCAATGCATCCCACCACTAAGGGAAACCTGTTATACATATCATTTGAGAAAAAGTGTCAGACTTAAAGCCTGGTGAGAACATACAGTTTATAAAGCTTAAAAGATATAAACCTTTGCATCAAAAGATAATATTTCCAAAGAGGTTAAATTTTACAATTGAAACCTTTGCCACAACCGGGCTTTTCCGTTATAAACATATTATCAAATGACCAATGATAAAACATTTTACCAAGGATTGTGGCGTAACACTAAGTAGGCCAAAAATCCGAGTTATGAGCTAAACAATTGGAATCCGAGGATACGAACACATAAGTTCGTGCTACAACGTGAGATCTAGCCCCAAGCAAAACCAATGTATATTCCTTCACTAGGGTCACTATGAACCATGGCTAGTATCCGGCCTCACATAACCGTACCAAGTTTCCCCTGAGGATCATATGCATCCATAGCTACAAAATGGGGAATATGACATCCCAATAATACAGTCGACTCAAAACCTAGGGATCCACTAGTAATGGTACAGACTTGTCACAACAACATATGTGACCAACCATAAATAAACATATGGTATAAACACATTTTATAAACAAAATATCATTTCCAGTTCAACTTCTGGTAAGAATGAAAATCATTAAAATGAGTTCTTAAACATTCTTTTCACATATCCACATAATGTGCAAGTAAAACATCATTTTACTTCAATAAGGCGAAACCAGTCATTTTAGTCAAAACTGATCGGGAACCCCGAAAATCACCAAAAACTTCATTTATATCAAAATGTAGAGAACATGAAATCATACCGTAGAAATACTTCGGATTTCGCAAATAAGAGTTTTGATATGTATAAAGTTTGTAAAATGGTAGTAGGAACTCACCAGTAGGTTTTTAGAATAAAACCCAGAAAACCAGATAACGATCACGACGTAGAGGTGAAGCTTAAAACACCGACCCCTTGCTAGAAACACCGCAAACTAGCAACCAACGAAGCCTTGAAGATCAAAAGAAGAAAAAGAGAGAAAAAAAAGAGAGAGAGAGAGAAAACTGAGATTGATATTTTTGAGATATTAGAAATATCTCTCAAATATAGATATTTAAGAGAATCTCAAAAAACATCCGGTCGTGCGCCCTCAAAGAAGGAAATGCGCACGACCCGTGCGCAAGCACATTGCCTCGGCCCTGGATCATACGCACGACCCGTGCGTTTTCTCTGAAGGAGGGAGCACGACCTGTGCGTCCTGTAGACAGCCACATCAACCTCTTTTCCTCCAAACATCTTCGCAAAACAACGAAATTCGGGGTGTTACAGCAAGATACCGGGAGTTTGGTGATACCGGTCGAATGAAGGTATCGATCGAGGGAGTGAGCAAGATACCGGGAGTTTGGTGATACCGGTCGAATGAAGGTATCGGTCGAGGGAGTGAGCAAGTTACTGAGAGTGTGGTGGTACCGGTCAAATAGACAAAGGAAATATGATATATATATATATATATGTATATATAAGCGACGCAGAGAGAGAAAAAAAACAATCAGATCCTTTCTCTGGAACTTCCTTGTCTGCGAGTTGAAAAAAAAACGAGGGGGAGAAATGGCGATAGAGAGAGAGAGTGCGACGTGGAGAGAGATGGTTGGACCGAGAGAGATGATGAAAGTACTGAGCAATCAAGAACGTTCCCTGTAGAGCTATCTGAATACGTCAATTGTGATCCACATAAGTCAGTAAAAATTCCTGGAGAGGATTGTACAGCTCACACTGATGTTGGATCACCAACTAATGGTTCTGAAAAGAAATCACCTTTTTGAACCACAGACTGCAGTTTTAAAACTTGAATTAACTTGAATAGCCAACTGCAGTTGTAAAACTTGGATTTGGTATCGGTCAAGAGTAGAATACCGGTCAAGAATAGAATATCGGTCAAGAACAAAGCCAAAACATTGTATCGATCAATTGTAGAATACCGGTCAAGAACAAACCCAGAACAATGTATCGATCAATTATAGAATACCGGTCAAGCAGGGTATCGGTCGATAGGGTCCGGTCGAAAACGATAACAGATAGCCCAATAAAATCGATAACAGATAAGATTTATATGTCCGATAAAATCGAAGAACACACCGAAGAACACGATGAATCTCAAGATCAATCGACCCAGAAACAGATCAATCAACCCAGAAATTCAATTGATTATGCAAATTAACAGATCGATTAGCAAACTCAAGTCAAAAAAATTTGAAGTTGAGCAGACCGATAACAACCAATTTGATCAGATTTCACACAGACCGATAACACAGACTGATAAACACAGACCTTGATTTTCCAGAAAATTGACCGATAAAGTTTTGATATTAAGAACCAGATCGATCGATAAAAATCAAATTTTCAAGGAAACACATCGACCGAACTTCACTGAATTTCCAGAAAGTAGTCGACTGATAAAAACACAGAAAAAATCGATTTGAGATTTTAGCAGATCGAAAACACAGTTAAAAAATATTTAACCCAAAAATCAATCAAACACATATAATCAAACACTCATGCAGATAAACATATAAGAACGATTAAACAAAATAATTGATTATAGAGATTTAGACAAACCTTTTTTGGATCAAACCTTCAGTCTCTTTGCTCTGATACCAATTGTAGATCTCAGTACAGTGCAATCAACAGATAATAATCAATATAGAACAGTAGAATAGCCACAACCTCTAGTCATATGATTAATATGAAATCAAAGGTTACAGGTTTACAGAAAGAATTTCTGATCAGAGAAAAGTAAACCTATTGACTAGAGATCTAGCAATTATGAGACTTACTTTATAATGAATCTAAAACAGCCTTTATATACTTAGGCTTTACAAGCAATTGGGCTTATGGGCTTTAGGCCTGTAACACCCGGCTTTTCGTAAGTAAGTTTCCGCCTTTCGTTGGTAATCTCTCCGCCTTTCGCCTATCTTTTGAGTGGAAAACGTTGTGCCTTCGAATCTTAAATCGACCCATGCGTGAATCGCGAGTTTTTGGACTTTTCGAGCCTCGATACCTTTGGCGCGATTGTGCCACGCGATAGTGACAATGTCACTATCGCCAGGCACTGTCGCGTGCGGGGTCTGACCGAATTAAAATCGGATTTTAGCCTCATTTCTCATTCAAAACTCATTCTCTTCTATTGTTATTCTCTCTCAACCTCTCCCTTTCATAAAGACCGAACCCTAACCCATTTTGGGGGGTTTTCTCTCCCCAAACCTCATGATTCTCAATCATCTAGCTAGTTGGTAGCTTGAACCACAAAACCTTCATTTTCATCTTCCCCATCAAGTTCAACGGTTGGGAGCTCGGGTTGAAGTGTTGGATTGTGTGTTCTCGGAAGTCTCATTGTCTTTAAGGGTAAGTTTTCTTGTATTAAGGTTATAAATGCTCCATTGGTGGTTTCTTAGTGTTTGATATCTCAAATCTAGGATCTGATGGTTTTGGAGAAATTAGGGTTTTGATCTTGTTGGGATCTTGGTATTTTTATGTTTGGAGAATGTTTCCTTATAGTTGATTATGGATATTTATGGGTCGGAATGTTCGGATCTAGGTTTTGGAAGATTTCGGCTTGAGGATTCAAGTGGTCTTCAAAAGAGCTCGTTAGGTGAAATCTAGATTTGGCCTAAATCTAGCAAGGTGAGTTCAAGTTGATTTGTGAAAACGATGTACATGCCAAAATGGTTATTTTAAAGTGTTTTACATGAAATAGTTAACTGCCGATAAGTTTTGAGTAATTTGAAGTAAAAATGTATTTTACTTGGTATTTGTTAAAGTGTGAGTATTTTAAGGAGTTTTTCATATTTGATAAACTTGGCTTATTTTAGTTTCATAAAACGTTCATAAGTGGGATTTGGTCATCTTGGTAAGTAATAACATGATTTATGCATCTTGGCGAATTTGGTACAAATGAAGTATATTTCATGTTATATGCATTTTGGTGTGTTTGCATTCATAAACCCTTTGGAAAACCTTTGGTCCCATTATATGTTGAGTTTTGGGTTAATCTCGTCTTTGAGGTATGTGTCTTTATAAACGCCGTTTAAAGTCATTTCATTGTATGGGAATTGTTATTTATCGGCCAAGCATGTTTCAATATTATACTGGTTTTCATTTGGGGGTTTACGTAAGTTGTTGGGCCTTGGGCTCGGTTTTGACTAAATTGAGTCTTGAGGACATTTGTCCGGGGTAATAACCGTTGTGGAGTTGTTGAGTATAATGACGTACTTTTCGAGTCATTTGGGTGTTGCATGTTTGAATTATCAAGTAAGGAGTGAGATTCCTATCTTGAATGCTAGTGGGTAGACACTAAAGGTCGAATGAGAACCTTGAGGTTGGAACTCCACTAGGAAACGAATGGGCACTAAGCTCGGTTAACCTTGAGGTGCAGCTCGACGGAGTGGGCACTAAAGGTACCGTGTCCTTGAGGTGACGCTTATGTTAGTGTGCTCTAAAGTCTTTGATCTGAGGTGCAGTTCGATAACATAGTTATGTGGTTTAACTTTGTGTTACGCCACGCACATCACCAGAAGGTGCTAATTGGGTATGTAATTGTGTCATTTTATTATTTATGTTTCGGTGTCATCTTACTTATGGGAATTGTTTACTCAAGATTTATGGGTTGCGTATTATACTTCGTTTACGTTTGAAGTATTTTGAGAAGTAAAGTTTTGTTTCATATTCTTATAAATTGAGGGCTTTACTTACTATCCACGTTTTGGATGTTTGGGGATATGAATGGTTATTCACATTTTTCACAAATGGGGTGTCGAACTATGACCCCGTTTTGGGTGAGTTTTGGGCTGCATCGTTTTATAAGAAATGTGAGTATTGGGAGCATTGTCTTTAAAAGTGCATATCATGGGAAAAATGTGTCGTTTACATTTTAAAGTTAATGATTTCGAAGGATCTTGCTTTAAACTAAATTCCTTTCTTTTAAAGATATATTCTTTATATTAAAACTCTTGAGCTCACTAGGCGTTAAGCCTAACCTTTTTATTTGTCGGCATGTGCATCAGGTTTCCGTCAGGGGTTCGGTTCTAGCAGTGCTATGAAGAGTTGAGCCTTAGCCTTACAAGAGTGAGTAGTCGGTGAAGCCTTCCGCAGGTTGGGGAATATCAATTGTTTGGGTTTAGTAACACCCGTCCTTTTCATAGATTGTATGCATAGGATGATGGGAATATTGAGGTTAATTCTCAATTTATGTTTGTAGTTCGAAGTATTTATTGATGTATTTAAAAAATTTTAATAAGTCGTTATTTTCATATTTGAGGGTGTTACAAGTCCCATCTAGCAAAACAACTATTAATGAATTACATTTTGCACCCTTATAAATGTTTTATGCAACTTTCAACACACAGGACTTTCAGTCCTAACAGAACCCACCCCTATATATATATATATATAGGATTAGGTTCATTTGAGAAATGTTAAAAATATGATAAATAAAAAAATGATCCTAGTTCTTTATATGGTCAACATTTACGGTTTTGACCGTGAAGCACCGGGTAATTCTTTTTATGGTTTGTAGAACATAGAGGGGTAGTTTCGTAAAATACGCGTGACGATTTCATATATAAACATGTATGATTTGCAAATGAATTATATGTTCATATATGAACCAGTGTAAAATTCACATATGAACCCTTTTAACTGATTCATATATGAACCTTTGTGATTCACATATGAATTAATCAACTGATTCATATATGAACGTATAGTTCATATATCAATCACAAAGGTTCATATATGAATCAGTTAAAAGAGTTCATATGTGAATTACACTAGTTCATATGTGAATCATACAGGTTCATATATGAACTCGTTCCGCATATTTTACGAAACTACCCCTCTATTTTCTACAGACCACACAAAGAATTATCTGGTGTTTCACGGTCAAAGCTGCAAATGTTGACCAGATAAAGGGCTAGGATCATTTCTTTATTTCTCATATTTTTAAAGTCACGCCTACCATATTTGACCTTTTATTTTCTTTTTTAATTAAAACCTTTTACCCAATTAAAGTTTAAAATAAATTATCTTAAAAATTACTAATATTTTAATAAAATAAATTACATCAAAAAAACGAGAATTTCGTGCTCTTCGATATAACATCCATCTCGATATAGTTTTTTTGTCGTTTTGACCATTTTTTACGTGAAATGCTATATATGTGTTATATTCATTATGAATGTTTATGTATGTTCAAGTTTGTACATGTTAAGTCTGATTTTATAGTAATCATTGTATTTATAGGCTTGGTCTTATACTGTGCTTAGATAGTTTTATCTGTTGTGTAAGCCAAGGGTATTTAAGTCCCTTTGGGCTTTGGTTGTTGTAAGGATTTCACGCATACTTTCTAATAGATTACACTTTGCGCTTTCAATTGTCTCTCTCTCTCTACTTTCTCTCTCTAAGATTTAGAGATCTTGGATTAACAATTGGTATCAAAGCCAATCTAAATCTGAGAGATTTGAGAGATTTGTTTTTCATAATCTGAATTTGTGATTTAATCTGAAATTTTGATTGATTTTCTTGAATTTTTCAAAAAAATCTCGTTTTTTGGATTTTTTATCAAATTCGGACTTGTTTTTGATCAAATTTCTTTGAAAATTGGTTTGTTAGATCCGTTTTTGGTAGTAAAACTCTTTTGATTCACATCAATTTGCAAGAAAATCAAGTTTTGTTGATCAATTTTGAAGATTTTCGAATTCTTAAATAAAACTGTTTTTGCGTACTGTTTGATTTTCAAATTCTTGAAATTGTGGTTTTTGATCGATTTGTTTGAATAAAAGTTGTTTCAAATCAGTTTTCGATCATATCTGTGGAAGAAATCATCTTTAATTTCTAATCTATAATCGAATTTAGTGTTGTTTCTTAATTTTCACCGGTTTGCGCCAGATTCAAAGTTTGCGCGAGTTCATCCTGATTTGCGCGAGTTCATCATCTTTGCGCCAGTTTATCTTGTCAAGTTCAGGGATCATCGAGTAAAGATAAAGTTTTTGCCAGAAGTTCTTCACGCAAAGCCTAGTTTGTGCTACCTGTATATTACGCAAATCTAAGTTTGCGTTAGCATCGATTCGCGCAAGTTACATCTTGCATCATCTTTTTCTCACGCAAAGTCAATTTTGCGTCTTCAGTTTATCACACAAATTCAAAGTTTGCACGATTGTATTCTCGAGCAAAGTCAAGGATTGCGTCTCCTTAGTCTAACGCAAAGAAAGCTTTGCGTCACCAAAGCTTCACGCGAAGCAAGTCTTGCGTCTTCTAAGTATCGCGCAAAGTAAAGTTCTCGCCACCCAAGTCTCACGCTAAGTCAGTTTTTCGTCATCAGTTCGAAGTGTGAAGTATAGTTCTCGCCAGATTCTTCTCACGCAAACTCAAGTTTGCGCCATCAGTGTTTCACGCAAACTCATTTTGCGCCAGCTTACTCTCACGCAAACCTCTAGTTTGCGCCAGTTCAGTCCAGACTTAGAAATTTTTTCTGTTTCCATAAATTCTGCCAAGTTTGCTTTTCAAGCTCAGTTTTACAAGAGTGATCTCATGATGCAATTGGGAACAGATACTCGTCCACCAATTTTAATCAATGAAGATGAGTTCACTCAGTGGCAAGATCGGTTCATTAATTTCATTGAGCGTCAGGCTAACGGAGAAAATATGATGAAGTCATTTTCTGAAGGACCGTTCATCAGATCTAAAAATGACACTCCTTTGACTGCTGAAAAAATTACACGCGAAAAAGCCGATCGAGAAGCAAAGTCCAATTTGATGCTAGCATTGCCTAACTCTATTTACAATCGAATTGATTGTTTCAAGCATGATCCAAATATGATGTGGACTCAATTAGAAAAGATTATGCTTGGGTCATCAGTTGCTACTCAAATACGCCAGACACGTTTCATGAATAATTTTGAGGAATTTAAGGCAAAGTACAATGAATCTCTGAAGGTTATCTTTGACAGATTTTGCACTGTGATTAATGATATGAGAAAAATTAAAGTGGAAAAGACTAAGCTAGAAACAAATCTGAAATTCCTTAATGCAATTCAACCGGAATGGAACAAATCTTGTCTTCGCTTGAGGAATGATGTCAGGATATCTTCAATGCAAATCCAAGAGCTGTATGAGATTCTGATGACTGATGAATGCATAGTCACTGAGAAGAAGGCCAAAATTGAAAAGAAGAACAAGAAGACAGTGGACCCGGTTGCACTTCTAACGAGCCAACTGGCTGATCAAGCATTGCCTGATTATGCTTACAACGGGGCTACTGATGATGATGGCGAGGCTCTTCAGAAAGCAATGATCCTTCTCTCACAACATTATCAGAAAAAGTTCCAACCTCGGTCGGGTTCCAACAATTTTCGCTTCACTTCTGAGTCTAAAGTCAAAATGCCCGAGCCAAAGACAGTTGCTGCCTATTACAACTGTGGTAAGTCGGGTCACATTTCTAAGGAGTGTAGAGTGAAGAAGGTTCGAGATTCGGCATACTATCGAAAGAAAATGGAACTTGCCGAGAAAAGAGAGAACGAAACAGTTTTGCTCGTTGAAGAGGAGCACTGGCTTGATCACTCCGATGATGAAGCTGACAATGTGGAAATTGCTCAAATGTGCTTAATCGGAGATGATCAGTCAGATATTGATGATGATACTGATGAAGATGAGGTAATTTCTGAGTTTGATTACACTTTCATTTCTTCACAAATGAATATCATAATTTCTGCCTTAAATGTTTTCCACTCAAAGTTTATATCTGAAAAGCAATTAAATTCAGAAAAGTCAGATTTGATTGATAAATTACAAATTTCTTTGAAAGATGAAAAATCAATTTTAATTCATACAAAAGACATCTTTCAAAAGAAATTAGATGATTTAGAAAAATCAAATAAGTCTTATCTTGATTCTTTGACTGATATGACCAATTTAAAAGATAAATTTTATGATAAAATAAATGAGTTAGAAGAAAAGTTATATCGAAGGAATCAATCTGAACAAACAATTTTCATGAATAAACCAAGGAGTGATGAAGCTTTAAAAGAAAAATGGGGACTTGGTTTTGAAAATCCACATTGTTTAAACAATGCGATAGAAAAATCCCCAACTTTATATAAATACGATTATCTAACACTTGTTCAATATGCTCCTCAATTTAAAATTGATTGGATGAATGAAAAGCAAGTATTAGAAATCGAAAATGAGAAAAGGATGAATAATAAGAAAAAGGAAATTTCTTTTGTTTATACGAGCGAAAATGCCAAATATTTTCCTGATAAATCAAAGAAGGGCAGAAAAGGTTTAAATGAAATATCTTCCGTCAAGTTTTCAGTGTCTGATGATTTTGTTGATATATTTGCCAATAAATCTGATAAGGAAAATATCTCTCCTATCTTTTATAATTCTAAGAGATATATTCCTCCTTTAATATTAGAAGGCAAAATCATTGACCTTGAAGATAAGATGGAAGATCAAAATATTCAAAAAGAAATTGAATCTATTGTTATTCTTTCTTTCATGGCGTCAAGTCTTGAAGAAAAATTAATTTCTCAAAAACAAGATTCATTTTCTATTTCTAGCCTTTCTTCTTCTTTTGAAGAAAACAAAAAGGAAGTTTCCAATTCTAAAATATTTTCTCAAAATTTTTCTAACTCCGAGGTAAGTTCAGATTTATTGTCTGATCAGTTAGATTCCTTAGGTAAAATTGCTTCTTCTGATTTAAATATTAAATCGAAAATTCTTGATGAATCTTTTACGCTCAATGATGATTATTATAAACCAAAGCGTAAAAGAAGAAGGTCAAAGAAGTCAAAGAAACAAGAGTCAGTCATTTATGATAATTCTAATTCTTTTACTTCAATTATTTCAGATAGGACTTTGAGCACGTCTTCAAAGCAGATATGGAGGGTGAAGCGGATATCAAATGATTCTCAGACTGATGAGGATAGATATGTAGACAAACAATATAAAAGTGATTCATTTGCTTCTTGTACTCAAATTTCAAAATATTCAATAAAGCAAATGATTCAAATTTTCAAAAATGTCTCATATTCTTCTTCTGATTCTAGTTCAGATGATTATGCTTTCTCTTCTTCTGATTCTTATGTTCATTTGTCTGATCATATTTCTCATGATTTATCTGTAAAATCTTACAAATATTTCCCTATCAGAACTGCAACTAACAAACATAGGCCCAAATTCAAGTGGGTACCAAAATCTCAAATTGCTTCTAAGTTGCAGGCATCTAATGTCAAGGGGGAGTAAGAGAAATTTGGCTTCTGAGTAATACAACTCAGAACCTGTACTTCAAAGGACTATGACTTCTAAACATATCAGTTTAGAACTCGTTTTTCAAAGTATTTCGCTTCTGACTAGTGAGAAACTGTGAGTACATCTACTTTAATTCCGCTGCATTTATCTCTGATAATGATGTTGTTCCAGTTTTCTCAATTGTTTTTCATGAATCTGAGCAAGTTCAACTAACTCTTGAATTTGTACAACCCATATTTTTTTTTGAGACACAAATTCATTACGCATTTTGTGAAAGATAATATTCTTGAATCTTATTTTGTCTCAACTAAATATCAATTTGCCGAATTCTTTACTTTTGTCTTAAATTTTTAAACTCGGCATTTGAATTTAAAAGTTTAAATCTTTACAAATTTTATTCTATAAAGTAAAAGCTTTACAAGTTTTCTTTCTTTTGAATAAAATGTGTGTCTAGGATAAATTTTTCAAGTTGATTTGTTAATATTAAAGTTTTATATGTTCAACTTTCAAGTCTTACAAAAGTCGAAAAGTCAGCAACATATTTGAAACTTTTGCATTCTGCTTTAAAGATATGTGATTCGGAATATTTATATTTTACAATGCTTGGAAATCCTAAAAAGTCTGAATTATGGATTGTAATGAAAATATGAGCTAAGCACTTAGATGTAAAACTGAGTAATTGAGATGAAAATTTATATTTCTAAAATACAGAAATCTCTAAGTTTAAAAGTTTGTACCTGTGACCTTTCTGGTTTGGGAAAGTAAGTTCTGTGGGATGATTGTCATCTGGTCCCCTAAGGTCAATTGATCTGGGAGTGATCGAACCCAAATCCTTCTATAGAACCAGATCGAAAGTCATGTTCTACTGGTATGAATGGGTTTAGGATGTGTCGATGTAGCCTTTCTGATCTGGGAGAGTAAGTTCCAAGGGGTGCTTGACACCTAGTCCCCTAAGGCCAACTGGTCTGGGAGCGGCTGACCCAAATCCTGCAAGAGGGTCAAATAGAAAGTTACGTTTACGGCATGTTCTTTACTTACCAAACTTATTGATTAAAAGATGCCAAAAGTGCACAAGCTTAAAAGATGCCAAAGAGCACACTCATGTTAAGATGCCATAGAGCACAATGCTAAAAGATGCCAATGAGCACACATCTCATGATACTTGGTGATATGTTTGAGTTGCGATAAACCTATAAATTTGTGAAAGTCTTAATTCTTGATGGCTTAGTGTGAATGCATGCAAAGTTCTCTATTGTATTTTCAGAATTGCATTTTCTTGAAGCTAATCAAAGTTCGCGTGCGAGCACACTGAATAGATTGATGAAAGTTTTTGAAACTGAACATGTTTTAACTTGATATGCAATGAAACTTGTATCTGTATCCAACAACATATATTTGATTTCATTTGATGGATAAATCTGTGATATTTTACTCAATAGAATTTAATTTGTTTAGTGTTTAAAGTTTTATATGTTTAGTTGTTTCAAAATACATATTCAGTATATTTTTCTTTCTGCATTGATATTTCAATTTTTGTGTTATCATATATATTTTTAAATGGGTTTGTGCATTATTCAAGGGAGAGTGAAAAAGGAGAATTTTTCTAAAAGATGATATCTGTTTTCGAGGGGGAGTATCTGATTCTCTATGTGAATGCTAACTTGAATTGTCATATTTAGTGCATTTGTGTAGGAGGAGTAAAAGAGCTTAACAGGTGAAATTTTTTCTGAGTTTAAGTCCGCTTTGCGCCAACAGTTGGTAGCGCAAACCTCACTTTGCGCCACCTTTGTCTAACGCAAAACGAACTTTGCGCCACCAACGTGTCGCGCAAACCTCTCCTCTTTCTTCTTTATTCTGATTTTGCAGATCTTAAGTTGTCTCGTCTCCAACATTTGCATGACCAAGTTGATCCAGATCATCAAGGTCATGAGGGGGAGAAGTTAAGGAGATGATAAAGAGACAAAGAGTTCAAATGTTTATCTGTTGATCAAGATTCGCTCAAGATTCAATTTCTTCAAATTTACTTGTCTTTTGTTGTTCAAGCTCCGATCACCACAGCTTATTCAAGTTCATTTAAAAGAGGTGTGTCGTCTAGAGCACAAGCTGATGAATCAATTGTTCATTCAAGTTTATTACAAACCGGTCCAGTCTTGTCAAGACAGCAAAGACAACAGAGCTTAAAAGATGCTGAGAAGAATTTTTTTTTAAGTCAAGAAGCTGCTTCGCAAAGTCGCTTAGATGGTCCATGCTGATTTAGAAGATGGATTTTGAAGACCACAGCGCCAATGATTACTAAGGGGGAGATTGTTAAGTCTGATTTTATAGTAATTATTGTATTTATAGGCTTGGTCTTATACTGTGCTTAGATAGTTTTATCTGTTGTGTAAGCCAAGGGTATTTAAGTCCCTTTGGGCTTTGGTTGTTGTAAGGATTTCACACATACTTTCTAATAGATTACACTTTGCACTTTCAATTGTCTCTCTCTCTACTTTCTCTCTCTAAGATTTAGAGATCTTGGATTAACAGTACAACACCTCGACACCATAAGTATGTAACTCGATATCACCTTCTTCAACACTTTCTTTAACGTCGTAAGGCATCGCGTTTCTTCAGCACCATAACCCAACACCCATCAAGACGAATCGAGAATCTATCGAGTAATTCTGTTGTGAACCGGGGAACAAAAGAGAGTGTGTCACGTCTCCACATCTCCACAAGTCATTCATGTATTATTTATCATGAATAATGTATCATTCAGGATGAATAATACAACATTCAGGGTGAATAATTCACGATTCATGAATTCGTGTATTATTCATCATGAATGTTGTGTAATTCATCCTGAATACTATATTATTCATCATGAATAATGAATGAACGTTCACATTTGTTATTCATATTGAATGTAGGACATCCGAGGATGCGCATACATATTCATAATATCCGTGTTTTAATATTATTTGGGGTATTGGGCAAGTAACTGTGGAATTTTTGACTTTGACATTGGATCTCCTCCACGTATGTTAAGGTATGTTAAGGTTTTAAAGGAAGAGTTGTTCCCATATTTTTGAGTCGGAATTTTCTTGGGAATTTTAGTTTGTACGAGTTTTGTTGAATCTTATGGAGTATTGTTTTGCGACGTTCTTTTTCGCGTGTAAGTAAACTTTGAAATGCGTGAGTTTTAAATTTTGGTTGCGTGTAAATTTGCAATTTATAAAGCGTCGTGTCCCATGCAAGCTTTGTTGAAACGTGTCACTTTACTTTTCATTGCGGTAAAAAAGGGAAACTCTTAGAAGTTTAACATTTTAGACATATTGTCGTCTTATGCTTTTTATGTTGGTAAATGAAATTTTTTTTGGCACCGCTTGATTTTAGCCTTAATGAGTTTTATGGCGTTTTATTTTACGACCTTTTGCGTCGTGCAGTTGAACTTTGAGATGTGTATCCTTGCATTATTGTGTGTGTTATCTTGTGGGTTTTGTTTAATATTTTGTCTCATGCGGGTTTTGCACCGATATTTTCGCAACCGTAAGAGACGTCTTCGGAGTTTTGTTAGTGTAAATTACCCATATGTTATTTGGAAGTTTCAATGCCATGTGATTTCTCTTTTGGGTTTATGCAAGTTTTTCGTGGTGCGATGTTGGGTAATCGAATTGATTTACACTTTTGCATGAGAAGGTATATAAAAGATTTATGTTGTTTCATATTGAACTTTTGATCTGAACATGCTTCAAGTGTTGATTTAACTGTCATAAATTTTCTGCAATGCCTTAAAATAAATTATCAGTATACATGTCCTTGTAACTACTATTTTTGGACAAGTGCATTTTATCCGTGCGGCCCAAGATTTGAACTCGATTTAAAATTTATTTGTGTTTGACCAAAAATCACATACTCCCATTGTTTTACTAAGTCTTGGGAAATAAATTGATGTGTATGGGCCTCGTTAAAACTTTTATTCCACGACGTTTTGTGATTTAAAGGAAATAATTTTTAAGTGAATTTGTGAAAGTCCCTTTTGGAGTTGTACAAACAATTGTTGCATACATTTTCGTACTGAAAATTATTTTCACGTGCATAGTGTAACTTGATGCATGATAGGACTATGGTAGTCCATTTGAAAATTTTTGTTGCACACCTTTTGTCATTGTCATTATTAACGTGAGTATTGATCAAATGAATTTTGAAATAATTTTAATATGTGTGGCATTGGGGATCACTTTGCACGCCCACCGAGTGAACGGTAGTAGATTTTTACATTTACGATTAAATGTTATGGAGCTTTTGCATTTGAAAGTTTTATAAAATTTTAAGTTGGCGTATTAGTTGAAAACCTTGAACTCATTAGGGCTATAGATTTAAAACCCTATCTTGAAAAAGATTGTAATTAGGGACTAGATAAGTCCTTGGGAATTGAAGTGTCGGATGATCCGACTTGTGGTCAGTCTTGAAATTTGGGTTTCAGTTCTTGAATCAGTGCACACATGGATATTGAGGTATTAGATTTATGTCTTATCCCAGTTAATTAGGGGGTGATCTTTCTGCTTCGGTAAACCTGCGGGATAAGGTGTTGTGTGATTATCAGCGCCTGTTGGGGTTCGATTTGATGGGTTATTTGTCCGTTGACAACACGTTATATGTTGACGGTGTACCGTCATAATGGGTTTTCGTGAGAAAAAGAAATATTGTGGTTCGTTTTCTAGGGATGTGAGATTAGGAATCTTAGTTCCCCGTTAGGTGTCAACCTTAATATGTCAATACACCTGGAATGAAAGATTGGGCGGGATGTCCACGTTTTCGGTATCACCATCTTGATTTTAGGTGTCGACTTGTTTTCTTGAAGTCAATGAATCTGGGAATGTTTAGAAGTATCCCTGTTAGATTATGAGGAATGCTGACCTCTCAGTGGTGGAATTTAAAGGAATATTAGATGTTAGTAATTAAGTATCAACGATTAAAATTTTCTGATTGATAAAGGGGTTATCGACTAGATGATTAATGTTTATGTTCAGTTGGGAGTCGCGAAATCGCCGGACTTGAATTGACCAAACCCCGGAAAGCGTATCTGTGCGTTCTTGGAAGGAACGCTTTACCAATATGAAGGGTAAATTATTAAGGAATTTCAGGAATTCTTTGGGTTAATGTGGTTATTGGAATACGGATTCAGAATCGTGTCGAGCTGGAATGAGCAAGTCAATGAGAAGTGAGATCAAGAGTGGCCCTTGAGGTAGTATATGTCGCCTAAGGTTAGGAGACAACCGCGATCGTATAGTTGTAAACTGCTTCAGAAAAGTTCGATTTCCACCCCAGTATAAGTGTAAGATGTCAAGGTGGATATTGGTGGTGAAAGTCTTAATGGAAATCAGTATGGCAGTTGCTTCGGGAAGTCACCTAGTTATAACTCATGGATAAACCAGGGTTGAGACGATCCCTTGGAAAGGGAGACGCTTGTTGTCTTTCGAGAATGACGTCGTTGAGGTCTATGATGTGTTGTTACCTTTGGGGACCAAGGAAACCCAATAAGAGTCAAGGGTGGTAATGAAATGTCTAGGGTGATGAATAGATTTCGAGGACGAAATCGTTTCAAGGTTGGGAGGATTGTAACACCCGGAAAAGTCAGATAAGATTGATTGGCATGTCGCGTCACATCTTCAGGGTTAGTGGTGTCTCGAGCTTAAATTTCAATCTAGAATCTCTTGATAATCCTACACCCTTAAGCTTGGGCTCGTAAGGGTCGAAATGAAGAATTTTCGAGGCGAATCATGGTTGGCGCGAGAGTGACTCGCGATTGTGACAAAGTCACAATCGCCTGTCACAATCGCTAGGACTGTACCGTGAGGGGGTGGGTTTCAGCGACATTGCCCTGCGACAATGTCACAAGGCATAGTCGCCCCCGACGTGTAGCGTGTATAAAAGTCAGATTTGATCCATTTTAACCCCATTCCTTCTACCACTCGTTTTGGAGACGATTTTTGGAGGCTTGGGGGCGATTTTCCTCTTCCTTACCTTCTCCTTGTTCAAATCTTCACCTAAGGTTAGTGGAATCATCTTGTAAGTCTCAAGTATGGTGTTTGGGTTATTTATTGCAGGGTCTGTAAGGGTGAACTCGTGATTTAAGTTCTTTCTCATCTCCTTTGATTATAGGGTTTCATCAATCTATCTCCCATCTTTTGAAGAACTTGCCTTGATGTCATATTAGTAACCCTGAAGGTTTATTGTTGGTAGATACAAGTGGTGGATAAGGTAATCTATTCTCCTCTTCATTTATGGAAATTAGGGTTTTGACATAAGTTGAGATCTTTATGTAAAATGTTTGGGGAATGATTCTAAATGGTTAAATATGGATATTTATGGTTGGACCCTTGTGGATCTAGGTTTTGGAAGATTTGGTTTGTAGGTTCAGATTTCTTCAAGGAATGCTCAAATTTGGGTAAAATCTAGATTTAGCCTAAATCTAGCGAGGTGAGTTCAAGTTGATTTGTGAAAACGGTGTACATGCCAAAATGTTTATTTTAAAGTGTTTTGTGTTTTACATGAAATTGTTAACTGCTGATAAGTTTTGAGTATTTTGAAGTAAAAATATGCTTTATTTGGTATTTGTCAATGTGTTGGGTATTTTGATAAGTTTTCATATTTTATAAACTTGGGTGGTTTTAGTCTCACAAAATGCCCCTATTTGGGATTTGGATGTCTTGATAGGTATTAACATGGTTTATGCATTTTTGGTGATTTTTGTACAAATGAAGTCTAATCTATGATTTATGCATTTCTGGTGTATTTGATTTCATAAATCATTTGGAAAATCTTTTGTCCCAATCCGTGATGAGTTTTGGGTTAATCACATCTTTGAGGTATGTGTTGGGAACTGAAGATGTGACCAAGTCATTAATGCTGCTAGTTCAGAGTTAGTACTGCCAGAGGATCTCAAAGTTAATACTGCTAGGTATTACTACTTCTAGTAGAATTAATACTGCTAGTCAAAGTTAGTGCTGCTTGAACAAAGTTAGTACTGCTTAGCTAGTTAGTACTGCTAGTGGTTAGTGCTGCTTAGTAGTTAATACTGCCAAGACTCAGTTAATGCTTCCAAGGTGATTAATGCTGCTTCTGAGATAATTTGAAGATAATGTTGAAGAGATCGCGTCTGGAGATAAACATGGAAAGCTTGAAGATAATTATGAAGATTATTTTGAAGATCTTTTTATGTTTAGTAATTATCTTTTTTTATTCAATGATGTATAGAATAGAATAGAATAGAAAGATACAATTGAATAATTCTGAGTTTTTTGTTCTAGAAAGAGAATCAACCTCAAGGCATCGTTCCTAATTCTAGAGAAGTAGAATTCGTCTTGAAAGAACCTGTTCTTCAAGATTGAGGTTGTGAGTGAAAAGCTTGTAACTTGAATCATTAAGTAAAGTTTGCAACTTGTGATTCATACTGTTTTTCTGTTTATTCAATATTAAAGTGTTTTTCCGCAACTTCTTTAATTTTGTTTCTGAGTGTTCATAATTCTTGTTGAGAATTCGATCCTGACAAGTGGCATCAGAGCCTGTTCTCTCAGAAACATTCATTCATTCATCATGGAAAACTTTGCAGAATCAAACAGTACTCTTGTCTATAAGGTTCCAATGCTCAAACCCAATGAGTTTGACATGTGGAAGATCAGAATCAGGCAATACATTCTCCTCACTGACTACTCAATGTGGGATGTCATTGAGAATGGCCCCTCTACTGAAGGTCAGATTGGACCAGATGGAAAAAGACCTCCACCAAAGACAGATGGTGAGAGGAAGATCAGGTAGACAGAGATGAAGGCCTTGAGCACTCTGCTCTTGGCCATCCCCAATGAATATCAGCATTAATTCTGCAACTGCACTGATGCTCAGATTCTCTGGAATGCTCTAGAGAAAAGATTTGCTGGAACTAAGAGCACCAAAAGAAATCAAAGGGATGTTCTAAAGCAGCAGTATGAGAACTTCACTTCTTCAAAGAATGAGTCTATGACTCAAACTTTTGACAGGTTCAACAAGCTTATTGGTGAACTGGCTACTGTTGGAGTGAAGATGGAGCAAGATGATATCAACAGGAAGTTCCTCAGATCTCTTGGGGATGAATGGACTATGTACACTGTCTCATATAGACAGAGTGACAATCTGGAAGAGAAGGAACTAGATGATCTGTATAATGATCTAAGAGTTTTTGAATCTGAGGTAGAAGCTAAGAAGAAGCCCACTGGGTATATTCATAATGTTGCACTTCTATCAGCATCCACTGATACTACTGCCAACCCTGAAGTAGTTAGTGCTGCTAGTGGAGTGAATTCAGAAAAAGGCACTGAAACTGTCTTTGAAGCCTTTTTGTCCAGTCACAGCAACAACTCCTTGATTAATGATGATCTGGAACAACTTCACCCTGATGATCTGGAGGAGATGGACATTAAATGGCAGATGGCCATGTTATCTATGAGGGTGAAGAAGTTTATTAAAAGAACTGGGAAGAACAACTTCTCTCAAAGAAGATAAGATGGAGCTGGTTTTGACAAGACAAAGGTGGAATGCTATAAGTGCCACATGAAGGGACACTTTGCTAGAGAGTGCAGAAGTGGTGTGCCAAATAACAACCACCAACAAGCTCAGAATGGAGGCTACAATCAAAACAAGAACTCTGCTTAAACCCTTGTTTCTCAACAAGGAATGGGGTTTGACTGGAGTGACCAAGCTGAGGAAGCCATTCAGAATCAAGCTCTTATGGCAGAGATGTCTGATCTCCCCTCTGAGGTAATTTCTAATCTTTGTACTCAATCTTGCATAGACACTGTCAAAAGGTACAGGGATCACAACCAAAACATGTGTGATGACCTCAAAAGATTAGAAAAGGACAGAAGAGATTATGTGTTGATAGTTGAGAGGTTTGAAGAACAAATCAAAGGCTTCCAAGCCAATGAACTTCAACACTCTTTTGACACAAACTACTGGAAGTGGGAAAAGAATGAGTTAGAGACCAAATTGTCTAAGTCCAAAGAAGAGAATGATAAGTTGAAAGAAGAACTAGCTAAGGTTAAGCTTGATGTAGAAAAGTTTTCATATGCTTTAAAAGCAATGGATTCTCTTCTAAAGGCTCAGATTCATGATAAGATGAAGCCTGGTGTTGGATACAACAACATACCCCCTCCTTACAACAACAACTACATCCCTCCTACATCAGACTTGTTAGAGACCAAGGAGAAAAAGGACTTGTCTGAGGAAGCCTTTAAGATAGATCCTTTGGATGAGGTGGTTGTTGAGGATATGACTGAGAAAGAAGCCAGTGAGAATAGGAACAATGCTGTGAGTAAAGAGATACCCTTAGAAAACAACATTGTTACCAATGAGGGTGGTGGAAGGATCTGGGTCAAGTCTAAAGAGATAGAGAAGACCAAAGGAAAGGCCAACAAGGTCCATTACAAATAGAGCACTGTTGTGAATCCTGGCCCTTGTAAACAGTGTGCTTGCAATAAAACTGAGAGCCTAAATTCTGGTACAAAGAGAGGTAATCAAAGAAACTGGAATAATCAATGGGCTCAGAAACAAGGAGTTGATCTGAGTAAAATAATCAGACCAAAACCTTGTTTCATATGTGGCAAGTTGAATCATTTGGCTAAGCACTGTTTCTTTAACCCTATTAACCAAAAGATGAACTTTCAAAGATTTGTGCAAAAACTGTTGGTTATAGGAAGGCTGGAAAGAAACATGTGGATAAGAAATCTGTTGATACCAAAGGCCACATGAAGAAAGAGGTTTTAAAAGAGAGTATTAAAATGTGGGTGCCTAGAAGCACTAAAACTGTTAGTACTGCTACATCAAATAGTACTGCTGACAGGGATAGTGCTGCCAGAAGCAATACTGCTGCTACCAGTGTTAGTACTGCTGAGAATATTAATGCTTCTAACACTGTTAGTACTTCTTCAAAGGTTACTACTGCTAACACAGTTACTGTTGCTGACACAGTTACTACTTCTAACAAGGTTAGTACTGCTAAGCATGCAAGTGCTGCTAATGCAGTTAGTACTTCTAAAACCAGTACTGCTTCTAGCAAATGTGCATCCAAACCCATTATTGTGACAAAGTACTCCAGCAATGAGGAGTCAAAATTTAAAAATCTTGTCAAGAAGGAATGTAAATATTTTGATGAGAAAGGGGTACCCAAGACCACTTTGGCTTGGGTTCCTAGTCAATACTAACTGATTTATCTTATGTACAGGGCAACCAACAGCTTAAGGGGAAGAGCATCTGGCATGTTGATAGTGGTTGCTCTAGGCACATGACAGGCAACATGTCATGCCTTCAGGATTTCAAGCATATCAATGGAGGACATGTTGCATTTGGAGACAATCTTGCAGGTGGAAAAATAAGTGGAAAAGGTAATGTTACAAAAGGTAAGATGACTTTTGAGGATGTCTACTATGTTGATCAGTTAAAGTACAACCTGTTAAGTATATCACAGGTTTGTGACAAACAACATAGTATATTATTTACCAATACAGAATGTATGATCCTTGCTCCAGGATTCAAGGTAGTTGATGAAAGCATGATACTACTTAGAACTCCAAGAAAGGACAATGTTTATTGTCTCGATATGGACAATGTTTCAAGTGATTCATCCCTGAACTGTCTTGTTTCAAAAGCTTCTGTGGATGAATCCTCTCTTTGGCACAGAAGGATGTGTCACATGAACTTCAAGACAACGAACAAACTTGTTAAAAACAACCTTGTAAGAGGTTTACCATCAAAAGTCTTTTCATGTGATGATCATTGTGTTGCTTGTCTTAAAGACAAACAGCACAAAACTTCTCATAAGTCCAAAGAGTTAAATACAATTTCTTCTTGTCTCCAGTTATTACATATGGATCTGTTTGGTCCTACAAATGTTATGAGTATAGGCAAGAAATCATACTGCTTAGTTATTGTTGATGATTACTCTAGATTTACTTGGGTATATTTTCTAAGGACTAAGGATGAGACAAGTGGACTGATCAAATCCTTTATCCTAAGAATTGAAAACCAAACAAATCAAAAAGTAAAAGTCATTAGATCAGACAATGGAACTGAATTTAAAAATCTTGATCTAAACACCTTTTGTGAAGAAAAAGGCATTGAGAGACAATATAGTGCCCCTAGGACTCCTCAACAGAATGGAGTTGCTGAGAGGAGGAATAGGACACTAATAGAGGCTGCTAGATCTCTGTTGGCTGATTCAAAACTGCCAATTACTTTCTGGGCTGAAGCAGTTAATACTGCCTGTTATGTCCAAAACAGAGTTCTAGTGGTCAAGCCAAAGAACAAGACCCCATATGAGCTTTTAAACAATAGAAAACCATTTATTGGTTTCCTTAAACCTTTTGGGTGTCCTTGTACTATTCTCGATATCAAAACTCACTTAGGAAAGTTTGATAGCAAAGCAGATGATGGTTTTCTTGTTGGGTATTCATCTCAGAGTAAGGCTTACAGAGTTTTTAATTCTTCTACTAGAATAATTGAAGAAAGTGACAATGTCAAATGCAATGAGAATACACCAAATCCAATTGGTTCAGGTCCTCAGTAGTTGTTTGACATTGATTCACTAACTAACTCTTTGGGTTTCAGTAGTGATAATAATGCAGGATCAGGAAGCTCAGATTCAGGAATTACACAATCACACAACATCATACCTCAGTCTGTGATTTTTCCCATACCTACAGTGGATCCTGTTGAAGACTGTGAAAAGGAGCCATCTACTGAACCAAATCAGAGTGAAGAAGAAAGAAGAGATAAGGAGAGTCAAGAAAATAAAGAACCAGAAGTAGCTGCTGAAATCACCTTAGTTGAGTTGAATGACTCCAATCTAGAGGTGGGACTCAATGAAGAACCTAGTCATCAAACAAGAACACAAAAGAATCATCCTCCTCAGCTGGTAATAGGAGATATCTCTTCTCCTATGATGACTAGAAATCAAAGCAGGCTGCAAGATATGCAAGACCAACAGCATACAGTGCTTTCTTGCTTTCTATCCCAGCTTGAGCCTAAGAAGGCTTATGATGCTATGAAAGATTCCAGTTGGATAGAAGCCATGCAAGAAGAGCTGCTATAATTCAAGTTGCAAGATGTTTGGGATCTGGTAGACCTTCCTAAAGGTCAAAGAGCAATAGGCACAAAATGGGTCTTCAGGAATAAGAGAGATGAGAGAGGAATAGTAATAAAGAACAAAGCAAGGTTGGTGGCACAAGGGTATACACAAGAAGAAGGAATAGATTATGAAGAAGTATTTGCACCAGTGGCTAGGATAGAAGCAATTAGATTGTTCCTGGCCTATGCTTCTTATATGAAGTTCAAAGTCTATCAAATGGATGTAAAAAGTGCATTTCTATATGGCTCAATTGAAGAAGAAGTATATGTCTGTCAACCACCAGGGTTTGAAAACCCAAGCTATCCAGACAGAGTATACAAACTGAAGAAAGCACTTTATGGACTGCATCAAGCACCAAGAGCATGGTATGACACTCTGTCATCCTATCTCTTGGAAAATGGATTTGAAAGAAGAGTCATTGATAAGACTCTGTTCATCAAGAGAAAGAAGAAGGACATCTTGCTGGTCCAAATCTATGTGGATGATATCATCTTTGGATCCATAAGAGACAATATGTGCAAGGAGTTTGAGGAACTAATGCATCAAAGGTTCAAAATGAGTTCCATGGGGGAACTTACTTTCTTCCTTGGACTCCAAGTCCAACAGCAGTCAGATGGTATATTTATCTGTCAGTCCAAGTATGTGCAGGACATTCTAACCAAATTTGGTTTCTCAGACTCAAAGCCTGCCAGCACACCTATGGAGACACAAAAGCAGATAACAGCAGATCTTGAGGGGGAGGATATGGATGTTCATCACTATAGATCCATGATTGGCTCTCTCATGTATCTTACAGCCACTAGGCCAGATATAATGTTTCCAGTCTGTGTGTGTGCAAGATTTCAAGTTAGGCCAAAGCAATCACACTATCAAGCTGTTAAGAGGATATTCAGATATCTCAAAGGGCAACCTAGATTGGGACTTTGGTATCCTCATGACTCATCATTTGACCTACTTGCATACTCAGACAGTGACCTAGGTGGAGCAAACTTGGACAGAAAATCTACTTCTGGAGGATGCCAGTTTTTGGGTGCAAGACTAGTATCATGGCAGTGCAAGAAACAAACCACAATGTCCACATCTACAATAGAAGTAGAGTACATAGCAGCTGCAAGTTGCTGTTCTCAAGTCTTATGGATTCAGAATCAAATGCTGGACTATGGGGTAACCTTTCTACACACTCCAATCTTTATTGATAATAGCAGTGCTATTAGCATTGTTAATAATCCTGTCAAGCACTCAAAGACAAAGCACATTGAGATCAGGTATCACTTTATAAGAGAATGCAATGAAAAGAAGCTTATTCAAGTTGTAAAAGTTCATACTGATAACCAGTTTGCTGATCTATTCACCAAAGCCTTTGATGTGGGTCGATTCACTTTCTTGGTAACAAGTGTGGGAATGATCAACTCTGAATAAGTTCCTACTTAAAAAGTGGTTCAATACCTGTATATAGTTTATGCTTGGTGTTACTAATCTTCTTTCTCAGGAAATGTATAGCAGTACTCAGTTTATCACAAGCTTAAAAGTGTAAGTATGGTTAATACTGCCAGTACAGTTTTAGTACTGCCAGTACAACTTTACTACTGCCAGTGTTCAGTTAATACTGCTCTCAGTTAATACTGCTCTCAGTTAATACTGCTCTCAGTTAATACTGCTCTCAGTTAATACTGCTCTCAGTTAATACTGCTCTCAGTTAATACTGCTCTCAGTTAATACTGCTCTCAGTTAATACTGCTTTCAATTAACACTGCTCTCAGTTAATACTGCTCACTGTTAATACTGCTTTCACTAAATTTTTAGGGTTAATACTGCTTATAATCCAAAAGCTATAAATACCCTTTCCCCGCCTAAAAGATCATAACGACTCTTTGTCTACTGTTCATCTTCTCTCTCACTCTTTTCTCTCAAGTATCCAGTGCTCGCTAGTCAAGAATCCTTGCGTACAGATGACTTCAATGGTGTTTATTGATGAGCACAACGAGATAGCCATGCTCCAAAAGCCAAAACAAGCCGAAGGTTTTTACCAGATAGTCGATTTTCTGAGGTCAAGCCACATCGCTCATGCTCTCACTGTGTCTCCTACCATCTACATAGAGCATCAAAGGCAATTCTGGGCCAATGCCACTACTAGCACTGAAAACGGAGTGTCGTGCATCAAAACAAGGGTTTGTGACAAACCCTTGACAGTTACTGAGGAGACCATTCGCATCTGTCTACGTCTAGACGATGCTTCAGGTATATCTTCTATTCCAAATGAGGGTTTGTTTTCAAACCTCACCAGAATGGGGTATGAAGGCCAAATGGGGATTTTCAAGTTTTTCAAAGCTCAATTTTCACCCCAATGGAGGTTCTTTGTTCATACCCTGATGCACTGTATTTCCAAGAAAACTACTGGCTGGAGCCAATTTAGCAGTACCATTGCCTATGCTTTGGTATGCTTATCTACTGCTCGAAAATATAACTTTTCCCTGATGATCTTCAATGATCTTGTCTCAAACCTGGACAACAAGAAGAGTTTCTTCATGTATCCCAAGTTTGTACAGGCAGTTATAACCAATGAATTGATGGATATACCTCACTTTGATGAGGTATATGTACCAAAACCCCCTAAAGGCAAGGTCTTCTCAAACATGAGAAGATCTGCTAGGGACTCGGAAGGAGTTGACACCCCATTGTTCTCAACAATGATGGTGGTGTCCCAACCACAAGAAGGTATGGCCTCAGGGTCAAGGCCCTCATTAGACCAACCCACTAAGAGCCAATCCCAACCTTCCCTCTCTCAAACTTTTCCTCAGTCCTTTGCTGCTAAACCCACTCCTATGATATCCAAGACTTATGTCAAGAGAAAGGTACACAAGGCTCCTTCCCTTGTTGTACCTACTATTAACCAAGAGCCTCAAAGCCCTCTATTGGAGCATTCTCCAATAGAGAATATCCAAAGGGAAACCACTAGGGTGTCTCCCAACCCTGAGGAGGTGCTCTCTAAGGAGATGAATGAGCATATGGGTGAGAAGGCTGCCACTACTTCTGCTAGCACAGAGAAGGACAGTGGTAACATCTCTAAGACCTTCCCCATGGCAACTTTGGGTGAGAAATCAACCAAAGGACCCTGGCGCCAAGAAACCAAGGGGGTAGTTGGTGCTTCTGCTAGGCAGAAGGCCACTACTAAAAGATCCAAGGATCCCTCAAGGATGGGCAAAACATCCAAAAAGGGTGAGGACAGAACTGAAACTGATGAATTGATGGCAAAAGGTTCCAATGATCCTTCAAGGGTGGGTAAAACACCTAAAGAAGATGAGGATAGCTATACTTACTTGGAATTGATGGAAACAATAGCCAACATCAATGTTGATGTGGTTAATCAAGGAAAGGAAATCAAGGCATTGCAGCAAGTGGTCATCTCCCAACAAGAGCAGATTTCAAAACTCAAGCAATTGGTGGGAAAACTCATTGCCAAGAAAAGAAGAAAGCAGTTTGTTCTAAGGAGGAGAGAGGGGGCAAACAAAAAGGAGGAGGAGAATGCTTCCAAAAAGGGGGAGAGTTCAAGCTCAGAAAAGATGGATCAACAGATTGAGGGGGAGAATGTTGAAGCAAAGGGAGAGTTTGTTGAAGAGAGGGCTGAAGAAAAAGCTGAAGGTGTGATAGAAACAGAAATATTTGCTGAAGCAGCAGAAATTGGCAAAGCAGCAGTAAATAAGGCTGAAGCAGCAGAAACAACACCAGCAGCAGTAACAACCCCAGCAGTAGAAACTGTTACTACTGCTGAGCCAAAAGGAGCAGCAGAAACTGTTAGTGCTACTGAAACTACACAAGCAGCAGTAACAGGGTTAACACCTGAAGAGGTTGAAGTAGCAGAGATGCTTGTAAAAGCAAAGAATGACACTCCCAAAGCAAAGGGAGTGGTCATAAATGAAGGAGGAGCAAAGAGAACAGAAAAGAAAGACATGGCTGCAGATGCAAAGAGAAAAGGGAAAGAAAAGATGATAGAATCTGATCAACCAACCAAAAAGCAAAAGATGGTTGAGTCAGATGAAGCATTAGCCAAGAAACTGCAAGAAGAGATAAATCAAGCAGAGAAAGAGCAGGTTGAGAAAGACAGAGAGATAGCCAGAGAACTAGCTAATGAATTAAATGAAGCATTTCAGAAAGGTTTGGAAACAGAGAAAGCAAAGCAAAGGGCAATAAGCATGAGAAAGGCTATGATGGCCAGATCAAGTGCAAAGAAGAGAAGGCCTTCACAAACTTACCTTGCAACTCAGGAAAGAAACAAGATGATAACTTTCTTGAGGAGTGCAATTGGTGTGAAGAAAGAAATGTTTATAAAGATGACTTTTGATCAAGTCAATGGCTTATATGAGAAAGAAATGGGAAAACTGCACAGTAATGAAAAGGCCAGAGTGGAGTTTGAAAGGAAAGCCAAGGAGAGGCATGATGTGAACATTAATCAACCCTTCCCTGAAAGTGAAGAGGGAACTCCAACAAAAGAAAAGGCAGAGATTAAGGAAGAAGAGACTTTAGCTCAGAAGATCAAGAAAATAAAAAGAGTTAAGTCTATTGCTTCTAAAGGTCCTAGATCAGAGGAAAGAAAAAAGGAAGAAAAGAAGAAGGAAGCTACTATAGGGCAAAGTCAAATGATTCTAAAGAGAACCAAGATGATGGCCAAAAGAAAGAAAATTGACAAGAAGCCTAGAGTAGAAGAAGAGAAAAAGGTTGCTGAAGAAGAAGAGGCACCTAAGAATGAAGAAAAGAGAGTTGAATCTCAGGAAGTACCACAGAGTTCAGATGTAAATATGTACATGGTGGTAATGGATAAAATTCCAAAGCCTATCACAGCTGAACCTGTTGGATTCAAACCTCCTGAAGTTATCCACTGGGATACTATGGAGGTGGATGGTAAGGAGTATATCAGGCTGAAAAGAAAGGATGAGAAGTATTATGTGTTTTCAACATGGAATAAAATTGTCAGAGAATGTTCAAGATCTGATTTAGAAGAGATTTTTGAAGTTGGTATGAAATTACATGCAGATCAGTTGAAAGCTCCAGGGTTACCAATTGTGAAGCTGGTTATGGAGTATTTGTGTATGTTATTCAATCCAGAAGCAGTAAAGCATATAATCAGAGATGTGTTTGAAGCTGTTAGAGGATAGACTTTGTATGAAAGGAGTGGAGTCTATGAATTGGCCATGGATACTTTTCACATGGAGTATTACTTGGTGGATAGGGTCTACAATCACACAAGTCTGAAGCTTCATGCCATGTTAAATAAGAAGCTAGGTTGTGCACCAAATTCAGAAATGGCAAAGTATCTAATTCAGAGAACTATCAATCAGAGTATGGGACTGGATCTTAACACTAGATTGAATCAATGAAAGTTTTGGAAGCATCTGAAGAACTTGACTTCTCTTTCTAAAAGTCAAGTTAGGGGGAGATTGTTGGGAAATGAAGATGTGACCAAGTCATTAATGCTGCTAGTTCAGAGTTAGTACTGCCAGAGGATCTCAAAGTTAATACTGCTAGGTATTACTACTTCTAGTAGAATTAATACTGCTAGTCAAAGTTAGTGCTGCTTGAACAAAGTTAGTACTGCTTAGCTAGTTAGTACTGCTAGTGGTTAGTGCTGCTTAGTAGTTAATACTGCCAAGACTCAGTTAATGCTTCCAAGGTGATTAATGCTGCTTCTGAGATAATTTGAAGATAATGTTGAAGAGATCACGTCTGGAGATAAACATGGAAAGCTTGAAGATAATTATGAAGATTATTTTGAAGATCTTTTTATGTTTAGTAATTATCTTTTTTTATTCAATGATGTATAGAATAGAATAGAATAGAATCAAAAGATACAATTGAATAATTTTGAGTTTTTTGTTCTAGAAAGAGAATCAACCTCAAGGCATCGTTCCTAATTCTAGAGAAGTAGAATTCGTCTTGAAAGAACCTGTTCTTCAAGATTGAGGTTGTGAGTGAAAAGCTTGTAACTTGAATCATTAAGTAAAGTTTTCAAGTTGTGATTCATACTGTTTTTCTGTTTATTGAATATTAAAGTGTTTTTCCGCAACTTCTTTAATATTGTTTCTGAGTGTTCATAATTCTTGTTGAGAATTCGATCCTGACAGTATGTGTCTGCATAAACGTCGTTTAAATGCTACATTATTTGGGGGATCGTTATTTGTTGGTCAAATGGATTTTGAGCATTTTAGCTCGGTGTTGACTTAAAAGAGTCTTGAGAAAATTTGTCCGGTTTTAATGGCTCGATGTAGAGTCCGTTTATGAATTACATACTAATGCACTGTGTTGCATTTTGATGATACTTACATGCTTGGGTGTGTGGTCACTCATGTGTAGTCATGTAATGTTAGACTGTGTTGCATTGGATCCATAGGCACGTAAGTCAGTCTGTTTTAATGGTCAATTGGGTGTGCGGGGGTTGACTCCAAAACCCATGTTTTATGACCTTAAATTTTCAAGTGTACACTAGGAGGGCTGAGTCCGGTTGAGTTATCATGAGCTAGAGGGGCGATTTTTATACTTGGGGCCTCCTCCAGGTCGGGGCAATGTCGTGGTTGTAACCCCCGACTGTGCCGAGCCTTTGGCGATATTCATGGTATTATTGGCTAAGGTCAGCTATCTCTTTGGGTGTAGCTTGGAGGGAGTCGTAGGGACACTTGGGCTTTCATGTCGTGAAGTGTCATACGATGAACGTTGTATGAGTGACATACTTTTGTGTTCCTCCATTCTCAACGGATACGGGTCTCCCCCGTTGTCGGCCAGCAGTATTTTGGATATTTAATTGTCCATGCTTTAATATTTGGATTTCATTCCATTTTATGGTCGCGTGAGTACTGAATTTCAGTTCCATGTTTTCGATGGCATATTATATTTATACGAATTGTTTTCCATTATTCAAGGGTCGGGTATTATGCCCCACCCGTGTTTTTGGGTGTTTTGGGATATGAAGTGTTATTCACATTTTCACAAATTGGGTGTCGAATTATAATCACATTTTGAGTGAGTTATGGGTTGCATCGTTTTATAAAGAATGTTTGTATTGGAGCGTTGTCTTTAAGATACATATTATGGGAAAACGAGTCATTTCCATTTCTAAAGTAAACCATTTTGAAAGATCTCGATTCGAACTGAATTCCTTGCTTTTAAAGATATATTCTTTCATGTTAAAACTCTTGAGCTCACTAGGCGTTAAGTCTAACCTTTTTATTTGTCGGCATGTGTATCAGGTTCCAGTTGGGGGTTTGGTTCTAGCAATGCTATGAAGAGATGTGCTTTAGTTTTCACAAGTGTAAGTAATTGGTGAAGTCTTCCGCAGTTTGGAGATAGTGACTATTATTGGGTTTTAGTAGCACCCGTCCTTGTTATAGACTGTGTGTAGAGAATAAGTTGTGTGTGTAGAGGTAAAACTTTAATTTGTGAATGTAAATGAATCATTTATTGATGTAATTAGAAAATTTTAAATTAGTTGTTATTTCTAGATTTGAGGGTGTTACATTCGGGCATTCACGCCTGATGTGATTCAGCTCCTTGCATCCGAAACAAATTTGCCCCTTGATCGAGCAATCTCGTAAACTGTGACCGGGCTTGCCACATTTAAAGCACGGCTCAGACCCCGAGTTACAAGGGCTTGTTGGATAATAAATACCGGATAAAAGAGTTGTTGCATTTTTTAAATCGCGCAAGATATCGTGTAAGCCTTCAAGAATGGCTCGATCTTGAATGCCAATAGTGTTATCCACGTAATGAACATTATAAAATGCTTGAATATATTGTTTTTGTTTTATTAATTTTTCAATCATATAGTAAGTAGAATTCCATTGAATGGGCATACCAAACGCCAGTCCAAAGCTCGAAAACCGACATCTTCGCAATATCGTCTATATGCTTGTTGCATTTTTTTACCTTTTGTAAAAATCCGCGTTAAAATAAGCCTAAACTTATTTATTACGGTTTTACAAGTTTCTAAACCGTCTTGAACGGCTAGATTTATTATGTCAACGTGTATGAAATAATTGCCCATCTAAAATAGAGGTTAAAGCCAACTTTAATTACTCCACAGATCGATTATTATTACTAGCATTATCAAACGAAATGTTAATAATTTTAGAATATAAATTATAAAATTGAATACTTTTTTTAATAATAGAAAATTGACGATCACGCGAATATGGCGCACCAAACGGTTCAAACGTGATTACACATTTGCATAATTGTCACGATTGCGGCTCAATCCAATATGTTGTTATGCATATATAAAATTGCGGCAATCCGTATGGTACACTCCATAAATCACACATTAAAGAAACATTGTTGGGTAAGGAGGCAAACATTTGTCACATTTCAGTTTTAGCAATTTTCCAAGTTATTATCGCATCACGTCTAAGAGATTGACGACTTACCGACATGTAGCGTGGTTGTAGCGTGAGTTGGATCAACTTCGTAATTTGAAGATTGTAGAAATGTCTGAACGGCAACCCGGTTTGAATGAAACATTTTGTTGTCATTTGTCGGTTCAAGTCGGCATCATATGTCCATATTTGACCGGAATTGTCAAGTATAGGTTGACTTGACTCGGGCCCCGATTTCAACGACGTGCACGGAATATTGGCGTGCCGCCTTAAGGTGGAATTTCCTTCCACCGTAAAGAGAGCTCCACAACGTTTGCATTGTGCCTTTTTTTCCCGTTGGTGAGGATCACCATGTTGTAATAGTTCCAAACATCGACCTTTCGTCCATGCTCTGCAAGAAATTGGGCAATTTTTTCGTTAGATGCGTCGTGTTGTTCACCGGCCAGTTTGGACGAGAAAGATAGAAATTGATGAGAATTGAGACTTGAGAGATTAGAACTTGCTAGTTTGCGAAAAACGAATACGAGTTGAAATCACAAAATATAGCGAGAATTGTTTGTGTTTTTTTGCGTTTTTTGCGTTTTGTAACTTGGTATCTTACCCGATACACCAACCAACTTATTTTATAGTGTTCTAGGAGGTTAGGGAGGCAAAAAAATGTAAAAAACGGTCAAAAAAATGTCAAAAACGGTCATATGATTGTTACCCAATGGCTAGAAAACGGTCACAAAATTTGAAAAAATCGGATCGGGTCGGGTCCTTAACCGATTACGTAACCGGTCCCGGGCTGGATCGGGCCTGACCTTCGAATCACTCCAAAACCTTAACCGGTTATGGATTTCGGGCCTTCAACCAGTTACTACCGGTCCCGATTCGGATCGGTCAAGAATCGGGTTGGGCCCCGGTTAACCGTTGGTTACAGATCGGGTCGTGCCGGTTTGGCCACCTCTAGCCTTAATTCATTATTAAAATCTAAACACTAATCGGATCTCAAGTCCAACATTTCACGCCTATAAACAGAAGTTGGATTTCACGCCTATTATTACGAAACAGAAGTTGCTGCCTGCTGAATTTTACAATTTTGTTCAAAGTTCAAAGTTATATGTTTGTTATTGATAAACGATTGATTTTTATCTTGCTATTGTTATTGCTAGAAAAAATGGAAAGATATTTTAAAAGAAAAACATCAACACTGAATCGAGCTCCGCTCCTTCAATGCCTTACGAAATTGATTTGAATGATTTTCCTTGGGATCCGGTCGATAGGGAAAAAAATTGGAATGTCATCCTAATCAAATAGATGAAACAAGTAGAGAATATTTGATTAGAGGACCTTGTCAACCATAAGGCCATGCCTTTCCAAAAAATGTTTTGGGATTAAAGGAAGACGCTTTTGCCCGACTTGGTTTTATCAATACGCTAATTGGTTGGAGTATATGGTGCCCCTAACAACAATTTTTTTCTGGATCTGCCACTAGATATGAAGTTCCAAGTAATTACATCAAGTATTTGATACAGTTTCTCACATTAACACACAAATCCAAGTCTAACCGACAGTAGCACACACACTTATCATGTATGTATATAATATGTTCATTTATGTTCATTAATGTCCATTTATCATCTTAACGAACTAATATGAATGAACACAAAAAGCTTGTTTTCTTAACGAACGAACACGAGCAAAAAAAATTATTTGTTTATATGTTCATGTTCATTTGTTTGTTCGGTTAAGTTAAACGGATGTACACGAATGATCCTTTGTTCGTGTTCGTGTTCATTTATAACCCTAATGCTAGTCAATGTAATGTTAATTTGTAAATGTGTATTTAGTATGTTCCTGTATGCCATAAGCCATTATTTACCAAATCATTCAATAGACAATCGTAAATTGGATGGATAAACTCATTGAAGACAATTTTCAACAAATTTTCATTACAACTTCTTCCTCGAAAATACTCGTATGGGATAGTCACTCCAATCACAAAGTGTAGGTAGAAAAGAACCCTAGTTGCTCGGTTCAAAGCAAGAACAAATGGCAAAACTCACTTCTTTTCCATTGGAGAGATGTACAAGGACTAGATCTTTAAAACCTGTTTTCAATAATTCAAAAAACTTCGGATTTTTCTTGCCCGGGTCAAGCCAAGAGGGGCTTTGAAATTGAAAGAGGGTTCGATTGGGCTTTTTTAGTCTAGGCTTTTTCGGATTTAATTGGACTTTTCTAGCCTTTTCTATACTGAGCTTTTTCGGGTTGCGTTTAACTGGAACTTCAAAAAAAAGTTGGCTAAATCAGGCTAAGGCCAAGCCTGAGACTGTGCTCGGGCTTACTAGGCTAGAGCTTGGGCCACGACTCGGGCTTGAGCTTTTCGGTGCATCTCTACCGCACACCACTATGGAAATGAATTGTTGTATTTCATCGAAACAGATTGCCCTCAGGGACGAAACCCATATCCCTTTCTAAATACCAAAAATCATATATCAATCGAGTAGGAGGAGGTAGGGGTGTTGGCAGTCCGGTTTGGGTGGTTTAACCCCCCCAAATCACCAACCAAACCGCTATGGATCTACATCTAAATCATGTTTTTCAATCTAACTCTACATATAGACAAATTATGCTTTCATATTCTGGACCAAATAAGAGAAACAAGTAGAATGTAAGGAACAAATCTCCATGGTTGTTTTTCCTGCACCTGTGCTCCTAGTATGATGAACCATTGCAGGAATACAGACATGAATGCAAGCAGGTGGAGATAGAATGATTCAACAAGTGAGAGGAAAGAGATGGAGAGGGTTACATGTCAGGAAAGAGAGATATTGTGAAGAATAACGAGATATTGGCAGAATCCAAGTAAAGAAAACGATCTAGAATAACCTATCACAATTTCCATCCAAATTGTACAAAACCAGCAACAAAGCCAAGTGGAGTGGAGCAGTGATCAAAGGAGGAATTCACACAAATCCTCAAGTGAAATGAAGAGTTGTGCAACAAAAACTAGAAATGAAAGCACTATAAGAGTATACTTCCAACAGAGGGGAGGAGAGAAAGAGTTGTGAAGCTAATCTGAGTATATCTCCTTAGCATATAACTGCCTCTTTGATACATTAATGCAGATGTTCCCCACAATATAAGGGGGAAGTCTTTCAAGCACATGTTCTTTACAGAAAGATATTCCTACGTATATTTGATTTTTCTGTCGATATATGTTCCATCATAAGGATGTATCCTTTACAATGTGTGGGTTAGTGCAAATGGAGAAAGGTTGATGCAAATCAAAAGAGGTTCCTGCAAATGGTATGTGGATTTTCACTTATCCCAGTTCCTGCAAATGGTATGTGGATTTTCACTTATCCCTCTACACGCCCCTTGAAGAACAGGCAGAAAGTTGAAACCAAATGGGAAACATTTTAGTTTATTTGGATTTTGTAATGTAATCAACTCCACTCATAGAACATGAGGCAATTTTAGAGGGGATGATAATGGCTGTTGCCTCTGTTCATAGCAAATTCTGATTTTGACTTTATTTGGTCAAACGTCCTTGTTTGGTTGATTTGATAGGGAAAAAAAGTGATCTGACCAAAATACCCCTCTCACTAACTGAGTTTTTTAACGGGGTTAGTGAGGAGGTCCTCATTTCAGAGCAAAAATCCAAACCTTAGGGACCACTATTTGAGATATTGAACTATAGGTCCTCCTTTCAAAGAAAATACGAAACCTTAAGGACCAAAACGGTAATTCTCTCTATATTATATATTAAAATTATAAAGTATAATAACTAATATATATTAAAGTATAAAGTATAAAAATTAATATTTTATTTTTATTTTCTAGACTAATTATGGATTTGGTCCCTGTGGTTTATGTGGTTTTTATGAAATTGGTCTCTCGAGTAAAGACAAAAAATGGAAAAGGATGAAAATGCCTTCAAGGTTAACGGAGAAACTGGATGGTCGTTAGAGGGAAGGACCAATTCGTTACAAAATGACATACAACAAGTCCTAATATGTAATAAATGAAGTTCAGAGACCATTTTCATAAAATCACCAAACCACAGGGACCAAATCCGTAGTTTACTCTAATGTAATAAATGATGTTCTCTCTCTCTCTTTCTCTCTCTCTGGGTTGGTTTTTACCATATCTTCCTCCAACAACAAAGATCCCATTGATTCCTTTGTTTTGGAGATTCAATTTCACCGTCAAAATCCCAATGATTCCGAAACACAACCAACCATCGTTAATTTGGAAGGACATTCCGGGTCTTCAACCCCTAAAACACCAAGAAAACAGCCATGGCGGCACTGCCGTTGGTGTCTTTGCTTGTGTTTCAATGCCAGAGAAGAAGAGAGTTGCGGCCACGATACAATTCACACCCACGACGGAGCAGCTCTTGAAACACCCGCTGGCGGTGGTGGCTTTGGTGCCAAAACAAGCTTCCCTATTCGCCGCCGGTGCAGTCGCCGGTGCCACCGCCAAGACTGTTACTGCGCCACTTGACCGGATTAAACTCATCATGCAGGTGATTTTTGCACCTCATTTTAAAAATTGAGTTCGTCTAGTTTCCGCCGGTGCTAACTTTAACTATTCTCTTGTCATTATTATAATGTTTTGGTGGTCTCTTGATCTTGACATCTTTCATGAACAATTAGATAAATGGGATTACTCTAATTTTGGGTTTATTAATATATTTTTCTTCTTGAATTCTAAAGAACAAAAACCCATGACTGTAAGAGAATAGATAATAGGTAGTCCATGGTTCATGAGATTCTAAGAAGCGTTTATATTTTCTGGATTTGTGGTTTAGTTCCAGACCCCCATATCAATTTGCAAATATGGGGAAGGGAACAAAGGTTTTCTTATAAGGGGCAGGATACCCTACTCTACTCAACTGGCAAATGAAGGCTAGGCCTTGGGGCTCCTCCCAATAGATCGCCAGTTCAAGTCTCCTTGGGGATTTTCCCGACTGTTATCTTTAGAGCAACAAGCTGGCCCAAACACCCATGGTTGCTAAAAAAAATTCGTGGGGATTCTCATTTCTAGTTCCATCCCCATTTTGTGGTACATATTTTAACATTCATGTTTATGTTGCACTCACTTTATGCACATGTTGGCCTTTGGTGGTCCAACGTCCTGCCTTGTAAATGATAGCTTGGAACCTATCTCAACCATTGTGCCTGCTCAACTACTTCTTACCCTACTATCAATACTACATTTATCACATTTTCTGTTTCTCGAATTCTCTTCCAGCATTGGTGAAAACATGCATTATTGTAGATCATGTTATATGTCTCTAGTGACCTACAAATAACTGAAGCATTAAGGCAAAGACTAAGGCCTGACCCATGGTGTAGCCTTGTGGCACCCAATCATGTTTTAGATCAATAAACAACAAATGTGAATCATATTTGTGTCTCCTATTAACTTGAGAAAGAATGGAAAGTTCAACTTGTTGAGGCGATGCAAAGAAAAATGATTTGAGCTAATTAAAAAAGAAGAAAGATGAGACAAAATATGTCATAGTGGAAGGTTCAAGTAAGAAGGCTAACTATCTTGAGAAGGTAAGAAGGGAAGGTTTATATGTGAAAAATATGTGAACCCGTATGAATAATCTGTAACGTCGGTTCACATATGCATCCTCAAATAGATTTTTTTTTTTCTGGATTTTTTCAATGATTCACATATGAATCTTCACTTAACCTTCCCTTTCTTACCTTCTCTCGATATTTAGCCTTCGTATTTGAAGCGGCCCCATATGTCAATATGCTCTTCTTACTAATTGTCGATTATTGAAGGTTTAAAGCCTCTGATTATATTGCAGAAAGAGTGCAGGAGATGCTGCTCTATCACATAATGATCAAAATTTTGATATAAATTGATGAACCTACATATTATCATGAATACCCTTAAAGCTCCATTTTCTTGGTCTTGATAAGTATTCTGTCTGCAGACTCATGGACTGAGAGCCGGGCAAGAAAGTGCAAAGAAAACAATTGGATTCATAGAGGTATTTTATATCCATATTGCCTATAGTTCTTCTTGCATTTTAAATTATATTGTTCTTTTTCATCATCTTTGTGGTTAAGGTTTAACTTCTAGATGTTGTAGATGATCTCTGCTAGAATTTATGATATATCTCTTTAAGGGTTCATTTGCTTCTGTTCCATTTTCTAGGAGTTGATATGCATAATTGTAAATACTTGTCTCCCACTTTTCTCCGTCACATAAATATATAAAATTCCTTCTTTTTTTTTTCTAGAATTTGGACAATTATTTATGGAAGTTCCCTACCAATTCCAACACTGTCTTCTTTTCCTGTAAAGGTTCAAGCCAAAGTTACCTATTTGTCCATTGTCATTATTACACAGTATTGACAGTAATTATTTGGTTTACAAGATTTTCATGTTATGTTATCATTGAAGGGTATTTTAGACCTTTGACAACTAACCTAATACCTCTATTAAATTACTTATATAATAAAAACAAAAATTGTCACTCCGTCCCAAAATAAATCCACTGAATGATTGAATTCGCACTTAGTTCAATGACAATGTTTGACTTTAGTCAAATATCTAAAATACCTAAAGGACAAATTAAAAGAATATGGTTACTAAATCTAGGCAGGCTATCCATCTTTTGTTATTTTTGTAATGATTATTGATGGTAGAAAGCTTAATTAGGATTGAAATTTGTTCAAGAAGAGAAATGTTACTTTTATGTTGGAAAGGAAGTTATTTTATGGAACGGAGGAAGTGTATTTTTACAAAATTTAGGTGTTTTTTGTTTGTTTAATATAATATTGTTAATGAAAGTAGAGTATGATTCTCAAGGGGGTGCATAAAAAAGTTAAAGTCCGTTAACTTGCTTATTCATCATTTTTTCCTGTTCTTCATTCTCCATTTTGTGTATGGGACCCATATCATATCTTCATATGCCTCACATCATATAGACAGGGCCTACAAAATGAGCATGTTAAATGGTGTGAACAAATAGGATAGTTACACAATTACATTATATTGCATCAAGTATTTGATAATTTTCAGTTTTCAAGAAATTGTTTCTTGATTATGCTGTTTATTAACTTCCCCTTTCTCCGATCATCTCATCTCACTTTCGTCTAGTGTTGATATTTTGAATTGGTTGCAGGCACTTGTTTCTGTAGGAAAGCAAGAAGGTGTAAAAGGGTACTGGAAGGGTAACCTTGCTCAGGTGCTTTTGCCATATTTATCGATTTCTTATGATTTTAGTAATTCTTTTTTCTTGACGCTAAATGAGCCTACTCTATCATTCTAGGTGCTACGTGTCCTCCCGTACAGTGCGGTCCAGCTATTTGCTTATGAGTCCTACAAGGTAAGTGAAAACTTGTTTGAGAGTAATTGCAAGTGATATATGATATGTTTAGCCCTATATTATTGAGTGAAATAAGTTCTAGTCACGATACTATAGAAGTTACTCCCTCCGTCCCAAAATAAGTGCCCACATTTATATTTTAGTTTGTCCCAAGATAAGTATCCACTTCTAAAAATAAGTGCATACTTTCCCGTTCTACCCTTAATTGCGAGATAGAAAAATTAGTTACTAACTTACTCCCTCTATCATTAAAGGTAAAACTGTCATTTAGTTCATTAAAAGTGTAATAATTACTGTGTGGCTTTTCATTATGGACACTTATTTTTGGACGGAGGGAGTATTTATTTTGCCACTGTATTTCACTCTGTAAAAAAAAATGATTTGATCACTTTTCCTCGTAAAAATGATGTTTGCTACTGACCATCAAGGGTAAATCTGTCCAAAAATAATAGTTTTTAGCTGAGTAGTAGGATCAGTAGGCAAGGGGTGATCGAGATGAAGTATAGTGCCAAATTAATAAATTTGGTGGTAAAATGGCTAAGCAATATGTGCATCTATAAAATACTACTTGCTTAGGCCATTTAACATATTCATTTTCTGGATGCCTTGTATATGATGTGACGAGAATGAAGACATGATTGTGGGTCCCATTTACTAGAAATGAACATGAGACCTACAAAACGGAGGAAGATAGCATAAAACAAATGGCATCTTAAATTCATGTTAACTTCGCAGAAACTTTATAGGGGGAAGGATGGCGAGCTTTCTGTTATTGGGAGATTAGCTGCAGGTGCTTCTGCTGGCATGACTTCAACTTTTGTGAGATTCTCTCGCCTTTTTCTTTCAGATTTAGAAATTATAATATGTTCCACCTTTGATGTTTGAACGATAGTGTGGTTGTATCTTTCATATATGTACCTCTTTTGTTCTATGAAAACTGTGGTTTTTGACTTGACTCATAGTTTAAGGGAAGTATCTGACTATTTATCAAATATCCAAAACACCCTCAAGTAAGGACAAGAACTTTATGGATAATATCAATATAATTAGTTTATTCATGATGATGATAATGCCCAATTAGGTAATTTTAACTTGGGAGAAAATTTTGCAATTTCCAAGGGACATTTCGAAAAGGAAAATGTTGCAATCTTCATGAGGTAGAGGAAGTATTTTTTTTTTCTGCATTACTATTATTATTATTATTATTATTATTATTATTATTACAATTTAATGTGTTCAAGGATCCACACTTCACTTAACATAGTGTGTTTGTATTTTATATATTCCACATTTGCCGCCTACCCATTAATGTGCTAATGGGCGTAGGATTTGAAGTGAGGGTACTCTAGGTTTATCTTTAACAAGCTCTAACCACTTGAGGATGCAACGCTGAGCTGCTTCATATATATATATATATATATATATATAGGGCATGGTTTTCAAAATCGTTCGAGGCTTACGCCTCGAGGCGAGGCGGTTTAAAACCGCTCATGAGGCTTAAGCCTCATGGTCCCTGGATGAGGCTTACGCCTCAATCGGTGAGGCGGTGCCTTGAGGCGTGAGGCGCTGGTGAGGCGCAAGCCTCAAATGCTTTTTGTTTTTGGTGAGAGACTCGTGACTTTTTATTAAAAAAAATAACTTGTACTTTTATTTAAAAGGGTATAAAGTCAAAAGCAAAAGTAAGTGTACTTTTAGTAATTTAAAAGTACAAAAACCCACTTTGGGGTCATTTCCTCCTCTAGAAGAGATTTTATGAACTGAAATTTAAAATTTGGTATGGAATTATGTTTTGCTTATTATTAGTATTTGTGAATTTTATTTGGTATGGAATTATGTTTTCCACATATATAATGTATTATACACACACATATATATTATATATATTTTTTATATATATATACACGCCTTGAGGCTTACGCCTCGGACCGCCTCGAGGCTTATGCCTCGCCCTCACAAAGGGAAAACGCCTCGAGTCCCAATTGGGATTTTTAAAACTATGGTATAGGGGAGGCATCAAATGCAAACCAAGCTATTTGTACAGACCCAATTATTAGTACGAACTTACCAACTATTTTTCATGTGTTGTTTCAAAACAATACGTGTGAAAATGTAGTGTTTATATAGTATTGTTTCATATGTGAAACGTTCAAGACTGTTCTTTTCCACATACAAAATAGTCTTCAACGTTTAACATGTGAAACAACAATGTATGAACACTGCATTTTCACATGTGATGTGAAACAACACATCAAAACTGGTTTCTAAGTTTGTACAATTTATTGGATTTGTTTAGATTATGCGTCTATATTTGTGTGTGTGTGTGTGTTGGTGTATTTTTTTTTTGTCATTATACCTATTCATTGGTTTTGCTCACGCTTCATAAATTAATATTGAGATTATTTTCAGGTGACGTACCCATTAGATGTCCTCAGATTGCGAATGGCGGTTGATCCTGGGCATCAAACAATAACAAACGTAAGATTGATGTCTACGGTTTACACAAATCAAAATTTATGTTCCTAAAGTCGGGTGTTACTATACTTTCAGGTTGTCGTAAAAATGCTAAAAGAGGAAGGACTTGGATCTTTCTATAGGGGACTTGTACCTTCTCTCATCGGAATAGCCCCCTACGTTGCCGTCAACTTTTGCATCTTTGATTTGTGAGCTTCCTATTACATATTTCAAAATCAACATATATTCTTAAATTGTGGAGAACTAAATTTCTTCTTGTTGGTGGTGTATATGATTGAACATGGTAGCCTTTTTTTCTTCACCAAGGCCTTTTTCGCAATGCTTTTGTTTTCTAGTTTTTGCATTTACATTTTCAAAAAGTAAAAAATGGACAAAAAACGGTGTTTGGCAAGCATTTATGCTTTCAGAAACCCAAAATCTGTTTACAATTTTTTGCAAACTGTTAGTTATATATCGTAAACTTGATTTTGATGTTTTCAATGTTTACAAAATTGGTTTACAAAAAAGCACGCATTGACCGTTTGAATGAAGATGAATTTTCAAGCCGGTAAAACATGCTTTCTATTTCTTATTTTAATTTTTTTGAAAAATGAAACAATCTAGCCAAACACATTTTGATTTTGATTTTATCATCAAATAGAAATCACAACTCTAGTTTCAAACAAAAATTGTAAGTGTTACCAAAAGAGGCCTTACAATAGCAGATATCGAGCCTAAAAGTGACTTGTTATTTTTTTTTGGGAAAGGGTGTCCAAGGCTATGCCTAGACTAATCCCTTGGCAAATTATGACTGTAAGACATCAACCCTGATTAAACCTCAGTGGCCACAATTGTTGTGTACGTCTAGATTCGAACCCTGGAAAGATGGGATATTCCACCACATCCCCAGGGCCTTAACCACTACGCCACAACCCTTGTGGTTCTAAAGGTGACTTATTATAACAATAACGAGGAGTATCTTTCTGTAGTAAATGATGAATTCATGTGCTTGACGTTAACAGGGTAAAAAAGTCTTTGCCAGAAAAGTTCCGAAACAAAACTGAAGCGTCACTAATCACAGCCTTTGCAGCAGCCACCATTGCCACAGTTACCTGCTACCCGTTGGACACTATAAGAAGGCAAATGCAAATGAGGGGTACACCTTACAAGACGGTTTTGGATGCTTTTCCAGGTAATGTCATATGGGTTTGTCAAACTTTTTGCTAAAGAATCTCTAGCGGGCATATAAACCAAACCAAACAAATCCAGCGAGTCCTGCACCGAGTAGAGTGCGTTTGGTATGCGGACTAGACTGGACTAGACGGGAAAGAGTGAAGTAGGCGGGAAAGAATTGTGGAAGGTTTTAGGGTTTTAATCTGATATGGGTAGTTTAGTAATTTACCAATCTTGTCCCATCGTTGGTCTTTGTTCCACCTATTTTTGTCCCACTCCTGTCCTGTCCCAATCAAATGTTCCGCCAAACATGGGACAACACATTTTTGTTTTATGAAACAATCAGTTCTCCAACAAAATGTTTTTACAAACTTGTTTCACAAGCTGAAGGTCTTCATGGATTCTACTATTTAGGTAGAGGTCATTTGGGGTGAGTTTGGTTTTGTTTATATTGCCAAGCCTGAGCCATAGCTCGATTTTAAGTACTAGGTCTGATTTTTAAAACTGAAAATTTTGGTCGTATGGAGCATTATTTTTGTTTACCCATTTGTTTCTTCTCAGTTTCTAATATAATATCATCACATGCAGGTATTATTGCTCGGGATGGCGTTGCTGGATTATATAGGGGTTTTGTGCCCAACGCATTGAAAACCTTACCAAACAGCAGGTTCACTTAACGTTTTTATGCTCTAAAGTGTTCCTTCTTCCGATTTTGCTTTTTTTAATTGTACTTCTCATAGAGTTTATTTGTCCTTTTCTTCAAAAGGTTTAGATTCAATTTCTTATGAGCCTATAAGAATACAAGGAAAGACTTGAATTTGTACAAGCCCATATGAGCTTAGCCAAAGCCTGAGCTTATACGAGCTCTTGGGAACCCAGCCTATACGAGTCATGCTAAGGCTCGGGTGCTTGGTGAGTTTGGCTTGATCCTAGTGTGGCCTAGGCACGGCTTCTTGGTGAGGCTAATATAGCTGATCTGTGAGCCACTTAGCATAATTTATAAATTTCAAACACAACTTTATCATCTGAGAATTTTTAATTGTAGTTTTTACGAGTATATTTGTAATTTTATTTGAAAAATTCAAATTTAATTTCATATGAGTCTAAAAACCTAGTTTACACGAGCCTATACAGGCTGATCCATTGCTCAAGCTTATGTATGTTTCTTTTGCCAAAAAAACATTTAGTTACCTTCTCTCCCGGTGGCAAGTCATGCATTTATAAAAACTCTAATAGGAAGGTCATATGCATTTATAGAAAATCTGTCCGAAGGTCATGCATTTATAAAAAATCTGTTAGATCTTTAGTTGTTGGATGCTTGTTTTCAGGGGTAGTTTTGGTATTTAACTTTCTTCCAATGGTTTGACGACCAACTCGACCTCTCATATTGCTTCGTTCTTGCAGCATTAGGCTCACAACCTTTGACGCTATGAAGCGTTTTATTGCAGCAAGTGAGAAAGTGTTCCAAAGAATCATGGAGGAAAACACTAACAGGAATGAAGAAAAGCAAGTTTCAAGTAGTTCCCCAAGTTAGTCCATCTTTCATCAACTTATCATACATCTTTGACCATATTGCTTCTATAGAGATATAACGAGTGATGTTTTGGCATCAAAAGCAACTTTTATCATATGTGAGGCCATCTTGATCGTTCGTTATATATGGTGTTGTAATATAGTTTGTTAATGGTAACGCTCGTGTTTGTTATACATAAATCCAAGCAATGTTCATGAACGCGATGGATGTGATCATGGTGATTGTGAAGTGCAATTGGATTCTTTACAATTTGATGATATGGGAATAGGGAAACATTAGGGTTCATCCGTTTACTTCATTTCGTTTGTAAGGGGCTGTTTACTAAACATTTACTGCATTTTCACTGGTAAATGACTTATTGCTTCTTATCGAATAAGAGCTATGTTGTTAATCGCACCGCTATAGCGGTGCTATCACGGTTAGCGATCATGGGACAAATAGTGGTGGTCAAATAGCTGTCTGAAATCACGGTCTTGACTGCGATTTCATATTTTGACCGTTATAACAACATAGAGTAAGAGATACTTACCCTGTAAGAGGGAACACTCTGAGCCTTTGGATGTCTTTTTTATCTGGTGGCTTACAAAAACGTGGTGACATTTTTGTAAATGAATGAAACTTCAGTTGCATGGCTACAACGGAGATTAGATCACGTTCACCCACTTCCACGTATGTTTAGTTGCCTTCACATGCATGAATCTATTAAAGTTTCATTTATGATGATACAAGGTGGGTGAACTGGCCTCCCTTATAAAAACAAAAGTGCCCTTGTACCAAAAAAAAAAAAAAAAAACACGTGGGCAATTAGCTTTGTCGGATCAAAAGAGATCAATAGCTTTGATGTGTTTTCACCGTTTTTACAATAAGAGGTTATTCTCATCGGAGCATAACCTTTTCACACCCTCCTGACCCTATTTTTATGTGGGATATATTGTTTGTTTGTTTGATCAAGTTCTTAATCTACTCTCTTCATATAAAGTAGCATATGATCAAGATGTCATCGTCTTAGGGGCCGTTTGTGAAATGTTTATCGTGTGCCACTTACCTTTCGGATGAGCATGACAACGACCTAGAATCTTATCTGGTAAGAGGTATAACAATGACCGAAAATCTTACCCAGTAAGTGAGAGAGAAGACTCTTACCCAGTAAGTGTTTACCGGGTAAAAGATGCTTACTAACAATCCGTTTTGATGGTTGAGAATATTACCCGATAAGGTAAGTGAGAGTGGTGCTTTTGCTGATAAACACTTATTGATAAGTGTTCGATAAACGACCCCTTATTCATCCTCTGGCATCTTCGATCTTCGATCTTTCATTTTCATTTTTTTGTGTTTTACATCATTCAAGGATAACAGGGTATTTTTGTTGTTTTACATCTATTATTTTTCTAAAAAGCTTTGTTTTAGAAATATTGTGAGGGTATCTTGGTTATAACATACTAGAAGCGTACTCGCGCATTGCAGCGATATACATCATGATTTTAATGTTTCATTTTATTTTTTGTTTTTTATCGATTTACAGTACGATTTTGGATGTTTTTAAGTGAGTGATAATGGTTGTTTTTTTATAAATTTGTTTAATTTAGGTTTAATAATGTAATTTTTTTATATAAAAAAATTAAGTATTTTGTTAGAATTCAATAATTATCTTGTATATTTTAAATTTTTTATATTTAAATTGAGATGTTTATCCTGTTTTGATTATGTTTATCAGTTAGTTATGAATTCAAACATATAGTTTTAGAAATTTGTACTCATGTATCATGACTTGTAATCTTGAATTTTAAGTAATGTGTATCAATAAACAGTACTTAATGCATAAAAACTTGTTTTTAAGAGTTTTATTCGATAGTTTAATAATAATGTAACTTATTTTAGGTTTAATAATATAATGTTTTTTTTATAAAATAAACATTAAATATTCTGTTAGATTTTCTTAATTATATTTTAGATTTTTTATATTTAAAATTTGATTTTTATCCTGTATTTAGTTATGTGAGGAGTGATTTTAGGGGTGTTGAATTGGAGAGTGATTTTAGGGGAGTTAAAGTGGTTAGAGATAAGGATTGAAAGTTAATAAATAACATTAAATGTAATACATAAAACCTTAATGGTTGTTTTAAAAAGATTTTAAGTAATTAGCATTAAATAGCGGTACATTAAGCTTTATCAATTGTTTTTAATAGATTTTTATAAATGCTTTATAATATAGTATAGATATTGTGTAACACCCCAAAATCTTTGGTCGAAAAGGAGACGAAAATGTCAGCAGTGCTCCGCATGATTGTCCGCGCGAATCGAGTCGTGCGGTGAACCGCACGGAGCTCTGTTTTCTTCGCGACTCCAGAGGTCCACGCAACCCTCCGCGCGAGTTAACTTGCGTCAGTGCTCGCGAGCACTGTGAGTATTTATAAGATAGAACTGACCTCCAACCCCATTTCTCACAAAACCCTCAAAACTCCTTCCCTTTTCTCTCCCAAAACGACCCCTCACCCTCTCAAACGAACCCTAACATATTTTAGGGGGTTTTTCCTCCTAAAACCATGTGATCCTTCTTCATCTAGCAAGTTGGGAGCTAGAACCATAATCCTTTCATCTCCATCTTCTTCACCAAGCTTTCTAGGGTTTCATCCAACCTTTTTCATCATTTTGAAGATTTGGGAGTTTGTGGTTTATTTTGGGGATCTAGGAGAGTATTGTTGATGGATTCAACTATGGCAAAGGTAATCTTCTTTTTTCTTCATCTATGGAAATTAGGGTTTTGGTATAAGTTGAGATCTTCATGTATAATGTTTGGGAAACGATTTTATATGGTTGGAAATGAATAATTATGGTCGGAAATTTATGGATCTAGGTTTTGTAAGTTTTTGTAACACCTCGAAATCGTTGGTCGAAGAGAAGGTGAAAAGCGCCAACAGTGCCCCAAGTGACCCTCCGACCAAGTTGAGCCGCACCACGAACCGCGCGAGGCTCTGTTTCCTCGCGACTCCAGTGGTCCGCGTGGGTCAGGTTGCGCCACCACTCGTGCGTGCGCACTTTGCGCTGATAAAAAGGGAAATTCGGCCTCCAAACCCCATTTCTCTCAAAAACCTCAAATCTTCTCCCCCCTTTCTCTCCCAAACCGACCCCCAACCCCTAATTTGAACCCTAGCTCATATTTGGGGGTTTTCCTCCTAAAACTAAGTGTTTCTTTTTCATTTAGCAAGTTGGAAGCTAGAACCATCATCCCTTCATCTTCATTTTCTCCACCAAGCTTCTTAGGGTTTCACCCAACCCTTTTTACCTATTTTGAAGATGTGAAGTTTGTGGCTCATTTTGGTGACTTAGAGGCATTTTGGTTGGTGGATTCAAGCTATGGTTAAGGTAATCTTCTATTTTCTTCATCTATAGAAATTAGGGTTTTGGTATAGTTGAGATCTTCATGTAAAATGTCGGGGGACGATTCTATACGATTGAATATCTATACTTATGGTTGGAAAATTTATGGATCTAGGTTTTGAAGGTTTTGGCTTTGAGGATTCAAGTTTCTTCAAGGAAGCTCTAAGTGGGTTAAAATATAGATTTAGCCTAAATCTAGCAAGGTGAGTTCAAGTTGATTTATGAAAACGTTGTACATGCTAAAACGTTCATTTTAAAGTGTTTATGTGTTTTACATGAAATTATCATTTGTTGAGTTATTTGATGGGTTTTGATCATTTGAAGTGTTTGGTTTTATAAACTTTATAAAACCCTCATATTTGGGATTTTTGGGCATTTTGATAAATAAGTCATAAATAAAAATGTTTTGATGAGTTATTGCATAAATGGAAACTATTTGGTAAAGAGACACTTTTAGTGTCTGTTTAGGGGAAAGGCTTGATTTGGTGTTATGGGGCGTATTGGCAGAACAAAGAGTATGAATACATTTGGAAAACCATTTGTCCCAATCTAAACTGTATTGGAGTCTATTCAAGTATTTTGGAGCATGTGTTTGCATGACGTGGGTCGAGTGTGTTTATTATTTGGGGATCGTTAATCGTTGGTCAAAAGGATTTTGAGCACTCTAGCTCGGTGTCGACTTAAAAGGGGTCAATTGTCCGGTTTTAATGGCTCAATGTAGAGCCCGGTTATGATTTACACACTAATGCATTGTGTTGCATATTGAGGTTGATTACATGCTCGAGTGTGTTGGTCATTCCTGTGTAGTCATGTAATGTTAGATTGTGTTGCATTGGATCCATAGGCACGTATGTCAGTCTGTTTTTATGGTCAATTGGGTATTTCGGGGTTGGACTCCGGGACCCATGTTTTACGACCGTGAACTTTTCAAGTAGGCACTAGGAGGGTTAAGTCTGGAAGTACTACCGGAGAGGTAGGCACTAGGACCTCCGCCGCTTGAAATAATGCCTTGGAGGTAGTCTTTAAACGTGTCGGGCCTTCGTGGTGGAGTTCATTGTAATGTTCACCAAGGTCAACTGTCTCTTGAGGTGAAACTTGCTAAGAAGTCGTAGGGACACTTGGGCTTTTATGTCGTGAGGTGTCATACGATTAACAAGGGTGACATACTTTTGTGTTCCTCCACTCTCAATAGATACGGGTCTCCCCCTTCGTCGGCCAACAGTATTTTAAATGTTAACGCCTTACTTTATTATCGTTGGATTTGTGTGGTCGACGGTAAATGATGACCATATTGGGTTTCCCCCGCGTATATTAAGGTTTGAATGAAATACATCTTTCCCATGTTTTGATATTTGGGTTCCTTCCATTTTAAGGTTGGGTGAGTATTGGGCCTAGTGTCCATGTTTTCGGTGACGTATCGTATATGTGTGGGTTATTAACCATGATTTATGGGTTGAGTATTTTACCCCACCCGTGCTTGGGTGTTTTGGGATACAATGTTTTATCCACGTTTCTAAAATTAGGAGCCAATCCCTATTCTCGTTTCGAGTGAGTTTGGGGTTGCATCATTTTATAAAGAACGCTTTGTAATGAGGTGTCCATCTTTGAAAATGCATGATATTGGAAAAGAGTCGTCTCCAAGTTTAAAGTAAATCATTTGAAAGATTATGATCTTAAGTGAAGCTCGCTCCTTTTAAAGATATATTTATTCATGTAAAACTCTTGAACTCACTAGGCGTTAGCCTAACCTTTTATTTGTCGGCATGTGCAACAGGTCTCGGTTGGGGATAGTTCTAGTGACACTGTGAAAAGAGAAGTGCTAGTTGTATGCTCGTAAAGTGAGTAGCTTGGTGAAGTCTTCTACATTGGTTTGTGAAGAGCAACTTGTATTGGGGTTAATTGCCTCGCGATTATGACACTGTCATAATCGCTTGGTCACAGTCGCCCGCTCACAAGGACCCTCAGTACCTCCTTGGCGACATTGCCATGCGAGAGTGACACATGTCACAATCGCTGGTCATAGTCGTCGGTACCACTGCACTTATGGTACACCCTTGGTGACCTTACCAAACGACAGTGACAAGTGTCACAATTGCTGGAACTGTCTCCGGCTTTGTACCGAGCCTTATTTTTGGCCTGGTTTTCACCCGTTTCCCAAGCCCGAAACACGACACTTCTGACGGGTGATCCCAAGCACTAAAACGCGCAATAATAACAGGTTAACTTCAAAAATCCAAGCGTCGAATGGTATAATTCATAGAAGAGTATTTACCGAGAATACGGGTGTTACAATTTTAACTTGAGGTATATTGAGTTTTGATTTTTAGGAGGAAGTTTTGTCCCTCACTTGATGTTATATCGGAATTTTAAATTAGTTGCTCTTACCAAATTTGAGGGTGTTACAAGTTGGTATCAGAGCTTAACTTTAAGAGAATTAGGTGTTGATTTGGAACACCTAGACTCAAGCTAGTGTTCTTTTAAGTGATTGAGAGAGAGAATTTCACCAATAGGCACTTTAAGATAAGATGTTTTGGAGACTAATGGAGTCACTTGGAACGGGAATCACGTCGAGGGTAGCAAGGATGATCATGTACAGTACATTCATAATTGCACCTGGTCAGTGTTATGGTGAATCTACGAGTTATATGTGTATACTTGAACTACTGGGATGTGACGACCGTTGGGGTAGTGAAGAAGTTTCTAAGTGGGTAACCGTTTATAACACCCTAAAATTCAGAGTAGTTTACAATTTGCAAAATTGGGCAATATGACGTTTGTATTTGATATAAACCTCCCATAAAGGGGAAAAGTACCGTGCCTTTACAAAAACCTGTGTACGGATATGGAAATCAACAACAAACTAATCTAAACATAAACTATATAGATTACATCGGTTTTCAATCCAAAATCACCAAAATAAGGGACTTAATTTCATGCCCTTCATCAAATACTATTCATCTAAAAAATGCCTCAACCCATGCTCGACTCTCAAGCCCTTGGCAACCCACCGCTAAGGGAACCTGTTATACACATCATTTGAGAAAAAGTGTTAGGCTTAAAGCCTAGTGAGAACATACAGTTTATAATTTTCAAAAGATATAAACAATTGTATCAAAAGGAAATCTCTTCAAGAAAGTTTTGTATACAATTGAAATCTTTGCCACAAAAGGCCCTTTTCGATCCAAAACTCATCTTGCGATGACAAGGGATATCCGATTACCAAGGATTGTAGCGGAACACAAAAGTATGCGACAATCCGAGTTATGAGATAGACACTTGGAATCCATGGCCACGAACAACACAGGTCCGTACTACGATGTGAGGGAGGGCCCCCGAGGAGACCAAGTCATACTCGTTCACTAGGACTACACTATGATCCATGGCTAGTAACCGGTCTCACATAACCGTACCAAATGGCCCCCGAGGATCAAATGCATCCATAGTTACAAAAGAGGGGAAAAACATCCCAAAATATAAGTCGACTCAATACCTAGGGATCCACTAGTAGTAGTCTAGACTTGTCACAATATCATTTGTGACCAACCAAAGCTACACATATAGCTTCCAATAACATTTATATCCAAAATGCATTTTCAGGTTTAACTGTTGATAAGAATGAAACTCATAAAAATGAAATTATATACATTCCTTCAAGTAACTCACATAAAAGTGCAAGTAATACTCATTTTACTTCAAATAAGATGGAACCCATTATTTTAGTTGAAAATGATAGGGAACCCTAAAATTTCCCAAAATATCAAGTTAGGTCAAAAATGTGATAAACTTAAATCCAAAACCATGGAGATATATAGGAGTTCAAAATGTAAGCTTTAACATGTATAAAGTTTAGAAAATGGTAGTAGGAACTCACCAAGTGGGTTTTAGAAGAAAACCCAAAAATCTAGATTTTGACTCCTTGGAGAAGATGAAGATGGAGATGGTGGTGAAGCTTCCAAAACCGAAACCTTGGATGATGCTCTTAACTCTAGCAATCAATGAGGTATATGGAGGTTGAACCAAACCCTAAAATGAAGTTAATGAAGAGGGAGAAGGTTGGGAGAGAAACTTGGAAGAAAAGAAAAGATTAAATGAGAAATTTAGGCTGAAATCCTCATTTAACCCGCTCAGGGCCACCGCGCGGGTTGCGGCGCGGCCCAACTCACGCCGTGACTTGCGCCGCCCACTGGAACTTCAAACGGATAGTGCATCGCACGGGTTATGGCGCGGGCCAAGACGCGCGGCAACTCGCGTGGGCCACTGACATCAATTTCTCCTCTAATTTGGCCAACCCAAAATTCGGGGTGTTACACCGTTAGCAGAAGTTGACGACTTTAACATTCGTTACTTGGGGTGACAATAAGCATGAGAATTGTATTAAGTGAACCATTTTGAGTCGGGATGATTGGCTGGATTAGAACCATAGACTTGTGGAACCGGAACCGACATTATTCGAAGAGAAGTTATAAGGTGAACCTATAAAATCCTTGATTATTGCCTTAAGATGTTTGAGCATCTGGATGACGATAGTGTGACTAAGAAATTGAGGAGTGTGGTTTCGAGGTGTTGAGTGCCGAACAACTTCACGCACAGAATTTATTTCAAAAATAAATTACATAAATTATTTCTCATGTTTCCAAATCGCCATGTGGATTAAATTACAAATCTTGGAGCAATGTTTTAGCACACACAAGGTTTTAAACCATGATTTCGAGCATGCACAAAATTGTTTTATGACATGAGGTTGCAAACTTTGTTGAATATTTTATTTATTCTCATTGTTGTCCAACACTAGTTCGGATTTTGCGATGTGCGTATTTTGATGTTGTTTAGGGTATTGGATAAGTAACTGCGGTTTATGACTTTACCATTGGATCTCCTCCACATATGTTAAGGTTTTGGACGAAGAGTTATCTTCCACTATTTTGGTGTTTGAGTTTTATTGAGAATTTACTCTCCATGCGATTTTGTGAATTTAATGGGGGATTTTAATGGTGTCTCGTTGTATTGTTTTCCCTTGAGTTTTGCGCGAGCAGTTTGGTTGCATATAGTATGCATACATGTTTTATTTGGATTTTTTGTCATAGGGTCGTAGCCAACATTTTAGAACTATGAAGCATATTGTTAACTTGGCCTTAAACTTGAAACCAATGTAGATTATTTTGTATTTTAACCGAGGTACATGCATATACCGCGTTACTAGTTTTGTGAAATAAACTGTCGTATGCAAGTTTTGTTGAGGAGTTTTATCCCGTGTCTTGTTGTGGCTAAAGAGGGAACTTTGGGAGTTTGATATCATAAAAAGTCTGTTTTGAGTTTTGCAAGCATTTTATCTGTACGTCATAGAGTTTGGAATCAAACTAAATTATTCTTACGTTTGATTAAATCACATGCATCTATATTTTACTAAGTTTTGGGGAATAAACTGATGTATGCAAGTCACGTTGGAAAAGTTTATTTCATGACATTATATGGTTAAATGTGAAATTTGTGGGGTTTGATTTCGTGAATTTCCCCTTCTGTAGTTTTGTACAAACGCCTTGTTATACATTGTTTTAGTACGTAAAACTATTTCTCATTCATGACGTAAATTTATGCATGTTAGGACCATAGTGGTCCATTCGAAAAACTTGTTGTATATCATTGTTCATCGTCGTTATTAGCTTGAATAATAATCAGATAGTTTTCGAAATGATTTTATATATGTGGCGTATGTGACCACTTTGCAACTACCGACTAAACGGTGGTGGATTTATTTATTTTTATTTTTTTACACGTAGCTTCTGCATTTGAAAGCCTTATAAAATTTTAAATTGACATATTAATTTAAAAGACCTTGAACTCATTAGAGCTATAGATTTAAACCCCTACCGTGAAAGGAGTTATAATTAGGAGCTAGAGAAGTCCTTGGGAATTGAAGCATCGGATGATTTGACATGTGGTCAGTTTTGAAATTTGGATTTCAGTTTTATGAATTGGTACACGCATGAATAATTGAGGTAGTAGATTTATGTATTATCCCAGATATTTAAGTGGTGGCATTTCTATTTCGGCAAATCTTCGGGTTAAAGCATTGTGTGGTTCTTTGCTTATTGTTGGATATGAATTGATGGGTTAATTGATCGACATCATGTATGTGTTGGAGGTGTGCCATCCGGGTGAGTATTCAGGAATAAATGAAATATTGTGGTTCGTTTGTTAGAGATGTAAGATTGGAATTTTAGTGTCATGTTAAGTGTCAACTTTAATTCGACGATGCAAATCTGGAATGAAATATTTGAGGGTACACCCACGTTTGCAGTATAGTCATTTTGAGGATAGGTGTCGACACTCAATTTTGAGGACAATAACTGTTGTGGTGGTTTAGTGCATTTTCGATGGATCCTGTATGTTCGCAATTTAAGTGGTAACCTTAAGGAGATTAGATGTTGGTATTTGGGGAATCGATCATTGGTATTTCTGTAACTGATAAAGCTTTCGCTGAGTTGACAATCGATGCTTGAATGCATTATGGGAGTTGTGTAACCTTGAAGTTTGGGGTAATCGACTATCTGTAGAGTGTGATGGTAAGTTTCTAGAGGAAACATCGAACCAAAGTTTAGATCCAGGTAAGCTTTGGGAGTCCTTACAGATGTTGCGTGTTGGAGCAGTTTGGGGAAGACATGTTGCTGCGTGGTGAATCGGACCAAACTAGTATTAGGGACTTCGTCAGGAAAAGGACGATAAATCTTTGGTGGTGTTGGGTATTGGAGGAATTTGGTGAGAATGTCGAGGTAAACATTAAGTACAAATCGATTATTGAGGAAACCGTGATGTGCCGGAATTAGAAGTATTTAAGAATAAAGTTTGCTTTGGGGTGTCCTTGGTGAAAGTATTTAGTTAAGGCCGTAAGCCACTCTTGAGGTGATATGTACAACCTAAGGTTGGGAGGAAACCGAGTTCTTAATGATAGGAAGATGGTTTGATAAGGACTCGATGTTCATCCCGTCATCGGTGAGATGTGTCGAACCTTGGGATTGAGTTGTGACGACTCGTTATGAGAAGTACAGTAACAGTCTTAACTGGAACGAAATCAGTTTTGTATATGAGGCAAGACACCGTGGAAGTATCCCTTTCGGATAGAGAACGATTGATCTCACTAAAGGCGACGTTGGGTGTTTGGTCGGGGTCAGAATTCGAGGACAAAATCTCTTTTAAGGTTGGGAGGATTGTAACACCCCAAAATCGTTGGCCGAAGAGAAGGCAAAAAGCACCAATTGTGCCCCACGCGACCCTCCGCGCGAGTTGAGTTGCGCCACGAACCGTGCGAGGTTCTGTTTCCTCGCGACTCTGGTGGTCTGCGCGACTCTCCGCGCGGGTCAGGTTGCGCCACCACTCGCGAGCGCGCACTGTGCGCTGATAAAAAGGGAAATTCGACTTCCAAACCCCATTTCTCTCAAAAACCTCAAATATTCTCCCCCTTTCTCTCCCAAACCGACCCCCAACCCCTAATTCGAATCCTAGCTCATAGTTGGGGTTTTTTTCTCCTAAAACTAAGTGTTTCTTCTTCATCTAGCAAGTTGGGAGCTAGAACCATCATCCCTCCATCTTCATCTTCTCCACCAAGCTTTTTAGGGTTTCACCCAACCCTTTTTACCTATTTTGAAGATAGGAAGTTTGTGGCTCATTTTGGTGACTTAGAGGCATTTTGGTTGGTGGATTCAAGCTATGGTTAAGGTAATCTTTTATTTTTTCTTCATCTATGGAAATTAGGGTTTTGGTGTAATTGAGATCTTCATGTAAAATGTTGGGGGACGATTCTATACGATTGAATATCTATACTTATGGTTGGAAAATTTATGGATCTAGGTTTTGGAGGTTTTGGCCTTGAGAATTCAAGTTTCTTCAAGGAAGCTCTAAGTTGGGTAAAATCTAGATTTGGCCTAAATCTAGCAAGATTAGTTCAAGTTGATTTGTGAAAACGTTGTACATGCCAAAATGTTCATTTTAAAGTGTTTATGTGTTTTACATGAAATTATCATTTGTTGAGTTATTTGGTGGGTTTTGACCATTTAAAGTGTTTGGCTCTATAAACCTTGTAAAACCCCCATATTTGGGATTTTTGGGCATTTTGATAAATAAGTCATAAAAAAAAGTGTTTTGATGATTTATTGCACAAATGGAAACTATTTGGTAAAGAAGCACTTTTAGGTGGCGTTTGTTTTTTAAGTGGTGCTGAAGTCTGAAGTCTGATTTCACTTCTGATTTTAAAGTGGTGGTGTTGAAGTCTGAAATATGAATAAAAAAGACTGTTTGTTTTTTTGTTGCTGAAGTCTGAAATCTGAATTAAAAAAATTGTCTGTTTTTGTAAGCTGAAAACGTCTGAATATATACTATTGTCTATTTTATCCCTGAAAATGTGATACTATCGAATTTAATTAAATTATACAACTAAAAAACACATTACAGAAACACATCTTTATATATAAACACATCTAAAAAACACATGGGGTTGTTTGTTCAAATAATCAGAAACAAATAATCAGAAGCAAATCACATGGGGTTGTTTGTTCAAAAATTCTATGTTTACATCTCATGAAGATCTATGTTTACAAATAATAGAATAATCATCATCAATCTCATGAAGATCTAAACAAAATCGAATGTTTAACAAATACCCATCATCATCTCATTAAGATCAAATAATCAAGAGATACCTTGGTGATCGACATTTAAACATAAGCAAGAAATCGACATTTAAACATAAGCAAGAAATCGACATTTAAACAAATACCCATCATCATCTCCACACACACACAAGAAATCGACATTTCAATTCGTTCTCTAAAAGGTATATTATGTATACTTTTTGTCCATATTTGAGCTATATATAATTTTTCCTTTTTGCCAGGTGAACGAACTAACTCAATGGGAATTGGCCTCAAGGTTCCTGTTGGAGTTAAGAACATCAATAATCATGACTCATACAAAGTTATTTTATCATGACTCATACATCATCATCTCCACACACACACACACAAGAAATCGACATTTAAACAGAAGCAAGAGATACCTTGGAGAAGAGAGGAGATCGAAGTCGCTGCTGGAGATCGAAGTCGCTGCTCGAGATCGATGGAGGTGAGATGAAGGAGATGATCGATGGAGGTGAGATGAAGGAGATGAAGGAGGAGGCGTCTAATCTTATGGATGCGTAAAAAAAAGTGAAAATAAGTGATAGGTTTATCACTTTTTTGGTAAGTGGGAAATAAGTGTTAAGTGGATCTTAATTTATGAAAAAAAACAAACACACTTATTTGGCCTACCTCTTACCGATTAAGTGATAAGGGGCAATTAAGTGTTTTTTTATAAAAAACAAACAAGGCCTTAGTGTTTGTTTGGGGGAAAGGCTTGATTTAATGTTATGGGGTGTATTGACAGAACAAAGAGTATGAATCCATTTGGAAAACCATTTGTCCCATTCTAAACTGTATTGGAGTCTATTCAAGTATTTTGGAGCATGTGTTTGCATGACGTGGGTCGAGTGTGTTTATTATTTGGGGATCGTTAATCGTTGGTCAAAAGGATTTTGAGCACTTTAGCTCGGTGTCGACTTAAAAGAGTCTTGGGGACAATTGACCGGTTTTAATGGCTCAATATAGAGCCCAATTATGATTTACATACTAATGCATTGTGTTGCATATTGAGGTTGATTACATGCTCGAGTGCGTTGGTCATTCATGTGTAGTCATGTAATGTTAGATTGTGTTGCATTGGATTCATAGGCACGTAAGTTAGTCTGTTTTGATGGTCAATTGGGTATTTCGGGGTTGGACTCCAGGACCCATGTTTTACGACCGTGAACTTTTCAAGTAGGCATTAGGAGGGTTGAGTCTGGAAGTGCTACCGGGGAGGTAGGCACTAGGACCTCCGCCGCTTGAAGTAATGCCTTGGAGGTAGTCTTTAAGCGTGTCGGGCCTTCAGGGTAGAGTTCATTGTAATGTTCACCAAGGTCAACTGTCTCTTGAGGTGAAACTTGTTAAGAAGTCGTAGGGACACTTGGGCTTTTATGTCGTGAGGTGTCATACGATTAACAAGGGTGACATACTTTTGTGTTCCTCCACTCTCAATAGATACGGGTCTCCCCCTTCGTCGGCCAACAGTATTTTAAATGTTAACGCCTTACTTTATTATTGTTGGATTTGTGTGGTTGACTGTAAATGATGACCTTAATATTGGGTTTCCCCTGCGTATATTAAAGTTTGAATGAAATACGTCTTTCCTGTGTTTTGATATTTGGTTTCCTTCCATTTATGGTCGGGTGAGTATTGGGCCTAGTGTCTATGTTTTCGGTGACGTATCGTATATGTGTGGGTTATTAACCATGATTTATGGGTTGAGTATTTTGCCCCACCTGTGCTTGGGTGTTTTGGGACACAATGTTTTATCCACGTTTCTAAAATTTGGAGCCAATCCTTATTCTCGTTTCGAGTGAGTTTGGGGTTACATCATTTTATAAAGAATGCTTTGTAATGAGGTGTACATCTTTGAAAATGCATGATATTGGAAAAGAGTCGTCTCCAAGTTTAAAGTAAATCATTTGAAAGATTATGATCTTAAGTGAAGTTCATTCCTTTTAAAGATATATTTATTCATGTAAAACTCTTGAACTCACTAGGCGTTAGCCTAACCTTTTATTTGTCGGCATGTGCAACAGGTCTCGGTTGCGGATAGTTCTAGTGACACTGTGAAGAGAGAAGTGCTAGTTGTATGCTCGTAAAGTGAGTAGCTTGGTGAAGTCTTCCGCATTGGTTTGTGAAGAGCCGCTTGTATTGGGGTTAAGTAGCACTCGACTTCGGTTTAGTCCTTGTATCTTATCAGAGTTATATTTGTTGAGATTAATTATAGAATTTTAAATTGAGGTATATTGAGTTTTGATTTGTAGGAGGAAGTTTTGTCCCCCACTTGATGTTATATCGAAATTTTAAATTAGTTGCTTTTACCAAATTTGGGGGTGTTACAGTTTTGGCTTTGAAGATTCAATTTTCTTCAAGGAAGCTCTAAGTGGGGTAAAATCTAGATTTAGCCTAAATCTAGCAAGGTGAGTTCAAGTTGATTTATGAAAACGTTGTACATGGTAAAATGTCCATTTTAAAGTATTTATGTGTTTTACATGAAATTACCAACGGTTGAGTTATTTGGTAACTTTTGATTATTTGAAGTGTTTAGCTTTGTAAACTTTGTAAAACATCCACATTTGGGATTTTTGAGCATTTTGATAAATAAGTCATAAATTAATGTGTTTTGATGAATTATTGCATAAATAGAGATTACTTGGTCAAAATGCACTTTTAGTGTGTTGAAAATATGCATCATTTATGTAATGGGATGTTCTGAAGGCATGGATGTGTGAGTCCTTTGATTTTAGTCATTCCCGACCTTGGGAACATTTTAGAAATTGTAAACCTTTTTGGTTTTGGGCCGAAGGCTAATTGTGAATTGAGAGACAAAGATTTTGGGAAAAAATGTATTTTGGTTTATGTAACCACTTTGGCCGCGTATTTTAGACAAACACTTATTATGCCTTTTGGGGCTTGATTAATACTTAGATGAGTCTTTGGAGTATTTATTCAATGTTAGTAGCTCGTTAAGGAGCCTTTGACGTATGGTGTACTTAGTTGCATCTTATTGAGAGTTACATGTTTTGAATGCGTTAGTTCATTCGTTGGAGTCATGTAATGTTTTAGACTGTATTGCATTGAATCCATAGGCATATGAGCCAGTCTGTTGGTTTAGTTGGGAACTTTATCCCTGTTTTGGGACTGGAAATTATATATGGCTAGCTGGACCTCGAGGTATAGATCGTGGGTGGTTGAACTCGATAATCGTGTAACCTTTAGTGAAGGGCTCGAGGTATAGATCGTGGGTGGTTGAACTCGATGCCTGTGTAATCCAGTCTGGTTATTCATCGTGGAATTTAGTGTCCACGTTTGAAGTCTAGTGAGTGGTCCCCAAGTTATGTTTTTATGTAAGCTTGCGGTGGTGCTCTGCAGAGTCTTATACGGAGCTAAGTCTTGCGGTGGTGCCCATGGTGAGCCATATACGGGGACTTTGTGGCTTTTGTGGTGACACTCATATAGAGGTCGAGTAGACACTAGGTTCATTTGGGTATCTTGCGGTGGTTGCTCGTTAGGGAGCTGTATACGGGGATCCATGACTCTATGTGAAGCTCGAGAACATCGAGAAGTGGCTTAACTTTGTGTGCCGCCACATTCGATGGAATTCGGGTCTCCCCCGTCACCGAAAGGTGTTGTTTTGGGTATTGAGTTTTATTATCCATGTTTTTCGATGATGTTTAGTATATATGGATTTCTATCCATGGTTTATGGGTTGAGTATTATGCCCTACCCGTGTTTTGGGTGTCTCGGGATATAAAGTTTTATCCGCGTTTCATAAATTGGGAGTTCGATTTCTATTCTCATTTTAAGTGAGTTTTGGGTTGAATTTAATTTACGAAAGAACGTTTTATATTGGGATCTTAGTCCTTAAAACAGTTTGGTTTGGAAAACGTTTATATTGGTGTTTCATTCGCCTAAAATGAATATTATTGGAAAACGAGTCGTTTCCATATTTAAAGCATATCATTTTGAAATATTATGATTTAAATCGTATTCCTTCTTTTCAACGATATATTTATTCATGTTGAAAACTCTTGAACTCACTAGGCGTTAGCCTAACTTTTTTATTTGTCGGCATGTGCAATAGGTTCCGGTTGAGAATAGTCCTAGAGACACTGTGAAGAGAGGAGTGTTAGTTGCGTGCTCGGGGAGTGATTAGCTTGTTGAAGTCTTCCTCATTTGTTTTGGGAAGAGCAACTTGTGTTTGGGGTTAAGTATCACTCGACTTCGGTTTAGTCCTTGTATATTATTGGAGTTTATTTTTGTTGAGGTTAGTTATAGAGTTTTAACTTGAGGTATACTGAGTTTTGAATTGTAGGAGGAAGTTTTGTTCCTTGTGTTGATATCATATCAAAATTTTAATTAGTTGCTCTTACCAAATTTGATAATATTACATATTGTTTTAAATTGAAATAGTGCAAGTGTATGAAGATAATATTTATATTTAATAGATAATTTTATTTTATTTTAATAATTAACAAATGGAATCTGACAAGTTTTATGAACCAAGATTTTTAGTGTTGTGTTAAAAGAATTATTATTGTCATGTTTAGAGCATCCACAATGTGCTTGTAGGAAGCTTTTTTAAAGCTTTTTCAGAAGTTTTTCACAAAATAAAAACCTTCTTTTCAGGTTTTTCACATAGTGGACAACTTTTTCACATGAGGTTTTTCGCGAGGTTTTTCGTCATAGCTCGTAACTGCACGACCTGCTTTTTCATAGCTTTTTCGTATTTAATCAGTTTTAACTTTATAGAATTTTATAAAAGTTTCGTATTTAATCAGTTTTATTTATTAATATATTTAAAGTAATCCTATTTAAATATAATTATTAAATAAATAATATAAATAAATACATAATGAAAGTAATTATATTTTATATTTTGAAAATAATATCTTAAATTTGACATATTTATACAATTTTAACAGATTTCTTAATGACCCACTTTTTATTTTCGGTTATACATACTTTTAAATTTAACATTTTTTAATTTTTATTTTACGAACTTTTTATACAACTTTTATATATTTCTTAATAACCTAATTTTTATTAATTTGTATGAATTTTAATGTATTTATTTTTATAAATAAAAATAAAAATGATATAAAGTTAAAAGAGTGGGACCCTGAATAGTTTAAAAAAGTAATGAAAAAGCTTGGATGAGGTTTTTCACATAGTGGAGATATATAAAAGTTTTTAAGTTGTTGATATGGCAATAATGTGTAAGAAAAAATCTATGAAAAAACTCAGTGAAAAGCTCGTACATTGTGGATGCTGTTATAAATTATCAAAGGGTCGATCAAATTACAAAATCTATAAAGGAATCTCTAAAATTTGCAGATTTAAAAATAAAATAAAATGAAGAATTGCAATTTAATATCTTTAAAGAAAATTACGCTCAACCCTTATTAAAATATTTTATAAAATGTTATTATTATTATTTTTTAAATATTTAATTTCAAAATCTTTTTTATTGGTTGGAAATTTTGGAGAATTTCAGATCATCTTTCATACGTTCTCTATTTTTGAGAATCTCTCGGAACGAAAAACTTGTTCAAAATCTCGATTTTCTTCATTTTAAAGAATCTCTAAGGAAGTGTTTGGTTCATGGATTTTGAAAGAATTGGAAGAAATTAGAATGAATAATTCTTTTGACCAAATTGCAATCCAATGTTTGGTTCACATAATGAAAGTTATGGAATCCTTTGAATTCCACAATTTAAGAAATTCATCATTCTTTGGGTTAAGTGAATGAATTGAATTCCTACCAACCAAACGCGAGGTCAAATTCCATTTCAATTCCTTCAAAGTCAATTCTTTCAATAGATTCCAATTCTATCAAATTCCATTATGCGACGTCCTAAGGGTCCGTTTGATTTGCGGGATTGGAATGAATTTGGATTTCAAATCCATTCCAATCTTGTGTTTGGTTTGCAGGAATGGAATTTGTTGATCGAATTTGAAATCCTTTGACCTCTTTAAAATCCTTAACTTGATGAATTTGAAAATCCTTTGCAATGCGCCGGGATTTCAAATCCCCCCAAATCCAAATCCAAATCCGTAAGGGCGCGTTTGGTTTGCGGGAATGAATTGGAATGGATTGGATTTCAACCAAGGATTTGGTCATTTGGATTTGGAAGGATTTGAAATCCCGGCGCATTGCAAAAGATTTTCAAATCCATCAAGTTAAAGATTTTAAAGAGGTCAAAGGATTTCAAATCCGGTCAACAAATTTCATTCCTGCAAACCAAACACATGATTGGAATGGATTTGAAATCCAAATCCCTCCAAATCCATTCCAATCCCGCAAACCAAACGGACCCTTAGTTGAAATCCAATCTATTCCAATCCATTCCGGCAAACCAAACGCACTGTAAGAGATAGCTCTTAGGAATTGTCTCACGAATCATGTTGCTAAAAATATATCCATGATGAATGTATTGGGAAGCATGCCACAATTTTATTCCAATGTTTCAAATTTAGAAAAGACAAGTTTATCAAATGGTATTATGGTAAGCTCAATTGATAAAAAAATCAAATATATTTTTGTTGTGTACACAAATTTGGAAAAAAATTCAAAGTTTAATCACTTGTGGAAAACAACAAAATGTAAGGCTTTGTAAAAAGTCATAAAATGAGAGAATTTTGATTTTATATGAAAAAATTAAGTTGCCATAAAATACAATTCAACTCAATGAAAATATAAGGTTTAAAAAAGTGTCCTCTTATTTAAAAAATTAATTAATAAATAAGAAAATATCAGATAATATCTGAACGATTTTGTGGTGCATCTGGATGTTAGTTTTAGGTGGCGTTTATTTTTTAAGAGGTCTAAAGTCTTATTTTACTTCTGATTAATAAGAGGTGGTGCTGAAGTTTGAAATCTGAATCAATAAGACTGTTTTTTTTTTTAATGTTTGGAGGCGTCTTGAGAGAAGAAGAGCATATGAACTGAGGATGCGATAAGAGGTTTTAAGAAGTTAGGTCACCACTTCTTATTTCATATGTATTTAAGAGTTAAAGATGTTCTGAAAACTACAAGAAAAACAAACAGTCTGAATGTAAAAAGGTCTGACCGATTCAGACTTAAGAGTCATTAAGAGGTTTTTTCAAAAATACAAACAACCCCTAGACTTTTGCAATATCAAATGGTCAAATTTTTTGCAGAGTTTTAAAATCTCTTTGATAGGAACGTCCATATGGATTCTACAAACCTTCAGATTGCATGGAACTCGAGGTATAAAAAGAATGTTATGTTTTGTCATTTAAAAAGGTAACACAACTTACTAATTTACCAAATTTCAACCCAATATTTGGTCTAAAGGCGGTTTACTAAACGCTTACCTCGTAAGTGTTTATCGACTCACTTTACCTTATCGGATGAACATGACAAGAATTGAGAATCTTACCCGGTAAAAGCGAAACGATAACAAGGACCAATAAACTTATCCGGTAGTTGAGAGTGACAACTCTTATTGGGTAAACGTTTACCGAATAAAAATGTTGTATACGATGCCATTTTAATGACATAAAATCTTACCCTGTAACTTAAAAAAAAATGTTAATTATTACCGGTAAGCACTTACCAGATTAACGTCGGGTAAATGGCTTTAACTCTTTAAATATTCAAGAAAAAATTAAGTTGTCAAACTCATACAAAAGAAGGAAAATTATTGTGAGATAAGCTACTTAATTCCAATCATGTTTCATGTTGGTTTCAATATGGATGTTTTTGTTTTAACCAAGGGCTATGTTATTATATCAAACTTAGGTTCGGGGCGGTCCCAATCTTATTGAAGACTTGTTATATCCGTATTAAAACTATAGATCGTCTGAAATAAGTAATAAAAAAATAAAATATAAAAGTTCATGTTACATTAAAACTTTTACAAATTAAAACAACAAAAATATTTAAAATGACAAAGTAAAAGAATATCGAAGAGTCATTTTTGTTTTTGATCGGCAAATGATGAAATTAAATAGCCGTTTTTAATGTTGAAAGAAATTAGACAAGTCTTCATTCATTTGGGTTCACAAGTTGGGCTATATAAACGAGGGATTCAAGCACAAACAAAATTGGGCCATGTTCAAAAATTCATATTTAACATGCTAATAAACAACCCTGCTTAGGTTGCAAGGACGTTCCAATTTTTTTGGAGACCTAGTTACACCTAAACCATTTGATTACAATGCAAAGTGAGATAACATATATACAAATTACAGAGGCGACGATACAATATATTATTTTTGTTTTATGATAGAAATTAGTGAAACACTAAAGTGAGCTGTAGTTTTACATTCATTGATTAAAAACTCTAACCAACGTAAAATTGGGCCCCAAAATTTTAGGAGTATTGTTCAAAATCACACATTTAACATGCTAAAGAACAACCCTGTTAGGTTGTCTATTTTATGGGATACTATTTCAGTTCAATGAATTGCATGTTCCGGATGCAAAACCCATTTTTTTGCTAGTTGTACTGTTTGAGACAAAAATAAAAGCAAATGTGAGAGGTTTTTTGTTTTGAGTTACAAAAATAAAGACAAATGTGTCATATTTTGTAAACAACAAATATAACACAAAAATAAGCCAAAAACAAATTTGCATTTTACCATTTTATATGTAGCACGAAAAATATTAGTTCATCTTTTTTAATTTTGTGGGTTACTTTTAAAAGCTTTATCGAGGAATTTTTTCTAAGGGACTGTTTGACAGTTGCTGAATGGTTGAGTGCAAAATGATTAAGTGATCAGAATGATTAAGAGGCTCTTTTGATATAGTGCAAAATGAAATACAATTGTTTTTTAATTGTTCAAAATGAAATCAGGGCTCTTAATGGTTAAGGGAGGGTCAAGATACAAAATCATTAAGAAGGTTTTGGAACCATTAAGAGACAGATATTTTCTTTGCCAAACAAGATTCACCTCTTAACAATTCAGATTCACCTCTTAACGATTCAGAGGTTGCCTCTTAATGGAATCATTAAGAGGTAAACAAACAACCCCTAAGTAACAAATCTAACACATAATAGAAAAGAAAATCACCGGTATCTCTTTCCTTGTTTCTCTAATCAAATTTCGACATGTATAAATATATGTAGCCAATACGTAAATGTGGGGGAATGATTATGTTAAATGTAAGAGGATGATTATGTAAATATAGACGGATACATATATAAATTAAATGGTAGTGAGAAAAAAAAATGACTTGCTAAACATTTTGTTGGAAAGACATGCAAGACAAATATAACTTTGTGGAGTTACTCAATCGGTAAAAAGGCTTGAGTCTTTAGGGGTTTTCTTTGGAGGTCATCAGTTTGAGTATTGCAAGGCTATTGAGGTCCTCTTAATTGTTCTCCAGGACCCCTGAGATTAGTTGAGGTGCGTATAAGCTGACCTAGACACCCACAATTAAAAAAAGACAAATATATTGTATTTTAGTATTTTATTGTAAAAAATAACACCTACAATCACGGGCAGACCTATTAAGCCCAAGCAGGGTCCCGCTACTCAACTTATATGCGTAAGTAGAATTTTCTTTTTCTTATTAAAAGGTGTACCGACTAAACTTTAGAGGGTGATATGGGTTATTAGAAAATACAATATACATCAACAAAAAGACTTAAAAAAATCTTTCGAAATCAACCAAAAAACTTAAAAAAAGTCTATTGATTCGGCTAAAACAAATTAGATGACTTTACGGACCTTTGATTCATCTTAAAGGTACAACCACTCCACAAAAATCCTGGGTATGATTAGGGGTGTAACGAGTTCGAGCTTTTAACGAGCTACTCGAGCTCGAGCTTAATTATTCTCGAGCTCGAGTCGATCTCGAACACAAAGTAGAACTCGTTTAATTTATCGAGCCGAGCTTTATCACACCAATGTTCGACTCGGCTCGTTCGAAAACTCAATTCAACTTTTCGAGTCGAGTCGAGCTATTCGGGCATACCATTTTTCGAGCCAAACATGCTCATATATTTATTAATCATACAACAAAAATATAAAAATTATCGAGCTCAAACAGATGAACGAGTTAATCGATCACGAGTTCGAACCCATAAACGAGCATCGAGCTCGAGCTGATAACTCAAAAAATATTCGAGCTCGAGCTCAAGCCCTACATTGAAAAGTTAATCGAGCTCAAGCCCAATATTAACTTTTTTGAGTCCGGCTTAGTTAACCTACTACTCGACTCAGGTCGTTTACAACACTGAGTACGATCCTGCCTAAAATAAACTTCACATTTTTAGGAGTTGAAAAACGGTATTATTGCTAAGATAATTAAAATTAATGTTTTTCCTTAAAAAAAAGAAACATGTGGTCATTTTAAAATGGTATTTATTTTCTGGTACGGATGGAGTAACCATCTATCTGATAGGCTAGAGAGGAGACAACCCGCCATTGCAGGAGGCTTTCCACACAAGAATGGAGAATTATTAATTTGGTTGCATATCATGATAAATCCTAAACCCCTCTGATTTGAGTCTCACTTTGTACTATAAAAATAAAAATGTCCTTCGCTGTGCAGCTCTCCTTCCCTAATTTCAATTCAGATAGGACGCCCAAGCTTATCACTACCATTAGGCTGCACAGGATTCAATTCGTATGCAACTCTTCTTTGAACCAAACTAATTCTTCCTCTGAAGATGATACGGAGCATAAAAGGTATTGCTAATGAGTTACCAAATCATTTTCTGTCTATATTTCTGGGCATTAGCATTTTCATTTCGTCATTTGGTATGATGTGCTTATAGATCAACATAATAAACAATAGAGTAGAGTAAGATGGAGGATGATAACATACACGAATACTTGTTTCTTTTTCCTACATCAACAGGTTATATGAGAATGTACATGTGTTTTTTAGCGTTTTTGTTCCACACAAAACGGTCATAAGATTGTGAGACTTGACACGAAGTCCATTTGGGAATGAAGTATCTCTATATACTAACCCGGTTTGTATTATATTTCATACATTTATCAATGTTTACGGAAACAAACTCAAGGAAGAAGAACCTTTTTGTCCAAATTAAAGTTCCATTAACATGATATTGCAATGCTATCCGGTGCCCCTGGTGTAATTGCTCATTGAGGGTTGAAGCTCCTTCATTAGTTTGTCGAAATTATAAAACTGTTGTTTTCTTTTCTTACTTTTTTATGTGGAGCTGTTTTGAATCCCATATATATCTTTCCCTTTTCTATTTGTAAGATTATGCTGTTTTTGGCTGCAGTGATGGTAGCCAGCCTCGGGTTGTTTTGGTGGAAAGATACATGAATGGAACTTCAAAGAGGTATTTCCACTTGCATTTCATGTTATACAATTTGGATCTGGTTAAATATGTAAGTGATTATATTTCATATTGAGCTAAAGTTGTATGCCCAACACCTTTCTTGTTGGATGTCCTAAAATATATGCAAACCTTTTCTTTTCTTGTGAATTCTCAAAACAAAATTACCTTTTATGCCTTTAGGAATCATCATGAGATTATGGTTCTCGAGATTCCCTTGTTTGTACTAGATGTTTGACTAAATAGGCAAACACCTTCATTAATTTAAAAGCAAACAATCCCACACGAAGTAGGGTCAGAGGAAGGTACGATGCACGTAGACGTTACCTCTATCCTGCTGCGTAGAGAGGCTGTTTCCAATCAAACCCTGACTTCTAAAAGTTTTAGAGAATGGGATTTGGTGAAAAAATTTGGTTCTAAAAGTTTGGAAGAAGAGGAAAGAGATAAAAAAATAAAAAGATGGAACAGCAGGTTATGAAAGTTGAAGAAAAAGTAACAAGAAAGAATAATAAAGCACGCCGGGATATAAAGGCATACGAGAACGTAGGAAATCACTAAACTAAGGACATAATAGTGGTTGACTCTCTAAACCTCCCCCAACCGGCTCTGATATCTAGCCTGATCATCCTAGGACTTCAATACCTACCTTTCAACTATCTAATCTCTCCACGCCCTTCCCCTACCCCCATCTACTACCCTATGAACTCCTATCTGAGACCATCCTTCCGAAATATAGTTTATATTACCTAACTGAATCTTGCATTTATTTGGAATGGAGGTGGTATACTTTATTTACTTCTCATGTTTCTCACTTATAGAAATTGTAACCTTCACATCCCCACAACAGGGAAAAGGGGTCCATTTCAAGCTCATATTATTCGAAGTTGAGCAATAGAAAGGGATAAAAGTGTTGTAGCTATGTTTATGCTTCTGATTCATCCAGGTGTTGTAATGGGTGAACTTCAAAGATTTTCACGTTTAGGTTTGACGTTGACTGTAGAGTAGTTTTTCCCATTAATGTTGTTGGGCTGGATGTAAGTGCCTAGACAGGACTCATAAGAGTATATGTTGATGCAGTTGGGCAACAGGACATGTATAAGAACATGTGTACTTGTGTGTACATAAACTTTAATATGTGTGGTAATCTTACAATCACCTATATTTTCACCATCAAAGAACATATATGATAGTGTCATATTCTTGTAGAAAACTTTTCCCCAAAGTGAAGACACAAAAATTAACACTGAAACATAGTTTACTTGATAAGTTATAATTATCAGCCTCAGTGTATTTTAAGGTGCCTTTCTGCAGCTCAGAAGCAGGCTGACTATTTTAATCTCACTCAGAAGGAAAACAAAAGCGTATTTATGCATCAATGAAATTTCGATCTATAATTTCAAAGAAATACTAAAAATTGTATATCCCAACGTGATAAAGACCCCAATTATAATTTCCTTAAATTATCTTGACATCCAAACAAATGAAGTGTGTACGATAGAAGAAAGCTAATTGTCTAATTCTATAACTTATTCCAAATAAAAGCTAATGCTAATATGGTGTTTACTTTCCTTTCTTCTTATTCATGGCATCAACATGAAAAAAGTATGATTGCATCTTCGCCATGTAGCACAGTGCAAATGAACTGAAACCTTTATGTTTAAGATTGATGCATTCATCACCTTATTGGTGTTTCTGGGATAGTGTTATAGTTTGAATTAAGGAATTCTTTGTATTGGTGTTGGTTAGAATTGGTGCAATATGTTTTCCTTAAAGTTCTGTTGCTGCAAGTCAGGTATATACTGGATGAAAAATTGCACCTGACAACATTTCTCGAGGATGAGTCCAAATCTAATGGATTTTCTTCCAAGGAACTGCCCTGGCTTCCTGATATAGTTAAAGATTTTGTTCTACCTGCTGGCTTCCCAGGTAACTAGCAACTGTTCATACCTCATGTTTTTTTGTTGAAGTTCTATTATATTTGATGGAAAATGAGGATCTCTACTGAAACCGAGTGATTTCATGCTCTTCCCTCAATTGTTTTTTCTTTTTATTTGCACCTCTCTCTCCAACTTTCCTCTCGACTGTTTCACAAGATTGAATGGCCAATTCTCCCCTGGACCCTCAATTTGATTTTTTCACGAATGATGGAATCAGCTTCATATGGCTCAAATGGAGTGGAGAAATATAAAACAAATTTGCATCAATTGATGTGGTTATCCTTGAAAGCTGCAAGTTGTAAATTTTGGTACCATTATCTTTGTTGTATAATAAGACAGACCAAGTACATCATTTGGTTAGTCTACTCGAAATCTATGTTTTTCTGCTCTAATTTTTTTTTTCTTTTCAATATTTAATGCAGGGTCTGTTTCTGATGATTACTTGGAATATATGTTGTTACAGTTCCCAACCAACGTCACTGGATGGATCTGTCACACGTTGGTCACTTCAAGTCTTCTAAAGGCACGTCAATCTAACTCAAGCCAGTACTTCTGATTGGGTATGTGAAGGCATGGGAATATATAAGTATAACTCGCTAGCTATTTTTAATTGTTTGTTTTTTCTTTCTTTTCATTGGTGAGCATTTTGATCCCTAATTTTTTCTTATTCTTGTTCTTCTTCTCTTGGTTTTCTGATTTTAATGTTCTAGCCTATATTTCACCTTTTGTCAATATCATGATCTTTTTTGCTATATTTCTAGTTCTTACAGCTTAATCATAATCTTTTTAAACAAGCCTGAAGATGATAACCTTCTTTGACCACGATGGTGCTGTTTCCTAGTTCACACCTTTTATAAATCTATGCATTAATGTACAGGCAGTTGGTTTGGACTACTCTTCTGGAAGTACAGCTGCAGCTTCTGCTGCTGCCATCAGGTGATTTTCTATATACTTCCTTCATTATGAAATTAATGCAACAATTTCCTTTTAGGTTTGTCTCACAATCCAATAGACATTTCCTTTTCTTGTAAGGATTTAATCCAAATTTACTTGTTTACGGCATTGAGAATGAGTCCACCAATTGGGCAATTGGCAAATGGCTTCTATCTACAGGTGCTTTCATTATAGATCAGTCAACTTGTCACGATTGATTGCATATTAGTAATCATAACAAATGATTGGTGCCATCATTTTGGTTCACAAGATTACTCAATTTTGTTTTTATTTTTGGGCATTTCAGATATTTAACTAAATGTTATATGTTCTTATTAAACCATGCTCCAAGTCAACCTTTGCAATTATTATTGGACAAAAAAAGTACAAAGAAAGTATAAGCGAGGAAGCTAGTGGCATGTTGAGTCCAAAATTGGGTCAAAGATATGAGTGCACATGGCAGATGGAAAGTGGTAGCATAACATAGTTATTTCTGGCTTATGACATATTTACAAAAACATGTAGATGGGTGTCGAAAGATGGGATTGGTGCTGTTGGGCGGTTTTTCATTGGTACGGTTTCATTGAAAGCTCATAAATGGAGACAGTGACACTAAATCTTTTTTATTGGTACGGTTGTTTTAATCACTATCACGTTTTCCAGGTGGTCGATTTGGAAATCTTTTTGATGATGATCCTAAACAATGGCGCATGTATGCAGACTTCATTGGCAGTGCTGGAAGGTGACTGATACATGATATGTCATTGCATTTGGTTGCTATTAATTTATGTTAACCACTTGGCGCCATCAGATTCCCATTCCACCCTCGTTCTTGTTTTGAAAATTTTAATCTCTTATGTGTTTTATTGTGATGCAGCATCTTTGATCTCTGTACACCTCTCTACCCTGCATATTTCCTGCCACTAGCATCTCTAGGGAATCTTGCTAAGGTACTCCATTTATCTGTACCCTTGTTGTTTGAAACATCCTACCGAAGTGAATTCTGATTTACAAGATTGATCAAAAGATTATGAATTCAACTCCTTTCTTATATAAAAAGTAAAACTACAACTTAAGGATTTTATATGGAAAGCATAAAAAGATTATGTCACATAGTATCATAGTTGTCAAACATTGTGAACCTCAGATTTTAAATTTGAATCCTGTTTGATTGCCCATCATATTGGCGAATTATCCTTGTATCATGAGTCAATTTGTATCGTCAGATTCTATAACTTAGTTTTTTCTTGGATCATTATGTTTAGTTTATTGATTGAGAACTTATTAATAGCCACAAGAATAGAAAGATTCGTTATTGGTATTTGCTAAATTCATAATGAATGACTAATGGTGACAAGACCCTTCTTTGGTGATTAATGCAAGTATATTCTGGCTTATGCCTGACTAGTCTGCATATGCTTTTTACTTTTTATATTTGTGCATGTTAGATAAAGCATTTTTATGATTTTAGAAAAAGCTGAAAATTCTTTTGAGATTCATGAAATTAGTATTCTTGTTCTTGAATCTTGATTTGATTCACAAATTGACTACGATGAGGAGTGCAAGTTTCTAGAAGTCACTGATCTGCTACCCCTGAAAGTTTTTAATTGTGTAAAATTGCATGAAGAAAGGGGGACCTGAATATTCAACTATTCTTCATTTTCTTTTTTCTTTTTCTCTGCTTTCGGAATTTTTGTAAGTTAGTGTGATTGACAACTTGAACAGGCTGTGGCAAGAGGGCTAAAGGATCCTTCATTCCGCGTGATTCAAAACCATTTTGCTATTTCAGGAAATCTTGGAGATGTAGCAGCAAAGGTATACTAGCATGTTTATATGGTGTTTTCACTTTGACTTCCCAAATAAATGCAATGTTTGATATCACACATGGTTTAAGGAAACAGTTTGACTATTAGTGAAATATTGAAGTATTCGTCAATAATGAGAAAAATGGAGTCATGTGAACCAAAATCAATGTTACCAATCTTTTGTATGATTAGTATGCCCATAGTTTTTCACACCCTTTGATCCCATAATTTCTTGGCTTTGTCCCACTTTTGCTGTAACATCCCAAAATTTTAAAGCACAATATACTACAAAGTCCACCCCAATATCATTTCTTACATCGCATGGGCAAATAGAACTTCTGAAATCTGAATAGAGATGGCCAACATCCTAAATTCTTGAATAATTCAAGATAATATACAAAACTTGACAACTATCATTTATGTTGTTAGCACCTTCAACTTTGTTCATGTTGATCCTCAGATCTTCACTTCTCGTACTACCCCCTTTGGTCAAAACATCAAATACTAGGGTTGGTTGCATAGGTTTTAAAAGAGTTTTGGGTAAGTAAAGGCCTAGTAAGTAACATTGTTTAATGTAATAATGACGTCATTTGTTTCAAATAACATTTTAAATACTAACATTGAATCTCTTTCGTAATTATGCTTGTAAACTTCGCAAAATAAATGGTCGACTCCGTTGACTATGCAGAATAGTTGTGATCTACCTGGCACAACCTACTTTGTCGTGCCCGTTCACTTCTAGCAACCGACAAGACCTCATCTTGCTCTTACGATTAAATCTAACTCCCTGGCCAACCCACTTGTACGCTTTTATGGTGTATAGCCTGTCAAGAGCAGTCTTATTCTTATGACAGACTTCTTTAGGGACCGTAACAGTCCCATAACAATCACTACCACTGTGTTAGTCTACTACATTTCACATATAAAAAAAATATTGGTATCTTCACGTTCTTGCATTGAACATATCAAGAACCTTTTCTAACTGCAGTAAAATCATTGCATGCAACCTAGTAAAATAGCGCATGAAATTCACTTGAGATCCATGGCCCTAATGCGTTTCTCGCAAAATCAACAACTCTCCCTCGAAGTCCAAGACAATCGGTTAAAGAGAAGACCTTGAGTCGATTGATTGAATTTTCCACGGGTGATACTGGACTAAACATTAATAATTACTCACTTTTTGATCTCAAATTAAATCCTGAATCATTTTCAAATTTTTAGTCCTAAATGTGAATTTGATAGTTTAATTCCAAAATTACCAAAGCGTCAAAACAATGCCCTACATAACAATTCATAAATTCCAAGGTCTTCTCTTTAATTTCTTCAAAGTGAAACTATTAAAATCATGGTCAAAATAATGACTTTTTTTGTACCACATGAATAAAAAGTGAGATTTGTGAAACTCCTTATGAATCATACATTGTCGGCTACCACTAACTTCCACCATGGTTTTAAGTTAATGTAGAAGTTATTGGGCTAGTCTATTGCTTTAGGCTTTGGGGCATAACTAACTATATTAGAGCCGATCCTTATGCCAATAACAAATTGTGTTAGAGCCAATCCTTATGCCATTGGGATGGTAGGAAAAACCTCATTAAGCACGATGAGTCCCTAAGGGGAGGCGTTTGTAACATCTTAGGCAAATTTCACATCGTCGATGAACAGTAAGGATGCCAGATAGGTCTAACGTGAAGGTCAGGAATTTTAAGTGGGAGAGTATGTGTTAAATGGTCCCACATTGATGGAAAGTAAGATCTACGAGCTTGTTAGCTCGTTTAATTGGGGTGAGGCCGTGGGGGTTGTGATAACCCATCCCACATGAACAAAAAGTGAGATTTGTGAGTTGTTGACCAACGGAAAGGATGGATGTTCTCACAGGTTCAGGAAAGGAAGAGGGACTCGGACATTCTTTGCGCAGAGTTTCACACACCTTCCCCGGACCGGGTGGATACATGGGCCTGAGGAGTTGACCATTCCTCCACCCCGCTTGCCCCCTTTTGCCTCATCACGATCTCCCGGTGAAGTAGCGACTCCCTCCTATTACTATTAAGGGGTTGTTTACCAAATTTTCCATTAAGTCCTGTATGGATAAATGTGTGTGTCTGGATAAATGTGTCTGTCTGGATAAATTGATGCCGTTGTTTACTTTTTTATCTGAATAACAATCTGAATAACAGAAATGACCAATTTACCCCTGAATATGAATTATAAGTTGTTTTATAAATTGTTGTTTATTTTTTAAACCATATATTCATAGATTCATTGACATAATCCAAAAATCAAACATAAATTCATAAAGTACTTAAAATTCCAAGTTCAAACACAAACTAGAAAAGTTCAAACACAAAGTAGCAAAGTTCGAACATAAATGCTTAAAATTTAAACATTATTAACCAAACTATTTGCAATTCCATCACACAAAGAAGCCATATATTGAGTCCTATTAGCACCCCATTGGGATATATCGAATTCTTCTTCTCCACTTCCTTCGACTTCTTCTTTGTTCAACAATGCGGTGTCCTCGTTGCACTCCATAAACAATTGTTCTTGAATATTATATTTTCGAATAAAATTATGTATTGCAAAGCAAGCAATTACCACATTTCTTTGTGTTGTGAATGGAAAAGGAGTTATCTGCTTTAGGATTGGGAACCTCACTTTCAAGACACCGTAAGCACGTTCAATAACATTCCTGAGCTGGGCATGTGCATGATTAAACTTTTCTTCTTTAGTCAAAGCACGTCGACGTCGAAAATCCGCTAACCAATATCTTGTGTTACGATATGGAGCCAAAAATCCCCGAGCATTGGCATACGCAGTGTCACAAAGATAGTATTTATCTGAAAAACCACCCACATCAAACATATAATATACAAAAAAAGAAATATACAAATTGAGAAAGTTGTATACATTGTGGCGGAAAGGGAAAACCAGATCTAGGGTTAAAAGCAACTTCCCAGTATTCTCGAATCATGCGCTATACCTTCCCATCCAGCCCAAACAAAGGTGAATATCATGTTGAAATCACAAATTCCTAAAACGTTTTGATAACATCGACCGCCTCCTCTTCCCCTGTAAGCAGCAGTTTGATGATGACTGGTCGGCACAATTGCATGTATAAGGGTACCAATGCACCTATTGCACCCTTCAATAACAGAAAAATATTAAATATATATATATATATATATATATATTTATAAATATATAAAACATTTTAAAATGTTAAGAATAAATCTTACCGGAAATATTTCTCTCAAACGTCTTTGATTACTCGACATATTTGAAGTTGTATCAGAAGTTGTCGGCACCACGATTTCTTTTGCGAATTCCATCATTCCTAGTAAAACTTTATGGAAACAATATGAACGGTTCTTGTAGAGCGTTGAAATCTACGTTTAATCACTCTATAACGTTCGTTATGACCGATCATTGGCAATTTCTTGTTTCTTCCCAACTGTTTTCACCCAATCTTTGGCAATTTCTTCCAGTATTGTCATCCAAGCTTCTCTATTACAAGTGTCCGTAAGAAGAAAAAAAAGCAATACGGTACAAAGGATCATCTTTTTCCCACCCAAGCCCGTTCAACTTTTTTAGGCATGTGTCATACGTAAAAAGGTCAGGGTTCCCATATCTTGACGACATACTATCTAAAAACTTTATAAGCTTTTCATCAAGCTCCGAAGTGGCTTTTGTACTCTTTTTACCCTTTACGTTCTCAACCAGAGCACGAAGCACGAGATGTACAAGGTGTTGATGACACGGGAGCTTGATCATTTGATGACGAACCATTGCCTTCAACACCGGTGGTCTCTTCATCAATGACCACAAAAGGCTCAGTGGTTGGCAAAAGGTCCTGTGATGATGTGATGACGGACCATGGCCTCCAATACCCGTAGACATACCACCCTCAAACAGTCGTGCACACAAGTCAGGATATGGAAGACTTGTAGTCCTAAAAGATTCAACATACCTATTGGTATGTGTTAAAAAGAACATCTATAAATAAACAAATAAAGTAAACAAGAATTAAAATAAAACAATATCTAAAGTTAGAAAATGACTTCTATCTCCAACTCCCATTCTTCTTGCGTCAAGTTAAAAGTGTTCGTGATAGGATCATAGACATTCCCGGTTTTGTTTTTTAACTTCAACCAAGCACCATACTTTCCTTTCAAATAATCAAAATGGTTGCGCATTTGCTTTCGATCGACCACAAAATTGTGTGTGGTTTTTAAAGTCTCGGCAACTTTCTTCCAAGAAAGTGCCTTCAAACTAGTACCCTCGTTTCCATTTAACCCCACCTCTAAAATACAAGCCTCTAGGAAAGTTTTCACGACATTGAGATCTTTTCAACTTATCCTAATTCTCTTTTGTTGTTGTGATTCACCGGTTTGTTCCATACCTAAAACAAAATCGGTAACAAGCTACAACACATCAAAATACACATACAATTGTTGCCCATAGATACATAAATACACACCAAAATTGTTGAACATAGATACATAGATACACACCAAAATTATTGAACATAGATACATAATCCAGATTACCATTCCACCAAAAAATTCAACAGGAAAGCAACATTAATCCAAATAATCAACATTCCAGATACATAGATAATAATTAACAAAACCAGATTACCAATACATCAAAAAAAACAATATATAAACAATATATCAAAAAACCAATATATAAACAATAATCAACAGTGTAATCTTCTACAAAAACAAAGAACGGCGAACAGGGAAGGAAAGAAACAAGTTAATGAACAGGGAAGGAAAGAAACAAGTTAATAATCAACAGTGTAATCTTCTATTGAATCGATGGTACCAAGTGATTAGTGATTAGCAACCATTTAATCGAGAGAACAGGGAAGGAAAGAAACAAGTTAATAATCAACAATGTAATCTTCTACTGAATCGATGGTACCAAGTGATTAGTGATTAGCAACCATTTAATCGAGAGAACATGGAAGGAAAGAAACAAGTTAATGAGAGAACAAAGACAAAGAACGGCGATGAAACCAGTTAACGTACCTGGAGATGAACAATGGAGACGGGAAGATTGCCGGCGATGGAGAAAACGATGGCCTGAAGGGTGGTCACCGGTGATGGAGGCGATGAAAGTGGGAGGGTACTGGTCGATGGATGGAGGCGATGAAAGTGGGAGGAAGCGATTAGGGTTATATCTGATGTTTCTTTTCTTTTTTGTTGTTAAGGGTAGAAATGTCAAAATTGTGGCTTAATGGGGACAACTACTATTTTTCCTATTGAGCGAATAAGTCGTTTTTAGCTGCGCGAATAAGCCATTAAGCCCCAAGTAAACACTCTAGTTGTCTGCGCGAATAAGCCACTCACCCCATTAAGATCATTAAGCGACAAGTAAACACCCCCTAAGTTGTGGACTACCAATAAGTTCCACCATAGTTTTAAGTTGATCTAAAAGCTGTTTGGCTAATCTATTGCTTTGGGCTTTGAGGCGTTACAAGCTGTGGTGTGTTTCTTTGAACTATTTTAAGAAATAATGACTTCAAATTCTGTTTTTCATGGTACTATGTTTATAATTTCAATCTGCATAATGTTATCCAATCACTTTGCTTCAATTTAAAAAGTTTAGGACGGACAAACAAGACACCGTCAAGGGTCAATTTGGAATCTTTACGTGAATTTTTATGACTATATTTCCAGGAGGAGGTCTGGGAAGTATCTGCACAGCTCCTTGGCCTTGGTCTTGGCATATTCATCCTGGTATGTCATGGTGATTATCAATATCATTATTTTATATGGAACTCTCTTCCCCGTGTTGTGGTCGTATTTTTTTTCCTTTTTCATTTGGAGGGGGCGGGGATTGTTAGGACATCGAATAGACGAGATTCACACAAGCAAACTGTTGGGTCATCTAAGATTTAAAGATAACCTCTCCTTAGTCTTTATTGATGTTTGAACCTTGTATTTTGATTTGTGGTTCTTTGTAATAGCTTAGTTAAACAGTTTGGTGAGTCGAAGACAAACCAAAATCAACATGAAGGAAGTCTACAATGCGGATTGAGATAAACTTCAAAAGTGAAACTAAGCCCAGTCTGCCGATTCCTTTTCGGCAGACCTTATCCTTGCCGAATTTCCATTCGGCATGTCCTCCCTTTTGTTGCCGAACCACCTGTGTTTGGCACATGCCTAATCTACCGAATTCCTCTTCGGTAGTTTTCCTCTTACAGATTGCTTCTTTATCTAGTAAGAGCATTTATGTTAAACCCTCATGATTTGACATACTTCCTCATTCCCAATGATCCTCTGACAAAGGGAATGGAAACCTCTTTCTTCCTTGAGAAGATTTACATTTAGTCTTAATTTGATTAGATGTTTATTTTCTTTCTGATCTCAAAAAGATTGTGCCTTGAATATTTTATAATAGATATTGTACTTTCATAGCACAAAAGTTACCTTTTGTGTTATGACATGTCACATCAAATATCTTATAATTTATTGACAATATCTCAACCACCCATGCCTTTACTCCTATATGTCCTTTGCACTCATTACATTGGATAGTATATAAAGGATGGAGGTAGCACCTTGCTACTCACGCTTTCAGCTCAAGATTTCAAATTCAGAAGATATCAAGCAGGTTGAAAGCTTTCCTTGTATTTCTAAGATTAAGTCTTTGTGTTCTTAAATATCTTCTAAGTGTTAGATTGTTTAGAGTAGTTCTTAACTATTCTTTTTCCGCAACAATCTTTATTTCTCTTTGTGTAATTCTTGATATTTCATATCAATAAAAGAATTAAAATTAAGTAATTTTGTGTATTGTATTCAACCCCCCCCCCCCCCCCCCCCCCCCCCCTTCTACAATACTTGACTAACACAAACACACAAGTTATGAGAGAAACAATGGACAATGACACAGAGATGTACATGGTTGGTCAAGGGTTCACCCACACCCGCACTTGCGAGTCTTTCTTATTAATTTCAGCTTAGGGTTCTATAATTACAGTGAGATGTGTATATACGTGGCTGTCATCAGTTTTCTGTTTTTGTTAATCTTTGACATGTGGTATCACCTTATAACCTTATTGCAGTCTACACCAGGTGTTGTAACATCATATCTGGTTCTAGCATCAACATGGATGACCATGAGGCTTCTGCACCTTTGGCTACGTTATCAATCTCTTTCAGTTCTTCAGTTCGACACAGTGAGATAATGTTGCATATTAGATTCTTTCTTATTTGTCTAGTTTATCAGGACGTCTTCAACTTGTTAAAAATGGTAATTTTAATTTGAACCGAACCGAAGATTTGTTCTTCAGATAACAAATTTAACTTTTCAACTTTCACGCACTTCACGAGTATGTTTTTGTTCAGTCATTCCAATTGCAATATGATAAATTTTTTAAAATATCTGACATTCAGAGCAGCTAGATATTTTAGAATTCTTGATTTTGCTTGTTTTCCAACTTCAAATTCATGGATAAATTCTCCAGAAATCAGTCAAGTTCCATTGGTTTATGCTATTTTCCCCAATCTCCGTTTTGAGGGCCCGTCTTAGTCTTTATTTCTTCTCATATCACATCAATGAGACCTACAATAACATTATCCTTACCACAACACCATATTGATGGTACCCACAAAGTGAAAAGATGTTTCAGAGCAAAATGAATTGTTTTGCAGCAATTTTGACATTAGTTTTGTTCAGGTAAATCTGAAGCGAGCTCGGATCTTGGTGAACCTGCATGTTTCAAACTCTACAGTTCTGGGTAAGCTTTGTGCCTTCAATGCAACTAATATTGAATGTAGCTTAATTAAATTCCTCATCAAGATGTTTGGATTTAGGATGTGAGGAGTGCAACAAAATGGAGAATATCTTATCATGGGAGAAATTTTCGGTACCACGAATTGTGTTTGGTGTGTCCTTGTCCGACATGCTTGGTGGTGAAAGATCAGGCCTCAAGGTACCGCCTCAGATTCTTCAACTTATTATTAATGAAATATTACTAGATTTGTTGCTGTCATTTAGGCCTAGATTTGTTACACCATTGTTTTTCTGTCTCTTTTGTGTAAACATATTTGTGTTTTACTAGATTGGAAAGCCCAATCTTCATTGAAGTCAAACAGTCAATACATATTTTTTTTGGTAAACTAGTTTTGTAAAATGTGAACATCAAAAGCAAGTGGCTTTTACAAAAATTTGTAAACAGGTTTTGTGCTGCTTAAAAATAAATGTTTGCTAAACATCATTTTCTGTCCGGTTTTCACTTCCTAGAAATGTAAAAAAAAAGGGTAGACGCCACCCTCTGAGGTTCCCCCACTGCATCAGTCCCACGGTCATTATGGGAGAGGTAAATCAGCGCATGCATCCCATTGGCAGAGGAGCGGTGCCCAGGCTTGAACCCAGGACCTCACACATACAGATTACACCCACACCTCTACCGCTGGGACAGATCAGCGGGGACAAACTTCCTAGAAATGTAAATGCAAAAACAGAAAACAAAAATGTTCCCAAGCCAGACCTTTAATTTACGTGTCTAAAATTAAAAATCCTTGTGAATAGTGGAATCGAGTATCTAGAACATCATAATGATGTTAATAGAGCTTTGAGTGACATACCGCGTCATATAAAACTTCTTTTGCTTCCCCATACAGCCTGCACAATATTTCCATAGCATTCATAAGTTACTCCCTCTGTCTTATGAAAACCGTACAGAATTTCCTTTTCAGACATTAGTTGCAGCCTTCCATTTTTGGTGACAATTGGATCCCACAAGTGAATCGAAAGTTGGATCTCACCAGAATCACCCCATCTATCCTCCTGAGAAGTTTGGATTCAACCAGTGGTTCAAACAGGAGTAAGCCATGCTAATGTGCCTTGGATGATCCACATCTTAGGGTCAGGCGCAGCTAAAGTTACCTATGGAGGATAGTTTAGTCCTTTGAGTGATGGTGTTTTCAATAATTATGCTTGAAGTTGGCTCTCACAATTTTCATAGGACAAAGTTAAAAAAGGGTTACCTTGGTGCACCACTGCTTCTTGGTTGTGCCAGTACAGGGAGGGGAGTCTTTATACAGAGTATTTCCCTTGCATACTTTTGCAAATAGGGTATTTCCGTGACTCAAACCCATACGAGTATTGTGTCACAAATAGGTAATGTTACCCATTGCTCCAAGGGGCACCCCTGTTAGGAGGTAAAATCAGTGAAGTTGTAGATACACATGTAAAGTCTTGTCGAACCAAATAAATAAACCAAACCAAAGGAACCCAGTATACTGTAATATCCTGCTCGAAATCAGGATCTGGCTCTGGGGGATGTACGCAGACCTATTCTCTGGCCCAAAGGGTATCACGACTGTTTTCATGAAGACCCCCGGCTCATGCAAAGGTGTGAGCGAAAAGGAAAGAACAAGAACCAAGACAAGTAAATAGTCAAATAAATGTGACCCAAAATCATACCTTGTATCTAGTTTGAAACATACATGCAACAAATGCGTATTCATTGTTGTTGCTTGTTGTTGATAGGTGAAGATGCTTCTGAAACTCTATGCTAAGGAGAAATACATTCTTGTGGTGAACCAGCAGCCTTTCAAAGATTTTGAGACCCTTGTCTCCTTTAAGGTATGCATATGCCTGCCCCTTTCAACTTCACTTTTCTCTCTTCTCTTCTGTTCTACCATCTAATCTTTTGGCAAAAACATCTGTTTAGCCATTGTAATCTAGTAAAATAAATTTTGGCTGCTATATCACAAAAACTAAACGAACCCGGCATATCCTACTCAAAGGTAGGATCCAGGGGTCGGATGTAAGCAACTCTTTCCTTTGTTCTATAAATAGGTAAATGGACCGTTTTCATGAAGACCTTCAGCTACTGTATCACAAAAGTTACTTATTTCCGGTGTTACCTCTATGTCCTGACTATTTTTACAGACTGGTCATACTTTATGGCCAAGAAAGTGACTTGATCTATGGATCCTACTTTCATGTGGGATATACTAGGGTTCGTTTGGTTTGGTTTAAAGAAAGTGACTTGATGAGTTTGTTCGTGTTAACATGATGATCAAGGAAAAAAAATCATTAAAAACTTCGCAAAAACGATTTGGTAGCATCTCTTTGCATCTTTGCGAGAACAATGGTTTATTTAAAAGAAATTCTATGGTATGAAAAGTTAATCACTGAATGGAAGTCTTTGAAGGTATTCTTTTACCGATTCGAATCGAGGGTGCCACCTTTATTTATTATCCGTCATGTAAAATATGTGGAACCCCTTTGAATCTCTCTCAGGAAAAAACCCTTATAGAGAGAGGGACTGTTCCTATATATGCTCAGGTTCATGTGATAACCACACAAATTTTGTTGGGGAGTGGTGCAGAAATCGATGGAGAGGGAGAGATGAGAGAGTGATTGGAACTTGGATAAGAATTCGAGATCGCGTGAGAGCTCGCTTTTCTTAAGTGATATTTCGACCCTATTCTGTTAGGGTATCACGAAATTCACTTGAGGATAATCTCAATTCACCGGTATCGATTCTGGCAGAAATCGATCCTATTTAAACAACAAGAGAATCGTAATCGATCATATATTATTAATGATAATAATTTCCCATGGGATTGATTGTTGGCATAATTAACCGGCGGTTACACAATGATTTGGGGGTTACAAACTTGATTATCAAAGAGATTGGCAGTTACAAGTCTGGAGGTCCGCGCAGCTGGCGGCGGAGGTGGACCTGCGCGGAAACCCGCGCCAAACACTGTTCGACAAACACTGCAGTGTCCCGCGCCGATGAACCCGCGCCATAGCCCGCGCCAAACACTGTTTGTCGAACCCTCCAGAGACCTGTGCGGCTTGCCAAGCACTGTCAACCTAACCACTTAGTAACCCTCCAATCATGACCATCCAACAATCCCGGGTAATAGCTAGCTTACACAAGTGTGCACTCCACACCACCTAACTCGTGTTATAGCTTAGCTACCAACCCCATTATTATCTTGTGAACCCAATTACATAAAATGAAACGATGATTTCACTAAAATCACCAACATTACTCCCCCATTTTAGTGTAATCCTTGGTTCACAAACAACAGTTAATATAGGAAACAAACTCATGTATAAATGAAAATATCTAAAAGATTGAATTCTCATCTTAGTACATTACACATTTCAAATACTCGAGAATCCGGGTGTCCTATGGATTGAACCCTTCAACCCATTTGAGTACCAGAAAATAACATACACATGAATTTAAAAGATTCTCTAAAGTTTAAACTTGACACTATACAGGCCGTGTGTCCTTATCCATTTGTGAGTGCATCAAAGCTAAGTCCAAGCTTCTTGAAGCGACCACACTTCACACTCATATAGGTAGTTCCTTTCATCATGCACCTGCACATGCACTTTTACAAAAGAACAATTACCTCCTCGCTTGCAGTACCGAGCACATACCTTGGGATGATTATCTTGTGCTCCAATCCCTTAGAATGAGCTTTTCTATTGAATTCAACTTCTAACGTTGTATTAGAAGGGAATTGGGTATCTCACCGTTAGAGATTCAAACGGACTTTAATCCCATCCCGATCACCGACTTGTGAACCAAGTCCCTAGCTAACCCCTTCGTCAAGTGGTCCGCTAGATTTTGTTGCGACCGAACAAATTCAACTGAAATCACCCCATTCGTGATTAGCTCACGAATCATGCTATGTCTAACACCTAAGTGTCTAGACTTGCCATTATATACTTGACTATAAGCTTTAGCCAAAGTAGCCGCACTATCACAACGGATAGAAATTGGTGATATTGGTTTTGGCCATAACGGAATTTCATGGACTAAATTCCTTAGCCACTCCGCCTCTTTACCGGCAGTGGCTAATGCCATAAATTCTGACTCCATAGTCGAACTCGTGATGCAAGTTTGCTTCTTGGAAGCCCATGAGATGACACGTCCCCCAAGCAAGTACACCCAACCACTCGTAGAGGAGTGATCTTCTAAGTTGGTGATCCAACTTGCATCCGAATATCCCTCTAATATGGAAGGAAACCCGACATATGACAAACCATAATCAATGGTTTTCTTCAAGTATTTAAATACTCGTCTTATCGCTTGCCAATGATGTATACTAGGATTGCTAGTATACCTACTCAACTTGCCTACGGCAAAAGCGATATCCGGCTTAGTGCTTGTCATGGCATACATCAAGCATCCAATAACCTTTGAGTACTCGAGTTGTGACACCGCTTCACCCGAATTGGGCATAAGCTTCACACTCGGATCAAATGGAGTACTCACCGGAGAACAATCAAAGCAATTAAATTTCTTTAATACTTTCTCAATGTAATGAGATTGCGTAATTGCATTCCCTTTGTTCTCACGCTTGATCCTTATTCCAAGGATCACCTCCGCCTCTCCCTTATCTTTCATGGAGAAACTTGATGACAGAAACTCTTTGGTTTTATCAACTTGATTTTGATCGGTGCCAAAGATCAACATGTCATCAACGTATAAGCAAATGATTACTCCGTTACCGGATGTGTCAAATTTGCTATACACACACTTGTCCGCTTGGTTTAACATAAAGCCATTGGACAAGATAACCTCATCAAATTTTTGATGCCATTGTTTGGGTGTTTGTTTAAGGCCATACAATGATTTTACAAGTTTACATACCTTATGCTCCATCCAGGGCATAACAAAACCTTCCAGTTGTTTCATGTAAACTTCTTCCTCCAAGTCACTATTTAAGAATGTCGTTTTGACATCCATTTGGTGGATCACTAAATTGTGGATAGCTCCTAAGGCTATCAACAATCTAATCGTGGATATCCTTGCAACCGGGGCATAGGTATCAAAATAATCGATACCTTCCCGTTGCCTAAAGCCTTGGATTACTAATCGAGCTTTGAACTTGTCGATTGATCCATCGACTTTCATCTTCCTTTTGAAGATCCACTTGCATCCCAACGGTTTGCAACCCGGTGGCAAGTCCGATAATGCCTAAGTATTATTCTCCATGATGGAATCCATCTCATCATTTATTGCTTCTTTCCAGAAAGCAATATCTTGAGACTTCATAGCCTCATCAAATAATTTTGGATCTTCCTCAATACTATAACAGTAAGAGAATTGTGACCCAATCTCATCTCTTGATCCCTCTACCAAGTACACTTGGAAATCGGGACCAAAGGATTTTTCAATCCTTCCTCTTTTGCTCCTTCGAAGCATCGGAGTTTTGGTTGGAACAATTGCTTGTTCTTCAACCTCACTAGTTACACTAGTACTTGGAACAAGGTCTTTCGGCCTAGGTATTGAAGAGAATCTAGTCTCACCAAATAAAGCATCTCTCGATTCTATAACGGTGTGAATTGCTATAGAATCATTAGGTCCAATACCATAGAACCTATATGCCTTGGAATGCTCGGCATATCCAACAAAGATGCAATCAATACCCTTTTCACCCAAGGTTTTCCTTTTGGGTTCGGGTAGTCGAACAACCGCTCGACAACCCCAAACTCGAATATAATTCAAGTTAGGCCTTTTTTTGAACCAAAGTTCATATGGGGTAATCTTGTTCCTTTTATTAGGAACACGATTTAATAAATAACAAGTCGTTAACATGGCTTCACCCCAAAATCCATCACTCAATCCCATGTAGGATAACATAGAGTTCACCATTTCTTTGAGAACTCTATTTTTCCGTTCCGCCACACCATTTTGTTGTGGTGTATAAGGCGCCGTAGTCTCATGGATAATTCCTACGGATTGGAAAAACATGGGGTCGTAATATTCCCCACCACGATCGGTGCGTAAACATTTAACTGAACCGTTAATTTGCAATTCAACCTCCGTTTTATAAATTTTAAAATTTTCTAACGCTTCATCTTTTGAGTGTAACAAATAAATATAACAAAAACGTGAAGCGTCGTCAATAAAAGTAACAACGTACTTTTTATTACCAAAAGACGGAGTTGAATGCAAATCACAAAGATCACTATGAATTAATTCAAGCACCGACGAATCCCTTTTCACATTAGGAAACGATTGCCTAGTGATCTTTGTCAACATGCAAGTTTTACATTTTTTGGTTTTAACGTCAAAAGCCGGAATAAGATCGTCTTTTGACATTTCAACCATTTTTTTAAAATTAACATGACCAAGCCTTGCATGCCATAAAATAGAATCAACACAATTCTCATTTGCAACATAAACGGAATTAGAAACACAATCTTTTTTATTCAAACTTAACATGAACATATTATTATTCAAATAACCAAATCCTACAAAAGAGTCACCTTTTGACAAGGTAAACTTGCCGGACTCAAAAACTTGCCTATATCCTAACTTATTCAAGATACTACTGGAAACCAAATTCTTTTCGAATTCGTGGTACAAACAAAACGTCTAAAAGTTCAATAATTTTGCTAGAACTAAACTCTAGCCTAACTAAGCCTCGTCTAAGAATGGGAGCATTTGACTCGTTCCCTATGTGTAGCACGGATCCGTCTTCAACCGGTTCCAAAGTGGTGAACCAACGTCGATCCTTGCACACATGACTCGAGGCACCCGTGTTAATCCACCAAGCGTCATCATCCTGCACATAAAATGATTCGGATATTAGTGGTACATAATTCAAATTTGAATAACACCAAAGTCAAGAAACTGACCTTGCCGTGGGTTTTGATCATTGGATCTTTGCCCACCAACACTTGAGCTTGTTCCATTCTTATTCTTGACAACTCGACAATCCCGCTTGAGATGGCCGGTCATCCCACAAGTCCAACAGGTTAATTTAACCTTTTTGTTGGGACCTTTCTTGGCTTCATTGAACTTACGTTTTCCCTTGAAATTGTTGGATCTTCCCTCTTCCACCATGTTCACCGAAGGTGCAGAAACCTCTTTCATCTTAGGTTTCTCAGCCTCTCGCGCCCGACGAGATTCCTCTATGCGTAAGTGACTACCAAGTTGTACAAGAGACAACTCTTCTTCTTGTGTTTCAACATGTGTTTGAAATCTTTCCAAGAGGGAGGCAATTTATCAATTATGCTCGATACAGAGATGGATTCGTCTATCTTCATATCATGTTGAGCATATTGGCCTAGAATGCGTAGGAGCTCATTGTATTGCTCCATCACAGGCCTTGAGTCCACCATTTTGTAATTATTAAAATTACTCACGAGGAACTTCTTCCTAGAAGCATCCTCCGCCATGTATTTGGACTCAAGAGAGTCCCATAGCTCTTTAGTGGATTCAACATTTTGATAAATGTCAAAGAGGGAGTCACACATACCGTTTAAGATGTGGCCGTGACATATGTAGTCGTTGTTTTCCCATTTTCCGCGACGCCGGGTCATCTCCAACATCTCGTCCTCCATCACTTCCAGCATCGGCGTGCTCAACACGTACACGACCTTCAACGTGTTCAACAAGAAGTGCATCTTCTTTTGCCATCGCCGAAAGTCGACGCCTTCGAACTTCTCCAGTTTCGTGAACTTGGTCGTCATGTCTCTCACGGATTGATCACTCGCCATCTCTCACGAAGAAAATATCACTTAAGATTGCTGGGGAGTGGTGCAGAAATTGATGGAGAGAGAGAGAGATGAGAGAGTGATTGGAACTTGGATAAGAATTCGAGATCGCGTGAGAGCTCGCTTTCCTTAAGTGATATTTCAACCCTATTCTGCCAGGGTATCACGAAATTCACTCGAGGATAATCTCAATTCACCGGTATCGATTCTGGCAGAAATCGATTCTATTTAAACACCAAGAGAATCGTAACCGATCATATTTTATTAATGATAATAATTTCCCATGGGATTGATTGTTGGCATAATTAACCGACGGTTACACAATGATTTGGGGGTTACAAACTTGATTATCAAAGAGATTGGCAGTTACAAGTCTGAAGGTCCGCGCGGCTGGCGGCGCGGGTGGACCCGCGCGGAAACCCGCGCCAAACACTGTTCGACAAACACTCCAGTGTCTCGCGCGGCTCGTGGCGCGGATGAACCCGCGCCAAGCACTGTCAACCTAACGACTTAGTAACCCTCCAATCATGACCATCCAACAATCCCGGGTGCTAGCTAGCTTACACGAGTGTGCACTCCACACCTCCTAACTCGTGTTATAGCTTAGCTACCAACCCAATTATTATCTTGTGAACCCAATTACATAAAATGAACTGATGATTTCACTAAAATCACCAACAAATTTTGAAAACCGTGAGAAGCTATATATTCATTGATCTATATATACTATCAAAATATGTATACAATCATATATTATCAATACCTATCTAACTATGTATGCAAATATATATGCGTTGATGCTTATACTCGTTGAAATTCATTAGTTTATATATGCATCAATGAATATACAGGTTCTAACGGTTTTCAATTTTTTTTTGGTTCTCACATAAACTGACGATCACATTTTCTCTTCTTTTCATATAATAAAACCTCAGGATGGAGCTACAAGCCTTTCGGTACTACGAAGCGTTTGGCAAACGTATTGGCTGTACAAGAATCGAAGCAAACAAGATGAAGGTTTTGATCAACTCAAAGAAAGCCTGAAGACACTAGATCATCGGTTTGAGGAATTCGTGCAGCAATTGAGAGACGTTGGATGGGACATTGATCAGATCAATTTGAAAATTCGTAATGATATTTTGATCGAAGAATTTATTGTGGATTGATGATTGGAAGTGGCTCAAACAATTTAAGCCTTTTTCAAACAGGTGCGCAAATCCAAAACAATGATACAAAGTTAATGACGAAAGACAACAACACGGTACCCTCTCGATGAAATTTAAAAAAAAACATCGTTTTTACAATTTTATATGTATTTCAATCAAATCACATTGTTTTTACAGTTGGGTGAAAGTCAAAAAGATGAGAACAATTATGCACCAAATAAGTATGAGAAATCTGAACCGTAGACAAATGAGTATGAGAAATCTGAACCGTAAATTTTCATTCGACCAAGCTTGTATAAGTAATTAGAGATCCGTGTTTTGGTTAACCAGTCAAGACGGTAACCGTTACTACTGGTAACGGTTATGAATATGTTTGTTGAGTGTAACAGGGACCCATTCTCAGTTATAACCGGTTGATAACTCTGGAATCCTTAACCAATTGTAACCAACCGGTTAACCATGACTGATCATGAAAGTCTGTTCATTATTTTAATAATTTTTATGTTGATGATAAATATTTTATAATTAAACAAGGGTGAATTATGGATTTGGTCCTTGTCGAAAATTACAAGTAGAGTCTCTAAACTAACATGGTCAGTGGCGGAACATAGGGCCCAAGCCTAATATTTCATACAAATGTGTAATGTAAGCAAGTTTAATATGTTTCGATGTTATATATATATAGGGCTGAGTTCCGGTGAGAAGTTGGGTCAACGGTGAGAAACGTGAGAAGTGGTTATCAACCGTTGGATGAGAAATGAACGCACATTAGGATGAGATGCACCGTATCAATTCCCTTCTAAGGTGCAATTCATGGGAGAGATTGAGATTAAAAGAAATCAACGATTCAGATTCACTTCTCACCATTAACTCAACTTCTCACACGATCCTTCGCCTATATATATGTGTGTGTGTGTGTGTGTGTGTGTGTGTGTGTGCCCGTGCACACACGCGTGTAGGGCCCATTCAGGGAAAACTCGGTTATTTGTGATAACTGTGAAATCCAATGCCTTTCATGAGAGACCCTAGTATTTTGTGGTAACCATGAGATCCAATCTCATCCATCCATTTAATTAATCAATGGTCTAAAATAACTAATATAAATAATAATTAAAAAACGAATTTAATGCAACTAAATTAGGAAAAATGGGTAAAATTGTCAAAAAAACATTATAAATCAGTGTGATCTAATTTAGGCGTGTTTCGATAATTTTGGGTGTGATAGCGCTTACCGGATTTAATGCAACTAAATTAGAAAAAATGGGTGTGATACACTGTGATCATCTTGCAAAACCTTATATCCTTCATGATAGAATGATGGGATTATTGTTGCTAATTATGTAGGTGATGATACACTGTGATCAGTGTCTCATGGTACATATGTCTCATGGTACATATGATATTCAGATGTTAGATTATCAGATATATGCCAAATCACAATGTAACACATACATCACAATGTAACACGTATATCAGATATATGTCAAATCACAATGTAACACATACATCAGATATATGCCAAATCACGTGGCACATGAGATTCAGATGATGTTATATTATCACAATGTAACACAATGTCACATGGTCCATATGGATATTATCTCAAAATCAATTTGTTGAGATAATAAAGGAAACGTAATATTTGATTGATGAGACTTTGATTTTTTCAGTTACAAAAAAATGTTATATTAATTAATTTATCAAAATACTAATATATCCTCCCCTATTAATTAATTAAAAAAATAAATATTGGATCTCATAGTTACCACAATCTAATAGGGTCTCATTTGATTAGGCTCCTATATATATATATATAGTGGAAGGATATTTTGCCACCTTTAAAAAGGTTGCAACCCTTGCAACTCACATCTTAACCGTTGGATTCATAATCGACGGTTATTTTATTTTTATTTTTCTTTTTTTTAATTAAAAATATTGGGCCACATATCTATTGTAACCGCCAATCATGAATCTGACGGTTAAGATGTGGGTTGCAAGGTTTGCAACCTTTTTAAGGGTTGCAAATTAAACAACCCCTATATATATATATATATATATATATATATATATATATATATATATATATATATATATATATATATATATAGAGAGAGAGAGAGAGAGAGAGAGAGAGAGAGAGAGAGAGAGAGAGAGAGAGAGGTGGTTTCAATTGGAAACCATATTAGATTGGAAACTTTGGAAACCGTCAATTTCATTGGTTAAATTAATGAAATTGGTTCATAAAGTTGTTTAATATGATCAAGTTGTTTCATATAATTCTTTTGTTAATGAAATCGTTTCATATATTTGTGTTTTTTGATGTAGTTTCATCTATTTTTCTCATTCAGATGAAATTGTTTCATGTATTTTCGTAGTCTGATGAAACTTTTTCATTTTTACACAAAAAACACAAATATATGCAACGATTTCATCAATAAAAGAATTATATGAAACAATTTCATCAAACTAAACAATTTCATGAAACAATTTCATTAACTTAACCAATAAAATCGAGGGTTTCCACGGTTTTCAAAATTAAAGTGGTTTCCATTTGATCGCTCCCCTATATATATATATATATATATATATATATGGGTAGTTTAATTTGCAACACATGAAAATCTTACAACCTCTACAACCCATTTCTTAACCGTTGGATTAATGATCGACGGTTACAATACATGTGGGTTCAATATTTTCAATTAAAAAAATCAAAACAAAATAACCGTTTATCATGAATTCAACGGTTAAGATGTGGGTTGTATGGATTATAAGATTTACATAAGTTGTAAATTATCCTTGGCATATATATATATATATATATATATATATATATATATATATATATATACATACTGCCTTTTCAATAAATAATAATAATATGTAAATAATTAGAGGAAGTTAACGTAACAGAAAAATCTCCTTTGTGTTAAAAGGTATGTATGTTTTGTTCCAATTTTGTCATTGTCTTAACATTATTCTGTTTGTTGTGTTAGATATAGAAGTTGAGGGACTGGTTTTGGATATTGATGGAAAAGTGCAAGGTTAGCAGAGCACTTAAAGAAAAGTTGATGGACTAAAGTTGGAAGAGTTGGTGCGGTTCACGATGGATATACATAGGGTTTCTCAACTCATTATGAAGAACAACAACTCATTTTCTCATTTTAATTTTCTCCCAGTTCATAATAAACTCTCTCAAATATTGTTCATCTTTTGATTAAGATTTAGAATTAATATCTTCAAATCTCTTGAAGATATTGTTTGTAATAGCTTTAATTCAGGTTAATATGTTGATTTTCTAAATATAGTGATTTTATGATGGTATCAGAGCTATGTGTTCGATTCATATGAGATGTTCATTATCGATCACAACATCTGGTAATCTGTTTGTTCTAGTTTCGTTTTGATTTTCTTTTATTATCTGTGTTTTTTTTTCTTCTTGTTTGTTCTTTTCTTTTCATCAATCTTTTCCAGTCTATTTCCTCTCATCACTTCAGATCTAATCTGTCTATAGATTACCGTCTAAAGTGATTTCATGATTGGGATTTTTTTTCTTTTTTTTCATGTTTTCTCTTTCAAAATTTCCTAGATCTGTTCGTTTCAATGAACTATGTCCAGATCTCATCCATCTCTCAGTTTGAAGATGGTTGTGAGTGAATTTGACCTTCATAGGTCTTGTTCATCCATCTCAGATCTAACCTGTTAATAGGTTATCATTTGAGGTGTTTTTTCATAATATTCTGCCTTCTTTACATTTGCATAAGTATGTTGAATCTTGTTTTCCTAGATCTGGTTCATTTTTTTTTAATATTTCTTACAGATCTTGTATAGAACTTGTAGTTCTGTTTTTTCCTTTTTTTTTTTGCTTATGCACTTGTAGTTTTCTCAAATCTGGTTCTCTTCAACGTTTTCTTTTCGTTTATTATCATCAATCTGTATCAGATCTTGCTAGATCTTGGTTCTAGTTGTGATTTCCAACCAGATTCGTTCTCTCTCTTTGTAGACTTGGATCTGATTTTCTATTGGTCTAGATTCAAGTTGTGTGTGTAAGGAGTACCAAGACTCTAATGACGTGAGTCGAGGTTTGTAGATCTTTCGATCCATCCTCACTTTGTGATTCACAGAAGATGTTCTTTAGCCCTAATGACATGAGTCGTGATTTGGATTTCAGCTCCGTTGGGTTCTGAGTCCTTCTCATTATTGACCATTGAAGGACCTTGTTCGCTTTTATCTTCGTTTTTTTTTTGTTTTGTGCGTACCTTTGGGTTTTCCATTGGTCACAAACTTTTTTTTGTTCAGGACTTTATTTCCTGTTCAGATCTGTGGGTGCTGTTATTGGGTGTTATTGATTCACTCACTCTGGTTCCTTGTTGAGGTTTCAGATCTGCTCATTACTTCCGCTGCTCTCCCGTTTGAGGTTCGATCAGTAAGTTTCTTTTCCTGTTATCTCTCCCGTGTGAGGACCTATCTGTAAGTTTCTCTTCCTGTTATCTCTTCGGCTCTATCTCCTCTGTAAGTTTTCTCTCTTTCTCTCTCTCTCTCTCTCTCTCTCTCTCTCTCTTTCTTCTTTGTGGTTTTCTATTTTGTTTGGACCCTAAATAGTTGGCTTGACCTACCACCTCGAGTGGCAAGGAATCCTGCCTCCAAGCTACTCAGTTTTTGTCCTTGTGTGTGGTTGATTGCCTCTAAATTGTCACTATGACAGGATCCGAATCCTCCAAAGAGCCAGAACAGCGTTCCTTAATCGCTAAACTGGACTTTGGGGATCCGTTATATCTCCATCCTAGTGACACTTCGGGAGCCTCTATTTTGTCTATGAAACTCAATGGTACTGAAAACTATAAAGTTTGGTCTTGCGCTATGATACTTGCTCTTGAGACTAAGAATAAACTTGGTTTCATTGATGGTTCTGTGATTAGATCTGTTAATAATGATGTTTTGGGGAAACAATGGGATCGTTGTAATTCTGTTGTTTTATCTTTGATTCTTAACTCTATTTCTGATGACTTGTTTGTTAGTCAAGTTTTTTCTAGAGTTGCTTCTGAGGTTTGGCTTGAATTGAAAGAGACCTATGACAAAATTGATGGCTCTGTAACTTTCAACCTACACCAGAAAATTAATTCTCTATCTTAAAATGGGGCGACTGTCTCTGACTATTATCATAAGTTGAATGCCTTATGGAAACAATTTGACGCCTTAATAAAACTTCCCTCATGCACGTGTAATGCTTCTCACGATTTTTCCAAACACAATCAGCTTATAAAATTAATGCAGTTCGTGATGGGGTTAGATGATGTTTACGTCCATATACGAAGCAACATTCTAACTACTGATCCTCTTCCATCTGTTAAAACTGCATTTTCTTTGGTTTCTCGCGAAGAGTCACACCGTGGTGTGACTCAATCTTCTGATTCTAAAAGCCAAAACACAGCCTTTTTTGGGAAGACTAATGAAAATAAGAAAAAATCCGGGAAACCATCCCTTGTTTGTAAGCATTGTGGTATAACTGGGCACACAATAGAAAGGTGTTATAAACTTATTGGTTTTCCAAAGGATTTTCAATTTACTAAGTCGAAAAATTCTTTTAAACCTTCTTCCAACAATGTTTGCTCCACTGATAACTCTGCTAGTAGTCAAAATTCTGATAGTGGTCAAAACTCTTCAAAATTTCTCACCGAGGATCAAATTACAAAATTACTTTCTCTTCTTGATCGCAAATAGCCAGAAAACATCTCAGTCAACATGGCAGGTATGTTTTCTGTTAATACAACGAAATATGCTAACTCCTCTAATTTTTCTCATCATGGTTGGATCATTGACTCTGGCAGCATATGACTTCCAATATTTCCTGTCTTGAAAATGTTGTTGACATCTCGGACTTAGATTTAAAAGTAACTCAACCTAATGGAGATGAAACTATGATTAATCAAATAGGGAATTTTAGACTGAATGATAAAGTTGTTTTGTTTGATGTTCTGGTTGTTCCTGACTTTCATGTTAATCTGCTATCTGTTCATAAACTTGCTAGAGATAGCAAAATCTTTGTTGGATTTGATGAGTACAAATGTTATCTTGTTCAGGGTTCACCTCACAAGAAAATAGTGGGGACTGGTAGCGAACAAGGAGGTTTATACTTCTTTGATCGCTTGTTTAAGGGTGAGTCTCTTGTGATACCTAAAACTAATATGTCTATAATGTGTTGTGTCTCTCGCCAATTATGGCATAGTAGACTTGGACACCCTGCTGATCAAGTGTTAGGAATTTTAAAGGACACTCTCTGTCTAGGAAGTGAACGTGTGTCTGTTCCTTGTGATATTTGTCATAAGGCTAAACAAACTAGAGACAAGTTTACCTTGAGCAACCATGTCTCCAAAGTCTTAGGAGAATTAGTTCACTTCGATATATGGGGACCTTATCGTGTTCCTAGTAAGGAAGGCTATAGGTTCTTCTTAACTATTGTTGATGATTATACCAGGTCTGTTTGGGTTTATATCTTGAAAAGTAAAGATGAAGTTTTTGACAACATTGTTGCTTTTCATAGCTTGCTAATCAATCAATTTGGAAAGCATGTTAAAATTTTCAGGAGTGATAATGGTACTGAGTTTGTTAATAACAAATTAGGTGGTTTTTTTAAAACTAATGGCATTATACATCAAACGTCTTGTTTTTACACTCCTCAGCAAAATGGAATTGTTGAAAGAAAACATAGACACTTATTAAATGTGGCTAGGGCTTTAATGTTTCAGGGAAATATGCCATTGAACATGTGGAGTGAGTGCATTTTGACTGCAACCTATCTAATAAATAGAACTCCCTCTTCTGTGCTAAATGGTAAGTGCCCTTATGAGTTGGTTTTTGGTTTCGCTCCTGTGTTATCTCATTTAAGAAATTTCGGATGTCTTTGTTTTGCTGTTAGACCCAATGTTTCAGATAAGTTTTCCTCTCGATCTGAAAAATGTGTTCATCTTGGTTACTGTAATTCAAAAAAGGGGTACAGACTTTACACTTTGGACTTAAAACAAATTATTGTTTCTAGAGATGTTAAGTTCTATGAAACTATATTTCCTTTCAAAATGAGTTCAAATCAACTAAATTGTGATTCTAGTGATGTTAACTCTTTGAATTTTTTTGGTACTGGTTTGTTTCCGACTAATGATTTAAATTCTGACTTGCCCAATGATGAGACTAGGGTGACTCCTCAAAATGAAAGTAAAAGAAGTGAAAATGTTCCTGGTACTTCTGAGTCAAATGGACGTGGTAACATAGGTAGTCAAGATAGAGCTGTCGGGTCTTTAGACCCTGGTAGTACTAACACCAGAAATGAAAATGACAGAGTTGCTGGATCTAGTGGTCCTGGTAGCACTAACACCATAAATGAAAATGACAGAGTTGCCGGATCTAGTGGTCCTGGTAACACTGTTTCTGCTGGTGACTCACAAACTACTAGTTTTCGTCCTCTTACTGTTCAACAAAGTAATGATGGTGTTTTGAGGGGCCCTTCTGAGGTAACTATTTCTGAACAATCAAATATTCGTAAATCTACTCGTTCTTCGAACTTACCCTGTCGTTTTGATGACTATGTTGTTGAAAGGAAGGTAAAGTATGGGATAGAGAAGGTTGTGAATTACTCTTATTTAAATTCAAATAATTTCTGTTTTGTATCAACTTTGAATAAATCGTTTGAACCTGAAATTTTTTATGAAACTAGTAAGGATCAAAACTGGGTAGATGCCATGAATTTAGAAATGGAAGCCTTATATAGAAACGGTACATGGGTTTTAACTGATCTGCCCCCTGGTCGTAAACCCATAGGTTGCCGGTGGATTTATAAGATTAAATACAAATCCACCGGTGAAATAGAGAGGTACAAGGCTAGGTTAGTTGCTAAAGGCTATAGTCAGCGTGAGCATTTAGACTATGAGGAAACTTTTTCACCTGTAGTTAAGATGGTCACAGTTAGGTGTGTCATTGCTTTGGCTGTTCAAAATCAATGGTCTTTATGTCAACTTGACGTTAACAATGCTTTTCTTTTATGGTGACCTTGTTGAAGAAGTTTATATGTCTTTGCCTCCAGGTTATTTTTCAGCTAATGATAAGCGAGTTTGTAAACTTGTTAAGTCTCTGTATGGACTAAAACAAGCTCCACGTCAGTGGTATGAAAAGTTGTCTACCTGTTTAATTGATCATGGGTTTATTCAAAGTACTAGTGATTATTCATTGTTTACAAAATGTTTTGATAATATTTTTATTGTTCTTCTTGTTTACGTAAATGATATTGTCATCACTGGTAATTCCTATCCTGACATTCAAGAGGTTAAGAATTATTTACAATCCAGATTTAAAATAAAAGATCTTGGTTTTTTGAAGTTTTTTTTGGGAATTGAGATTCTAGAAACTAACAAAGGTGTGTGTATGTCACAAAGAAAGTACTGTCTTGAACTTTTAAATGATTTTGGATACCTGGGGTGTAAACCTATTAGTACGCCAATGGATATGAACTTGGTGGTTACAGATTCTGTTGGTTCTGATACAAAGGATCCTCCTTTGAAAGATTTTACAGGTTATCAAAGGTTAATTGGTAGGTTAATATATTTTTTAGCCACTCGACCTGACATTGCTTTTGCTGTACATTGTTTGAGTCAATTCATGCATTCACCTCGTGAGTCTCATCTAAAGTTAGCTCTTCGAGTACTAAGGTATTTGAAGGCTTCTCCTGGTAAAGGTATCAATTTTTCTTTATGTTCTACTTCTGATTTTAAGCTTTCGGCCTTTGTTGATGCTGATTGGGGAAAATGTCTGTCAACAAGGCGATCTGTTACAGGATACTGTTTGTTTTTGGATAATTGTATGATTTCATGGAGAAGCAAGAAACAACCTACTGTTTCTCGCTCCTCTGCTGAGTCTGAGTATAGAGCAATGGCTTCAGCTCTTTGTGAAATTATCTGGGTTCTTAATATTTTAGCTGATTTAAGAATTGATAGTCTTCTTCCAGTTAATCTAAACTGTGATAATAAGTCAGCTATACAAATTGCTAACAATCCAGTGTTTCATGAAAGAACTAAGCACATAGAGATTGACATTCATCAAGTGAGGAATAAAATCTCTTCTGGAATGTTGAAAACTGTAAAAGTTTTGTCAACAGAAAATCCAGCTGATATTTTTACAAAATCACTTGGTGTGAATCAACATCACTATCTCATTTCTAAGTTAAATATGTTGGATCTTTTCAATGTCAAGATTGAGGGAGGGTGTTAAAAGGTATGTATGTTTTGTTCCAATCTTGTCATTGTCTTAACATTATTCTGTTTGTTGTGTTAGATATAGAAGTTGAGGGACTGGTTTTGGATATTGATGGAAAAGTGCAAGGTTAGCGGAGCACTTAAAGAAAAGTTGATGGACTAAAGTTGGAAGAGTTGGTGCGGTTCACGATGGATATACATAGGGTTTCTCAACTCATTATGAAGAACAACAGCTCATTTTCTCATTTTAATTTTCTCCCGGTTCATAATAAACTCTCTCAAATATTGTTCATCTTTTGATTAAGATTTAGAATTAATATCTTCAAATCTCTTGAAGATATTGTTTGTAATAGCTTTAATACAAGTTAATATGTTGATTTTCTAAATATAGTGATTTTATGACTTTGATTGACAATTTCCTCGATGTTCCCTTTTGTTTAAATAATATCATTTAATTGGTTGACTTATGCTCTTCCAAGTTAATGAATTGACACAATCAAATCTTTATATATATTAAAGTAACAACCAAGGTGAATGATGTGGCATCATAACAATTGAGTATTGGGGTATTGGTGAATTGTGGTTGATTTGAGACATCCCACATTGGTGAGAGATTGGAAGATTGCAATAGAGTGAAATGTATAAAAAAAGAGGGATGGATGCTATATTAAAGTAACAACCAAGGTGAATGATGTGGCATCATAACAATTGAGTATTGGAGTATTGGTGAATTGTGGTTGATTTGAGACATCCCACATTGGTGAGAGATTGGAAGATTGCAATAGAGTGAAATGTATAAAAAAAGAGGGATGGATGCTATTGTGTCACTTCATGGGTTTGAGTCATAAAGTTATCTTATTTGGATGACACTATTTTTACAAAACAAATCTTATTATATAAAATAAATCAATCATCAATATTTTTATAAAGCAACAACCAACCAAGGTGAATGATGTCCTTCATTGATAGAGAAAATAAAGTTTGACAAATGTTAATGACTATATAAAAGGCGGAGATAATGAATCAAAATGTGAAATGCTTAGTTTGGTTCAATGTAAATTTCAACCACCACCATATTTCCAAAACATATTTGTTTAAAAACATATAGTTGCCTCATTTCGGCTATTTTCTTGGTATGATGAGATTTGAGTATTCCTCAAATCTTGAAATATGGTTTAACTTTGTTTATCCCACATTGATGAAAAGAAGAAAGATTGAAAGAAGTGTGTATATTAAAAGTGGTCATTTTTTTTGTAGCGAGTCATGATGAGATTTGAAAATTCTTTATATCTTGAAATATGGTTAAGTTTGCTTATCATACATGTTGAAATGTGGTTAAGTTTATTTATCCCACATTTGTGAGAAGAAAGAAGATTGAAAGAATGAAATATGTATATAAAAGGAGAATGTCATTTTTTGTAGCAAGTCATTTTAAGATTTGAGTATTCCTTAATTCTTGAAATTTAATTACGTTTGTTTATCCCACATTGGCGAGAAAATGAAGATAGCAAGAAGAAAATGTATATGTGAAAGGAGATCATACTTTGTAACAAGTCATATTGTTGGCTCAAACGAATCAAAACTTAAAAAAAGTCTCAATGATGCATATGCGGCAACTAAATCTATATTTTTATATAGTATTTGATAAAGTGATATTAGTAGATGTTTTATATTGTTAAAATACCACAACTAATGATGTGATGTATTGTTTAAAGAACATTATCAATTTTAAATTGTAATTGAGTTTTGGTTATCACCAATAGAAATATCCTATAAAATTTATTCAAATTAACAAATTATAAAGTCGAATTGAATTAAGAACTCCAAAAATAATATCTATTTGATTATTTTTGTTTATCATAAGTAAATCTAAATTTACTTTATCATATATATGTGTGTGTGTATATATATATATATAGGGGCATAATCAAATGAGAACTCAGTAGTTTGTGATAACTGTGAGATCCAATGTGGGCCAATCATTTTATTATATTAATTTTATTTATTTAATTAATAGATAAGGGTGTATAAGTAATTTGATTAATTATTATTTAAATATTAATTGTTTTCTTTGACAGTTATCAATCTAAGATAGTTTTCTTCATTATCTCAACAAATTGATTTGTGATTATCCATTACTATATATAGCTGATTATTAGCATCCTGCCCAACTTAAACCCTTTGAATAATGACTCCATTAATTACAACGACGACACCAATGTTAAAGAAAGCTGACTTTGAGAGCATGCATCGTCCTTCTCGAATCATCTTGACCCATTTCCAGATGAACGTGATGATAAATTGGATGGTAGTAGGTATCACAAGAAGTATCATAGTGGTATCACACAAGTTCTTGGGTATCACAATAGTAATGAACGTGATGATAAATTGGATGGCAGTAGGTATCACAAGAAGTATCATAGTGGTATCACACAAGTTCTTGGGTATCACAATAGTAATGAACGTGATGATAAATTGGATGGCAGTAGGTATCACAAGAAGTATCATAGTGGTATCACACAAGTTCTTGGGTATCACAATAGTAATGAATGTGATGATGAATTGGATGGCAATAGACATCACAGTGGTATCACATAAGTTATTGGGTATCACAATAGGTATCACGGTGATGTACACCGGAATAAGTTTGGTCGGAGTAATGGAGGAGAGAGCAGAGAGAGAGAGAGAGATTTACAAAAAGACTAATTTACCCCTAAATATTATCCATAAATTTATTTATTTTTTAAATTAATAGATAATTACCAAAATTAAATTTTTTAATAATACCTATTGATTATTAATAATGTGTGGTTGAGATTGGATCTCACGGTTATCACAAATAACCGAGTTCTCCCTTGAATGACCCTCTCTCTCTCTCTATATATATATATATATAAGCACGATGTTGAGGTATTTACATGACACTATAAGAATGTAAAATATTTGAAAAGAAGGTGGACATCTGAAAGGACGAGATAGGTTTGAAAGTAAAAGAGATTGATTGACTAAATTCATCATGCTCGCCGACATATTGGTGTGGAAAATTTAGATAACACCATAAGATTTGAGTATCGTCAAATATTGAACTGTTGTCGATGATTGTTGGAACAAAGTGTGTTTATACAAAAATCAACATATACCAATCTTTATATCTTTATACATAAAAAAACAAAACCTTAAAATGATAACATGTCACCATGAGAATCATGCATTAATCAAATGCTGAATTGTAGTAAATTGTTCATCATCCCACATTGGTGACAAAAGTGAAAACTTGAAAGCACAAATGACTATATAAATGTTAAGATATGAATTAAATTTTCATCCAAACTTTGATCTATTTTTGGGTTAAATAGTTATTGTTTATTTACATGACAATACATGTCATGTGATAGTTAAATATTTCATTTTCATTTTATATAAACCAAATTTATATAAAAGAATCTGAAATTGTTTCTATTACTTTTGTTTTATTATTTGAACATATATATTTATTTGATATTTTTTTCTTCATTTTTTACATAGCCAAAATAATTGTAGTTTTGTAATAATCATAAATCTATCTTTATATAAAAGGAATAACCATAGAGAATGATGTGGCATTGTGATAAGTTAAAAGATTGGAATAAATAAGGGTGTATAAGAAATGTGGATGGGATATCTTTGAAAGTAGGCGGGTATAAGAATGAACAAGTATAAAAGTATAAAACATTTTTATGAAAATCTCATTGTTATATTTGAGCAAAAGTTGATTGTCGGCAACCCTAACCAACTATTCCCCAAATAAAGTAAAATCTCTCAATCTTTATCTTTATACATATATATAAAAGGTACAACCAAGGGCATTTGAGGTGGCATTGTGAGAGTTGAATTTTCTCAAATATTGCATTATGGTATTGTTTTATTTATCTCATATTGATAAGAAATGTTATATTTGAGAATGAAGATGGTTATAAACAAGAAGGGATAACTTTGATGATTAAAAGGTTTACTTGGCTAAAAATATCTTTTAACTAACCGCTCATTAGAGAAATTTTATATAACATTACATAAAAATACTTATTTATCTTTTTTTCTTTATATGTACAAAAGAAGTAACCAAAGGTATTTGAGTTGGTATTGCAATATTCGTGTATTCCCAAATCTTGCATTATGATGTTGTTTTACTCATCCACGTGGATGAGAAAAATGCTAGATTGGAGATATTTAAGTGAATATAAGAAATGAGGAATGAATGTTTTATATAAATATGAAATTTGGTGAGTTTGATAATCCCATATAGGCGAGAAGATGATTTTTTTTTGAAACATGTGATTTTATATTGACAAGAGGAAGAGATGTCAAATTGTTGCAACTCATAAGGTTGGCTAATTTTAGTCGAACCTTTCATAACAACAATAGTGATATGGTTGTTTAACATGTCGTTTGAGTTCTAAAAAGCATAACAAAATTATTACCGATACATCTTAAACTCTTCGTAACAAGAAATTGTTATCAATATATGAAAATGTACCACTTATGGAAATACATTCTTCATTTTAAATTGGATCTTATTAATTATTAATTGAATAGTTATATTTATTTTAACTCGAACAAGTATTACTTTAAAATATTTTTCGCTGTCGTGCAACGCACGGTTGGCACACTAGTTCTTTATATAAAAGGATCTTGAGTCAATTCTCCATCAACTTGTAAGTTTGTTATCAAAGATCGTTATTAAGAATCCCAAAGGGTCCTCTCCAATTACAACAGATGAATGATCTACTGCATATTTGTTTTACGTTGATGTTCATTTTTCAATATTTTCTTGGTATTGATGTTATGTGTGTTTCTGGCCAATGTATCCAGGATCAGAGAGGGATCTTGTTTCAATTGCGGGACACCCTTGAATTTAATTCCTCGATTTCAAGTCGCCTGGTGTCTTGGGATCAAAACACCGATTGTTGCATCTGGAATGGTGTAATCTGCAACCTTGTAGGTCAAGTCATTGGTTTAGACTTGAGCCAGGAAGGGATATCTGGTGGCCTCAATGATTCCAGTAGTATTCTCTTCAGTCTTGACAAGCTTCAGAGGCTCAGTTTGGCATACAACAAATTCAACTTCAAACCCATCCCTTCAAGGTTTGGCAATCTTACCAGTTTGGTTTATTTGAATTTGTCAAACTCGGATTTTTCTGGTCAAGTTCCACGAAGCTTTTCACAATTGACAAGGCTGGAAGTTCTTGATCTTTCTTCCCGTTTCTCCAACCGACATTCTCCACTTCAACTTGAGAAACCAAATTTAGCCATGCTTGTACATAACCTCCATCATCTTACAGATCTGTATCTGGATGGTGTAAACATGTCAGCAATCAAGTCTGATTGGTGTCAGGTCTTATCATCATCTTTGCCCAATTTGAAAGTGTTGAGTTTGTCAAGTTGTTACCTTTCAGGCCCCATTGATGAATCCCTTCAGGGTCTACACAACCTTACAACACTTGATCTTTCGTACAACAACTTGTCAATTGAAACAAGCAGCGGGGACTTTAACATGTCTCCCTTTCCCCAAATCTCGTCATTGAAGCTGGTTTCATGCAATCTACGAACTTTTCCCAACCTAAAGAATCAGTCAAGCTTGTCGCATCTCGACCTTTCTGACAATAATATTGGTGGAGAAATACCAAGTTGGATCTGGGGTTCCTATAATGGAATGCTCTTGTATATGAACATATCTCATAATCAAATAGTTGGTCTCCAAACACCGTACGTATTTCCTAAACATCTTAGTATCATCGACTTGCATTCCAATTGGCTCGGTGGAGTAATTCCAAGACCACCACCATTTGTTACCTATATCGACTACTCTGAGAATCTTTTCAGTTCTTCAATCCCTACCAATATTGGACACAACCTGACCTTGGCCATTTTCTTCTCTGTATCTAGAAATTCGCTCACTGGTCGAATCCCTCAAACCATATGCAATGCTAGTTACCTCAAGGTTCTTGATTTATCACACAATGGTTTTCGTGGCAGGATACCGGAATGTGTGTTCAAATTTGGTGGGGATCTTGGGGTACTTAAACTGGGAAATAATAATCTTGATGGTCTTATTGAAGGAACATTCACGAGCAACTGCAGTTTAAGCGTTCTTGATCTCCACTGGAATTCATTAGAAGGGAAGATTCCGCGATCTCTTGTCAATTGCAAAAGCCTGGAGGTCTTAAACCTTGGGAACAATAGGATAACCGACACTTATCCATGCTTTTTGAGAAACAATAGCAAGTTGCGTGTTCTAATCCTGCGATCCAACAGGTTATATGGGGGGTTGCATTGCAATCCTGCCCAATCTACCACCTGGGAGAAACTTCAGATCCTTGACATTGCATTTAATGAATTTACTGGTGTGGTGTCAGCAGATTGGTTTCGGAATTGGCATGCTATGCTGCAGGATCCACAATCACCAGAATACGATGAGAAGCACCTAAGCTTTATGGTTTTTCAACTTGATCAGTTTTATTATCAACAAACTGTGACAGTTACCACGAAAGGGCGGGAGCTGGAGCTTGTCAGAATTCTGACCATCTTTACATCCATGGATATCTCAAATAACCACTTTGAAGGGGAAATACCAAGCACAGTTGGGCATCTTAAAATGCTTTATCTTCTTGATATGTCGAATAACGAATTCATTGGCTCAATCCCACCATCAATTGGAGATTTATATCATATTGAATCACTAGACCTGTCAGCGAACAAACTAGGTGGAGAAATCCCTTCTGTGCTCACTAGACTATCGTTCCTTTCTGACTTTGATGTCTCATACAATCAACTGGAAGGAAGAATCCCTGTAGGCAGTCAATTCCAAACCTTCACAAATAATTCTTTTAAAGGAAACCCGAGATTATGCGGGCCACCACTGGCCAAAAGTTGCGAGGTCTCAGGACCGGCAACAACTCCACCAGCATCCACAAAGAGTCATGGTAATGCAGTGAAGAGTGAAGTCTTGATAAGTGTGGGACTAGGATTTGTTGTTGGAGTAGGGATATTGGTTTTACCATTGATATTTTATGGAAGGTGGAACAGATGGTACTTCCAGCATGTTGATCGTATATTCTTCACAAAACTGCATCGGTATTTCGAAACAAGAAAGCGTATGAGGAGAGCATACAGAAACCCAATCCAAAGACTTTAGTGTAGTGTTGTTCATAAGGATTACACTGCAGAATCAACAGGAAGGAAACATCGTAATTAGTCTGGAGAGTGGAAAAACAATATATGAAAGTGTAAGAGTATGGTTAGTACTAATCATATGTTTATGTATTGTTGAATGTGGTCATGTTCTAAATTTTGGTCTCTTCGATCAATTTGATTGAATATAGAATAAATGTATGGTAAGTTTTAGTTAACAAATACTAATTAAAAGGGCTGTATTTCAAATTCGTTTCACGTATTATATTCTAGTTCATTTTGCAACGGTGTTTCGAGGAAGGTGCATGTCACCAGTTTTCTTTATAATCATAAAACTATGGTTTTGGCGGACACAATCGCATAAATCAAGATGAGCCCAACCCAAAATAAACTCTGACCTAACCATCTCTTTTAAGTCGCTTGGGTCCTATGGTTGGAAACAAAAGATGAGAATTTAATGAGGATGTTTGTGTATCAAACGATTACTTGCTATGAGAACATTGCAATTGATGTTATAAGTGTTATATGTGTTTCTCATGTAAACATTGTGCATATAAACATCTGACTTGAGAGCATGGAGTTTGTTATGTGTGAATGTCATACTTTGACACCAATTCTAATCATTTCGTAAATGGGTGATAGAACGGTCGCTGGTATGTCAAATATCACATGTATTACTAACACATACCGAGATATGATTTGTCCTTCCTATATGATGGGTATTGTGTCACTGCCCTATTGATTGAATGATACTGACGAAACACATGCATGCTCAGATGATAGATATGGGGATAATGATATCTGTTTTTTTTCCAGTATATTCGAGAATTATAAGAAATTAGGGAGTTGGAGCCAAGTCATAAAACAACTGCCCTTTTTCCACAATATGACGGGTGTTGTTGACAAATGCAACAGAAGGGAACAATTAGATTGTGTAGGTAATTGAGCACTCTATATGAGTGGAGGTAAGTTGGATTCAGATGCTCGAGTCTCATTTCCTGACTTTGAAGCATGTATTGGACTTCTTGAAGGGTAATTTGATCATGTCCAGATGTTATGTTAACCACCACCGAGTCATAGTCATGGTCACGTCCGCGTACAATATAAAAGATCAAATCATAATTAGTGATTAGTATTTTTTTTGGGAAGGGTGTCCTAGGCTATGCCTAGACTAATCCCTTGGCAAATTATTATGATGGTAAGACATCAACCCTGATTAAACGTCAGTGGCCACAATTGTTGTGTACGCCTAGATTCGAACCCCAGGCAGATGAGATATTCCACCACATCCCCCAACGCCTTAACCTTGTGGTTGTGATTAGTTGTCTGCAGCTGAGAGATTTTTAACTTTATTTCTCATTTTCAAAATATAGTCATGAATGGAAAGGATGCCCTTCTTGAATGACTAAAGTTGAATTGGTGAACACGAATTCGGTGGTCCACACTTCTAGAATGGTTTGGCAACCAATTACATGGACAAACATATTCTCAAATATTTAGTAACTAGCTCAAAATTTCTTGATCATTTTCGAACCTATTTGGGAAATGTTGTTGGTGCTTTTATTGCAATCATCAGGTATTCTGTGTAAGACGAAATTAGTAATATTATTTGTAAACGTATTGAGGAGTATAATAGAGAAGTAAAGGTTAAAGAAGGTATTTATGCTCGTTGTCTTTTATATGGATATTAGAGGCCGGGGGAGAAATGACAAAAAGATATTTGAACAATAATTTTGAAGAGATGATGGAAGTAGGAGTTCATTTTCGATTATAGAAAGAAAGGGTTGATAGTTAAACTACAATGCGAGTTTGGAGGTGGGGAATCCCCACCTGTCTAAGCTGGCTAGAACCTGGGATTGTTGTATGGTTCCATATGGCAGGCTGGGGTCAAGGGGGTTGATCCCTCGTTCAGGTTCTAGAGGAAGCGCCCGTGGTGGGGTGGAAGGGGTAGAGCCTCTTGCCAGGCTTAGGACAACACTTGGAAACAAAATCGGGACTGTGAATTGAAATTATTCTCGAGTAAATTTCATGATACTCAGACAGATTATTGTTGATTTCTCACCAGAGCCTCATTACCCCAACAAATGTTTGTGTTGGCAGCATGTGTGGAGCAGTCCATTCAAGAAAGTTAGGAACAAGGTTTGGTTCCAAGAATGTATATATCCATCAAGTTTGAATGCTAGAAGAGAAGGTAGAACTTGGGACCACTAGAAGGTGTAGTGAGATCTGTCGAACTTGTTGGTAATGGGAGAAAGGCATGAGGAAGAAAAGTTATCATTTGGAACAGATAGAAGAGTGTGACCTGGAGGAGGTGAGGGATTCAAAGAGTAATTACCAGGATTCTTGTCAGGATCGAATTCTCAACAAGAATTATGAATACTCAAAAACAATATCAAAGAAGTTGCGGAATAACACTTTGATATTCAATGTAACAGTAAACAAACAGTGTATATGACTAACAACTTGTAAACTTGTATTGAATGATTAAAATCACAAGATTACACACTCAACCTCAATCTTGAAGAACAGACTCTTTCAAGACGAATTCTACTTCTCTAGAATTAGGAACTATGCCTTGAGGTTGATTTTTCTCTCTAGAACTAAAACTTAGAATGAATAATAATAAAAGTTATCTTACTATTCTAAACAATACAATATATATACTGAAGATAAAAGATAATTACAATTTATACAATATCTCCAGAATATCTTCCATCATTATCTCTAAGCTTCCATGAATATCTTCAGTTTATCCAGCTGTCATCCTTTCCATACAGATCTCCATCTCATAAGCAGTACTAATCATAAGCAGCATTAATACTCTGAGCAGTACTAAGTTCAGCAGTACTAACCATGCTCAGCAGTATTAATCTCTTAGCAGTAGTAACTCCAGCAGTACTAATCTTGAAGAGCAGCATTAACTTTGTTCCAGCAGCATTAACTTCAACTAGCAGCATTAACCATACTTGATGAATTCTTCAGTTCCCAACAATTCTTGTGGAGGATATACTAGTATTCTAGGGAGACATCATTTCTTGGCTCTGATACCAACTCAAGAAAGTGTGTAAAATCTTTTTTTTTTATCACAAAAGGATGTATACGGAGTAGAACAGCTTCAACAAACAGCTGAGGTTGAACCAATGATGAAAAGGTGAGGTAAGGTGGCAACCCTTTTTAGGCTTCTGTATTTCAACACTTGGCAATTTCCTGGATGATCCCTCAAGGTCATTTTTTCTCTTGTCCATATAACTTGAACCATTATGTTTTCTTTTCTTTTCTGCATAATATATCTAAAAACGTCTATTCCGCAAGATAAAATGTTTTCATTGGAAAAAAGTTTTCCATACGGTAACAACTTAAGGACCATTCATTAATGTCATGGCAATACCTGTTGTGAATCATGAGTTTAAAACGATCAATTGCCAGTCCACTAAAAAGATGATTCCTTGTTTAAAAACGATCTTAAGGCAAGACTGCATTTCTCACTAGCTTTTGAGTTTGTATTAAATGTCCTAATTAAGAAACCCACTATTTACTCCGGAATAACACGAGATTAATCTAATGAATGTTGTACTGCATGTTTTGATTTTGTTGATATTCTATTTCCAATATTTTCTTGGTAGTGATGTTGTATTGGTTTCATGCCAATGTATCAAGGATGGTGTAAACATATCAGCACATAAGTCTGATTGGTGTTGAGTGTTATCATCTGTTAGAAGATGAATATGGTTGAAGGAGACGATGAATATGCTGAAGGTTTGAAACCTCGATATATTGATTGAGAGAAAACGTACAATACGAAAAGTAAATAATGAGTTATCTAACCTAGACTACAAGATACAACATATTTATACATAGACTAAATGGGCTTGGGCCCTATACTAACATGGGCTTGGGCCCTCTACACATATACATTAACATCCCCCCTCAAACTCAATCGGGAGAAGAATGAGCCAGATGGAGTTTGGAAACTAGATCACGAAACCGCCCTGGTAGATGAGCTTTAGTGAAAATATCAGCCGGTTGATCAAGAGTCGAAATAGGAAGAAGCTGGATCGTCTTACGAGTCACATGTTGACGAACAAAGTGACAGTCAATTTCAATATGCTTTGTGCGCTCGTGAAAGACATTATTGTGAGCAATTTGAATCGCACTGTTGTTGTCACACCACAATGGAGTTGGAGACTGTTGAGGAGCCCCCATGTCAGAGAGTAGCCAGCGTAACCACACAAGTTCTTGAGTCGTGTCAGCTAGTGCTCGATACTCAGCTTCAATACTGGATCGAGCTGTGAGAGATTGTTTCTTGCTCCGCTAAGATATAAGAGAGTCTCCAAGAAAGAAACAGTAGCCGGTAGTGGAGCGACGATCAGTCATGTCACTGTCCCAATCAGCATCAGAAAAACCTCGCAAAGTCAATGATGAGGTGGATGGAAAATGAAGACCATGAAACATGGTCCCTTTTAAATATCGAAGAATGCACAAGACATCATCGTAGTGATCAGAACAGGGTGCAGACATGAACTGACTGACAGTATGAACAACATAGGCAATGTCAGGTCGAGTTACTGTTAGGTAGATAAGTGACCCCACTAACTGGCGATATAAAGTAGGATCACGTAGAGGAGGTCCAGCATTCGGAGCCAAGTGAAGGTTGTGCTCAAGAGGAGTGGATGCAGTTTTGTTGTCAGTAATCCCAGTTGGGAACTGAGGATGTGAACAAGTCTTTAATGCTGCTAGTTCAGAATTACTACTGCTAGAAGACTGCAAAGTTAATACTGCTGAGTGTTACTACTGCTAGTAGAATTAATACTGCTAGTCAAAGTTAGTGCTGCTTGAACAAAGTTAGTACTGCTTAGCTAGTTAGTACTGCTAGTGGTTAGTGCTGCTTAGTAGTTAATGCTGCTTAGTAGTTAATGCTGCTAAGACCAAGTTAATGCTGCTAGAAGAAATTAATGCTGCTAAGCATAGTTAGTACTGCTTATGATTTAAAGAATCGGATGGAAAGGATGACAGCTGGAAAGAATCAAGATATTCATGGAAGGCTTAGAGATAATGATGGAAGATATTCTGAAGATATTTTATTAATTGTAATTAGCTTTTATCTTCAGTATATATATTGTATAGTTTAGATAGAGATTTCAATTCTAAGTTTTAGTTCTAGAGAGAAAATCAACCTCAAGGCATAGATCCTAATTCTAGAGAAGTAGAATTCGTATTGGTGAGCCTGTTCATCAATATTGAGGTTGTATGTTTAATCTTGTAACTTCAAGCATTCAATACAAGTTTACAAGTTGTTGATTATATACTGTTTTGGTTTACTGTTTTAGTTAATATCAAAGTGTTATTCCGCAAACTTCTTTGATATTAGTTTCTGAGAATTTATTCTTGTTAAGAATTCGATCCTGACAAGTGGTATCAGAGCCAAACTCTCTCAGAAACATCTATTCATTCATCATGGAAAACCTTGCAGAATCAAACAGTACTATGGTCTCTAAGGTTCCAATGTTCAAACCCAGTGAGTTTGACATGTGGAAGATCAGAATTAGACAATTCATTCTTCTCACTGACTACTCAATGTGGGATATTATTGAGAATGGTCCTTCTGAAGCAGGAAAGATAGGACCAGATGGGAAAAGACCTCCACCAAAGACAGATGGTGAGAGGAAGATCAGACAGACAGAGATGAAGGCATTGAGCACTCTGCTCTTGGCCATTCCAAATGAATATCAGCATCAATTTTGCAACTGCACTGATGCTCAGATTCTCTGGAATGCTCTAGAGAAAAGATTTGCTGGAACTAAAAGTATCAAAAGAAATCAAAGAGATGTTCTAAAGCAGCAGTATGAGAACTTCACTTCTTCAAAGAATGAGTCTATGACTCAAACTTTTGATAGATTCAACAAGCTCATTGGTGAACTGGCTACTGTAGGAGTGAAGATGGAACAAGATGATATCAACAGAAAGTTCCTCAGATCTCTTGGGAATGAATGGACTATGTACACTGTCTCATATAGACAGAGTGACAATCTGGAAGAGAAGGAACTTGATGATCTATATAATGATCTAAGAGTTTTTGAAACTGAGGTAGAATCCAAGAAGAATCCCACTAGCTATATCCACAATGTTGCACTTCTTTCAACATCTACTGATACTACTGCTAACCCTGAAGCAGTTAGTACTGCCAGTGGAGTAAATTCAGAAAAAGGCACTGGAACTATCTTTGAAGCCTTTTTGTCCAGTCATAGCAACAATTCCTTGATTAATGATGATCTAGATCAACTTCACCCTGATGACCTGGAGGAGATGGACATTAAATGGCAGATGGCCATGTTATCTATGAGAGTGAAGAAGTTTATTAAAAGAACAGGAAGGAACAACTTCTCTCAAAGAAGAGAAGATGGAGCTGGTTTTGACAAAACTAAGGTGGAATGCTATAAGTGTCACATGAAAGGACACTTTGCTAGAGAGTGCAGGAGTGTTGTTCCAAACAACAATCACCAACAAGCTCAGAATGGAGGATACAATCAAAACAAGAATCCTGCTCAAGCCCTTGTTTCTCAACAAGGAATGGGATTTGACTGGAGTGATCAAGCTGAGGAAGCCATTCAGAATCAAGCTCTTATGGCAGAAGTGTCTGATCTCCCCTCTGAGGTAATTTCTAATCTTTGCACTAAATCCTGCATAGACACTGTCAAAAGATACAAGGATCACAATCAAAGTATGTGTGATGACCTCAAAAGATTAGAAAAGGATAGAAGAGATTATGTGTTGATAGTAGAGAGATTTGAAGAACAGATCAAAGGCTTTCAAGCTAATGAACTGCAACACTCTTATGACACAAACTATTGGAAGTGGGAAAAGAATGAGTTAGAAACCAAACTGTCTAAGTCCTTAGAAGAGAATGATAGGCTGAAAGAGGAACTGTCTAAAGTTAAGCTTGACATAGAAAAGTTTTCTTATGCTTCAAAAGCAATGGATTCTCTTCTAAAGGCTCAGATTCATGATAAGATGAAGCCTGGTATTGGATACAACAATACACCCCCTCCTTACAACAACAACTATATCTCTCCTACATCAGACTTGTTAGAAACTAAGGAGAAAAAGGACTTGTCTGAGGAAGCTTTTAAGATAGATCCTTTGGATGAGGTAGTAGTTAAGGATTTGACTGAGAAAGAAGCCAGTGAGAATAGGGATAATACTGTGAGTAAAAAGATACCATTAGAAAACAATATTATCACCAATGAGGGATGTGGGAAAATCTGGGTCAAGTCCAAGGAGATAGAGAAGACAAAAGGAAAGGATAACAAGGTCCATCACAAACAAACCACGGTTGTGAATCCTGGATCTTGTAAACAGTGTGCTTGCAATACAACTAAGAGCCTAAATTCTGGTATAAAAAGAGGTAATAAAAGAAACTGGAATAATCAATGGGCTCAGAAACAAGGAGTTGATCTGAATAAAATCAATAGACCAAAACCTTGTTTCATATGTGGCAAGTTAAATCATTTGGCTAAGTATTGTTACTTTAACCCTATTAACCAACAGATGAACTTTCAAAGATTTGTGCAAAAACCTGTTGGTTATAGGAAGGCTGGAAAGAAACATGTGATGAAGAAATCTGTTGAAAGTAAAGGCCCTTTGAAAAATAAGGTTTTAAAAGAAAGTATTTTACTATGGGTACCTAGAAGTACTAACAGTGTTAGTACTGCTAACAATATTAGTGCTGCTAACACAGTTACTACTGCTAACAGTGTTAGTACTGCTGAAAATATTAATGCTGCTAACACAGTTACTACTGCTAACAAGGTTAGTACTGCTAAGCATGCAAGTACTTCTAAAATCAGTATTGCTTCTAGCAAAAATGTTTCCAAGCCTATTATTGTGACAAAATACTCCAAGCATGAGGAATCAAAATTTAAAAATCTTGTCAAGAAAGAATGCAAGTATTTTGATGAGAAAGGGGTACCCAAGACCACTTTGGCTTGGGTTCCTTATTCAAACTAAATGATTTATCTAATGTGCAGGGCAATCAACAGCTCAAGGGAAAGAGCATTTGGCATGTTGATAGTGGTTGCTCTAGGCACATGACAGGTAACATGTCATGCCTTCAGGATTTCAAGCATATCAATGGAGGACATGTTGCTTTTGGAAATGATCTTACTGGTGGTAAAATAAGTGGCAAAGGTAATGTCACAAAAGGTAAGATGACATTTGAGGATGTCTACTATGTTGATCAATTGAAGTACAACCTGTTAAGTGTATCACAGGTTTGTGACAAACAACATAGCATATTATTTACAAACACAGAGTGTATGATCCTTGCTCCAGGGTTCAAAGTAGTTGATGAAAGCATGATACTACTTAGAACTCCAAGAAAGGACAATGTTTATTGTCTAGATATGGACAATGTTGATAGTGATTCATCCCTAAACTGTCTTGTTTCAAAAGCTTCTGTGGATGAATCCTCTCTTTGGCACAGAAGGATGTGTCACATGAATTTTAAGACTATGAACAAACTTGTTAAAAACAACCTTGTAAGAGGTTTACCTTCAAAAGTCTTTTCATGTGATGATCATTGTGTTGCTTGTCTTAAAGGCAAACAGCACAAAACTTCTCATAAGACCAAAGAGTTAAATTCTATTTCATCTTGTCTCCAGTTATTGCATATGGATCTGTTTGGTCCTACAAATGTTATGAGTATAGGCAAGAAATCTTACTGCTTAGTTATTGTTGATGATTACTCCAGATTTACTTGGGTATATTTTCTAAGGACTAAGGATGAGACAAGTGGACTGATCAAATCCTTTATTCTAAGAATTGAAAACCAAACTAATCAAAGAGTAAAAGTCATTAGATCAGATAATGGAACTGAGTTTAAAAATCTTGATCTAAACACCTTCTGTGAAGAGAAAGGTATTGAGAGACAATATAGTGTTCCTAGGACTCCTCAACAGAATGGAGTTGCTGAAAGGAGAAATAGGACACTAATAGAGGCTGCTAGATCTCTGTTGGCTGATTCAAAACTACCAATTACCTTTTGGGCTGAAGCAGTTAATACTGCTTGTTATGTCCAAAACAGAGTTCTAGTGGTCAAACAAAAGAACAAGACCCCATATGAGCTTTTAAATAAAAGAAAACCTTTCATTGGATTTTTCAAACCTTTTGGGTGCCCTTGTACTATTCTCAATACCAAATCTCACTTAGGTAAGTTTGATAGCAAAGCAGATGATGGATTTCTTGTTGGTTACTCATCTCAAAGTAAGGCCTACAGAGTCTTTAACTCTTCTTCCAGAATAATTGAAGAAAGTGACAATTTCAAATGCAATGAGAACACACCAAATCCAATTGGGTCTGGTCCTCAGTGGCTATTTGACATTGACTCACTAACTAACTCTTTTGGTTTCAGTAGTGATGATTATACAGGTACAGGGACTGGAGGATCAGGGACTACACAAGTCTCAGAAAGTATATCTCAATCTGTGATATTTCCCATACCCACAGTGAATCCTGTTGAAGACTGTGAAAAGGAACCATCTACTGGACCAAGTCAAGGTGAAGAAGAAAGTAGAGATGAGGAGACTCAAGAAAATAAAGAACCAGAAGTGGCTACTGAAAACACTTCAGTTGGGTTGAATGACTCTAATCTAGAGGTGGGACTTAATGAAGAACCTAGTCATCACACCAGAATACAAAAGAATCATCCTCCACAGCTGGTAATAGGAGATATATCCTCTCCTATGATGACTAGAAATCAAAGTAGACTTCAAGAAATGCAAGATCAACAACACACAGTGCTTTCTTGCTTTTTATCCCAGCTTGAGCCTAAAAAGGCACATGATGCTATGAAAGAATCTAGTTGGATAGAAGCCATGCAAGAAGAGCTACTGCAGTTCAAGCTGCAAGATGTTTGGGATCTGGTAGACCTTCCTAAAGGCCATAGGGCAATAGGAACAAAATGGGTCTTCAGGAATAAGAGAGATGAAAGAGGTATAGTGATAAGGAATAAAGCAAGGCTGGTGGCTCAAGGGTATACACAAGAAGAAGGGATAGACTATGAAGAAGTATTTGCACCAGTGGCAAGGATAGAAGCAATTAGATTATTCCTGGCTTATGCTTCCTACATGAAATTCAAAGTCTATCAGATGGATGTGAAAAGTGCATTTCCTTATGGTTCAATTGAAGAAGAAGTATATGTCTGTCAACCACCAGGGTTTGAAAACCCAAGCTATCCAGACAGAGTATACAAATTGAAGAAAGCACTTTATGGACTACATCAAGCTCCAAGAGCATGGTATGACACTCTGTCATCCTATCTCTTGGAAAATGGCTTTGAAAGAGGAGTCATTGATAAGACTCTATTCATCAAGAGAAAGAAGAAGGATATCTTGCTGGTCCAAATCTATGTTGATGATATTATCTTTGGATCAACAAGAGACAACATGTGCAAGGAGTTTGAGGAACTAATGCATCAAAGGTTCAAAATGAGTTCCATGGGAGAACTTACTTTCTTTCTTGGACTCCAAGTTCAACAGAAGTCAGATGGAATCTTCATCTGTCAGTCCAAGTATGTGCAGGACATTCTAACCAAGTTTGGTTTCTCAGATTCAAAACCTGCTAGCACACCTATGGAGACACACAAGCAAATAACAGCAGATCTTGAGGGGGAGGATATGGATGTTCATCATTATAGATCCATGATTGGCTCTCTCATGTATCTTACAGCCTCTAGGCCAGATATAATGTTTCCAGTCTGTGTGTGTGCAAGATTCCAAGTTAGGCCAAAGCAATCTCACTATCAAGCTGTTAAGAGGATATTCAGATATCTCAAAGGGCAACCCAGATTGGGACTTTGGTATCCTCATGACTCATCCTTTGACCTACTTGCATACTCAGATAGTGATCTAGGTGGAGCAAACTTGGACAGAAAATCTACTTCTGGAGGATGTCAGTTTTTGGGTGCAAGACTAGTCTCATGGCAGTGCAAGAAACAAACCACAATATCCACATCTACAACAGAGGCAGAGTACATAGCAGCTGCAAGTTGCTGTTCTCAAGTCTTATGGATTCAGAATCAAATGTTGGATTATGGGGTAACCTTTCTACACACTCCAATTTTTATTGATAATAGCAGTGCTATTAGCATTGTGAATAATCCAGTCAAGCACTCAAAGACAAAGCACATTGAGATCAGGTATCACTTCATAAGAGACTGTAATGAAAAGAAACTTATTCAAGTTGTAAAAGTTCACACTGATAATCAGTTTGCTGATCTATTCACTAAAGCTTTTGATGTGGGTAGATTCACTTTCTTGGTAACAAGTGTGGGAATGATCAACTCTGAATAAGCCCCTTCTCAAAAAGTGGTTCTATACCTGTATATTGTTTATTCTTGGTGTTACTAATCTTCTTTTTCAGGATATGCATAGCAGTACTCAGTGTTTCGCAAGTTTAAAGGAGTAAGTCAGTTAATACTGCTAGTTAGTTAATACTGTTAGTAGTTAATACTGCTAGTTAGTTAATACTGTTAGTAGTTAATACTGCTCTCAGTTAATACTGCTAGTAGTTAATACTGCTTTCAGTTAATACTGCTAGTGGTTAATACTGCTCTCAGTTAATACTGCTAGTTAGTTAATACTGCTAGTAGTTAATACTGCTAGTTAGTTAATACTGCTAGTAGTTAATACTGCTAGTAGTTAATACTGCTTTCAGTTAATACTGCTAGTGGTTAATACTGCTCTCAGTTAATACTGCTAGTTAGTACTGCTAGTAGTTAATACTGCTAGTAGTTAATACTGCTAGTTAGTTAATACTGCTAGTAGTTAATACTGCTAGTAGTTAATACTGCTTTCAGTTAATACTGCTAGTGGTTAATACTGTTCTCAGTTAATACTGCTAGTTAGTACTGCTAGTAGTTAATACTGCTCGTAGTTAATAATGCTCTAGGTTAATACTGCTTATGTTCCGAATACTATAAATACTCTTTGCCCGCCTAAAAGTTCCTAACGACTCTTTGCATACTATTCTCTTGCGCTCTAAACCCTTTCTCTCTCAAAGTTCAAAGTTTTCAGGCAAGAATCTTCAAGGTTAATGGCATCAATGGCGTTCATTGACGAGCACAATGAAATCGCGATGCTCCAAAAGCCAAAACAAGCAGAAGGCTTTCATCAGATAGTCGACTTTCTGAAGTCTAGCCACATTGCCCATGCTCTCACTATGTCTCCTACTATCTTCATAGAGCATCAGAGGCAATTCTGGGCACATGCCACCATTGTTACTGAGGATGGTGTGCAAATGATCAAGACGACAGTATGTGGCAATCCATTGACAGTTACTGAAGAGGTAGTTCGCATCAGTCTACGTCTAGACGATGCCTCTGGTATAACTTCTATCCCTAATGATGAAATGTTTTCTACTCTTACAAGAATGGGGTATGGAGGCCCATTGGGTGTTTTTAAGTTCTCAAAAGCTAAATTCTCACCCCAATGGCGTTTTCTTGTTCATACCTTGATACACTGCATTTCTAAAAAGACCACTGGATGGAGTGAGTTCAGCAGTCCCATTGCTTATGCTTTGGTCTGTTTGGCCACTGCCAGAAGGTACAATTTTTCCCAAATGATTTTCAATGATCTTGTCTCAAACAGGGGAAACAAAAAGAGCTTTTATATGTATCCCAGGTTTGTTCAAGCAGTTATCAACCATGAATTGACGGATATTCCTCATTCTGATGGAATATATGTACCAAAACCCCCTAAAGGCAAGGTTTTCTCAAATATGAGAAGATCTGCTGGGGACTCGGAAGGAGTAGACACCCCATTGTTCTCTACAATGATGGTGGTGTCCCAAACTAATGAAGGTATGGTAGCAGGATCAAGGCCCCCATTAGATCAGCCCACTGCTAGCCAATCCAAACCTTCCCACTCTAAATCAATTCCTCAGTCTCTTCTTGACAAACCAACTTCACCAATCACCCAAACTTATCAAAGAAAACAGGTAAAGAAGGCTCATTCCCTTCTTGTACCATCACCCACTCAGTCTTTAAGCCCTCTAAGGGAGAATTCTTCCTTAGAGAATATCCAAAGGGAAACCAACAGGGTGTCTCCCAACCCAAAGGAGGTGCTCTCTGAGGAGGAGGTAGAGCATATGGGTACTGAGGCTGCCACTACTTCTGCTAGCACAGAGAAGGACAGTGGTAACATAAATAAGACCTCCCCCATGGCAACTTGGAATGAGCAATCATTCAAAGGTCCCTGGTGCCAAGAAACCAAGGGGGTGGATAGTGCTTCTGCTAGGCAGAAGACTTCCACTACAAAAAGATCCAATGATCCTTCAAAAGAGGGTAACACTTCTGGAGAGGGTAAGGACAGATATACTTACTATGAATTGATGGAAACAATGGGCAACATCAACCAAGATGTTCTCAAACAAGGCAAAGAGATAGAGGAAATGAAATTGGTAATCTTGTCCCAACAAGTGCAGATTACCAAACTCAAGAAATTGGTGATGAAGCTTGTCCAGAAAAAGAAGAAGAGACAATTTGTGCTAAGGAGAAGGAAATCTAGGAATGATGCTCCCAAAAAGGGGGAGATCAACATGGAAGAAGCTACAGAAAAGAGGGAGCTGGAGCTTGATGGTATGAAATATGGTGGTGAGGGGGAGAAATGTGATGTTGAGGGGGAGCAGGAAGCAGAAACAGTAAGAGAACCAGTGCAAATAGAAACACAAGAAGCAGCAGTAACAACAGAGCAAGCAGTAGAAATCATTAATACTGCTAGTTCAAGTAAAGCAGCAGAGATAGTGAAAGAAGTATTAACAGATCTTGAGATTGCAGAAACCTTACTTAAAGCCAAGAATGATACTCCCAAGGTCACTTCAAAGACCAAAGGAGTAATCATCAAAGATCAAGGTGAAGTGATCAAGAAAGATAACAGTAAGAAGGAAATGAACAAAGACAAAGGAAAAGCAAAGATGGTGGAATCTGATCAACCAGTCAAAAAGCAAAGGTTGGTTGAATAAGATGAAGCCTTAGCCAGGAAGATGCAAGATGACATTGAAAAGGAAGAAAGAGTTCAGGTTGAAAAGGACAGGGAAATGGCAAAGGCTCTAGCTGCTGAACTAAATGCAGCCTATCAACAAAGCCTGGCAACTGAAATTGCACAGAAGAAAGCTGAAATTCTGAAGAAATCAGTGGTAGTAAAAACAGCTGCAAAGAAGAGAAAACCCTCAAAGGCATTCCTAGGTACCCAAGAGAGAAACAAGATGATTATATTTCTCAAAGGTGCTGTAGGAGTCAAAAAGGAGATGTTCTCCAAAATGTCTTTTGAGAAGATTAAAGAGCTGTATGATTCAGAGATGTTAAAGCTTCAGGGGAATGAAACTGCAAGAGTGGAGATGGAGAAGAGGATGAAAGAAAGTAATGATTTTTTGATACAAAAGCCCTTTCCAGATGAGCAGGAAACACCATCAAAGAAAGAAGCTACTCTGGGAGAAAGTCTAAGGACTTTAAAGAGAACTAAGATGATGGCAAGGAGAAAGTCAATCAAGAAGCCTAGAATAACTGAAGGAGAGGCTGATAAGGTTGTTGAAGAAGAAGGGGTGCCTGAGTCATCTGAAAAGAAAGAATCTTCAAGTACTGATGATTTAAAGATGTACATGGTAGTGATGGACAAAGTTCCTGAACCAATTTCAGCAGAACCTGTTGGTATAAAGCCTCCTGAAGTTATTCACTGGGATACATTGACATTGGATGGAAAGGAGTACATAAGACTCAAGAGAAAGGATGATAAGTATGAGGTATTCAACACTTGGGTCAAGATTGTCAGAACATGCTCTAGGTCAGATCTTGAAGAAATGTTTGAGATAGGAATGAAGTTGTATGCAGATATACTGAAGGATTCAGGGATTTCAATTACAAAATTGGTGATGGAGTATCTGTATATGATGTTCAAGCCTGATGAAGTAGAGCATGTGATCAAGAATGTGTTCAAATCAGTCAACAAGTGGACTCTATATGAAACTAGTGGAGTATATGCAGTGACTTTGGATTTCAATCACACTGAATACTTTCTAGTGGATAGAGTATATAACCATAGCAGATTAAAGCTTCATGCCATGCTGAAGAAGAAGCTAGGATGTGTTCCAGATTCAGAAATGGCTAAATACTTGATTCAAAGAACAATTAATCAGAGTTTGGGATTGGATGCAAACACTGGAATTTAGGCCATGATAGGGTTTTGGGAGCATCTTGAAGAACATGTAAAGAACTTGACTTCTCTTCCTAAAAGTCAAGTTAGGGGGAGATTGTTGGGAACTGAGGATGTGAACAAGTCTTTAATGCTGCTAGTTCAGAATTACTACTGCTAGAAGACTGCAAAGTTAATACTGCTGAGTGTTACTACTGCTAGTAGAATTAATACTGCTAGTCAAAGTTAGTGCTGCTTGAACAAAGTTAGTACTGCTTAGCTAGTTAGTATTGCTAGTGGTTAGTGCTGCTTAGTAGTTAATGCTGCTAAGACCAAGTTAATGCTGGTAGAAGAAATTAATGCTGCTAAGCATAGTTAGTACTGCTTATGATTTAAAGAATCGGATGGAAAGGATGACAGCTGGAAAGAATCAAGATATTCATGGAAGGCTTAGAGATAATGATGGAAGATATTCTGAAGATATTTTATTAATTGTAATTAGCTTTTATCTTCAGTATATATATTGTATAGTTTAGATAGAGATTTCAATTCTAAGTTTTAGTTCTAGAGAGAAAATCAACCTCAAGGCATAGATCCTAATTCTAGAGAAGTAGAATTCGTATTGGTGAGCCTGTTCATCAATATTGAGGTTGTATGTTTAATCTTGTAACTTCAAGCATTCAATACAAGTTTACAAGTTGTTGATTATATACTGTTTTGGTTTACTGTTTTAGTTAATATCAAAGTGTTATTCCGCAAACTTCTTTGATATTAGTTTCTGAGAATTTATTCTTGTTAAGAATTCGATCCTGACAGTTTTGTTGTCAGTAATCCCAGCTTTTGACAAAAGATCTGAGGTGTATTTGGCTTGACAAAGATAAATTCCCGATGGATTGGAGAGCACCTCAAGACCAAGAAAATAGTGTAAAGAGCCAAGATCCTTCATCTCAAAACAGGAGTTGAGAGATGTCTTGAGATTAGCTATGCCTGTAGAGTCACTGCCAGTAATAATCATATCATCCACATACAGAAGAAGTAAGATTGTACCAGCCTCAGTGGTCCGAGTAAACATTCCTGAATCATAGTTGCTGGGTGAGAAGCCCAGAGAGGTGACTGTGGAACTGAATTTCTCAAACCAAGCTCGCAGAGCTTGCTTGAGTCCAAAAAGAGCCTTCCGAAGACGACAAACATGACCTTGTGGAAGTCGAACGCCTGGAGGAGGTGTCAAGTAGACTTACTCGGATAAGTCACCGTTCAAAAAGGCATTCTTAACATCCATCTGAAAGAGAGGCCATTGTTTGGTAGCTGCGATGGCGAGAAGACTGCGAACAGAAGTGACTCGAGCAACAGGTGCAAAAGTCTCCTCATAATCAATACCGTACTCTTGATTGAAGCCCTTGGCCCCAAGACGAGCTTTGTACTGATCAATAGAGCCATCAGATTTGGTTTTGATTTTGAACACCCATTTGGAGCCAATGGGTGACTTGCCTGGTGGAAGAGGGACAGATTCCCATGTCTGAGCTTTGTCAAGTGCCTGAAGTTCCTCATCCATAGCTTTCTGCCAATCAGGGTTAGAGGAGGCTTCCTTATAGGAAGTAGGTTCGTGATTTGACAGCAGAGTAGCATAAACATGATAATCACGAAGATGAGAAGGAACTTGTCTTACCCGATCTGATCGTCTAACATTCTGAGATTGAGAAGTTCCAGGAGCCAAAGACTCAGCAGGCACCTCAGATGTTGGTTGTGCGGATGGAGCATATGATTGATGTTGATCAGGAAAACTAGGAGATGTAGGCTGTGTGAGGGCAGGAGACTCTGAAGGAGAGGCAGACTCATAAGGAGTTGGAACAACAGGTGGAGGTGATATGATGTCAGATTGGAGTGAGTCCAATAAGACGGAAGCATCAGTGAAAAACGGAGTGGTGAGGTTAGGAGACTCACGAAACTTGGATATAGAAGAAAAAGGAACATGTTCCCAGAAGGTAACATGACGAGATATACGAAGACGCTGGGAGATAGGATCCCAACAACGATAACCTTTGTGCTCAATACCATATTCAAGGAAGCATCACAGTCTGGAGCGAGGTTCAAGTTTGGTATGTTCATGAAATTGTAGTTGAACAAAACAAGCACTACCCCAAACTTTTAGAAGTTCATAGGCAGGAGTGACCTCATAAAGAGCCTCATAAGGAGACTTATTATTAAGTATGGGAGTAGGGTGACGATTGATAGTATAAACTGCAGTGAAAGCAGCTTCACCCCAAAAACGTTTTGGACATTTGGCAGAGATGAGAAGAGTGCGAACCGTATCAAGAATATGACGGTGTTTGCGTTCGGCACGACCATTTTGAGGAGATGTGCCGGGACAGGAGTACTTAGAGAGAGTCCCATGAGATTGAAGAAAGGAGAGAAGAGATGACTCTTTGTATTCCATAGCATTGTCAGCTCTAAGAATCTTTATAGATTTTGAGAATTGGGTGTGAATCATCCGGACAAACATAATATAAATTTTGGGTAGTTCCGAACGATGTTTCATGAGATATATCCATGTGAAACGTGTATGGTCATCAATAAAAATAACAAAATATCGAGCACCCCCCATGGATGGATGAGGTGCTGGTCCCCATACATCAGAATGAATAAGATCAAAAGAAGAAGTAGAACTAAACTCATTCATTTCAAAAGGTAAAACATGATGTTTGCCAAGTTTGCATGATAAACAAGAAATATTATCAGTTGATACACAATTCCCTAACACTCCTAAATGAGCTAATGATTTTATTCTGGCTAGAGATAAGTGACCTAGCCGAGCATGCCACAACTCAAAAGAGGAAGTGCTGGAAACTGAGGCAACAAGACTTGAAGAGGGTAATGGAAGGCGAAGGTAGACCACTTCAATCATCCGTCCAACTTTACGGCCGAGTCCAAGGATCTGCTTGGTCTTTGGATCCTGTACAACACAACCAGAAGAATGAAATAAAATGATCAAATTTGATTCAAGAAGTTGCGCAATCGAAACTAAGCTCAGAGATAGTTTCGGAACATTTAGAACATCCGGTAATTGTATATGAGGAGTGGAAACGTTTCCACTTAAGGATACCAGTAGGCCAGTGTTGTCAGCAGTTCTTACTTACGTAAATTGCTGAGGTGGTTTCCTAGAAACGAAACCATCAGGGCAAGGTGTCATATGATTGCAACACCCGGAGTCAAAAAGCCATACGTTACCTGTTGCAGCTGAGTGTGGAGAATTCATACCCATAGCACCAGACATGATCTGCTCCATGAGTTCCTGATTGCGACGCATCAGTTCCATTAGGTCAGGTGAGGAGGCTGAAGAAACCTCGGTATCAGCAATAGTAGACCCAGCAACAGCGTGAGCCCGGTTCTGAGAACCAGTGTGCTTTGAGTTCTTCGGGCAGTCAGACTCATAATGACGCGGATGAGTGATGCCACACCTACGGCACTTACGGATAGGACAATCAAGAAGAAGATGAGAAGGAGAATGGCAAAAGGCACACTCGGATGTGTTCGTCTTTCCCATAGATTTGGAATGATTGTTGTTGGTCCATTTGCCTTTGGACTTGGGATGAGACGTGTAGAGAACGCTATCAGTAGCGGGCATCGGTGATCGCATGTGAAGACGGGTTTCTTCACTTATCAATTCTGATATTGCTTCTTCAAGAGTAGGTAATGGCTGCCTATGAAGAAGAGAAGCACTAACATTCTCAAATTTGTCAGTAAGACCCATCAGAATAGTAATCAAATGTAGTTGGTTGAAGTAGGCAGTGAAGTGTTGAGCCGTGTCATCAAAAATTTGTGGTGCTCCAAGACTTATATGATCTCTGAGAGACTGCATTGATCAGGAAGCTGACGTTTGCTCTGAAAAGTGGTCCACAGTTGATACTGATGAGATAGGCCCGATGACGTGTACCGCTTGGCGAGAAAATCCCAGAGACTTTTGGCGGTAAGGTAACCAAGAAACTGTTGGTTGATCTCAGGAGTAGTGGAGGCATTAATGAAGCCCAGAATACGAGCATTATTGATGTCCCACTCATTCATGCGTTTTGCAAAGTCAACAGCATTCTCAGTTGGTTCCTGAACTGGAACTTTGGATGCACCAGTAACATAGGTGTAAAGGCCATGGGATTTTAGCAGAATTGTCATATGATGATGCCAAATAATGTAGTTGCTACCATTGAAAACAACTGAGATGGGATTTGAGTGACTGATATTGGCAGCCATGGGAGTGAGGAACAGTTCAGACTGATATAGACCGGTAAAGAAGTGCGACCGGTATAGACCGGTAGAGAGATTCGACCGGTAGTGCTTCGACCGGTAAGGTGTCGACCGGTAGAGGGCTTCGACCGGGAGGTGTTCGATCGATAGGGTGATGTTCGACCGGTAGGGTTCGACCGATAGGGTGATGTTCGACCGGTAGGGTGATGTTCGACCGATAGGGTGATGTTCGACCGATAGGGTTTCGACCGGTAGAATGCTTCGACCGATAGGAGTTCGACCGGTAAAGGATTCGACCGATGAAAGGAGTTCGACCGATAGGCGTTCGACCGATAAAGGTTTCAGAAAACAACAGCGGCGGCGGCAATTCAAAACACACAGATCAATCGGTTTCAGATCGATCGATGTTGACAATTCAAAAGAAAGATCGATTCTAACACAGAATTGATTCAGGCGTTCGATTCAAAAACATAATCGATTCAAAGGCGATGGCAAAAGATCGATTCAAAACAAAATCGATTCGGATGAACAGTGATGAACAGTAAAATCGATTCGGATGAACAGTGATGATGAACAATAAAATCGAAGAATAAACATACAGCTCTGATACCATGTTAGAAGATGAATATGGTTGAAGGAGACGATGAATATGCTGAAGGTTTGAAACCTCGATATATTGATTGAGAGAAAACGTACAATACGAAAAGTAAATAATGAGTTATCTAACCTAGACTACAAGATACAACATATTTATACATAGACTAAATGGGCTTGGCCCTTATACTAACATGGGCTTGGGCCCTCTACACATATACATTAACATCATCATCTGTGCCAAATTTGAAAGTGTTGAGCTTGTCAAATTGTTACCTTTCAAGCCACACTAATAATTCCATTCAGGGTCTGCACAACCTTACAACACTTGATCTTTCATACAACAACTTGTCAATTGAAACTAGCAGTAGGGACTTTATCATTCCTCCCTTTCCCGAAAATCTCATCATTGAAGTTGGCTTCGTGCAATCTTTGGACTTTTCCCAACCTAAAGAATCAGTCAAATTTGTCCCATCTCGACCTTTCTGACGTACACAATATTGGTGGAGAAATAACAAGTTTGCTCTGGGTTCCTATAATGGAGTGCTCTTGTATATGAACATTTCTCATAATCAGCTAGTTGCTCTCCAAAATCCATACGTGTTTCCTAGATATCTTAGTGTCATTGACTTGAATTACAATCGTTTCAGTAGACTAATACCAATACCACCATTATTTATTACTTATATTTGACTACTCTGAGAATCTTTTTAGTTCTTCCATCCCTGACAGTATTGGGAGCAACCTGACCTTGGCCGCTTTGTTCTCTATTTCTAGAAATTCACTCACTGGTCCTATCCCACAAACAGGGCCGGTCTTGGGGTTTGTAGTGCCCTGTGCGAAAATGTGAAAATAAGCCCCTATGTTGATTTCTTAAGCAAACGAAACGTATGGTTTTAAAAGAATATAAAGATGGACACAAACCAAAACCCCGAGTAACAAAATATAAATATACATAACCAAAAACAATGTATTCGTGCATTTCTTGAAACAAAAATATCGATTATATAATTTTTCATATTCGACATTTGTTACAAACTTACCTTCATTACTCAAAATTGCTAACCCGTTTAGCTTTTCTTGATTTATGATAGATGGTAAATATGACCTCAATAACTTTAATTTCAAAAAACTTCTTTCTGTTACAGTTTAGTCCTATGCATCAGAAGTCTCCTAGATTGTAACCAAACCATACTGTGTTTAGAACTCCAAATCCACATTTTCCTTTTTTTTCAAATTTAAACTAGCATTGTGTTTTGCTGCCAACAAAGCACATCAAAGTGTGCAAACAACAAATCAAAGGAAACAATTACTAATTAAAAGCAAAAGCAAAACAAAAATTAAATTGTTCAAACAACAATATTTACTAAATTTGTACATATAATAAATCAAACCTAGATATCATTGAGTTATAAGTCATATAATAAATCAAACCTAGATATCATTGAGTTATAAGTCATTTCAATAATCCAAACACATATTAGGAATTTTGGATTTAGGATTGTGAATAGTCTCAAACCTAGATACAATTGAGAATCAAAGTCATGAACCCTAAACCAAATAATTAATCTTGTATTCTTGTTGTTGTTTAATTGTTGAAATTAAAATAGGAATCATAATAACCAATTAAAAAGTCGTCAATTCGAAATAACCATTTAGTTAACCTAATCCAATCTTTTAGATTTGAGAACCAAGTATTAATTGAACGTTTGATGATGAAGATATAGAATAGTTGAGGGCGACATAAGGCAGGGGCAACGGATGTACTCAAATTCTGCTTCATGACCGTTGTTTCTGGCTTGAAACGGAACATCACATAGAAAATCGAAACAGTTGAACAAGAAGAGATGAGGAACAGAAGGAATCAACTTGGTCGTTCAGTTGTTTGATGACTGTATAACGTATTCATATTGTCTTTCTCTAATTAAATTAGTCGCTTAGTTGATGCCATGGAAGGCTTGGGTTTGGCATGTTGATTATAGCCCTGATGATCATTAAACCAAAGCTAATACCACATAAAAATTTGATGCCCCTTGGGCTTATGATTCCCTGTGCGGTCACACGGGATGCACATGGCCACGGCCGGGTCTGCCCACAAACCATATGCAATGCTAGTTCCCTCAAGGTTCTCGATTTGTCACATAACAGTTTTGACAACATGGTATCAAAATGTTTGCTTGAATTTGGTTGGGATATTGCGGTACTTAAATTGGGAAACAATAATCTGGTATAGGAAAAGAGACAGAATAAGGTTGAATGTTATTATTGACAATCTCTATTGGTTTATATACACCTCTATACAATTAATGTGAATAACTAACAAGAGTAATTCTAGGAAGCTAATTATACAGAAAAATACTATCAATCACAATTGATTGAATATAATTCCTAATTATGTGGTGTTTCCATTATTAGCGTTAATACGCCCCCGCAAGATGGAGGCTCCGTTGGAGACTCCAATCTTGGAATGAAACAGAAGAAAGGACCGGCGAGACATAGGCTTTGTTAGGACATCGGCCAGTTGATCTTTCGAATTGATATGGAGGACTTTCAAGGAACCATTTGTGACTTGTTCACGCACAAAATGATAATCTAAGGCGACGTGCTTCATGCGAGAGTGATAAACCGGGTTTGCACACAGGTATGTAGCACCTATGTTGTCACAATAAAGGGTTGGAGTCGTGGAGATAGGAACTCCAAGTTCATGCAGAAGGTGTTTAACCCATAGAACCTCAGCTGCAACATTTGCTAAACCTTTGTACTCGGCCTCAGTAGATGATATTGAGACAGATTTTTGACGGTTTGACCGCCAAGAGATGATATTAGGACCAAGGTATAGCAAATAAGTGGTGGTGGAGCGACCCCCATCAGATATTCCGCCCCAGTCCGAATCCGAGAAGGCAGTGAGATGTAATGGTGAGCCTCGTTTCAAGAATAACCCAAAATGAATTGTGCCTTTAAGATAACGTAGTACCCGTTTTAAGGCTTGCCAATGTTTTTGAGATGGAGCATGCATAAACTGAGACAATCGGTTGATCAAAAAGGAGATGTCGGGTCGTGTGAATGCTAGATACTGTAAGGAGCCCACAATCTTCCTGTACGGAGTTGGATCAACAAATTGAGTTACATCATTGGAGTGAAGCACATCGGATGATCTTAGGGGGGGTTACAACCTCCTTTGCACCAGCCATGTGGAATTGAGCAAACATGTCATGTATATGACGATGTTGTGTAAGAAACAAGCCGGTGTTTGTTGGAGTTACCTTAATGCCCAGAAAATAATGTAACGATCCAAGGTCTTTAACCGAAAACCGATGTGCAAGTGCATCAATAAAGCGATCCAGGAAAGCATTATTGTTACCTGTGAACACAATATCATCCACGTAGACCATAAAATAGCACATAATATCACCACGTGAGTAGATAAATAATGATGCATCAGTAAGAGACTTTTTGAACCCTGATTGCAATAGAAAGGTGGTGAGTTCGATGTATCATGCACGTGGGGCTTGTTTAAGCCCATAGAGGGATTTTCACAGTTTGCAAATATGGTTGGGATGTTGGGGGTGAGTGTAGCCTGGTGGTTGTACCACGTAAACTTTTTCACATAAGGTCCCTTGGAGAAAGGCGTTGTTGACATCTAGTTGGGGCAAGGGCCAATCTTTGGACAAAGCAATAGAAAGAATGGTTCGAATTGTTACCGGTTTAGCCACCGGGCTAAAAGTGTCAAAATAATCCCGGCCATATTGTTGTAGAAAATCCTTGGCGATGAGACGAGCTTTGTATTTGGCAACGGAACCATCCGGATTGCGTTTAACAAGGAAAACCCACTTCCAACCAATGGGAGTTTGAGATGTTATGGGAACAAGTTCCCAGGTTTGATTTTGAAGTAACGGATTGAACTCAGAATCCATAGTTTCCCGCCATTTTGGGTCTTTTAGAGCTTGGTTGTGAGTGGTAGGTTCAAAAATGGAGGGTGGAGGTATTCACAAAAAATGAGTTAAAATATCGTTGGTTGGGTTTGCGAGTACGAGGTGGTGGAGGTGGTGAGGGCTCGAGAAAAACAGTAGGAGAGTTGAGATATTGGGTAGAAGGAGTTGGTGGAGATTGAAAGGTGTGATCAAGATTGGTATTAGAAGTGGATGAGGGTGTAGAAGGTATATCACTACTGTTAGAGGTGACAGAATTTTGTGAGTTGTTTGATGTGAAGGAGACTCAGTTTGGGTCGGATTAGGTTCTAGTGGAGCAACATGGGTGGTTACAGTTTGTGTAGTGGGATGAGTATTTTGAGTGGCGGTTAGAGTGTGTGGTTAGGTCAGATGAGAAGTTTGGTTAGATGGCAGATTGGAAGGTGGTGATATAACAGGTTTGTCGGCTAGAAAGGTGGTTGGTGTAGGTAAAGGAGTAAAGGGTAAAGTGTTGGATTTGTGAGGGAAGACATGGTCCACAAATTGAACGTGGCGAGAGTGAAAAAGACGGTGACTCTTAGGATCGTAGCATTTGTAGGCGGATTTGGACAAGGAATAGCCGAGAAAAATGCACGGTGTAGATTTTGGTTGGAGTTTTGATGTGGAATAAGGCTTTAACCATGGATAATAAAGACACCCAAAGGATTTTAAGGTTGAGTGGTTTGGTGGTTGTCCATGAATTACCTCAAATTGAGATTTTGAGTCAAGGATTTTGGTGGGGAGCCTGTTTATTAGGTATATAGTAGCCTTAAAGGCATGTGACCAAAAATGAAGTGGGAGACCGAAAAAATGAAGTAGAGCAAGTCAGGTTTCGACCACATGACGGTGATGCCGTTCAGCGATGCCGTTTATTTCTGGCGTGTGGGGAGGAATAGTAAAGTGTGATATTCCGACCGATTTGAGGTAGGAGGCAAGACCTTGGTATTCACATCCGTTGTCGGTGAACAATGAAATTAAAGGTGTTTGAAAATATTTTTCCACTAACATTTTGAATTGGGGAAAAAGGTGGGACACATCCGATTTTTGTTTCATGGGATACAACCAAATGTGTTTGGAATAAAAGTCGACAAATATAACATAGTAAACAAAACCATCAATTGATTTTTGTATTGGACCACAAACATTGGAATATATCAATTGTAATGGTTTGTGTGCAACGAACGAGTTTTGGCCAAAAGGTAATATATGACTTTTATTCACTAGACAAGAATCACAATGATCATGAACAATAGATATAGTTTTGGGGTTAATATCAAAATGCTTAATCAAAGAACGAAAAACACGAATGGATGGATGTCCTAGCTTGTGATGCAAATGAGAGAAGGAGACTTTTGTTGTGGAATTGAGTTGTGGAAGTGGTCCAAGGTTGTTATAGTAGACATCATGGATGTTCTCCCCCCGAAGAAGTGGCGCCTCCATGCGAAGGTCCTTAACCAAAAAATGATAAGGAAAGAATTCAACGGAAACACGATTAGTCTTACATAATTTAGCAACGGAAATAAGATTGTTTTTAAGTTTGAGCACACACAAAACATTAGATAGGATTAAGGATCATGAGGTAGTGCAAAGTTGGGTGTTTCCTATGTGAGTAATGGAAAGACAGTTACTATTGCCAAGTACGATTTCATCGGGTCCACCATAATCGGATAATGGGTTCAATGAGGAACGATCAGTGGTAATGTGATCAGAGGCACCCGTATAAAACATCCAAGATTGAGATGTCGGATTCGACCGAGGGGTTGTAGTATTCACAACCAGAGCAATTGTAACTTGATTTTCTTTAAGGAAGCGTGCTAGCTTGCGACAGTCCTTTGTGTCATGCCCGGGAATAATGCAATATTTGCAAAAAGTAGATGCACGAGATGATCGATCACCCCCTGAATTTGAAGGCCGCCAGTTTGAACGATTGTTTTTTGTTGTTTGGTTCCTGCTATTTCGGTTTGAATAGTCGGAGTTTTCTCCATAGAACCGATTTGAATTCCGGGGATTTTGACGTTGAGTGAAGTTTGCAGTCAAAACCTCAGTCGTAGTCGTAGAAGGATCCCTTTCTTGCAGAGTTCTTCCAAAATCGATAAGTTTGTCAAATAGTTCAGGGTAAGAAAGAGGGTTCTCCCGAACCTTAATGGCTGGACTAATAGAAGTGTAGTCATCACCGAGTTGGGCTAGAATGTGAACCATGAGGTCCTCATCACTAGTCGGGCTTTGAGCGAGGGCTAGTTCATCGGCTATGGTTCTCATATCATGTAGGAAATCCGCAACAGGCCGACTCCTTTTCGGATTTTTGGTGAGTTTTGGTTTTAGGGATATTATGCGAGACCGGGAGGTGTTAGCATAACTTACATTGAGTCGATTTCAGGCTTCACGAGTGGTTTCAGCAGAGGGAAGCAGCGGTTGGATGGCATCCGAACAACTTCCGAGGATTGCGCTTATGATGATTTGATCATGACGATACCATATAGGGTAATCAGGATTCAGTTTAGACTCAGCAAGAAACTTGGATGGTGGATTGGTCATTCCTGTGATGAACGAATCAAGGTCCAACCCGATTAAGGTAGACAATACCTGTTTTCACCATACTGGGAAATTCGAAGCCGTTAGCTTGATTGGGAAGTGAGTGTTCGCTGTTATTTGAACAACAGGTGATTGAGGCGCCATGGAGGTAGATTGAGAATGATGAAGGAGAGTTATTTGCAGGTTATTTGCGATGATGGGTGGTAGGATCGGTGGCTCATAGGAGCAAGTTTTTGTGCTCTGATACCATATAGGAAAAGAGACAGAATAGGGTTGAATGTTTTCTGATGATATTATTGACAATCTCTATTGGTTTTTATACACCTCTATACAATTAATGTGAATAACTAACAAGAGTAATTCTAGGAAGCTAATTACAGAAAAATACAATCAATCACGATTGATTGAATCCATTATTAGCGTTAATATCTGAATGGTCTTATTGAAGAAAATTTCATGAGCAACTATAGGGTAAGTTTTCTTGGTCGCCATGGGAATTCATTAGAGGGGAGCATTCCATAATCTCTTGCCAATTGCAAAAGCCTAGAGTTCTTAAACCTTGGGAACAACAGGATAATGACACCTATTATTAGAGATTTGGGAGAAAAGTTTGTAATGAATGAAAAGAGAGAGATAATACAAAATGTCCAGCACCTATTTATACAAAATATCTAACCAAGCTCTAACAAACAACTGATATGCTTAACCTTACTTAACCGCCTTAACATACTTCAACTAATACCTATCCATGCCTTTTGAGAAATAAAAGCAACGTGCATGTTCTAATCCTACGGTCCAACAGGTTATATTGAATTGCAATCATGCGCCATCTACCACTTGGGAGAAACTTCAGATCCTTGACATAACATTTAACAATTTTACTGGTGTTGTGCCAACATATTTATTTCAGAATTGGCATGCTATCGCGATGATAGAGATAAAAGACAAGCATATGAGAATCACCAAAATTGTCTGGTTTTACAACTAAAACAGTTCTATTATCAGCAAATAGTGACAGTTACCATGAAATGGCTATGGTTAGAGCTAGAGCTAGAGCTAGAGCTAGAGCTAGAGCTAGAGCTAGAGCTAGAGTTGTTTCTTATTAACTTCAGGATGCTCACTATCATTGATATCTCAAATAGCCACTTGGAAGGGGAATTACCAAGCACTATAGGGCAATGTTAAAGGTTAAGCTAGTTATGGTCACTGTGGTCGTTATGGTAGTTATGGCTTGACAGTTATATAACTGTCATCAATATGAATAGTTGTGTCTGTAAGTTGAAAGGGTTGCATCCCTTCGTAAATATATTTATATGTTTAATTCTTGTATGTATTGGATCATGATTCAATCAATAAAGAAATGATTTTGCTAGACATTGCTTCTACATTGTGGTATCAGAGACAAAATACATATATGGCTTCAAGTTCAAACAACATTTTACATCCTCAACTCCCAAAAATAAATAGGAAAAATTATTACCATTGGAGCATCCAAATGAAGGTGTTATTTGAATCTCAAGAATTATGGGACATCGTTGAACTTGTCAAAACTGATGAATTAACACAAGAACAAGAAGATGAAGTCAGAGATTTGAGAAAGAAGGATAGAAAGGCTCTCTACATATTTTACCAGGCAGTAGATGAAGTTATCATTGAACAGATTTCCTCCTCGAATTCTTCTAAAGAATCATGGGGCATGCTCTATAGAACATACCATGGAGAAGACAAAGTTAAGATAGTTAGACTGCAAACCTCGAGATGTGTGTTTGATGGACTCAAGATGAAAGATTCTGAAACTATAGAGGAATTTTACAATCGTGTGATCCTTGTACTAAATCAGTTTAGACTGGATGAAGAAAGCATGTATGACAAGAGAGTGGTTGAAAAGATCCTTTGAAGTATAACAGGGAAGTTTGAGTACATTGTGGTAGCAATTGAGGAGTCCAAAGATCTTTCCTTCTTTCCCTTGAAAGTCTACTTGGAACCTTACAATCTCATGAACTCAGAATAAGACAATTTGACTCCACACCTTTTGAACAGGATTTTCAATTGCAGTCCTCAAACACACAAGAAAGGAACAGGGTTTATGAAAAGGAACAAGGAGAGATCAGAGGAAAAGGTAGAAGGAAACCATCAATGTCAGTGCAATGTTATCACTGTCAAAAGTTTGGTCACATTGCCAAATATTAATGGAAGAGAATAGCAGAAGAAAGAGGCTCTACCCTTATCAATATAGAAGATGGAAATGAAGGTGATACCATGTTCATGACTTAGCACTCAGGAAGTATCCTTTAGTGATACATGGTATGTTGATAGTGGATGTAGCTAGGGGTGAGCAAAGGCGGGTACCCGCCTAAAATTCCCGGAACCGGTCCCGGAACCGTCGGTTCCTAGAATAAAGGAACCGGATACACCGGTTCTTTATATTTGGGAACCGGTCCCGAAACCGCCGGTTCCGGTACCGGGTACCCGTTGTCTAATTTTTTATTTTTTTTATCATTCATATTATAAAAAAGTAAATATTAATATATTTATAAAGTCCCAACGTAAATAAATAAATACCACAAACGTGAAAACTAATACGATAAAAACTAAAGGTTAATAAATACTACAAACGATATTTAGAAAACAAATAAATATTACAAATGGTGCTTCTAAAATAAATAAATACTACAAACGATGCTTCCAAAACATTTCACGTCATTAAAATTATTTGATGCTAATAAATACTACAAACGGTGTTTCCGTAAAAGGTAGTTTATTAAAATTTTATAAATAAACAAAATATATATTTTTTTAAAATATAGCGGGTATCCGCCGGTTCCGGTTCTTGGTACCTAGCAGGACGAATACCCGATCCCGGCGGGTACCCAGCGGTTAACGGTTCCAAAAAAATGAGAACCGGAACCGAAACCGGTCCCGATCGGTTCGGTTCCGGAACCGGTTCCGGTTCCAACGGCGAGTACCTGCTTCCGATGCTTAACCCTAGATGTAGCAATCATATGACTGGAAATAAAGACATTTTTGTTCATATTTGTTAATTGTATATTTAGTGTATATTGGTCTACGGCCCATGGGCCTTGTCTAGGTGTCCTTTAGGGTTTCTGTCTTGTATATATAGAGGGTTCACCCTCCTTGTTTTATACAGAAATAAGAGTACTAGTTATTCTTACATGGTATCAGAGCCTCGCCTAAAAACCCCACCTGAAACCTAGCCGTCATCGCCGGAATCTCGCCAGAACTCCAGCTGCCGCTGCAAGAACCCAACCAGAACTTGCCTCTGTCACCGGAACCCTACCGGAATCTGCTGCCGCCGCCAGAACCACCAGTTGTCGTCGCCGGAATCCTGCCGGGATCAACCAGATCTTGCCAGAACCCTACCAGAACCTGCCTCTGTCACCGGAACCCTACCAGAATCTGCTGCCGTTGCCGGAACCACCAGCTTCCGTCGCCGGAATCCTGCCGGAATCCTCTAGAACCTGCCGGAAAGCTGCAAAACCTTCCGGAAACCCCTGAACCTGCTGGAAACACTGTGAAACCTGCTGGAAGCACGCCAGAACTTGCCGTAAACACGTCAAAATCTTCCGCAACACGCCGAAACACGTCAAAACCTGTTGTAAGTGCTCGAAATTTTCCGGAACACTTCAAAATCTGTCAAGAACTGCCGTTGCCTTTGCCTTCCAGATCTGCCGCTGCCCTTGCCTTCTAGATCTACCGCTGCCGCCACCGTCCAGATTAGCCACCGTCGTCCAGATCTGATCTCCGTCGCCGGAATTTGTCTCCGGCCACCATCTGTAGTATTTTTCAGTCCCGAACCATCTGACACATCTGCCATGCATACTTCTACTGGTAGGGGTACTGGCCGAGGTTCTCATGTGTTTCCAAAGAAGGGTATTGGACGTGGAAGTGATATTCAGTGTAACTATTGCAAGGAATTCGGACACACGAAGTGGAATTGTCCGAATCGTCCTCCTGGATCTCAACCACCTCCTCGTCCCAAAGCTCGAATTGTCACTACTGGTGAGCTTGCTGATCAAACTCCAGCCTACACTCTTAATGAGGACTATCACCGACTCCAGCAACTCCTAGTCTCCCAGTCGATCTCCCCTACTCCGCACGCCAACTCGGCCAATTCAGGTACGTTTTCCAGTCTTGATTCATCTTGGGTTATTGATTCTGGAGCTACTCATCACATGACTGGGAATCAAGGTATCCTTTCTAGCCTACATAAAGCTTTCCATCCACCCGATCGTATTGCTGATGGATCTTCATGCCCAGTTCAGGGCATTGGATCCATTAACAATTCGACAAACCTACGCCTCTCCTCTATTTTGTTTGTTCCTAACTTTCCTGATAATCTTTGTTCAGTAAGTCAAATTACAAAACAAAATAACTGCTCTGTAACCTTTTTTCCTACTCACTGTATTTTTCAAGAACTGGGGACGAACCGACTGATTGGCACAGGCTTTGAATCAAGAGGTCTCTACCGTTTATCCTTACCTCCACGTCCTACAGCAAACATATGTGATTCTAGTATAAGGGAGGCTCACTGCCGGCTAGGCCATCCCTCTACAGCAGTTCTGAGACAACTGAGACCGGACTTTCCACTTTCGTCTATTAATTTTCATTGTGAGTCATGTCAGCTTGGTAAACACACCAGACGTCCCTACCCCCCAGAGTGTCTAGTAGAGTCAGTTTTTCTTTTGAACTCATGCATTCCGATGTATGGGGTCCTTGCCCTACAACGTCCACTTTGGGCTTTCAGTACTTTATTACTTTTATTGATGATTATTCTCGTGCTACTTGGGTTTATTTATTAAAATCTCGTCGTGAAGTATTTACCATTTTTCGCGAATTTCATTCATATATTCAAAACCACTTTAACTCATCAATCAAAACTTTACGATCCGATAATGCAAAGGAATACTTCTCTACTGACTTCTCTTCGTATTTGAAAACACACGGCATTGTTCATGAATCTTCGTGGGTATATACATCCCAACAAAATGGTGTTGCTGAACGCAAGAATCGTCATTTGTTGGATGTTGCTCGAACAATCATGTTTCAATCCCATGTCCCTAAACGATTTTGGGGGACGCGATTCTTACTGCCGCGTATCTGATTAACCGCATGCCTACACCTGTCCTTCATGGTAAATCCCCCTTTTTTGTACTCTTTCCTAACGGAACTCCCTTTCCTCTTGCACCTAAATTTTTTGGATGCGTAGCCTATGTTCATGATCATCGTCCACAACTCACTAAACTTGATCCACGAGCTATTCGTTGTGTCTTTCTTGGTTACTCACGAGTCCAGAAAGGGTATCGGTGTTATAGTCCCTCTCTTCACCGCTACTTTACTACTGCCGATGTCACCTTCCATGAGTCCTGCCCTTACTTCCTCGAACATCCCCATCCCATTTCCGATTCGTTCCCTAATCTTGACATACCCGACTCTCACCTTATTCCCACCTTTCCAGTGTCCGCTGTACCCTCTGTTCCTCCGGTCTCAGACGCTCCGACTCCTGCTACCACGGACCTACCGGCAGCACTTCCGCCGTTACTTTTCACATATGGTCGACGACATAAGGATCAAACAACAGAGCCTCTTAATTCACAACCGAACCATGACTCTGGTCCATCCTCAGTTCCACTTCCCATAAATGAGCCTGACACACCGTTACCAGATACACCCTTACCAGCAACAACCATACCTAATACCACCTCTCCTACACCTGATGTTCCTATCTATGATCCTCCTGGAGCACCATTTCCCGATATACCTATTGCCTTTCGCAAAGAACCTCGACACTACACTGTTATCCTATTCAGGATTATGTTGCCTACTTTCACCTATCCCCCGAGTCGAAAGCCTATACCAGCACCCTGGATTCCTACCCAATTCCCAGAGATGTGACGACTCCTCTAGCTCACCCAGGATGGCGACAGGCTATGGAAGACGAGTTAGGGGCTCTCCGGGCTAATCATACCTAGGATCTTGAAACACTTCCTCCGGGAAAACGTATTGTTGGTTGTCGTTGGGTATTTACAGTTAAACTACACCCGGATGGCTCCCTACATCGCCTGAAGGCTCGGTTAGTTGCTAAAGTGTATTCTCAGGCATACGACATTGATTATGATGAAACTTTCTCACCGGTTGCTAAAATGCCGTCTGTCCGTATTTGTATTGCCCTTGCTGCCATTCATCATTGGCCGCTCCATCAGCTTGATGTCAAGAACGCCTTTCTTAATGGTGTTCTTGAGGAGGAGGTATACATGGAGCAGCCACCTGGGTTCATTGTCGAGGAGGAGGCCTCGAAAGTTTGCAGATTACGCCGTTCTTTATATGGTCTTAAGCAGTCTCCCAGGGCATGGTTTGGTCGATTTTCTAGTGTTATGGGAGAATTTCGGATGGTTCGCAGCGCATCTGATCATTCTGTGTTCTTTAGACATCAGCAGGGCAAAAGGATTATTGTAGTGGTTTATGTTGATGACATCATAATTACAGGGGATGATGAGGTCGGGATTGTCAAACTCAAACAGTTTCTTCAGTCGCAGTTTCAGATAAGCGACTTAGGTCAACTTCGGTACTTCCTTGGCATAGAGGTATCTCGCTCTCCACAAGGAATACTTCTCTCTCAACGGAAGTATGTCCTTGATTTGTTGACCGAATGTGGCTTACTGGGTTTCAAGCCCGTTGATACTCCAATGCTTCCTACAAGGAAGCTCCTTCCAGAGGACGGAAATCCGGTGAAGGATCCTGAGCGCTACAGACGATTGGTCGGGAAGCTTAATTATTTAACAGTCACACGACCAGATATTTCCTTTACCGTCAGTGTCCTGAGCCAATTCATGGCTGCTCCATACACTGGACACTGGATGCTGCTCTTCGTGTCTTGAGATATCTCAAGACCACACCAGGTCTTGGCATCTTATATTCTGATCAGGGGCATTGTCGTGTGGGTGCTTTTACGGAAGGAGATGGTCGGATATCTGGTTTTTCAGATGCAGATTGGGCAGGTTGCCCGATCTCTCGACGATCTACTACCGGGTATTGTGTATTTGTTGGAGGAAATCTTGTATCGTGGAAGAGTAAGAAGCAACACACAGTATCTAGATCTAGTGCTGAATCAGAATATAGAGCCATGGCAGATGTTACATCATAAATGATATGGGTTCGTCGTCTTCTCATAGAGCTCGGTGTAGTTTCTAACAACTTGATGCGGTTATACTGCGATAGTCAATCAGCTATTCATATAGCAAAAAATCAAGTATTTCATGAGCAGACGAAGCACATTGAGGTTGATTGTCATCTTATCAGAGATCGAGTTGTAGGCACACAAGCAGACCCTCCATCCATTCAACCAATTCACATTAAGACAAACTTTCAGCTTGCGGACATCCACACCAAACCTCTCCGGAAAACTCAAATAGATTTTATTTGTAACAAGTTGGGCATGATTAACATTTATGCTCCAACTTGAGGAGGAGTGTTAATTGTATATTTAGTGTATATTGGTCTACGGCCCATGGGCCTTGTCTAGGTGTCCTTTAGGGTTTCTGTCTTGTATATATAGAGGGTTCACCCTCCTTGTTTTATACAGAAATAAGAGTACTAGTTATTCTTACAATATTGATAAGACTCAAAAGAAAGAAGTAAGAACCGGAGATGACAAGAGATTGAATGTACAAGGAATTGGAGAAATCATGGTTGATACAAAAGTTGGATAGAAGAAGATACCAAAATGTCTACTTTGTACCTGGATTGAAACACAACCTTCTCAGTGTTGGACAACTTTTACAAAAGGGGTATGATTTACATTTCAAATGAGAAACATGTGAGATAAAGGATCCTAATGGAATCACACTTGGTAGGGTCAACATGACAGCAAACAAAATGTTCCCTTTCAGCTTTAGGGGAGAAACTCTATTTTCTTTTAATTTGTCTACAAAACAGAATTCTCTCTTGTGGCACTACGGATTTGGTCATGCAAATCTTGGATATCTAAATTACATGTACAAGCACAATCTGGTGAGGGGAATGCCTAATATTAGCAAGATAGAAGAAACCTGTGAGGGATGCATGCTTGGGAAACAGACAAGGGAATCTTTCCCTCAAGAAAAGGCCTGGAGGGCTACTAAGCCCCTTGAACTTGTCCACACAGATCCACACAGATGTATGTGGACCTATGAAGACCCCTTCTATTGGTGGAAACAGGTACGTACTCACCTTCATAGACGATTTTAGTAGAAAATTATGGGTATATTTCTTAAAAGAAAAATTAGAAGTCTTTAATAAATTTAAGACTTTAAAGTTTTATGTTGAAAACCAAAGTGGTCATCTGATCAAGACCATTAGATCAAATGGTGGTGGAGAATACAACCCTGCCTACTTCTTGAAATTCCTAAAGGAGAATGGAATTCACCATCAAGTCACTAGTAGATATACCCCTCAGCAAAATGGGGTAGTAGAGAGACTAAATAGAACAATAATTGAGAAAACTAGAAGTATGTTAAAAGGAAAGAATTTGCATAATTCCTTCTGGGCAGTAGAATGTGCATGTTATTTGATGAATTGAACCTCTACAAAAGGTCTCTCTAATATGACACCACAGGAGGCATGGAGTAGTTATAAGCCCATTGTTGCTCACCTTAGAACTTTTGGGTGCATAGCCTATTCTCACATACCTGAGCAAAAAAGAAGCAAGTTGGATGATAAATCATGAAAAAACATCTTTTTAGGATATAGTGATAGATCAAAATCCTATAAGCCATACAATCCTATTACCAAAGGATTATTGTAAACAGAGATGTAGTGTTTGAGGAAGGAAAGGGCTAGAATGATGAACCAAGATAAGAAGATAAGATTGATGATAATGAAGTTCATAAAGAAACCACCTTGAACCAAGGAGATCATAACATTACATCACCAATAGAAAACTCTCCTATGACTCCATTGATAACCAAGCCTCTCAAGAAACAAACACACCTGTTTCTACTTCAGAAACTCCACCAAAGAGAGGATTCAAAAGCCTGAGGGACATTTATAGTGACACAAGAAGATTGGAATTCAATGATGCTGCAGACTTTGCTTTATTATCTGATGCAGACCCATTATCATATGAAGAAGCTTGTTAAGAAGAAAAGTGGAGGGATGCTATGGATAAAGATATAGAAGCTATCATGAAGAATGATACTTGGGAACTTGTCAATCTTGTCAGTCTTCCAAATGGTCACAAACCAATTGGAGTTAAGTGGCCATACAAGAAAAGGTTAAATGAAAGAGGAGAGATAGACAGGTACAAAGCCAGGTTAGTAGTTAAAGGTTATAAGAAAAAATATGGCACTGATTATCAAGAAGTCTTTGCTCCTGTCATAAGGTTGGAAACTAAATAGAAACCTTGAAGAGGATGTTTACATAGATCAACCAAAAGGTTATGTGAAAAAGGGAGAAGAATACAAGGTCTGCCACAAAAAGAAAGCCTTGCATGGCTTAAAACAAGCACCACGTGCTTGCTTTAGTAGAATTGAGAGCTATTTTCTAACAAATGGTTTCAAGAAATGCGCACAAGAACACATACTTTTCACTCAAAAGGATGAAGGTATGATTCTTATATTTTGCATCTATGTAGATGCCTCGGTTTTTACAAGAAATACACAACAAATGATAGAAGATTTCAAAGTCTCTATGAAGAAAGAGTTTGATACGACTGACTTGGGACTACTTCACTATTTTTTGGGAATTGAAGTCAGACAAGAAGAAGAAAGGATTAAGATCACTCAACAAAGGTATGCTCAAAATCTAATTGATAAGTTTAACATTGGACAATCTACTCCTGCAAGTACACATATGGAGTTTGGACTTAAGTTATCTAAGGATTGTAAGGATGCGAATGTGGATGCTAGTCTCTATAGAAGCCTGGTAGGTAGTCTCATGTACTTGACTGCTACCAGGCCAGACATGGTATTTTCTATAAGCATAATTAGCAGGTTAATGGAATCTCCCAAGGCAAGTAAGAGAAGAAGGCAAAAGAGTTCTTAAGTATGTTAAAGGCACCCTTGATCATGGTATTATGTCTTCAAAAACAAAGATTCTCATGGGTTATAGTAATAGTGACTTTGGAGGTAATCTGGATGATGGAAGAAGCACAATAGGCTATGTTTTCAACATGGGATCTGGAGCTATATCTTGGCAATCAAAAAAACAAAGTGTGGTGGCTTTATCTTCTGCTGAGGCAGAATACATGTCCCTGTCAGTAGTCGGGTGTCAAGCCTTATGGTTGAGGGCAATTTTGGATGAATTGGAGCATACAAAAGAAGATCCCACTACTATATTTTGTGACGATAAATCTACAATTGGCTTGTCTAAACACCCAGTGTTCCATGGAAAGAGCAAACACATAAGGATCAAGTTTCATTTTATCCGAGAACTAGTGATAAATAGTGAAGTAAAGATTGAGTTCTGTGGAACAAAAGATCAAGTTGCAGACTGCTTCACAAATGCACTTCATCCTGGAAATTTCAAGGTTATGAAAGAAAGATTGGGGGTATTACCATTACTAGCTTAAGGGGGTGTGTTAAAGGTTAGGCTAGTTATGGCCACTGTGGTCGTTGTGGTAGTTATGGATTGACAGTTATATAACTATCATCAATATGAATAGTTGTGTATGTTAGTTGAAAGGGTTGCATCCGACCGTACATATATTTATATGTTTAATTTTTGTATGTATTGGATCATGATTCAATCAATAAAGAAATGATTTAGTAGACATTGCTCCTACAGGCAACTCAAATCTCTAATAGTCAATATATCGTGTATGAGTTCACAAGCTCAATCCCATCATCGATGGGAGATAAGAATTGGCTTGAATCACTAGGTTTGTCAAGGAACAAACTAGTTGGAGAATCCCTTCAGAACTCACAAGACTCCAAAGCCTTTCTTCCTTTGACGTGTCCTACAATCATCTGGAAGGAAGATTCCCTGTGAGCGGTCAGTTTCAAACCTTCCCTGATAAATCTTTTAAAGGAAACACGAGATTATGCGGGATACCACTAACTAAAACTTGCAAGGGCTCAGGAGTCGCGACAACAACTCCACCAGCATCCATAAACAGTCATGAAAAAACCGTGAACAGTGAAGTCTTGATAAGCGTGGGGCTAGGATTTGTTGTTGAACTAGGGATATTTGGTTTTGCCATTGATATTTTCAAGAAGGTGGAAGACATGGTACTTCTGCAGCATGTCGATTGCATATTCTTCAGGAAATTACTGAATCACTATTACGAATGAAGAAAGCTTATGAGAAGAGAATATAAAAACCCAATTTTAAGACTTTAGTATTGTCGTGTTTTTCACAGGGATCAAAAGTGCAGATTGAGCGAGAAGGACACATCTTTAGCCTGGACAGTGGAAAATTAATAGCTGAAAGTTTATGGAGTGTGCATGGTTTGTAGTTAATCATTTGTTTACATATGTTGTGTTGTAATATTAATACATTACATTTGTGGATGATGCACTAGAATACAAATCAGGAAAAGTCCAAGGTTGCTCCCTCCTCTCCTACACATACTTATTTCCTACTCTTCCCATGTTTGCTCACTACTCCTCTTCATTTGTTCCCTACTCCTCCTATTATTATAGATATTACCTAAACCCCAACTGTTTACCATACAGTTTGATGGCTTCCTCAACATATCACACATATTTGTGCCTTCCTACTTGATCTTGGATCTAACAATCTTTGTACAAGCACTTTGTAATCTCTTTGGTGGTAATAAAATTCTTGCTCTCTCTCTTTGGTGGACATACACTATCACACTGATAGTGGAACCACGTTAAATTCTCGTGTTATTTGTTTGTGAACTTGTTATATGAATAAATAATAACTTTTGTTATTATCTATATGGTGGGTTGTTTAATTTCATTAGAGTATTTTGTGCAACATTTAGATCATCATTATCCGCAATTGTTGTTGGTGTGTTGTGCTCTTGGATTTCTAACAATTAAGGGACCTTAGAAATCACTTGCTAGCATTATATTTGTGTCAAAACCATCCTAACACGTTGGATTTTATTTTTTTAAGTATATGATATCTGTATAGAAAATGAACATAAGCATACTCACCTTTGATGAGGATTGAACCTTTAACCTCCAAGGATGGATACCGCTAGACCAAAAGCCCTTTGAAGTATTGTTGAATTTTGTCATAATCAAAATTGGATCTTTTGCCACCCACTTAATAGAATAAAACAAATCTTATGAAATCACATTGGAAATAAGTTTATTGAACAATGTTGGTCAAATTTATGCAACCACAAAAGGCTATAGTAATTGGGAAACCACACAAGTATACATGTTCTCCCAATATCATCTTAAAACAAGTAATAATGGTAAGAATATCAGATATCGATCCACAGGGATAGGAAAGTAAGGATTTTCAACAAGTCAAACTTAAAGTAAGATTTCAAATGGTGATTTGGAAGAAATATTAGTGAGAGTGAGTTAACAACTACTAAAAATGATTTAAAACAGTAAAAGAAAAGCAAGGATGCAAGTTTAGGCGGGAGTTTAGCAACAATGTGTTTAGGAACATTGATACAGCATTACCCGTTGGGATGCTGCAGCATTACCCGTTGGGATGCTGCAGCATTGGTTCTCAACCGCACTACTGAATTGAACAGTCCCTTTTCGAGGTTCTGATTAGACTATTTACCGGCAGCACCACGCATTCGGGTAACCCAACTGATGTCGTAAAGATCCTACGGCTATTTTCATATAGTTTGCAACCCGTTAAGGTTGACGCAGTTCTTTATAACCATCTATAACACTTCAGTGTTCTAAAAGGTTACGTTGGCTTGCATTCAAGTCCAACTCATTCAAGTGAAACAACATACGTCACCTTGTCAAGAATTACTTGGATGAAACTTAGAAACAATGGGTGAATAGTAAGGTTGATATCCAATAGTGAAAGCAATCTTCCACTACCACATGGGCCATTATCTTCTAAACCATCACTTACACCCAAGCTAGGGTATTAGCCCATCATCGCTTGAAATGGTAAAGACATGTATTTAAATGAAGTAAAAGTAAAGTGCAAGAAAAGTAAAGTTGCATGAAATGTAGAGTTGCAAGAAACGTGAAGTGCAAGAAATATAAAGTACGAGAAACGTAAAGTACATGAAATGTAAATGATGCAAAAATGTAAACTTGCAGAAGTGTAAATGTGTTGGAAATCGTAAAGTGATCAAAGTGAAAGTGTGCTGGAAATCGTAAGTTGTTGTGGGATGTAAGAAGGTTGTTGTAGCAACATGCAGCAGTACCCAAAAGATTAAGAACTTGAAATTAAAAATGCAACATTATACAAAAGAGCTAAAGAGATCAAAGCTTAGAGAAGCTTGATCTCCCACTAATCTTAAACCATAAAATAAGAACAAAATGACTCAATATGTGGCTGGGAAGAAAAAAATAAGATAAAATATAATTCTAAAAACATACTAAAAGTGGGTATGAATGTACATAAATCACACCCCACACTTGAACTGTTGCTTGTCCTCGAGCAATGAAAATGACAATAAAAAGACTCAAGATAAAGAAGAAAAACAAAGGTGAGTGATATTGGTCAATAAACTAGAACTAGAGAATAGCCTATCATAAAATGAAGTTCCTCCAAACTGAAGTTTTTTGCACCATAAGCCAAGATTCAAACTTCCTTTTGTTAGGCACACACCATCTTTTAAACATAGAGTCATTAGGACTTTTATGGGGTTTTTTCAAATTTTTGGCCTCAGATATCTTCCTCAAACTGCCTTCAAGTACTAGTTTGGTATGATGTAGCACATAATACAGTTGTTGCAACATGTTTTATATTTTCAGCTTTGACCTTTGTTAACATCACTCATTACTTTGAACTTATTTTACGCTCATTAATCATTTATGCTTAGTAGTGATATATTCCGTCCCCCACACTTGAATTTCTCAATGTCCTCATTGAGGATCACAATAAGCTTAGGTTCAAAGGTGCAAAGGAAAAAGTGTGTGGCTTGTGTTTAAGAAAGATGGCCTAAATCATCTTCTAAGTTTATCAAAAATGGGTGCCAAGTTGCTGTCCAGGAAGACATTGCTTGGTTCTAGTAAAAAGGATGGATTAGAAACAAAAAAAAGTTTATTCGGGCTATGCTTTGCAAATAAAAATTATTAGTTATTATCACTCAGACTCAAAAGAATGTAAGAAAAATAATCCGAGACTCACGGATCCTAAACAATAAAAGAAGAAATAAAAATAAACACTATGGAGCTAAATTTAAGTAAAATTGGACCTGTCCTACTCATGAGGAGCAGGTATTGTTGTTGCAACACTGCTTCTTGGTTGACCGGATACTTCTCTTTCCACTTATTCTTCCACACTTTCCTTAACACTTCCTTCCCTTCATCATTAGGACAGGTGAATTCAACAGAAGAAAAGTGGGAACATTCTTTACTCTCACTAAGGCATCTCGTTGCATGAAACACGTTGAGGGTGACTTCTTCATTATGCACATCGATGGACTCTTTGAATGGTAACTCATCTTTTTGATTTCCATCCTTGGAAGGTGGAGTACATATGATGGAAGATTTGGAACATGACTCACACCTTTGCGATCTGGGTTTTGACTAAAGTATGAGTGAGTAGCGGTAGACTTTGTTTCTGTTGGTGCTGTAGCAATAGGATCAAAGCATACCAGACTTGTTGTAGCATCACTCTACACAAATGATTCTTTTTTGACTTCATTTGGGAATGACAATGGAAAGTCAGATCTGTTAGGAATTGATGTAATAACCTCTGTACCTCTTTTTCCTATTAGTTGGGTGGGCAAACTAACAACATCAGGGGTTGTAGCTGTAGCTGTAGCATCAAAAATTGTTGTTAAAACATTTGTAAATGTTGTTAAAACATCTGTAAATGTTATTAAAACATCTGTAAATGTTGTTGCAACATCTGTTTCAGTTGTTTTTCAGGAAAAATCAGTAGGTCTTCAGTGTCTTTTACAAGATCCTCTTCATCAAACATAGTCACAACCATTTCATGTTCTCTCTCACTCTCATCAAGTTTTTTGGTCTCACTAGGAATGATTCTACTTGGCCTACTTCTAACCTCACGAGCTAATTCTCCAACTTGGTTTTCTAGTTTTCTTATGGTTTCTTGCGTGTGATTTATGAAATCTTTCATCATTGTTTCCAATGATGCGGAAGAATAAGGTGGTGGGTGGGCTTGGAAGTTTTGAAAAACAGGATGAGTGGAGTGTTGTTGAAAAATCGGCTTATGGTTGTCAAAATCACTAGGGCGATGTTGTTGGAAACCTAGGGGTCCTTGTGGTTCATTAACATGTTGGTTCAAGGCTTGACTATTCTAATAAAAATTCAAGTGTTGCATCCACTCTTCATTATGAATTTGAGAATATTTCCCTCCCCTATCATGGTTACCAAAATAGTTTACTGACTCTGGGTTAGATGCACATTACTCAAATAGATGGCCTCCTCCACATAACATACATGCTACAACAATAACAGCACAACAACAGACTGCACACTTGGGCCAACATTCATTAACAGCAGGATATGTTGCTGCAGCAACAGACTGCACACTTGAGCCAACATTCATGTTTTTAAGCACGTTAGCCAAAGATGTCAGTTGTGCTGCAAGTGCATTATTGTAACGTCCCAAAAAAAAACTAGAACATAAATTTAAATTCCCAAAACGGGTTCCAATTCAAGAATACGGTAGACAAGAGTTTGCCAAAAAAAAAATATCTATCACAGCCGAGAATCTAAAAGTTCAACTACACCGCGACTAAGGCACGCTCTCCATCCTGCTAGCTCTCAACATTTCTCTTTCCCTTTCGATTGAACCGTCAACAGAACACTTACCTGAAAATGGGGTTTTTTTTAAGAAAAAGGGAGCGAGGGTTAGACCAGAAGGTCTAGTGAATTCCCAACCTCGGTCCGATCAAACATTATAAAATTCGAGTATTAAAAATTATGGAAATAAAACCACTTGTAGCATTAATTCAAGTAGTATCGTGCTTGGTATAATTATCCGGGAAATCATCGTAACACGCTCGGGGCCCCTAGTAGATCCCCATACGGCCCCCTAGTAGATGTCGTCTCCCGTATGCATAGGAAACAAATTCCAATCATACGGTTCAACCATCCCCGATTGTTTCAAGTAAGCCATGGCGATCGCCCCATACGGTTATAATACAATTTCCTCATCATCACCATATGTAAGAGCATAAACATGAGATCAAAGACAATTCAATAATCCGTAATTTCAACATAATGCACATACATGAAAAATAAAGTATAAAACTCACGGCTGAACACCATTTTCAGTTTAAAAGCTTTTAAACATGGGAACTCACCTGTGGATTGAAACTTGGCACACACAGAATTTACTTCCAGAAGGACCAAGCTCCTACAATTTGTTAAAACAAAGACCCACCGTTAAACTCTGGCTAAAGGTTCTCGACCGACCATTCTATGAAATTCACCCAAGATAAATCTCGAGATTACGGAACTCCTAATCCCTCTAAACATAAATAGCCAAGGGTTTTAGCTTATATATATATATATATATATAACCCCAAACGGTTTGGGGCCACAACCCAACTAATTGGGTTGGAGACCGTCACCCACTTGATTACATGCCGCCCGGGTCTTAGATGAGAAGCTCCCGGTCCCTCCGGTACTCCCGGTTGAGGGAGGTCCCGGTACCTGGTCGAGTAAACTCCCGGTACGCCTGGGTTATGGAGATTCCCTGTACGCCCGGGGGTTTCTTACTGGTTCATACGGGTTCCCAGAGCACCCGGGTTGGGGGTATATACTCAGACACCACGCATGTCATCGATCTCAATAAAAGGATTTTTATCCCCTTTCTCACTTGCTAGACCAGACGATGGTGATTTCTATTTTAAGGAAAGATTGCTAAACACACAAAATAACATTCTTACCAATCATTTAATCATTCCAAATCCAAAAAGGTGAGGCCTGAACACATACGACCAGAGGCATGGATTTCTTTTCCAATATTTCAATTCCCTCGATAACAACTTATCGCATCAAAGAATAAGAAGATAGAATAAAGAATGCCTACCTGCACAATGGTGTCTTCCCCAACCTTCCAATTATCTTCTTTCCTTAGCTTCTATAGCTTCTCCCCTTTCTTTCCTCTTTTCTCGATGGCGGCCACCAAAAATGATTGAGGGAATTAGTGCTCTCTTCCCTAAAATGTTCTAATTTACCGATTTTGCAATCTACTCCTCGACTCTTCTTCTTTTCACTTTTGCCCTCAACCTCTAAGGTTTTAACACTAGGACCTAGTTATTACATTACCTTCCCCTTAATATAATTCCGTCCTTGGAATTCCTTCAGCAAACAAGTGCAGTTATTTTGATCTCATCACAGATTCCACTTCCCAAGTTGCTTCTTGTCCTTTGTGAAACCGCCATTGGACCTTTACGAGATTTATCTCTTTACTTCTCAATTCTTTAATCTTGCGATCGTAACCAGATATTGACCAACCTTGCAAAAATCTAAATCTCAAACTATCTACTCTTAAGGTTGAAGAGATTTAGCTTGCTTGTAAATGACATGCAACATGGATACCTCCTTGTTCCCCGAGTAAGTCCACTTTGCAAGTCACACCTCCCATGCTACGTCTTACTCTAGGAAGTTCTTCAGAGAACTACACATGACCAACTTCTTCATCCCTCAAATAGTTACAACCGTTTACTCAGATTGCTCGCGGACATAATTGCAACATCTCAGGCATTGCAAGGATCTTTTATATCATCTGAATTTTGTAGTGCACCTATAGAAGAAAGATTTCCCCTCTTATAAGAGCACGGGAGCATAAAAGGATAACAAAAATGTTGTCATCCTAACTTTTGAAACTTTGGCAGCCGTGTTCTTTCAAAGTCAGAAGCGTAAAGCAAACAGGCTTACAACCAAATAAGGGTCTATATCCTACACTCCAACCAAATATACACAGATAAATTAGAAACATCTTAACATGTGCACTGTCGTCTATGAGAGACCTGCCATTCCAAAATGAGGCTCTCTTTGAAGAGAGTATCACTACTTGGAAGTTAAAAGAAAAGAACATAACCCACAAGGTTCACCTCGAGCGTGGACCAATTAAGGTCCCTATGGGGTAGGCCAGGTTATACAATGTGATTTCAGCAAATTCTATATATATGGTGTAATAGCGGTAAATACGAATGATAAATGAACAAATTAAGAATTTGAATCCAGATAACATTCAAGTTCCTCTTAGCAAACAAATTGTTTCTACATACACATGGAATAAATAGACATACTTGATAGCTATGAGCTATATATGAAATAAACTGGCTAAATTTAATATCAAATGCTTACTGAGTTATGACCAACAATGGCAGCAATGCTGAGAGTGAGGAGGCCCAGTATCAAGCTTGAGAGATAGAGAAACATGTTCACCCTAGCCATGGAGCTTTTGATATACAGAGAAAAGGCTAAAGAAACAAAAAGGCTGAGGCAATTCCATAACGAGCAACTGAATGGAGTTTGTTTTTCTTGGAAGAAAGCCTTGATTTCTTGATGGTTCATTCGTTTTCTGTTTGCACATACGCACACAGTTTTCTAACTACAAGCATGGGACAACATCATGACATGAAAAGACTACTAAGTTTGGATGGCCAAACAAATTCAGGACTCCCAGTGTCGATATTACCCTAGATGTGATTTTTTTTTCACAAGAAAAAGAAAAAGGGTAGTAAGGCCAGGTTAACGCTTACTTGAATTCCCTTAACTACTTGTGAGTACACCACTAACATGAAAGTTTTTTTTTTTTAGAGAGATATTTGTGACATTACAGGTTTGGGTCATCCTATGCTTCCTTAGGTCTTTTTTTTTCCAATCCCCAGGCACAAGAAATGTTGTAAAAATCGAACCGTAAAGGTTTCGAAAATAACCCAAAATCGATGCTCCAAATTAGAACCGTATCGATTCAAGTGGAAATGAGAATTATTTACCGAAAACCTCGACAAACAAATAACCCAAACGATCGGTAAAAACCCAACACACGTATGTAAATAAGTGTAGAAAATAAACGAAGAAAAGACGACACCATATTTACATGGAAAACCCAAAATAGGAAAAATCACGGGCGGAGGAGGCCACCGAGAAGTTCACTATCACGATTATAGAAGTACAATACTTGGAATAAAGATTACAATGGAGAATCGAATAACCCTTCGTCTAAATCTCTAAGATGTGTATTAATTCTAGACAGAGATTCTATATATTTTTTTAGAGAGAGAGTGAGTGCTATATCATCAAGAAAATGGAGGAAACCATATATATAAATTGAAGTGGTGATAAAACCACCGACCCATGATCTCCCAAAATCACGTGACATCCACATGGAGAAACAAAGGAAATTGAATAGAACCATCCAAACACACGGTGTTCGACGTGACTTGAAGGCGACTTACATGAGATCAAAGTAGCGATAAAGTCACCCGCATGATTATTTACGTTTTGCCTCCACACAGTGTCCAACGAGAGTTTTAAGTGAGTTGGACTAGTAACAAACTAGCATCAAAGTCATGTTAAGCACTGTTTTGGTTTATTTTTCCTTCGACTTTGGAGACAAAATTCAACAAGAAATTACCCGGCATAAACCAAGGTTGTGCAACTAAATGACAATGGTTAACAGGATATAAGCGTTATCACCTCAAGCGCATTGACAACATGGTCCACAAACCGACCTAAGCAATGGGGCAGAAAAACATCTGGCAAAAATTAGCACCATTTTGTATTTAGAAATATTAAAGAGTGATTGGGCTCGTTGGGTCTAATTCACAAGTCGGTTTAGTAAAGACTTTTTTAAACGAGTCCTATTTTTCCTCAGAGCTCACACCCATTCACGTGCTTATAAAAAATGAAACTTAACCAAAATAGAAACTATGACAAGTTTTTTCTTTTGTTTTTGTCCCAAATCTATAAGTTAGCATTATAACAAAAAACTTAAAAGAAAGGTAAAAACGATTCCTCTCAAGCCATAAACATAAATGGATTCATCAATTATCAGTATTACAGGATTATGTATACCATAAAGAAAAAACCCAAGAAAATTTGATTTCCTTCTAACTTGCGATAATCCAATATTGATTGTATTGTAGTTTATTTTCAGAATACTATCCAAAATCCTGACAATCTAAAATGAACCAACAGATTGGGGAATGTGAAGGAAAAGCGAAGAAATGTAGGGGAATTCACTAACTTAACACTCATTACTCACAGCCTAGAAGGTTATTTCCATGGCTTGAGTGCATGATCTTGTGACCATAAAGAAGTAATCTTAGTAGTTGCCACCTTTCTTGCCACTTTATTAGATCTAACTTGTTAATTACTGGATTTTCTAGCTTTCCGACAAGCATTCGGAAGCTGCCTGGACATGTTTCAGCTTTGATAAATTGACAGTAAGCAGACCTATAGTAGAAGAAGGTCATACCTGACCTCAGGGACGATTCAATACCAACATGCAGGTGACAAGTCAATAGAGATTTACCCTAATAAAATATTTACCATGGGAATTGGCCAAAAGCAAACGTTGTGTTTGTTCCTAGACATTTTAAGCTAGATTCATAACATTACCTTCCAAATTGTTTCCCAATTTTAGCTATATACAAAACTGTTACAGGTCAACGGTGGTGGTTGTTTTGTCATATGTTGGGATGTAGGCTTCGGCCCATTAAGGGGGAGGCGCAGATGGGAGCCGGCCCTAGGCCCTCTAACCCTAGTTTCCTTAATTAGGAGATGACCCTAATTAAGTTTCTACCTTAATTAGGAGATTACCATAATTATATTTCTCTATATATTGATCTCATTGTACTTGTAAACATGGTAGCACCTAATATAAAGAAAACCCTAGTTGCCCCCGTGGATTAGCACGATTACCCTGATCGTGTGAACCACGTAAATTCTCGTGTTCTTCTCTTGCTTTCGGTTTGTGATTGTGCGTGTAACGTTTAACCCTAACAACTGGTATCAGAGCTTTAGGCTCTTGATCTGTTACACTCAATCACCGCAATCCTCGTCGCTGCCAGCCTCCGTGCCGCCGTGCCGCGGACCACTGCGCCGCCCCTTGCCGCCCGTGCCGCGGACCACTGCGCCGTACCGCGCCGTCCGTGCCGCGCCGCCCCGTGCCGTTAAAAGATTTTTTTTTCTATTTGTCTATCACCAACAGATTGGGATAATGTCTGAAGACGGAAAAAACAGGATTGAAAAGTTTGACGGACAAGATTTTGGATGGTGGAAGATGCAAATTGAGGATCTGCTGTGTCAGAAGGACTTGGATCAAGCCCTGACAGAAATAAAACCCAGAAGATGGAAGATGTTGTATGGGCTGCTCTTGACAGAAAAGCCATTGCTGTTATCAGATTTACACTGGCCAAGAATGTGGCCTTTAACATTGTGAAGGAAACTACTGCATGTGGATTGATGAAAGCTTTGTCAAACATGTATGAAAAACCTTCTGCTTCTAACAAGGTATTTCTGATAAGACAGTTAGTAAACACCAGAATGAGAGAAGGTATGTTTGTTACCTCACACATTAATGATTTCAATACCATTATATGCCGCTTGTTATCTGTTGATATTAAGTTTGAAGATGAAGTCCAAGCTTTGCTTTTGTTATCCTCGTTACCGGAAAGTTGGTCGGGAACTGTCACTGCCATTAGTGGTTCAGCTGGAACCTCTAAACTCACCTTTGAGGGCATACGTGACTTCATCCTAGGAGAGGACATAAGGAGACGGAGCTCTGGAGAATCATCTAGTGCTTTGTTAAGCACTGAAGGGAGAGGTAGAAAGACAGAAAGAGGTAATGGCAGAGGCAGGTCAAAGTCTAGAAAGAGGAGCCAGTCAAAGACAAGGAAAGATATCCAATGTTCTGCCCTTCTTTGATTTATCAGGAAAATATTTGGCATTTTCGCGCGTATAAACAAAAGAAATTTCCTTTTTCTTATTATTCATCCTTTTCTCATTTTCGATTTCTAACACTTGCTTTTCATTCAACCAATCAATTTTAAATTGAGGAGCATATTTAGCAAGAGTTAGATAATGGTATTTATATAAAGTAGGGGATTTTTCTATCGCATTGTTTAAACAATGTGGATTTTCAAAACCAAGTCCCCATTTTTCTTTTATAGACTCATAACTCCGCGGTTTGTTCAAATAAATAGTTTGTTCAGATTGATTCCTTCGATATAATTTCTCTTCCAACTCATTTATTTTATCTGAAAAATTATCTTTTAATTTGGTCATTTCAGTCAAAGAATCTAGATAAGTCTTATTTGATTTTTCTAAATCATCCAATTTCTTTTGAAAGATGTCTTTTGTATGAATCAAAATAGATTTTTCATCTTTCAAAGAAATTTGTAATTTATCAATCAAATTTGACTTTTCTGAATTTAAATTCTTTTCAGATATTAACTTCGAGCGAAGATAAGATAAAGCAGTTATAATAATGTTCATTTGAGAAGAAATAAAAGAGTAATCAAAATCAGAAATTACCTCATCTTCATCAGTGTCAGAATCATCATCACTCTGATTATCTCCAATTAAGCACATTTGAGCAATTTCCACATTTGCAGCTTCATCATCAGAGTGATCCAGCCAAAACTCTTCTTCAGCTAACAATGTAGTTCCATTCTCTCTCTTTTCAGCTAGTTCCAATTTCTTTCTGTAATAAGTAGAATCCCGAACCTTCTTCACTCTACACTCCTTAGAGATGTGACCTGACTTTCCACAGTTGTAGCATGCAACCACTTTCTTAGCCTCGGGCACTTTGACTTTTGATCCAGAAGTGAAGCGAAGATTGTTGGAACCCGACCGAGGTTGGAACTTTTTCTGATAGTGCTGAGAGAGAAGAATCATAGCGTTCTCGAGCGCCTCGCCATTATCATCAGTCGACCCATCATATGCATTTTCTGATAAAGCTTGTTCTGCCAGCTGATTTGCTAGAAGAGCAATTGGGTCCACTGACTTCTTGTTCTTTTTGTCCAGTTTTGCTTTCTTCTCAAGCACTATACTCTCATCAGTCATCAAGATCTCGTACATCTCTTGGATTTGCATTGAAGAAACCCGAACATCGTTTCTCAATTTGTGACAAGACTTGTTCCATTCTGACTGAAGAGCGTTAAGAAATTTCAGATTTATCTCGAGCTCTGTCTTGTTCATATTTATCTTGCGCAGATCATTCAGTATTGTGCAAAATCTGTCGAAAACACTCTTTAGAGACTCAGTTTCTTTGGCTTTAAACTCCTCAAAATTGTTCATATAACGTGTATGTCAGAGTTGAGTTGCGACCAATGAACCAAGCATAATCTTTTCCAATTGTGCCCACAACAGATTTGGATAATCCTTGCAATGATCAACCCGGTTGTAGACAAAATTTGGTAAGGCTAGCATCAGGTTAGCTTTTAATTCTCGATCAGCTTTCATACGCGAAGCCTCTTCAGTTGTTACGAGAGTCTCTTTGTTAGGCTTTACGAAAGGTCCTTCAGTGAGAGACTTCATCATGTTATCTCCATTAACTTGACGCTCGATGAAGTTCAGGAACCGATCTTGCCATTGAGTGAATTCGTCTTCGTTGATCAGAACCGGAGGAGGATTTTCTGTGCCCAATTGCATCATAAGATCATTCTTGTAGAACTGAGCTTGAAACGCAAACTTTGCAGAATCCATATCGTCAGAAAATGCTAAGTCTGGAACACAGAAGAGTTGGCGCAAAGTGAAAGTTTGCGTGAGAAGCAGATGACGCAAACGAGATTTGCGTGAGCAGAATGTGACGCAAACTATGATTTGCGTGAGAATGCAATGGCGCAAACTGGGTTTGCGTGAGCAGAAGGTCGCGCAAACTTAGATTTGCGTGACTTGTTGATGACGCAAAATTTCTTTTGCGTGATATGAAGAAGACGCAAACTGAACTTTGCTTGAGTAGATGATGGCGCAAAGGTCAGTACACTGAACAGAACTCGTGAAATGAAGATGACGCAATCTTCTACTTTGCGTGATATATAGATGGCGCAAACTTTACTTTGTGCGAATAGTTGATGAAGAGAACTTGTACTATTCGATAACTTGGTACTTTTCTGAAGAAACTGACGCAAAGCAGAGGATGAACTGACACAAAGTTCGATGAACTGACACAAAGTTCAATGAACTGGCGCAAAGCTCCAGATGAACTCGCGCAAAGTTTGGATATGACGCAAACCGCTGAAAATCAAGAAACAACTTCAAAAATTGATTACAGATACGAATTTAAAGAGATTTTCTTGCACACAATTGACCGAAAACAATTTTCTAACACTTTTCAATCAAACATTTCGATCAAAAACCACAAAATCAAGACTTCGTGAATTGAACAGTACGTAAAAACCATTTTTCCAGAATTTCAAAAAAATTCAAAATTGAAAATCATAAACCTATTTTCTTGAAAAATGATGTGAATCAAATATGTTTTACAATCAAAATCGAATCCAACAAATCAAATCACAAAGAAAATCGTTTAGAAAACACTCCGAATTTGATGAAAAATCAAAAAATGAGATTTTCTTGAAAAAATCAAGAAAATCGATCGAATTTTATGATTTAACTACAAATTCAGAAATCAAAATCAGTTTCTCTCAATCCTCTCAGATTAGATTGCTCTGATACCAATTGATAATCCAAGATCCTCTCATCTTAGAGAGAGAAAGTAGAGAGAGAGAGAGAAAGTTGAAGCGCAAAGTAT